>CM038676.1:513562112-514162112 GCA_021605205.1 Aegilops longissima
TCCATTTTGAACTTCTTCAAAATCTTATCAAGGTATGTGCTTTGTGAAAGACCTATGAGGCGTCTCGATCTATCTCTATAGATCTTGATGCCTAATATATAACTTGCTTCTCCAAGGTCCTTCATTGAAAAACACTTATTCAAGTAGGCCTTAATGCTGTCCAAGAATTCTATATCATTTCCCATCAAAAGTATGTCATCTACATATAATATGAGAAATGCTCTGAGCTCCCACTCACTTTCTTGTATAGCGAGGCTTCTCCATAAGTGCGCATAAACTAAGCGCTTTGATCATCTCATCAAGCGAATGTTCTAACTCGAGATGCTTGCACCAGCCCATAAATGGATCGCTGGAGCTTGCATACTTTATCGACATTCTTAGGATCGACAAAACCTTCCGGCTGTATCATATCTGCTCTTCCTTAAGATAACCGTTAAGGAAGCTGTTTTGGCGTCCATCGCCATATCTCATAATCATAGTATGCGGCAATTGCTAACATGATTGGACGGACTTAAGCAGCTACGGAGAGAAAGTCTCATCATAGTCAATCCCTTGAACTTGCCGATAACCCTTAGCAACAAGTCGAGCTTTATAGATGGTGACATTACCATCGTCCGTCTTCTTCTTAAAGATCCATTTGTTTTCTATTGCTGCGCCGATCATCGAACAAGTCGGTCAAAGTCCACACTTTGTTTTCATACATGGATTCTATCTCGGACTTCATGGCTTCTAGCCATTTGTTGGAATCTGGGCCCGCCATCGCTTCTTCATAGTTCGAAGGTTCATTGTTGTCTAACAACATGATTTCCGGACAGTTGCCGTACCACTGCAGTGCGAGCGTGTCCTAGTGGACCTCTGATTCGTTAGCAACTTGATCCGAAGTACCTTGATCATCATCATGAATTTCCTCTTGGTTGGTGTAGGCATCACGGAACATTTTCTGAGCTGCACTACTTTCCTGTTCAAGAGGTAGTACTTCATCGAGTTCTACTTTCCTCCCACTTACTTCTTTAGAGAGAAACTCTTTTTCGAGAAAGATTCCGTTCTTGGCAACAAAGATCTTGCCTTGGATCTAAGGTAGAAGGTATACCCAAAGGTTTCCTTAGGGTATCCTCTGAACGCATTTTCCGACTTGGGTTCGAGCTTTTGGGTTGAAGTTTCTTGACATAAGCATCGCATCCCCAAACTTTTAGAAAGCGACAGCTTAGGTTTCTTCCCAAACCATAACTCATACGGTGTCGTCTCAGCGGTTTAGGCGGTGCCCTATTTAAAGTGAATGTAGCTGTCTCTAGGCGTATCCCCAAAATGATAGCGGTAAATCGGTAGAGACATCATAGATCGCACCATATCCAATAGAGTGCGATTACGGCGTTCGGACACACCATTCTGTTGAGGTGTTCGGTGGCGTTAGTTGTGAAACGATTCCACATTTTCTTAAGTGTGTACCAAATTCGTGACTTAAATATTCTCCTCCACGATCTGATCGTGAAATTTTATCTTTCGGTCCGTTGATTCTCTACTTCATTCTGAAATTCCTTGAACTTTTCAAGGTCTCGGACTTGTGTTTCATCAAGTAGACATACCCATATCTACTCAAGTCATCAGTGAGAGTGAGAACATACTTGATATCCTCCATGAGCCTCAACGCTCATTGGACCTTTTATCGGTATGTATGATTTCCAACAAGTTGGTTGCTCGCTCCATTGTACGAGAGAATGGAGTCTTGGTCATCTTGCCCATGAGGCATGGTTAGCATGTGTCAAATGATTCATAATCAAGAGACTCCAAAGTCCATCGGCATGGAGCTTCTTCATGCGCTTGACACCAATGTGACCAAGGCGGCGGTGCCACAAGTATGTGGGACTATCGTTATCAACTTTACATCTTTTGGTATTCACGCTATGAATATGTGTAACACTACGCTCGAGATTCATTAGAATAAACCATTGACCATCGGAGCATGACCATAAAACATATCTCTCATATAAATAGAACAACCATTATTCTCGGATTTAAATGAGTAGCCATCTCGCATTAAGCGAGATCCGATACAATATTCATGCTCAAACTTGGCACCAAATAACAATTATTAAGGTTCATAACTAATCCGTGGGTAAATGAAGAGGTAGCGTGCCGGCAGCGATCACATCGACTCTGGAACCATTCGGCACGCGCATCGTCACCTCGTCCTTCGCCAGTCTCCGCTTATTCCGCAGCTCTGCTGTGAGTTACAAATATGAACAGCGGCACGGTATCAAATACCCGGGAGTTACTACGATTCTTGGTAAGGTACACATCAATTACATGTATATCAAATATACCTTTGGTGTTGCCGGCCTTCTTATCCGCTAAGTATTTGGGGCAGTTCCGCTTCGGTGACCCTTCCCTTACAATAAAAGCACTCTGTCTCAGGCTTGGGTCCATTCTTTGACTTCTTCCCGGCAACTTGCTTGCGGTAGCGGCAACCTCCTTGCCGTCCTTCTTGAAGTTCTTCTTGCCCTTGCCCTTCTTAAACTTAGTGGTCTTATTGACCATCAACACTTGATGTTCTTTCTTGATTTCAACCTCGGCTGACTTGACATAGAGAACACTTGAGGAATGGTCTTTACCATCCCCTGCATGTTGTAGTTCATCACAAAGCTCTTGTAGCTTGGTGGGGCGGCTGGAGGATTCTGTCAATGACCGCCTCATCGGGAGGTTAATATTCATTTGGGTCATACGGTTGTACAGCGGACATCTTGAATGTGCTCCTTGGCAGAACTGTTTTCCTCCATCTTACAACTATAGAACTTGTCGGAGATGTCATATCTCTCGACCCGGCGTGAGCTTGGAAAACAAGTTTCAGCTCTTGAACATCTCATATGCTCCGTGATGCTCAAAAGCGCTTTTGGAGCCCGGTTCTAAGCTGTAAAGCATGCCGCCTTGAGCGAGGGAGTAATCATCGATGCGTGCACTGCCAAGCATTCAAATCGTCTTGCGTTCTTTGGGAGAGCAAGTGAGTCACCTAGCGGTGCTTCTAGGACATATGCCTTCTTGGCAGCTATGAGGATGATCCTCGGGTTCGGACCCGATCCGTATAGTTCTGCCATCATCTTTCGCTTGGTTTTCTCTAGGAGCAGCGTTGAAGTTCATGTTGACATGGCGTTGGCCATTTGATCTACAAGACATATAATTCAAAAGTTTTAGACTAAGTTCATGATAATTAAGTTCATCTAATCAAATTATTAATGAACTCCCACTTAGATTAGACATCCCTCTAGTCATCTAAGTGTTACGATCCAGTCGACTAGGCGTGTCCGATCAACCACGTGAGGACGGACTAGTCTGCGTCGGTGAACATTCTCATGTTGATCGTATCTTCCATCGACTCGTGTTCGACCTTCGGTCTCCGTGTTCGAGGCCATGTCTTCACATGCTAGGCTCGTCAAGTTAACCCTAAGTGTTTACTGCGTGTGTAAATCTTGCTTACACCCGTTGTATGTGAGCGTAGAATCCATCACACCCGATTAACACGTGGTGCTTAGAAGCGACGAACTGGTAGCAGCGTTGCCTGATTAGAGAGAACACTTCTTGAAATTGTTCTAAGGGATCATCTTATTTACTACCGTCGTTCTAAGTAAACAAGATGCATAATCATAATAAACATCACATGCAATTATAAAGTAGTGACATGATATGGCCAATATCATATAGCTCCTTGATCTTCATCTTGGGGCTCCATGATCATCCATGTCACGGCATGACACCATGATCTCCATCATCATGATCTCCATCATCGTGCCTCCATGAAGTTGTCCATAGCGACTACTTCTACTTCTATGGCTAGCAGCGTTTAGCAATAAAGTAAAGTAAATTACATGGCGTTCTTCAATGACCGCACCTTGAGTCATACAAAAATAAAGACAACTCCTATGGCTCCTGCGGTTGTCATACTCATCGACATGCAAGTCGTGATTCCTATTACAAGAACATGATCTCATACATCACAATATATCATCATTCATCACAACTTGCCATATCATATCACAAGACAATTGCTGCAAAAACAAGTTAGGCGTCCTCTAATTGTTGTTGCATCTTTTACGTGGCTGCAATTGGGTTCTAGCAAAACGTTTTTCTTACCTACGAATAACCTGGCGTGATCTTGTCAACTTCTATTTACCCTTCATAAGGACCCTGTTCATCGAATCCGCTCCCACTAAAGTAGGAGGCAGGACACCCTTGACCACCTTATGCAACTAGTGCATGTTAGTCGGTGGAACGGTCTCCGCGTAAAATGCGATGTAAGGTTGGTCGGGCGCTTCATCCCACAATACCATGGAAGCAAAAGCAACTAATAGCGGCAAGTAAGTTGACAAGATCCGCCCACAACAAAATTGTGTTCTACTCGTGCAAAGAACTACGCATAGACCTAGCTCATGATGCCCGCTTGTTGGGGAGCGTTGCGAGAAAATTAAAATTTTTCCTCACGGTTTCACCAAGATCCATCTATGAGTTCATCTAGCAGCGAGTATTCAGATTGGTTAGCATCTACATACCACTTTGTAGATCATAGCAGAGCGTCGAAGTGAGCGTGGATGAGGTAGTCGTACTTGCAGCATGATCAATTTACCGATGATCTAGTGCGAGCAGGACGGCACCTCCGCGTTCAACACGTGCGGTTGGCGTGGCGTCTCCTTCTTCTTGATCCAGCAAGGTGAAGGAGAGGTTGAGAAGATAACACCAACAGCACGCAGCGGCGTGGTGATGGTGGGCTGCCGATACTCGTGCGGGGCTTGCGCCGTGCACTACGGAGAGGAGGATGTGTTGGAGGAGGGAGGGGCGCCCGAGCAAGGTGCTGCTGCCCTTCCCTCCCCCCTTTATATAGGTGCCAGGAGGCAGCCTGCCCCCTCCTCCAAGGGAGGGTGCGACCAGAGAGGAGAATCCTTCCTCCCAAGGCACCTGGGAGGTGCCTTCCCATGGACTCTTCCCCTTTTGAACCCTAGGCGCATGGGCCCTTGGGGCTGGTTCCTGGCCCATGCAGCCTAGGCACTCTCCCTAGGGCCCATGTGTTGCCAGGGCAGTGGCCCCCTTGGTGGACCCAGGGACCCCTCCGGTGGTCCCGTACAATCCGATAACACGAAACTTGTCCGATGGCCAAACAGCACTTCCTATATATAATTCTTTACCTCGGACCATTCCGGAACTCCTCGTGACGTCCAGGATCTCATCAGGGACTCGAACAACATTCGGTAATCACATACTTGTCTTCCTATTAACCCTAAGCGTCAGAACCTTAAGTGTGTAGACCCTCGGGTTACGGGAGACATCTGAACATGACCGAGACTACCTCAAGTCAATAACCAACAGCGGGATCTGGATACCCATGTTGGCTCCCACATGCTCCTCGATGTTGTCATCGGATGAACCCGCGATGTCAAGGGTTCAAAGCAACCCGTATTCTATTCCCTTTGTCGCGGTATGTTACTTGCGAGACTTCGATCGTCGGTATCCCAATACCTCGTTAGTCTCGTTACCGGCAAGTCACTTTACTACGTACCGCAATGCATGATCCGTGACGGACACTTGATCACTTTGAGCTCATTATGATGATGCATTACGAGTGGGCCCTAGTGATACCTCTCCGTGTCTGGAGTGACAAATCGATCTCGATCCGTGTCAACCCAATGGTCACTTCGGAGATACCTGTAGTACACCTTTATAGTCACCCGATTCGTTGTGACGTTTGATACACCAAAGCACTCCTCGGTATCCGGGGTTGCGATCTCATGGTCTAAGGAAGAGATACTTGACATTGGAAAAGCTCTGCAAAAGCGAACTACGATCTTTGTGCTATGCTTAGGATTGGGTCTTGTCCATCACGTCATTCTCCTAATGGCGTGATCCGTTATCAATGACATCGATGTCCATAGTCGAAACCATGACTATCTGTTGACCAGCGAGCTAGTCAACTAGAGGCTTACTAAGGGCGTATTGTAGTCTATGTATCCACCGTGTATTACGATTTCCGGATAATCTGGTTATAGCATGAATAAAGACAATTATCATGAACAAGGAAATATAATAATAATGCTTTTATTATTGCCTCTAGGGCATATTTCCAACACGAGGTGTGCTAAGGCGATGGGCCCAGACCCTGGGCGCAAGGTTTGAACCGGCGTCTTTGGCCGCTCTGTTGGCCTGGTTAGTGCTGCGGCGTGTTGATCTTCAGCGACGGGCATGACCGAGAAAGTGTGTGTCCGGCCAAATGGGATCAAAGCGTGTTGGGTTATGTGGTGCACCCTGCAGAAGTTAATCTATTCAAATAGCGTGATCTTGATAACTTGGGGCGACTTGAGTTGTACCTTGACCTTATGACAACTAGAACCGGATACTTAATAAAACACACCCTTCAAGTGCGGATATAACCGGTGGTCGCTCTCTCTGGGGAATTCTGAGGAGGATCGCCGGGTAGGATTATGCTATCTGATGCTACTTGGAGGACTTCGATCTGCTCTCTTCTACATGTTGCAAGGCGGAGGCTGCGAGCGTAGTCTTCGACGGGTTAGAATATCCCCTCTTATTACAGCATTTGCGGTTCAGTCCTTGATATGGCCCTTACACATATATCCATGCATATGTAGTGTAGCTCCTTGCTTGCAGTACTTTGGATGAGTACTCACGGTTGCCTTATTCCCCCTTTCCCCTATCTCTACTCGATTGCTGCAACGAGCGATGGAGCCGAGGAGCGATGCACCGTCGATGGCGACTACTACCCCGGAGGTGCCTACTACGTGCAGTGCAGCCGGCGGCGACCAAGAGTAGTTAGGAGGATCGAGCAGGGGAGGCCTGCGCCTCTTCGTCTGTATCGGTTTGTGCTAGCCTTCTTAAGGCAAACTTGTTTTAACTTATATACGTACTCAGATATTGTTGCTTCCCTTCTTTCGTCTATGATCGAGCACTTGTATTGAGCCCTCGGGGTCACAGCTTGTATTATGATGCTTGTATGACTTATTTATGTTTTAGAGTTGTGTTGTGATATCTTCCCGTGAGTCCCTGATCTTGATCGTACCGCGTTTGCGTGTATGATTAGTGTATGATTGAATCCGGCGTCCCGATTGCTTCGTATTGCTGTCACGATGGGCATGACCTAACTGCCGCGGCGATGCAAGAAGGCCGCTTTGCGAATCGCTCCGACCCATAGTCGGAGCGATCGCTCGGATCGAGGGCGGATGGTTGGACACCGCCTCGGGAGCTGCAACTTCTCTGGCGATGGGCGAGCACCCTTATGCCGCATCAAGCTCATGACTCGAGGTGCGGACTCTCTGCGCGGACTCCGAACCTCCTGCGCCCCTACCCGGTCCGAATCCGATTGGCGCCCGATCATAAATTCACCGCTGCGGACATCTTTGCTTTTCGCCCTTGGCGATATCATAAATTCACTTGAAGCATCTCGCTATCCGAGAGAACCTGGCTGAACTTCGGCCGGGAGGATGGTTGAGACAGCAGACGACGAAGAAATTGAGCCACCCACCACCCGCCCGTAGCCACCGTCGATGATTTAACCGGCGTACTCGACTACGACTCCGAAGACATCGGCGGTATGGGACGGCGATGCGGAGACTACCAAGAAACTAGTGCCTACGGGGACGGTGGAAGACCACCTCGTCATCGACATATACATGGTGGACACCCAAAAGATGGGGCGGCGAAGAAAGCGTGAGCCGATTCATAAAAGAAACAGCCAAGCGCCCGGCGTCGTGGCGCGCTCTAAATCCGCCCGCGGCAGAATGGCGATTCCGGCACGAGGAGATAACGCGCGAAAGTCTTGAAGACAACTCCCTCGGCCACGATCCAGCGTGGCAAGGAAGGCGAAGCAAGCCCTCACGAGAAGCGGCGAGCGAAGGAGTCGAGGATGACAATGCTTACCTCCTCCAGGAGATGAGGCAAGCCTCGGCGGCGACCAATTAAATGCGTGCACGAGGATCCGTCCCGAACAAGGCGTTTTAGGCGCGGGCTAATGGCCGCGACAAACAGCCTAAAAAAAGCAGCAACAGCTTCAAGCTGATCAAGACCTCTTGGCGGCAGATGGACCGAGGGTCCTCGCGGCGAAAATGTTATGAACTTCGAGCGCCCTCAAAAGTTACCCAAAGCGCAAGTTGCTCCCGATTAGAGGAGGGCGTGCAAACCTGCATCACCAGCGCTGTCTGGCGGACCGACCACCTCGTGGCGCGGCGAGCGTGCAAGCCCTCCACAAAACTGTACCCGACATGCCGCTCAAAAAGCATGAGCATGGGGAAGAACGCGGACTTGCGAGATATCTTTGGAGGACAAGGCCAGAACAATCCAGATCTATCTATGGATCACGTGGGCGCCCCAAGACCCCAGCGAATACCGTCGCGCCGGATACAACTACCTTCTGGCGGGCGAACACAGCGGAACAACTCTCTCGAGCTACGTCGCGATATTGCGCCGCACACCCACTATGCTTCGCGGCGAAGTAATGGATCATCAAATCCACGAAGGGTTTAAACCCGTTAATATCGAATCCTCGATGGCTGTGAGACCCAGCGGTTTGGATTGAGGATTATCTCCTCCATATACATATGGCCGCGGCTGGCGTCTTCCGCCATCAAATATCTCGCTCAAGCTTAAAGGACCAGCTCGGCATTGGCTTAACAGCCTCCCTTGCGAGTCAATTGGATCTTTGGGATGACTGGAAGCCGCATTCCTCGACAACTTCGAGGAGACGTGTAATGTGCGACCACGGTGCGCAGATGACCTAAACCACATAATCCAGCAGCCCGAACCCAATCGGCCGAGCAATTCGGACCACGGTTCTTAACAAAGAAAAAATCAAATCGTCATTGTCCGGATCTGGAGAGGCCCTCGCTGCCTTCAAACATAACATCCGTGACGAGTGGCTGGCCCGGCACCTAGGGCGAGGAGAAGCGAAATCCATGGCAGCCCTCACATCACTCATGACCCGCTTCTATGCGGGAGAGGATAACTGGCTAGCTCGCAGCAACAACCTCAGCAAAAGCGGCATTGGCAGTCCGGACACAAGGACCGCAATGGCGGGTTCGCGTCGAAAGAAAAACAAGCGCCCGCGTGCTTGGCGACAGCAATGAGGAATCTGGCAGTCAACGCGGGTTCCGAGGGCTCCAAGCCCAGTCAGCGGAAGAAGCCATTCAAAAAGAACCACTCCGGGCCCGTCAATTTGGACCGAATACTCGACCGCTCTGTCAAATACGGAACCCCGAAAAGCCAGCTAACCACCACCAAGATTGTTGGGTATTCAAGCGGCGAACAAATTAATCATGAAAGCGGTGACAAAGGGCTACAGCGATAGCGAGGAAGAACCCGGCCGCCCGAACAAGGAGGAGGGACAAAGGATTCCACATTGGAAATATGCCCTAGAGGCAATAGTAAAAGCATTATTATTATATTTCCTTGTGCATGATGATTGTCTTTTATTCATGCTATAACTGTATTATCCGGAAATCGTAATACGTGTGAATACATAGACTACTGTCGTCCTAGTAAGCCTCTAGTTGACTAGCTCGTTGGTTGACAGATAGTCATGGTTTCGACTATGGACATCGGATGTCATTGACAAGCGGGATCACGTCATTAGGAGAATGGCGTGATGGATAAGACAATCCTAAGCATAGCACAAGATCGTGTAGTTCGTTTTGCTAGAGCTTTTCCAATGTCAAGTATCTCTTCCTTAGACCATGAGATCGTGCAATTCCGGATACCGTAGGAGTGCTTTGGGTGTATCAAGCGTCACAGCGTAAGCGGGTGACTATAAAGGTGCACTACAGGTATCTCGAAAGTGACCATTGGGTTGACACGGATCGAGGCTGGGATTTGTCACTCCGTATTACGAGAGGTATCCTTTGGGCCCACTCGGTAATGCATCATCATAATGAGCTCAAAGTGATCAAATTATGCAGTCACGGGATCATGCATTCTTGATCTGAGTAAAGTGACTTGCGATACTTGAGACTAAGCGAGGTATTGGGATCCAAGCGATCGAGTCTCGGGCAAGTAACATATCTGCGTCGACAAAGGGAATAGAATACGAGGTTGCTTGAACCCTTGACATCGTGGTTCATCAGATGACAACATCGAGGAGCATGTAGGAGCCAACATGGGTATCCAGATCCGCTGTTGGTTATTGACTTGAGGTAGTCTCGGTCATATGCATGTCTCCCGAACCCGTGGGGTCTTCACATAAGGTTCGGTGGCGCTAGGGTTAATAGGAAGACAAGTATGTGATTACAGAATGTTGTTGAGTCGGTTGAGATCCGGGACGTCACGAGGAGTTCGGAATGGTCGGAGGTAAAGATTTATATATGGAAGTGGTTAAGCGGACTCAGGAAAGTTTGAGGTATCACCGTGTAATGTCTGGGGCCCGCACGGGGAGAGTTCGGAGGTCCGCGGAAGGGCCACCCCTCGGGGGGCCACATGGGCTAAGTGGGAGAGAGCCAGCCCTGGTGGGCCAGGTGGCGCCTCCCACCTGAGGCCCATCTTGACTAGGAGCTTGGGAGGAAACCTAAAGGCGCCCCCCTGGCTTGAGGGCAAGCCACCCTCCCTCCTCCCCTTTGGCCATGCCCGCCCCATCTAGGGTTTCCCTAGATGGCGGCCCCTGCCCTCTCCTCCTATAAATAGAGGGTGGGGGAGGGCTGCACACACCATTGAGCGCAGCCCTCCTCCCCAACACCTCTCTTTCTCCCATAAGCTTGGCGAAGCCTCTGTGGGAGAACGCCGTACCAAGCTGCACCCACGTGCGTCGTGCTGCCATTGGAGTTGTCTTCCTCAACCTCTCCTTCATCCTTGCTGGATCAAGGCGGAGGAGCGCCATCGTCCCAAATGCGTGTGTTGACAGCGGAGGTGCTGTCCTTTCAGCACTTTGGTCATCGGTGATCGGAATCACGTTGGGAGCGTCTTCATCATCACCACTCCCTCGAGCGCTTCCGTACTTTCGATCTACAAGTGGTATGTAGATGCAAACTCTCTCGTGACTCGTTGTAGATGAACTCATAGATAGATCTTGGTGAAACCGTAGGAAAATTTTAATTTTCTGCAGCGTTCTAACAGTGGCATCATGAGCTAGGTCTGTCGTAGTTCTCTTTGCAGAGTAGAACACAATTTTGTTGTGGGCGTGGATCTTGTCAACTTACTTGCCGTTACTAGTTGTTTCTTGCTTCCAGCGGTATTGTGGGATGAAGCGGCCCGGACCAACCTTACGTGCTCTTGCGTGGACCGGTTCCACCGACTAACATGCACTAGTTGCATAAGGTGGCTGGCGGGTGTCTGTCTCTCCTACTTTAGTTGGGCGGATTCGATGAACAGGGTCCTTATGAAGGTAAATAGAAGTTGACAAGATCACGTTGTGGTTATTCGTGAGTAAGAAAATGTTCTTGCTAGAACCCAATTGCAGCCACGTAAAGATGCAACAACAATTGAGGGCGTCTAACTTGTTTTGCAGCAATTGTCATGTGACGTGATATGGCCAAGTTGTGATGAATGATGATATATTGTGATGTATGAGATCATGTTCTTGTAATAGGAATCACGACTTGCATGTCGATGAGTATGACAACGGCGAGAACCATAGGAGTTGTCTTTATTTTTGTATGACCTGCGTGTGTCATTGAAATGCGCCATGTAACTCACTTTACTTTATTGCTAAGCGCGTTAGCCATAGAAGTAGAAGTAGTCGTTGGCGTGACAACTTCATGAAGACACGATGATGGAGATCATGATGATGGAGATCATGGTGTCATGCGGTGACGGGATGATCATGGAGCCCGAAGATGAAGATCAAGGAGCTATATGATATTGGCCATATCATGTCACTACTTTATAATTGCATGTGATGTTTATTATGATTATGCATCTTGTTTACTTAGAAACGACGGTAGTAAATAAGATGATCCTTAGAACAATTTCAAGAAGTGTTCTCCCTAGCGTGCACCGTTACTACAGTTAAATGCGCTTCTAAGCACCACGTGTTAATCGGGTGTGATGGATTCTTACGTTCACATACAGCGGGTGTAAGACAGATTTACACGCAGAAACACATAGGGTTAACAGCGAGCCTAGCATATGCAGACATGGCCTCGGAACACGGAGACGAAAGGTCGAACACGAAGTCGTATGGAAGATCGATCAACATGAGAATGTTCACCGGCCTTGACTAGTCCGTCTCACGTGTTGATCGGACACGGCCTAATCGACTTCGGATCGTGTAACACTTAGATGACTAGAGGATGTCTAATCTAAGTGGGAGTTCATTAATAATTTGATTAGATGAACTTTATTATCATGAACAATAGTCTAAAATCTTTTACATGATATGTCTTATAGATCAAATGGCCAGCGCTCATGTCAACTTGAACTCAGCAGCGTTCCTAGAAAACCAAGCTGAAAGATGGCGGCGGCAACTATCTGGAATGGAGTCAGGAACACGAGATCATCCTCATAGCTGCCGAGAAACAATCGTCCTAGAAGGACCGCTAGGTAGCGCTCCGTCCCGAAGAACCAAGACATTATGAATGCTTGTGGGTCTCGTCTTGATGATTACTCCCTCGTTAGATGCGGCATGCTTCTGACTTAGAACGGGGCTCAAAAGCGTTTTGAGCATCCGGAGCATATGAGATGTTGAAGAGCTGAAACTGGTTTTCAAGCTCACGCCGGGTCGAGATATGACATCTCCGACAAGTTCTATAGTTGTAAGATGGAGAAAGCAGTTACTGTCGGTGAGCACATTACGAAGATATGCAGGGTTGCACAACCGTATGTACCGACTGAATATTAACCTCCACGATGAGGCGGTCATTGAGAGGAATCCTCGATCGCTCCCCACCAAGCTACAAGAGCTTTGTGATGAACTACAACATGCGAGGGGATGGTAAAGACCATTCTGAAGTATTCTCTATCTTTGAAGTCGAGCGAGGTTGAAATCAAGAAAGAACATCAAGTGTTGATGGTCAATAAGACCACTAAGTTCAAGAAGGGCAAGGGTAAGAAGAACTTCAGAAGGGCGGCAAGGAGATTGCCGCGCCCGATAAGCAAGTTGCGGGAAGAAGTCAAAGAATGGACCCAAACCGAGGTAGAGTGCTTTTATTGCAAGGGAGGGGTCCTTTGGAAGCGGAACTGCCCCAAGTACTTAGCGGATAAGAAGGCCGGCAACACCAAAGGTATATTTGATATACATGTAATTGATGTGTACCTTACCGATGTCGTAGTAACTCACAGGTATTTGATACGGTGCCGTTGCTCATATTTGTAACTCTGGCGGAGCTGCGGAATAAGCGTGGGCTAGCGAAGGGCGAGGTGACGATCTTGGCGTGGGAATGGTTCAGTCGATGTGATGCGCCGTCGACGCTACCTCTTCATTTACCCACAGGATTAGTTATAAACCTTAATAATTGTTATTTGGTGCCAAGTTTGAGCATGAATATTGTATACGGATCTCGTTTAATGCGAGATGGCTACTCATTTAAATCCGAGAATAATGGTTGTTCTATTTATATGAGAGATATGTTTTATGGTCATGCTCAGATAGTCAATGGTTTATTCTTAATGAATCTCGGCGTAGTATTACACATGTTCATAGCGTGAATACCAAAAGATGTAAAGTTGATAACGATAGTCCCACATACTTGTGTACTTGCATTGGTCACATTGGTGTCAAGCGCATGAAGAAACTCCATCTTGATGGACTTTTGGAGTCTCTTGATTATGAATCATTTGACACATACGAACCATGCCTCATGGGCAAGATGACCAAGACTCCATTCTCGGAACAATGGGCGAGCAACCAACTTGTTGGAAATCATACATACCGATGTGTGCGGTCCAATGGCGTTGAGGCTCATGGAGGATATCGTTATGTTCTCACTCTCACGAGATGACTTGAGTAGATATGGGTATGTCTACTTGATGAAACACAAGTCTGAGACCTTTGAAAAGTTCAAGGAATTTCAGAATGAAGTAGAGAATCAACGTGACGAAAGATAAAATTCTTACGATCGAGATCGTGGAGGAGAATATTTAAGTCACGAATTTGGTACACACTTAAGAAAATGTGGAATCGTTTCACAACTAACGCCGCTAGAACACCGGTAATAGCGGTGTGTCGAGCGTCGTGTCGCACTCTATTGGATATGGTGCGATCTATGATGTCTCTTACCGATTTACCGCTATCATTTTGAGGATCGCTCTAGAAACAGCTACATTCACTTTAAATAGGGCACCGTCTAAATCCGTTGAGGCGACACCGTTATGAATTATGGTTTGGGAAGAAACCTAAGTATCGTTTCTAAAAAGTTTGGGGATCACGATGCTTATGTCAAGAAACTTCAACTTTAAGCTCGAACCCAAGTCGGAAAAATCGTCTTCATAGGATACCCTAAGGAAACCTTTGGGTATACCTTCTATAGATCCGAAGGCAAGATCTTTGTTGCGAGGCGGAACCTTTACGGAAAAAGAGTTTCTCTCGAAAGAAGTAAGTGGGAGGAAAGTAGAACTTCGATGAAGTACTACCTCTTGAGCAGGATAGTAGTGCAGCTCGGGAAAATGTTCTGTGATGCCTACACCTGTGAAGAGGAAATTCATGATGATGATCAAGGTACTTCGGATCAAGTTGCTCTTGAACCCGTGGGTCCACTAGGACACGTTCCGCACCAGTGAGTGCGGCAACCTGTCACGGAAATCATGTTGTTGAACAACGGTGAACCTTGAACTATGAAGAAGCAATGGCGGGCCCAATTCCAACAAATGGCTAGAAGCCATGAAGTCGAGATAGAATCCATGTATGAAAACAAAGTGTGGACTTTGGTGACTTGCCGATGATGGCGACGATAGAAAACAAATGGATCTTTAAGAAGAAGGCGGGGCCAGCGGATGGTAATGTCACCATCTATAAAGCTCGACTTGTCGCTAAGGGTTATCGGCAAGTTCAAGGGATTGACTACGATGAGACTTTCTCTCCGTGGCGAAGCTTAAGTCAAGTCCGAATCATGTTAGCAATTGCACGCATACTATGATTATGAGATATGGCGGATGGACGTCAAAACAGCGTTCATAACGGCTATCTTAAGGAAGAGCTGTATATGATACAGCCAAGGAAGGTTTTGTCGATCCTAAGAATCTTGACAAAGTATGCAAGCTCGGCGATCCATTTATGGGCTGGTGCAAGCATCTCGGAGTTGGAACATTACGCTTTGATGAGATGATCAAAGCGTTTGGGTTTATCTTGAGACTTATGGAGAAGCCTGCGTTTACAAGAAAGTGAGTGGGAGCTCTGTAGCATTTCTCATATTATATGTAGATGACATACGCCGATGGGAAATGATATAGAATTCTTGGACAACATTAAGGCCTACTTGAATAAGTGTTTTTCAATGAAGGACCTTGGAGAAGCTGCTTATATATTAGGCATCAAGATCTATAGAGATAGATCGAGGCGCCTCATAGGTCTTTCACAAAGCACATACCTTGATAAGATTTTGAAGAAGTTCAAAATGGATCAGTCAAGAAGGGGTTCTTGCTGTATTGCAAGGTGTGAGATTGAGCTCAACTCAATGCCCGACCATGACAAAAGATAAAGAAGAGATGAGTGTCATCCCTATGCCTCGACCATAGGATCTATTATGTATGCCATCTTGTGTACAGACCTGATGTAAACCTTGCCGTAAGTTTGGTAGGAAGGTACCAAAGTAATCCCGGCAGGAACCTTTGGACAGCGGTCAGAATATCCTGAAGTACGAAAGGACAAAGGACATGTTTCTCGTTTATGGAGGTGACGAAGAGCTACGTCGTAACGAGGTTCGTCGGTAGCTAAGCCGACAGATCTGAATGACTCTAAGTCACAAACCGGATCGTGTATATGTTGAATGGTGGAAGCGATGGCTGGTGCGGCTACCAAGCGAGCGTCGTGGCGGGATCTACATGTGAGCGGAGTACATGGCAGCCTCGGAGGCAGCGCATGAAGCAATTTGGGTGAAGAGTTCATCACCGACCTGGAGTCATACCCAATGCGTGGGGCCGATCAAACTCTTCTGTGACAACACTGGAGCTATTGCACTTGCCAAGGAGCCAGGTTTCACAAGAAGACCGAGGCACATCAAGCGTCGCTTCAACTCCATCCGTGAAAATGTTAGGATGGAGACATAGAAATTTGTAAAGTGCATACGGATCGAATGTCATGAATCCGTTGACTTCGCTTTCTCTTCATGGCAAAACATGATCAACACGAGAACTCTATGGGTGTTGATTCATCACAATGTAAACTAGATTATTGACTCTAGTGCAAGTGGGAGACTGTTGGAAATATGCCTAGAGGCAATAATAAAAGCATTATTATTATATTTCCTTGTGCATGATGATTGTCTTTTATTCATGCTATAAGCGTATTATCCGAAATCGTAATACGTGTGAATACATAGACTACAATCGTCCTAGTAAGCCTCTAGTTGACTAGCTCGTTGGTCAACAGATAGTCATAGTTTCACGACTATGGACATCGGATGTCATTGACAAGCGGGATCACGTCATTAGGAGAATGGCGTGATGGATAGACAATCTAAGCATAGCACAAGATCGTGTGATTCGTTTTGCTAGAGCTTTTCCAATGTCAAGTATCTCTTCCTTAGACCATGAGATCGTGCAATTCCGGATACCGTAGGAGTGCTTTGGGTGTATCAAAGCGTCTAGCGTAAGCGGGTGACTATAAAGGTGCTACTGGTATCTCGAAAGTGACCATTGGGTTGACACGGATCGAGGCTGGGATTTGTCCTCCGTATTACGAGAGGTATCAACTGGGCCCTTTCGGTAATGCATCATCATAATGAGCTCAAAGTGATCAAATTAATGCAGTCACGGGATCATGCATTCTTGATGCGAGTAAAGTGACTTGCGATGCGAGACTAAGCGGTATTGGGATACCGGCGATCGAGTCTCGGGCGAAGTAACATACCGTCGACAAAGGGAATAGAATACGGGGTTGCTTGAACCCTTGACATCGTGGTTCATCGATGACAACATCGAGGAGCATGTAGGAGCCAACATGGGTATCGAGATCCGCTGTTGGTTATTGACTTGAGGTAGTCTCGGTCATATCGCATGTCTCCCGAACCCGTGAGGTATTCACATAAGGTTCGGTGGGCTAGGGTTAATAGGAAGACAAGTATGTGATTACGAATGTTGTTGAGTCCGGATGAGATCCCGGACGTCACGAGGAGTTCGGAATGGTCGGAGGTAAAGATTTATATATGGAAAGTGGTTAAGCGGACTCAGGAAAGTTTGAGGGTATCTGGGTAATGTCACAGGGGCCACGGGAGAGTTCGGAGGTCCACCGTGAGGGCCACCCCTCGGGGCCCACATGGGCTAAGTGGGAGAGAGCCAGCCCCTGGTGGGCTGGGCGCCTCCCACCTAGGCCCATCTTGACTAGGGCTTGAGGGAGGAAACCTAAAGGGGTGCCCCCCTAGCTTGGGGGGCAAGCCACCTCCCTCCTCCCCTTGGCCGCCGCCCCATCTAGGGTTTCCCTAGATGGCAGGCCCCCTGCCCTCTCCTCCTATAAATAGAGGGGTGGGGGAGGGCTGCACACCATTGAGCGCAGCCCTCCCCTCCCAACACCTCTCTTTCTCCCGCAAAGCTTGGCGAGCCCTGGGAGAACTGCCGTACCAAGCTTGCTGCACGCCGTCGTGCTGCCATTGGAGTTGTCTTCCTCAACCTCTCCTTCATCCTTGCTGGATCAAGGCGGAGGAGCGCCGTCGTCCCGTCTCGTGTGTTGAGCACTGAGGTGCTGTCCTTTCAGCACTTTGGTCATCGGTGATCGGAATCACGTTGGGAGCGTCTTCATCATCACCACTCCCTCGAGCGGCTTCAGTTACTCGATCTACAAGTGGTATGTAGATGCAAACTCTCTCGTGACTCGTTGTAGATGAACTCATAGATAGAATCTTGGTGAAACCGTGGGAAAATTTTAATTTTACTGCGTTCTAACATTCCCCCCCACTCAAGTTGGAGACAGTAAACATGATATCATAGCGCATATTCCCAAAAAGGGAATGGAGCGTGCACTAAGGGCGATATCGCCAATGGAGCCAGTCGCCCTAAAATTCAACCCATGGTCCTCTTTCCGATCACTTTCGATCGGAAGAGACCATCAAGCCATTATCCGCCATGCCGGGTTAGCGCGATGGTTTTGGGCAATAATCGTGATGGATTTCACCTCACGAGAGTCGATGGGCGGCAGCGTGATAGCTTGAACCACGCTTTATCGAGGATCTGATCGCATAAGATGGGCATAGACCCTTCAAGGATTAAACCTACAAAGACAACCTTCAAGGCGTCATACCAGGTGTCGAGGCCAATTGTACTGCAGCTTCAATTACTGTTTGAAGTGGTCTTCGGATCCCGGATAATTTCGAGCGAGAGTTAATCTTGACATAGTCCCGTCCATTGGCGGCTATCACGCTCTGCTCGGACGAACCGCGTTTACAAAATTCATGCAGCGGTGCCGCATATACACACCTTAAGCTCCAAAGATGCGGGGCCCTCGTGGAAGTCATCACGGTCAATGAAATGCACGGGCGGCTCCCCTCGAGCGGAGGAACATACAGCGACTCTCGCATGGCCGGTGCTGAAACAGCCTTTTAAGGCAATTCTCGAGTCCGGCCGTTAAATGACGAGGACCGACGACCAAAGCGCCGGAACAACATCAGCAAAGACCACAGCACGTTCCAGGAGCACAGCGCAGCAATGCGGCCCCAGCCCAACCCCATAAAATTGTAAGACAAACTCTCGGCGTACATAATTACGCCTGGAGATACCATGGGCATAGGGAAGGGCACAACCACCAGAGACCCAGTGCAGTTCGACCACCGGGGCTCCCAAGTGTATAGCTCTTTTCTTTTATTCTCTCTTTTTACTCAGAACTCGGTCCCGTGGCGAACCTCGAACTCATGATGCAACAGCGGGGAAGGACAAAAGCCATGACAATTTACTCAGGTGGTCTCCATCACGAGCATTAAATTTATTAAATACAACATTCATGGCCTACCCCCGGAGGAGGCGCCTTTAATTAAATCAATCCCCACTTTCCGCTCAATTTATCATTCCGCCTCATAGCATATCTTCTCGAATAAAATGCAGCACTTTTTGCCCATAATTGCATTACCTTATATATATATATATATATATATATATATATATATATATATATATATATATATATATATATATATATATATATATATATATCATTTACGACATGTTGCACCGTACATTTTAGATGCAGCCAATACACGAGGCTTATGTTCTCCGCATTATGGTGTGATAAGTCCGAACACTTTCACAAGTGCGGCACCCGAACTTATAGCATTATATGAATGGCTCGAATCATGTCTTGGGTCAATAGTTGGGTTTGGCTCCCATGTTTGGCACCTTCGTTCCGTTCTATCGGCTAAAGTATGTTGGGAGAACCATTGCGATTGCGGTTGAGCAGACCCATAGTCCGGAGCCGATCGCCGGATCGAGGGCGGATGGTTGGACACCGCCGAGCTGCAACTTCTACGGCGATGGAGCCGAGCACTTACCTTGTACCGCATCAAGCTCATGACTCGAGGTGCCGGACTCTCGCCGGACTCAACCTCCTGCGCCCCTACCGGTCCGAATCCGATTGGGCGCCGATCATGGAATTCACCGCTGCGGACATCTTTTGCACTTTCGCCTTCTTCGGCGATATCATAAATTCATCAAGCATCTCGCTATCCGAGAACCCTGGCTGAACTACGCCAGGATGGTTGGGACGCGGACGACGAAGAAATTCAGAGCCACCCACCACCCACTTCAGAGCCACCGTCGATGATTTAACCGACGACTGACGACCACGACCAAGACATCGACGGTATGGACGACGATGCGGAGACTACCAAGAACTAGTGCCTACAGATGTGGAAGACCACCTCGTCATACTTATTATATACATGGTGGACACCCCAAAAGATGGGGGCGGCGAAAGAAGCGTGAGGCCGATTCCTTAAAGAAACAGCCCAAGCGCCGACGTCGTGGCGCCGCTCTAAATCCCGCCCACGGCAAGAATGGCGATTCCGCACAGGAGATAATAACACCCCGAAGTCTGAAGACAACTCCCTCCAAAGACGATCCAACGTGGGAGGAGGCGAAGCAAGCCCTCACGAGAGAGCGGCGTATTTAAGAGGTCGAGGATGACAATTACTTACCTCCCTCCGGAGATGAGGCAAGCCTCGACGGCGACCAATTGCGTCGTGCTCGAGGATCCCGTCGAACAAGAGCGTTTTAGGCGAGGCTAATGGCCACGACAAACAGCCTAAAGAAAAAGCAGCAACAGCTTCAAGCTGATCAAGACCTCTCGGCCGAGCGAGATGGACCGAGGTCCTCGCGGCGAAGAGTATGAACTCGAACGCCCTCCAAAAGTTACCCAAAACGCAAGTTGCTCCCCGATTAGAGGAGGCGTACAAACCTGCATCACCGGCGCTGTCGGCGGACCGACCACCTCGTGGCGCGGCGAGAGGCGTGCAAGCCCTCCACCAAAACTGTACCCGACATCGCTCAAAAAGCATGAAGCGGCGGGGAACACGCCGGACTTGCGAGATATCTTTGGAGGACAAGGCAAGACAATCCAGATCTATCTATGGATCACGTGGGCGCCCCAAGACCCACGACGAATACCGTCGCGCCGGATACAACTACTCTGGCCGGGCGAACACAGCGGACAACGCTCTCTCGAGCTACGTCGCGATATTAAGCAGCCGCACACCCACTATGCTTCAGCGGCAAGTAATGGATCATCAAATCCACGAAGGGTTTAAACCCGTTAATATCGAATCCTACGATGGCACAACAGACCCAGCGGTTTGGATTGAGGATTATCTCCTCCATATACATATGGCCCATGGCGGCAATCTTCACGCCATCAAATATCTCCGCTCAAGCTTAAAGGACCAGCTCGGCATTGGCTTAACAGCCTCCCCAGAGTCAATTGGATCTGGGATGACACGGAAGCCGCATTCCTCGACAACTTCCGTGGCGCGTATGCGACGACCGGACGCAGATGACCTAAGCCACATAATCCAGCAGCCGAACGAATCGGCCGAGCAATTACGGACACGGTTCTTAACAAAGAAAAATCAAATCGTCGATTGTCCGGGATGCAGAGGCCCTCGCTGCCTTCAAACATAACATCATGACGAGTGGCTGGCCCGGCACCTAGGACAGGAGAAGCGAAATCCATGGCAGCCCTCACATCACTCATGACCCGCTTCTATGCGGGAGAGGATAGCTGGCTAGCTCGCAGCAACAACCTCAGCAAAACGCTGGCAGTCCGGACACCAAGGACCGCAATGGCAGGTTGCGTCGAAGAAAAACAACGCCGCGTAACGGCGACAGCAATGAGGATCGGCAGTCAACGCCGGGTTCCGAGGCTCCAAGCCAGTCAGCGGAAGAAGCCATTCAAAAGAACCACTCCGGGCCCGCCCAATTTGGACCGAATACTCGACCGCTCTGTCAAATACGGAACCCCGAAAAGCCAGCTAACCACACCAACAGAGATTGTTGGGTATTCAAGCGAGCGAGCAAATTAATGGCAAAAGTGACAAGGGGCTACACAGCGATGACGAGGAAGAGACCCGGCCGCCGAACAACAGAGGACAAAAGGGATTCCCTGTTGGAAATATGCCCTAGAGGCAATAGTAAAAGCATTATTATTATATTTCCTTGTGCATGATGATTGTCTTTTATTCATGCTATAACTGTATTATCCGGAAATCGTAATACGTGTGAATACATAGACTACAATCGTCCCTAGTAAGCCTCTAGTTGACTAGCTCGTTGGTCACGAGATAGTCATGGTTTTCGACTATGGACATCGGATGTCATTGATAAGCGGGATCACGTCATTAGGAGAATGGCGTGATGGACAAGACAATCCTAAGCATAGCACAAGATCGTGTAGTTCGTTTTGCTAGAGCTTTTCCAATGTCAAGTATCTCTTCCTTAGACCATGAGATCGTGCAATTCCGGATACCGTAGGAGTGCTTTGGGTGTATCAAAGCAACTGGCAATGGCGGGTGACTATAAAGGTGCACTACAGGTATCTCGAAAGTGACCATTGGGTTGACACGGATCGAGGCGGGATTTGTCACTCCGTATTACGGAGAGGTATCACTGGGCCCACTCGGTAATGCATCATCATAATGAGCTCAAAGTGATCAAGTGTGCGGTCACGGGATCATGCATTGCGATACGAGTAAAGTGACTTGCCGTAACGAGACTAAGCGAGGTATTGGGATACCGGACGATCGAGTCTCGGGCAAGTAACATACCGTCGACAAAGGGAATAGAATACGGGTTGCTTGAACCCTTGACATCGTGGTTCATCCGATGACAACATCGAGGAGCATGTGGGAGCCAACATGGGTATCCAGATCCGCTGTTGGTTATTGACTTGAGGTAGTCTCGGTCATGTTCGCATGTCTCCCGAACCCGTAGGGTCTTCACATAAGGTTCGGTGGCGCTTAGGGTTAATAGGAAGACAAGTATGTGATTACCGAATGTTGTTGAGTCCGGATGAGATCCCGGACGTCACGAGGAGTTCGGAATGGTCCGGAGGTAAAGATTTATATATGGAAAGTGGTTAAGCGGACTCAGGAAAGTTTGAGGGTATACGGTAATGTCTGGGGCCACGGGAGAGTTCGGAGGTCCACCGGAGAGGCCACCCCTCGGGGGCCACATGGGCTAAGTGGGAGGGAGCCAGCCTGGTGGGCTGGGCGCCTCCCACCTAGGCCCATGCGGCTAGGGCTTGGGAGGGGAAACCTAAAGGGCGCCCCCCTAGCTTGGGGGCAAGCCACCTCCCTCCTCCCCTTTGGCGCCGCCCCATCTAGGGTTTCCCCTAGATGGCGGCCCCCTGCCCTCTCCTCCTATAAATAGAGGGTGGGGGAGGCTGCACACACCATTGAAGGCGCAGCCCCTCCCCCCAACACCTCTCTTTCTCCACGCAAGCTTGGCGAAGCCTCGCCGAGAACTGCCGTACCAACTGCACCACGCCGTCGTGCTGCCATTGGAGTTGTCTTCCTCAACCTCTCCTTCATCCTTGCTGGATCAAGACGGAGGAGACGCCATCGTCTCCGCACGTGTGTTGAACAGCGGAGGTGCTGTCCTTTCAGCACTTTGGTCATCGGTGATCGGAATCACGTTGGGAACGTCTTCATCATCACCACTCCCTCGAACGCTTCCGTACTCGATCTACAAGTGGTATGTAGATGCAAACTCTCTCGTGACTCGTTGCTTAGATGAACTCATAGATAGATCTTGGTGAAACCGTAGGAAAATTTTAATTTTCTGCAACGTTCCCCAACAGTGGCATCATGAGCTAGGTCTATCGTAGTTCTCTTTGCACGAGTAGAACACAATTTTGTTGTGGGCGTGGATCTTGTCAACTTACTTGCCGTTACTAGTTGTTTCTTGCTTCCGCGGTATTGTGGGATGAAGCGGCCGGACCAACCTTACACGCTCTTACGTGAGACCGGTTCCACCGACT
The DNA here is from genome assembly GCA_021605205.1 of Aegilops longissima. Taxonomy (NCBI): domain Eukaryota; kingdom Viridiplantae; phylum Streptophyta; class Magnoliopsida; order Poales; family Poaceae; genus Aegilops; species Aegilops longissima. The sequence continues at coordinate 513,585,688 of CM038676.1, forward strand.
AACATGCACTAGTTGCATAAGGTGGCAAGGGTGTCTGTCTCTCCTACTTTAGTTGGAGCGGATTCGATGAACAGGGTCCTTATGAAGGGTAAATAGAAGTTGACAAGATCACGTTGTGGTTATTCGTAGGTAAGAAAATGTTCTTGCTAGAACCCAATTGCAGCCACGTAAAAGATGCAACAACAATTAGAGGACGTCTAACTTGTTTTTGCAGCAATTGTCATGTGACGTGATATGGCCAAGTTGTGATGAATGATGATATATTGTGATGTATGAGATCATGTTCTTGTAATAGGAATCACGACTTGCATGTCGATGAGTATGACAACGGCAGGAGCCATAGGAGTTGTCTTTATTTTGTATGACTGCGTGTCATTGAAGAACGCCATGTAACTCACTTTACTTTATTGCTAAGCGCGTTAGCCATAGAAGTAGAAGTAGTCGTTGGCGTGACAACTTCATGAAGACACGATGATGGAGATCATGATGATGGAGATCATGGTGTCATGCGGTGACAGGATGATCATGGAGCCCTCAAGATGAAGATCAAGGAGCTATATGATATTGGCCATATCATGTCACTACTTTATAATTGCATGTGATGTTTATTATGATTATGCATCTTGTTTACTTAGAACGACGGTAGTAAATAAGATGATCCTTAGAACAATTTCAAGAAGTGTTCTCCCTAAGCGTGCACCGTTGCTACAGTTCGTCGCTTCTAAGCACCACGTGTTAATCGGGTGTGATGGATTCTTACGTTCACATACAACGGGTGTAAGACAGATTTACACACGCAGAAACACTTAGGGTTAACTTGACGAGCCTAGCATGTACAGACATGGCCTCGGAACACGGAGACCGAAAGGTCGAACACGAGTCGTATGGAAGATACGATCAACATGAGAATGTTCACCGACGCAGACTAGTCCGTCTCACGTGTTGATCGGACACGGCCTAGTCGACTCGGATCGTGTAACACTTAGATGACTAGAGGGATGTCTAATCTAAGTGGGAGTTCATTAATAATTTGATTAGATGAACTTTATTATCATGAACAATAGTCTAAAATCTTTTACATGATATGTCTTGTAGATCAAATGGCCAACGCTCATGTCAACTTGAACTTCAACGCGTTCCTAGAGAAAACCAAGCTGAAAGATGACGGCAGCAACTATACGGACTGGGTCCGAAACCTGAGGATCATCCTCATAGCTGCCAGGAAACAATACGTCCTAGAAGGACCGCTAGGTGACGCTCCGTCCCTGCAGAACCAAGACATTATGAATGCTTGTCGGTCTCGTGCTGATTATTACTCCCTCGTTCGATGCGGCATGCTTTACAGCTTAGAACCGGGCTCCAAAAGCGTTTTGAGCATCACGGAGCATATGAGATGTTCAAGAGCTGAAACTGGTTTTCAAGCTCACGCCGGGTCGAGAGATATGACATCTCCGACAAGTTCTATAGTTGTAAGATGGAGGAAAACAGTTCACGGTGAGCACATTCGAAGATGTCAGGTTGCACAACCGTATGACCCAACTGAATATTAACCTCCCCGATGAGGCGGTCATTGACAGAATCCTCCGATCGCTCCCACCAAGCTACAAGAGCTTTGTGATGAACTACAACATGCGGGGATGGTAAAGACCATTCCTGAAGTGTTCTCTATGTCAAGTCAGCCGAGGTTGAAATCAAGAAAGAACATCAAGTGTTGATGGTCAATAAGACCACTAAGTTCAAGAAGGGCAAGGGTAAGAAGAACTTCAAGAAGGACGGCAAGGAGATTGCCGCGCCCGCAAGCAAGTTGCCGGAAGAAGTCAAAGAATGGACCCAAACCGAGACCGAGTGCTTTTATTGCAAGGGAGGGGTCACCGAAGCGGAACTGCCCCAAGTACTTAGCGGATAAGAAGGCCGCAACACCAAAGGTATATTTGATATACATGTAATTGATGTGTACCTTACCAGAATCGTAGTAACTCCGGGTATTTGATACCGTGCCGTTGCTCATATTTGTAACTCACAGCAGAGCTGCGGAATAAGCGTGAGATGGCGAAGGACGAGGTGACGATGCGCGCCGGGAATGGTTCCGAGTCGATGTGATCGCCGTCGCACGCTACCTCTTCATTTACCCACGGATTAGTTATAAACCTTAATAATTGTTATTTGGTGCCAAGTTTGAGCATGAATATTGTATCCGGATCTCGTTTAATGCGAGATGGCTACTCATTTAAATCCGAGAATAATGGTTGTTCTATTTATATGAGAGATATGTTTTATGGTCATGCTCCGATGGTCAATGGTTTATTCTTAATGAATCTCGAGCGTAGTATTACACATGTTCATAGCGTGAATACCAAAAGATGTAAAGTTGATAACGATAGTCCCACATACTTGTGGCATCGCCGCCTTGGTCACATTGGTGTCAAGCGCATGAAGAAGCTCCATGCTGATGGACTTTTGGAGTCTCTTGATTATGAATCATTTGACACATGCGAACCATGCCTCATGGGCAAGATGACCAAGACTCCATTCTCGGAACAATGGAGCGAGCAACCAACTTGTTGGAAATCATACATACCGATGTGTGCGGTCCAATGAGCGTTGAGGCTCGCGGAGGATATCGTTATGTTCTCACTCTCACAGATGACTTGAGTAGATATGGGTATGTCTACTTGATGAAACACAAGTCTGAGACCTTTGAAAAGTTCAAGGAATTTCAGAATGAAGTAGAGAATCAACGTGACCGAAAGATAAAATTCTTACGATCAGATCGTGGAGGAGAATATTTAAGTCACGAATTTGGTACACACTTAAGAAAATGTGGAATCGTTTCACAACTAACGCCGCCTAGAACACCTCAACAGAACGGTGTGTCCGAACGTCGAATCGCACTCTATTGGATATGGTGCGATCTATGATGTCTCTTACCGATTTACCGCTATCATTTTGGGGATACGCCTAGAGACAGCTACATTCACTTTAAATAGGGCACCGCCTAAATCCGCTGAGACGACACCGTATGAATTATGGTTTGGGAATAAACCTAAGCTGTCGCTTCTAAAAGTTTGGGGATGCGATGCTTATGTCAAGAAACTTCAACCTGAAAAGCTCGAACCCAAGTCGGAAAAATGCGTCTTCATAGGATACCCTAAGGAAACCTTTGGGTATACCTTCTACCTTAGATCCGAAGGCAAGATCTTTGTTGCCGTGAACGGAACCTTTCGGAAAAGAGTTTCTCTCGAAAGAAGTAAGTGGGAGGAAAGTAGAACTCGATGAAGTACTACCTCTTGAACAGGATAGTAGTGCAGCTCAGAAAATGTTCTGTGATGCCTACACCAATCAAGAGGAAATTCATGATGATGATCAAGGTACTTCGGATCAAGTTGCTCTTGAACCCGTGGGTCCACTAGGACACGTTCCGCACTGCAGTGGTACGCAACCCTGTCCCGGAAATCATGTTGTTAGACAACGGTGAACCTTGAACTATGAAGAAGCAATGGCGGGCCCAGATTCCAACAAATGGCTAGAAGCCATGAAGTCCGAGATAGAATCCATGTATGAAAACAAAGTGTGGACTTTGGTGACTTGCCCGATGATCGGCGAGCGATAGAAAACAAATGGATCTTTAAGAAGAAGACGGACGCGGATGGTAATGTCACCATCTATAAAGCTCGACTTGTCGCTAAGGGTTATCGGCAAGTTCAAGGGATTGACTACGATGAGACTTTCTCTCCGTGAGCGAAGCTTAAGTCCGTCCGAATCATGTTAGCAATTGCCGATACTATGATTATGAGATATGGCGATGGACGTCAAAACAGCGTCCTTAACGGCTACCTTAAGGAAGAGCTGTATATGATACAGCCGGAAGGTTTTGTCGATCCTAAGAATGTCGACAAAGTATGCAAGCTCCAGCGATCCATTTATGGGCTGGTGCAAGCATCTCGAGTTGGAACATTCGCTTTGATGAGATGATCAAAGCGTTTGGGTTTATGAGACTTATGGAGAAGCCTGCGTTTACAAGAAAGTGAGTGGGAGCTCAGAGCATTTCTCATATTATATGTAGATGACATACTTGATGGGAAATGATATAGAATTCTTGGACAGCATTAAGGCCTACTTGAATAAGTGTTTTTCAATGAAGGACCTTGGAGAAGCTGCTTATATATTAGGCATCAAGATCTATAGAGATAGATCAAGGCGCCTCATAGGTCTTTCACAAAGCACATACCTTGATAAGATTTTGAAGAAGTTCAAATGGACCAGTCCAAGAAGGGTTCTTGCTCAGATTGCAAGGTGAGATTGAGCTCAGCTCAATGCCCGACCACGGCAAAAGATAAAGAAGAGATGAGTGTCATCCCTATGCCTCAGCCATAGGATCTATTATGTATGCCATCTTTGTGTACTGGACTGATGTAAACCTTGCCGTAAGTTTGGTAGGAAGGTACCAAAGTAATCCCGCAAGGAACACCGGACAGCGGTCAAGAATATCCTGAAGTACCGAAAAGGACAAAGGACATGTTTCTCGTTTATGGAGGTGACGAAGAGCTCGTCAGTAACAGGTTACGCCGACGCTAGCTTCGACACAGATCTGATGACTCTAAGTCACAAACCGGATACGTGTATATGTTGAATGGTGGAGCGAGAAGCTGGTGCAGCCGCAAGCGAGCGTCGTGGCGGGATCTACATGTGAAGCGGAGTACATGGCAGCCTCGGAGGCAGCGCATGAAGCAATTTGGGTGAAGGAGTTCATCACCGACCTAGGAGTCATACCCAATGCGTCGGGGCCGATCAAACTCTTCTGTGACAACACTTTGGAGCTATTGCACTTGCCAAGGAGCCCAGGTTTCACAAGAAGACCAGCACATCAAGCGTCGCTCAACTCCATCCGTGAAAATGTTCAGGATGGAGACATAGAAATTTGTAAAGTGCATACGGATCTGAATGTCGCAGATCCGCTGACTAAACCTCTTCCGCGGGCAAAACATGATCAACACCAGAACTCTATGGGTGTTCGATTCATCACAATGTAACTAGATTATTGACTCTAGTGCAAGTGGGAGACTGTTGGAAATATGCCCTAGAGGCAATAATAAAAGCATTATTATTATATTTCCTTGTGCATGATGATTGTCTTTATTCATGCTATAAGCTGTATTATCCGGAAATCGTAATACACGTGTGAATACATAGACTACAATACGCCCCTAGTAAGCCTCTAGTTGACTAGCTCGTTGGTCAACAGATAGTCATGGTTTCGACTATGGACATCGGATGTCATTGACAACGGATCACGTCATTAGGAGAATGACGTGATGGACAAGACCCAATCCTAAGCATAGCACAAGATCGTGTAGTTCGTTTTGCTAGAGCTTTTCCAATGTCAAGTATCTCTTCCTTAGACCATGAGATCGTGCAATTCCGGATACCGTAGGAGTGCTTTTGGTGTATCAAACGTCACAACGTGCTGGGTGACTATAAAGGTGCACTACGGTATCTCCGAAAGTGACCATTGGGTTGACACGGATCGAGGCGGGATTTGTCACTCCCAGACACGGAGAGGTATCTTGGGCCCACTCGGTAATGCATCATCATAATGAGCTCAAAGTGATCAAGTGTCGGTCACGGATCATGCATTGCGGTACGAGTAAAGTGACTTGCCGTAACGAGACTAAACGAGGTATTGGGATACCGACGATCGAGTCTCGCAAGTAACATACCGTCGACAAAGGGAATAGAATACGGGTTGCTTGAACCCTTGACATCGTGGTTCATCCGATGACAACATCGAGGAGCATGTAGGAGCCAACATGGGTATCCAGATCCCGCTGTTGGTTATTGACTTGAGGTAGTCTCGGTCATGTTCGCATGTCTCCGAACCCGTAGGGTATTCACACTTAAGGTTCGGTGACGCTAGGGTTAATAGGAAGACAAGTATGTGATTACCGAATGTTGTTCGGAGTCCGGATGAGATCCCGGACGTCACGAGGAGTTCCGGAATGGTCCGGAGGTAAAGATTTATATATGGAAAGTGGTTAAACGGACTCCGGAAAGTTTCGGGGGTATACCGGTAATGTACCGGGGCCACCGGGAGAGTTCCGGAGGTCCACCGTGAGGGGCCACCCCTCCCGGGGGGCCACATGGGCTAAGTGGAGAGGGAGCCAGCCCTGGTGGGCTGGCGCGCCCCACCCAGGCCCATGCGGCTAGGGCTTGGGAGGGGAAACCTAAAGGGGTGCCCCTAGCTTGGGGGCAAGCCACCCTCCCTCCTCCTTTGGCCGCCGCCCCATCTAGGGTTTCCCTAGATGGCCGGCCCCCCTTTGCCCTCTCCTCCTATAAATAGAGGGGGGGGGAGGGCTGCACACACCATTGAAGGCGCAGCCCCTCCCCTCCCCAACACCTCTCTTTCTCCACGCGAGCTTGGCGAAGCCCTGCCGGAGAACTGCCGTACCAACTGCACCACGCCGTCGTGCTGCCATTGGAGTTGTCTTCCTCAACCTCTCCTTCATCCTTGCTGGATCAAGACGGAGGAGACGCCATCGTCCCGTACGTGTGTTGAACGCGGAGGTGCTGTCCTTTCAGCACTTTGGTCATCGGTGATCGGAATCACGTTGGGAACGTCTTCATCATCACCACTCCTCGAGCGCTTCCGTGCATCGATCTACAAGTGGTATGTAGATGCAAACTCTCTCTCGTGACTCGTTGCTTAGATGAACTCATAGATAGATCTTGGTGAAACCGTAGGAAAATTTTAATTTTCTGCAACGTTCCCTAACATTCCCCCCTCAAGTTCGGACGGTAAACATGATATACGCAACGCATATTCCCAAAAGGGAGCGGAAGCGTGCACTAAGGGACGTATACGCAATGGAGCCAGTCGCCCCAAAATTCAACCCATGGTCCTCTTTCCGATCACTTTCGATCGAAGAGACCATCCGACCAAGATCCGCTTATGGCGGATTCGCCGCATTGGTTTTAGACCCAATCGTCGATGGATTTCACCTCACGAGTCCCGATGGACGGCAGCAGAGTGCTGAACCTGCTTTATCGGGATACAAGGCGCAAGATGGGCATAGACCCTTCAAGGATTAAACCTACAAAGACAACCTTCAAAGCGTCATACCAGGTGTCGAGGCCAATTGTACGAGCTCGATTCGAAGTGGTCTTCCGATCCCGGATAATTTCAAGCGAGAGTTAATCTTCGACATAGTCCCATTCCGCAGCGGCTATCACGCTCTGCTTTCGGACAAACCGCGCTTGTAAAATTCAACGCGGTGCCGATTATGCATACCTTAAGCTCAAGATGCCAGGCCCTCGTGGAGTCATCCGGTCAATGGAAACACGAACGCTCCCCTCCGAACGGAGGAACATACAGCGGCTCTCGCGGCAGAAGTCTGAGCAGCCTTTTAAGGCAATTCTCGAGTCCGGCCGTTAAATGACCGGACACGACCAAACGCGCCGAGCAACATCAACCAAGACCACACAGCACGCCCGAGCATCGCAGAGTAATGCGGCCCCAACCCCAGCCCTCGCAAAATTGTAAGACAAACTCTCCGCGTACATAATTACGCATACGGAGATACCATGGGCATAGGGGAAGGGCACAACCACAACAGACCAGTGCGGTTCGACCACCGGGGGCTCCCAAGTGTGTCGCTCTTTTTCTTTTATTTCTCTCTTTTTATACAGAACTCAGTCCGACGGCGAACCTGCCGAACTCATGATGCAACAGCCGGGAAGGACAAAGGCGCGATTTAACACTCAGGTGGTCTCCATCACGAGCATTAAATTTGTTAAATACAACATTCGCTGCCTACCCTCGGAGGGAGACGCCTTTAATTAATCAATCCCTTGCTTTCCGCACTATTTGTATCATTCCGCACTCATAGCATATCTTCTCGAATAAAATGCAGCACTTTTGCCCATAATTGCATTACCTTATATATATATATATATATATATATATATATATATATATATATATATATATATATATATATATATATATATATATATATATATATATATATGTTCATTTATTTACATGTTGCACCTGTACATTTTGGTACGGCCAAATACACTGAGGGCTTATGTTCTCCGCATTATGGTGTGATAAAGTCCGAACACTTTCACAAGTGTGGCACCCGAACTTATAGCATTATATGAATCGGCTCGAATCATGTCTTGGGTCAATAGTTGGGTTTGCCCGGCTCCCATGTTTGGCACCTTACGTTCCGTTCTATCGGCTAAGGTAGCTTGGGAGAACCACTGCGATTGCGCCCGGTTGAGCCGGGTTAACGCCTCGATGGAGAAAGTTAAAACTGACTGTCATGATAAGGCGAGAGACTGGTCGCTGTTCGAGAGGTCCTTCGGGTCCTTAAAGACCTACGCCGCCGAGCGAAGTTCGGATTATGTCCGGCGAAGGCATGGATAGCGCCCCAATTCGGTCCTCCGAATACTAGGGGCTTCACTGAAATTTAAAATTATAGAATTCTATGGCTAAGTGAGAGTGTTCAAGCACTATAAGTCCGGTTGCCTTGTTCGTTGTGTTGAGCGCCTCCTAGATGGACCCAAAATGGGAACAAGAGTGCTCAAGTTTATCCCGAACACCCCAAAGACTGTGGCATGGGGCTGAAGCCGACGACTTGCCATCTCTCAGATTTAATAAACGGCCGCCTGAAGGTAATATTTTAAATTAACAAGCGTTGCTTAGCGCATATGAACAAAGTTTTCAGCGCACAGGATAACACATTGCGAATTTACTCAAAAATTACATCCCTGGGGCACTCATCCGCAATCTTGCGGGCACCCTTCAGGACAGCCTTATAGTACATTTCGGGCGTACGATGTTCCTTGCCCGCTGGTGGCGCGTCAGTGATTAGCTTCTCCGCATCCAGCTTGCCCCAATGCACCTTTGCGCGGGCAAGGGCCCGACGAGCACCTTCAATACAGGCGGAGCGCTTGATAACCTCCACCCAGGGGCACGCATCCACCAGCCGTCGCACGAGGCCGAAGTAGCTCCCAGGCATGGCCTCTCCAGGCCACAGCCGGACTATGAGGCCCTTCATGGCCTGCTCGGCCACCTTGTGAAGCTCGACCAGCTGCTTCAGCTGGTCGCTAGGGGGCACCGGATGGCCGACCTCAGCATACTGAGACCAGAAGACCTTCTCCGTTGAGCTCCCCTCCTCGGCTCGGTAGAATGCGGCGGCATCAGACACGCTGCGAGGCAGATCTGCAAACGCCCCTGGAGAGCTCCGAATTCGGGTAAGTAACACGTAATTTACATTCACATGCTTGCTTTGCATGAAAAATGCCTTACCCTCCGCTATCTTCCTCATCAACTCAATCTCCTGAAGGGACTTATGGGCCTCGGCCTTGGCATTTTTGGCACTTTCGAGAGCCGAGGCAAGCTCGGACTCTCGAGTCTTTGAGTCACGCTCCAAACCCTCATGCTTTTCCATGAGAGCCTGGAGCTCTTGCTGAACCACCGCCACCCGCGCCTCGTGCTTTTCTCGCTCTACTCGTTCCATGGCCACATTGCGTTCGGCCACAGACACGGCCTCCTTCAGGGTCGCCACCTCGTTCGTGGCCCCTGCAGTACCCATGTTATCCTTGTTATTTTTTGTTTGCAACCTAAATCCTTTTCTGTAAGGTACAAGTTCAAAGTGGTGTTACTCACCTTCTTTGTCCCGAGCTGCTTCTGGCGCGGCCGAGCTCTTGCTCGGACCGCCGAGCTCTGCTTCAAAGCACCGACCTCCATGATCGGTCGGCAGAGGTCAAGCAGCAGCCTGCAACCCATATTGACATAATTTTTAGCAACCCTGCGATATCTTGTTTTTTTCAGATCCTCATCCGGCTTTTCTTTCCAACACGAACCGAGCATCGGGGCTACTGTCTATGCGGTATTACATTGCATATTTTAACTTCTTACCTCAAAGCCCGATAGAAGGCTCTGCGAGCCGGTCAGCCCGCTCTTGACGAGCTGCACTTTTCGGATCACCGCACTCATAATAGTGCGGTGTTCTTCCTCGATGGAAGCGCTCTGCAGCGCCCAACAAATTGCTCGGCGCCCGGTTGGGACGGAAGCCGCCGGCGCCACGGTCTTGCCCTTCGCTGAAGGGCAGCGGCGGACTCCGGAACCACTGCGGGTTTCGATGTGGAGTCGGCGCAAAGTCCGGGAGGACGCCTTGTGGCACCTCTGGAGCCTCCCCCCGATGGGTCCCTTCTTGGGATCCCACCTCGGCGTCCTCGGTGTCGCGAGGGGTGGAGGCGGTCGGGATGGAGTCTACATCCGACGGAGCCAACGACCCGCTCGATGAAGCGGGGAGATCATCATTGGCCGGACTGCAGGCAGCATGCGGCATTAGAATGACATTATGTGACGCAGAAAAAGAAATTATAAATCATTCAGGAATCCGGATACTTACGATCTCGCCGGAGGCCTGGCCCTTGAAGGCCATTCTTCCTCGCCAACGTTGATGTTGGCGGAGCTGTCCGGGGGAATAGTCCTTCCCTCTTGACCCTCGGCCTCCCTGCTGGGAAAGCCTTCCTCTTCTCTCTCCCTCCTCCGGAGAGAGTCCTCTTCTCCTCCTCATTTTCGGGAGGAGTCCGCCCGAGTCGTCGGACACTGAAAGCGGGCACTCTTTCGAGCACCCGTGGCCTCCTTCTTGGCCTTCTTCTCCGGCACCACGTGCGGTGCCGGAACCAGCAGCCCCGCTAGACGGGCGTCTACTGGATTTTCTGGCATAGGAGCCGGACAGATAATCTGCTCCGCCTTCCTCATCCAGTCCTGTCAAAGGAAAAGGGGAAATTAAAACCCGCATAGAGTCAAACTATGAAAAGCAAGTGTCCCGTAAAGGGGTAGAATCACTTACCTCGTTGGCTTGGCGCTGCGAGCGGAATCCGCGATCTTCAGTCGCGGATGCGGGGGCTTCGGCGCCTTGAACAGCACCTCCAGCGCCTTTGGTACGTCGTGGTCAAGAGTTTGCTCAGCGCTGGTGCTGTTCCGGATCGAACTCCCAGATTGAATGCCCGCTCTTGGCATGGGAGAATCCGCGGACGAGCATGACTGGACCACGTTAACCAGCTGAGCTTCTTCACCAGCTTCGGATACAGGCTTGGAGTCCCGTCAGCTCCTCCGAACTACCCCACAGCAAGCCCTTCTCTTTCCAGGAGGTGAGCTGTGTGGGAATACCAGATCTGAACTCTGGGGCCGCCGCCCATTCAGGGTCGCCCGGCTCGGTGATGTAGAACCACCCCGATTGCCACCCCTTGAAGGATTCCACGAAGGCCCTTTCGAACCAAAGGACATTGGGCATCTTGCCCAACATGGCACCTCCACACTCCGCTTGAGTGCCCTTCACTACCTTCGGCTTGACATTGAAGGTCTTGAGCCACAAGCCGAAGTGGGGCCGGATGCAGAGGAAGGCCTCGCACACGATGATAAACGCCGAGATGTTGAGGATGAAGTTGGCGCAGATCATGGAAATCCAGGCCATAGTAGAACATGAGCCCCGGACAAAGGGGTGAAGTGGAAAGCCCAGTCCATGGAGGAAGTGGGGAAGAAAGACGACCCTCCCATGGGGCCAGGGGTGGGGATGAGCTGCCCTCGTCGGGCAGCCGGTCTGTGATGTCGCCGGAAAGGTATCCGGCGCCGCGCAGTTTGGCGATGTGCTCCTCCTTAACGGTGGAGGCCAACCATTTACCTCCGCCCGGACATGGTCGGAGAAGGTTGAGACGAGATCTTGCGAACTTGGGCGCTGGAGCTCGAAAAGGAGATGAATAAGCAAAGGAGGAAGAAGGTGTAGGTGAGAAGGTGAATCCTTATCCCTTATATGGGCGGGCGAAGTCTTACGCGTCCCCCACCGCCTGGTAAAACTCGCTTATCTCCCAAGCGTCACCATCAATGCGCGGTTGGGTTACCACGCCCGTATTGATGAGAATCCCGGATTAAGGGAAACACGATCTCCGCTCGACAAGGCGTGCCAAGAAACCGCCGCTAAATGCGCTGAGGTGGTAAAGTAAAAACAATTCGAGTAATGGCTTGGTAGTGGTGTGACGTCATGCCACGTAAAACGTCCGCAGATTGAACTTGTGTATATATTATTATTCTCTCTACGGTGGAACGTGGAATTTATTTTGCAGAGTCGGACACTATCCTGGTGTTCACAATCTTCTATCATTCGAAGGAGGAACCCGCCTTGCAATGCCAAGCAACATACGCGCCGGACTTATCGTACTTGAAGCCTGGTTCAGGGGCTACTGAGGGAGTCCTGGATTAGGGGGTGTCCGGATAGCCGGACTACCATCATCAGCCGAACTATCATCTGCCGGACTATCATCATCGACCGGACTCCAAGACTATGAAGATACAAGATTGAAGACTTCTCCCCGTGTCCGGATGGGACTTTCCTTGGCGTGGAAGGCAAGCTTGGCGATACGGATATGTAGATCTCCTACCATTGTAACCGACTCTATGTAGCCCTAGCCCTCTCCGATGTCTATATAAACCGGATGGCTTTAGTCCGTAGGACTAGAACATCAACAACCCTTACAATCATACCATAGGCTAGCTTCTAGGGTTTAGCCTCCTTGATCTCGTGGTAGATCCACTCTTGTAAACATCCACAATATCAATATCAATCGAGCAGGACGTAGGGTTTTACCTCCATCAAGAGGGCCCGAACCTGGGTAAAACATCGTGTCCCTTGTCTCCTGTTACCATCCGCCTAGACGCACAGTTCGGGACCCCCTACCCGAGATCCGCCGGTTTTGACACCGACAAGCACCATGAACATAAATATCATAGAGGCTATGTTGGTTTTGATTCAACTACATGCATGAACATGTGCTGTGTCAAGCCACTCGAACATTCAAAGGAGGATACCATATCGTCATACTACATCACAATCATTTTAACGCTATGTTGATATCCAAGATAAATCATTATCCACTCCTGGCTACTTATGCATGGCATGAGAAACTATAATTCTAATTGTCATTGCAAACATGTTTAATCATAACGGGCTGGAGCATGGATACTAGGTTAAACATATTTACACGAACAGAACAAGTCGAGTTCATACCAGTGACTACTAAAATTGGTACTCACTGATATGAACTCTAATTGACATGGCCCATCTGATGACGCAGGTGTCACCCGCCGACTCGACGACGAGGATGCAAGATAGGCATCATCGACGTTGATGCGGGAGTAATTGCTTTAACTAAAAAAGTAAACTAGTTCTATTAATTTTCGTACTAAAAATAAAATAGTTGTATTAACTCAACTAGTTCAATTAAGCACTTACTATAAATAAGAATAAATTAGTTTTTACTATAAATAAACTAGTTCAACTAGTTATATTAATTTTCTTACTAATTATATTATACACTTACTAAAAAACAGTAAAAAAAACTAGTTAGATGAAGTCTAAAATTTAACCCTAACTAATTTGATGAACTCTAAAATTTAATGAACCCTAACTAATTTGATGAACTCTAAATTTAACCCTAACTAATTTGATGAACTCTGAAATTTAACCCTAACTAATTTGATGAACTCTAAAACTAATTCTATTTAACAACTACTGGCATAATTAGCATCTAATTTGATGAACCCTAACTAATTAGATGAACTCTGAAATTTAACCCTAAGAGCTAGGCAGAGGTAGGGGAGGAGGAGGAGGAGGAGGGCGTGCTCACCTCGGGCGCCGGCGGAGTAAGGGAGAGGGGCACGCGGCGTCGAGGTCGGGGACAGGGCCGGGATCGGGGCAGGGGGCGCACGGCGGAGGGCGGCGATGTAGGGGGGCGTCGAGGTCGGGTTCGGGGGCGGCGTCGAGGTCGGGGTCGGAGGCGGCGTCGATGGCGTGCGGAGGGCGACAGGAGAGCGCGCGGCGGCCGAGCGATGACGGCGGCGATAGCAGACGCACGCGTGTTGGATTTGGGGGAAGTGGGTGCGGGGAAGAAGAACGGTTGGTTAAGTGGAAAGTAGCAGCAGTGCGTTCCACGGAAAGTGCTACTACTACATTAGCTATAGCGCCTGTCCATAAAGCCCGCTGTTGCTACGCATTTCTCCTTTATTTTTCTTTTTCATTTATTTTCATTCACATTTTCTTTTTTTCCCTCCCCTTTTTATATTTCTTTCATTTTCATTTAATTTTCTATATGTTTTTCATTTTATTTTCCTTTCCTTAGCAGTAGCGCTTCCTGCGTGAAACACGCTGCTACAACAATCTTAGTAGCAGCGCGCTTTCCTTAGGCACGCTACTACTATAGGTAGCCTGGCGAGAATAGTAAGGGGAATTGTAGTAGTAGCGCCTCTACAGTTAGACGCGCTACTGCTACGATCTTAGCTGCAGCGCGTTTGGATAACACGCGCTAGTGGTAAATTGTAGTAGCGCTTCTTTTTGTCCCGTGCTACTGGTAAGTTTCTGTGTATAAGGTTTTCCCTAGTAGTGTAGGAACACAAAACTATAAAAGAAAAGATGCAATGGCAGAACCATATTCAAAATTGCCATGCTATTTTAATTTTAATTTTCATGTGTTGTATGAGAGATTTGTCGTGTATGTAAAATAACAGAATTTATGAACCAAAAGTTGCCACAGTGAATAAAAATTGACACGATACAGTAGGTAGGTTTACCATGGTAAAAAATAATATTGCCATTGGTTGTGGAGTTAAATTTCCATGGGACTTAAAGTTAATTCGCCCATGCTTGAAAGGTTAATTTGCCATGGGATTTAAAATTTGATTTGCCATGGGTTTTGAAAATAAAATTGCCATGTGAAAAAGTAAGAGATTGCCATCGGTTGTGGAGTTAAATTGTCGTGAGATTTAAAGTTAATTTGCCATGGATGTAATGTTAATTTTCTATGGACTTCGAGCTACAATTTCCATGGCTTTTTAAAATAAATTACCATGGCATGTATTTGCAATTATATTGACATGTATGTAAAAAAGTTAAAAATTTCCATGGCAATGTAGGTAATTTCGGCATGGCAAAAAAGTAAAAAATTTGCGGTGAAAAAAATCAATATTTCATGGAAAAATGAAGCAAAGAATTTGCTAGAGCGTTATAGGTAAATTTTGTGTGTCAATGTAGGTAAATTTTCCATGGCAACTAAAAGGTAATTTTGCCATGGCAACCAAAAATGTCACACCTAAGGAGAAAGAAAACCATGCACTGTTCTATGTCAAAAAGAACAGATATTGAAATTTTTCATGGCAACTACATAATTGTAGAGAAAAAACTTACAAACATACCATGGAAAAAGTATCAAAATGATTTGCCATGCTCCATTAACTTAAGTTGCTGTCACATCCCAGATTTTTCCCAAATATTTTATGTTAAAATAATCTACACATAATTATTTTTTTCTAGAAAACTTATGCTTATTTGCCTCCAGCTGAAATATTTGCATAGGTATTTCATAGGATTGCTTGATTGAATTGTTTGATCAACCTAGGGGTTGAAGGCCCTACAATATTAGGTTGGAAGCCGGAGACCACTAGTGGAAACCCAATTAGCAAATGGTTGAAACCCTAATCACTAAAAACAAAAAGATAAAATAAAACCCTAAGGGGTGAAATAGGAATACTTTTCCAAAAATAAAATAAACAAAACAAAAAAAAATTGAGGGTAGGTCATAGAAAGTCAAACCAGAGAAAAATAGAAGAAAAGCATTTTGGAAAAATAAAATATTCAAAAAGAGTACTTCAACAGGGCTGGAAAACTAGGTGCATAAAATATGTGCCCAAAAGACACAAATAAAATGTTCAGACAAACATGAATATTCATATTTGAATTTAGGAAATATTCACCGTTGGAAGAAAAGCCAAATTATAATTCAAATAGAAATAACAATTAGAAAAAGAAAATAAAAACGGAAAAAGCAAAACGGACCAGCCAAGTCAACCGGCCTAGCTAGCCAGCATGTGCACACAACCCATCCGATCTCTCTCTCTCTCCTGTTTCTCACTGACGTGCGGGGCCCGCACATCAGGGTCATCTTCCCCAACCGCCATGCGCCCACGTCACACACGCGGGTGCACCCTGCGCACAACTTCCCATGTTTGCCCCCTGTGAACAACGGCCACGCCTCCATGTCTGCTAAATAGCCTAGACCCCCCTCTCTATTTCCCCTCTGGCTTCGCTCCACATCACCCTGAGGTCGCTCCGCGCGACTCCGCAGTCGTCACTCTGACCTAGCTCCACTCCGACAAAATTCCGGTGGCAAAGCCATCGCCGAGCGCCGTTGAAGCCACCAACACGCTCGTCATACCCTCGCTCACCTCCTAGACATCTTCCTTGAGGCTGAGGCCCCTAGGAAGCACTTGTCCGTCGGAGCCGAAGCTCTCCGCCACCTTGCCATTGACTTCGGTGAGGTGGGTAAGCATTCGACCCCGCCGTCATGTCTTTTGGCATCACCGTGCTCGTCCTCATCTTTCTAACCCATCCACTTGTCCAGAGACGCACCAGGAGATCGCCCGCATCATCACCCGAGGAGCTCCGCCGCTCGTGCGCCTCCGGCGAGCTCGTTCCACCCGACTCCATCGTCCCTGAGGCCGGCCGACGCCACAGTCGCCCTTGCCTTGCTGTCCCACGCCCGTTTGTGCCATCTGCCGTACTCGTAGACCACTGGAGGACCGATTCCGATGACTCCAAGCCGCAGCACCGCCGTGCCCGCGTATTCTAGCGACCACTCCAGTGACCTAAGCAGGTGAGATTTTTATCGATATGTTTCTGGCCGTTTGATCTTCATCCGATGGTGCACGTGCACTCACTTAAGCGAAGCGAAACGCACCAGTAGGATTGAGACATGTGGGAGAACCTTATCCACAACGAAAATTGAATTAAATCGTTGGATATTTAGAAGTTTTTCAAAAAAGCCCTTGGAACTTCAAACCATCACAACCTTTTATCTGTTAGTCCAATTTGAGTGTTTCTTTTTTGCAAAATGATCACAGTGAAATATACTTTCACCTAGAAAAGTAAAATTTGGAAATTGAGCATTGTAAAATTCAAATTCAAACATAATGAATTCAAATTTGAATAGAGCGTAACCTGCTTTCTAGATTTCCAATTAAATTGGTTCTTTTTGCAAAACGAATCTAGTGAACTGGAGTTTCAAACTTAGATACTATAGTTCAATTTTAAAATTGACCTTGAATATAGGATAAACAACAACTATAATTCAAATGGTATTTGAATAGAATTTAGTATAAACAGTGTTTATTAGGTTAAAATGATGCAACTAAGTTTAGAAACTAACACTGAACTTTAGTAAATATTTTTGGAAATACGGTTTGACTTTAGGGAGTTTTATTAATTTGAATTAAATTCAAACCATTTGGTTATAACTTTGAAACCGTAGGTTTGATTTGAACAAACTTTTGCAATGTGACTTCGTGAATTGAATTAAACCTAGCAATTATTTTGGAGTTATAATGGAATTTAAGGAATCAAGCTTAATTTGAATTTATTTCAAAATTGATTAAGTATTGAAAACTATTTGCACTTAGTAAATGACTTTGGATTTAAACTTGACTTTGGCCCAAATAATAATGTGGTTTAAGTAATAGCTCTAGTAAATGATTTTGGAATTATATTGACTTTAGTGAAACTTGAATTGTAAATTAATAAAAGTTTAGTAATTATATTGGATTGGTAGTTGATGACCCACAAGTATAGGCGATCGCAACAGTTTTCGAGGGTAGAGTATTCAACCCAAACTTATAGATTCGACACAAGGGGAGCCAAAGAATATTTGAAGGTATTAGCAGCTGAGTTGTCAATTCAACCACACTTGGAGTTTAATTATATACAGCAAAGTGATCAGTAGCAAAGTATTTTGATAGTTATGATAATAGTGACAGAGCAACGGTAACGATAATAGTGATAGCAGTATTTTGTAGCAAGTATAACAGTTATGATAGCAGTAGTAACTTAGCGGAAACAATATAAGATAAATTCGTATTCATTGGATTGGTGACTTGTTGGATGATATTCATCATGTGACAGTTATAACCTAGGGCGATAAAGCACTAGCACCAGTTCATCGATATAATGTAGGCATATATTTCGTAAATAGTCATACGTGCTTTATTAAAAGAACTTGCATGACATCTTTTGTCCTACCCTCCCGTGGCAGCAGGGTCCATATTGGAAACTAAGGGATATTAAGGCCTCCTTTTAATAGAGAACCGGAACAAAGCATTAACACATAGTGAATACATGAAATCCTCAAACTATGGTCATCACCGGGAGTGGGCCTAGTTGTTGTCACTCCAGAGTTACCGGATCATAACATGTAGTAGGTGACTATAACTTGCAAGATCGGATCTAAAACATGGATATAATGATGAATTCATAAACGGTTCAGATCTGAGTTCATGTCACCCGGGCCCAAAGTGACAAGCATTAAGCATAGCAAAGTCACAACAACATCAATCTAAGAACATAGTGGATACTAGGGATCAAGCCCTAAAAAAACTAACTCAATTACATGATGAATCTCATCCAATTCCTCACCGACCAGCGAGCCTACGAAGGAATTACTCACTCCCGGTGGGGAGCATCATGGAATTGGCGATGGAGATGGGTTGGTAATGACGAAGAACGAAGATCCCCCTCTCCGGAGCCCCAAACGGACTCCAGATCTGGCCTCCCGATGAAGACCAGGAGGTGACAGCGGCTCCGTCTCGTGCAGCGACTAGACATTGTAATTCATGGTAGAAAAGATCCAGTCATGATGCATCCAACATTATCTACACACAATGCATAAATCATGACAACTGTGCTCTCTCAGTTTCGAGCGCTTATTTTAGAAGGTGATGACACAACATAAAAGTAAATAGAAAGTCCCTTCGCAGAGGGAAGCAATGATTTGCAGAGGTGCCAGAGCTCAAGTTTTTAAAACAGAGATAAATGATATTTTGAGACATGCACCCTTCTTATTTACTTCACGACCATCAATTATCAACATCTTCCATTCTAACACGCTAGTGGCGGTTCCCAAGCGATAAATGTAAAGGTTTTGACTCCATTGGGAGTTTTTGTTTGATTATTTCAGAGATGAACTCTTTTTCATGTTTGCTGTTTGGGACTGGGCATCCCTATTACCGCCCATTTTCTCGTGCGATGGCGAATGAATAAACACTCGACCTGCGAATAACCCGCTTAGCATGGAAGATATCGACCACCTCCTGTCGTTCCATGAACAATCCAGGTACGCAAAAATGGATAATTTTTAGAAGTTTTTAGAGGTGGCACATGCAAATTTACTTAGGACGGCAGGGTAATACCGTATATAGGTAGGTACGGTGGACTCATCTGGAATAACTTTGGGTTCAAGGTTTTTGATGTACAAGCAGAGTTCCCACTTAGTACAGGCGAAGGCTAGCATTAGACTGAGAAGCGGCCAGCTAGAGAGCAACAACGATCATAACCATGCATTATGCATAAGTAACATTGGACACTAGCATGAGTAGGATATGAGCACCATGAACATAAATATCATAGAGGCTATGTTGGTTTTGATTCAACTACATGCATGAACATGTGCCATGTCAAACCACTCGAACATTCAGAGGAGGATACCATATCATCATACTACATCACAATCATTTTAACGCTATGTTGATATCCAAGATAAATCATTATCCACTCCTGGCTACTTATGCATGGCATGAGAAACTATAATATCTAATTGTCATTGCAAACATGTTTAATCATAACGGGCTGAAGCATGGATACTAGGTTAAACATATTTACACAAACAGAACAAGTCGAGTTCATACTAGTGAGTACCAATTTTTGCAATGACAAGTCGAGTTCATATCCGCACGGAGAGCCTGCTGTGCCGCCTTCACTACTGCGTTGTGAGCTCGAGCCTCGCTCTCAAGAACAAAATATCTTCCTCTGCTGTGATAGTCAAAAAGAGCAGGCGCAATCAAATTTGTGTCCACAACAGATGTTTGGTTAAACAATAGATTATAAGTGAAGTCATGAATCTTTCCTTTAAGAATTTTATGCTCTTTTAAAGTATCAAAATCTGAATACTGCATGGGTAGGATAGGATCAAAGGGCAAAGGTGAAACACCCAGCCCTCTTGCTAGACGTGTGGCATAAATTCCACCATAGAACCAACCACTGTTAGCATTGTGCTGAAGTCTGCGTGCAACAATCGCCCCAAGGTTATAATTCCTTTCACCGGTGAGGGCTGTGCGAATGAGGCTCAAGTCTGGAGCACACAGTGTACTATAGTCTTGTTTGCCTACAATACATTTCTCGTTGAATAATGCAAAATACTGAATTGTGGGAAAATGTATACTCTTTATTCTACCTTGTGTCACTCCCCTCCTCTCACCGCTGCAAAGACTAGTTAAGAAAGCTTCGAACTCAGCCTTTGGAGGTTCGTCAAGCGAACCCCAAAATGGAAGTTTGCAATGGTGAGCAAAGTTTTCCAGTGAGATAGTAAATGGATTATCATAAAGCATAAAAGACACCCTAGACTCACGAGGGAAGAATTTAAATACTTTGACAAATGTCTTAGTGAGAATGTGGCGTTGTTCACACTTATCTGAAATGTAGGGACCAAGACCGGCATTGTGAACATATTTCTAAAATTTCTCCTTAATGCTCACTCGCAACATATACTCATCGCAAGGACATAAGCATGTTTTGGTAGTGGCACTTCGTGTGGAACTTTCACTTGGTTCAACATAAGACCGGCGGGCGGAACTATCACTAGAAGATGCCCCCAAGGATCTCCTCCTCGAAGAACTCCTTCCAAATAAGTTCATCATGTCCGCGTACAATTTTCCTATGAACAAAAATTTGAATTTTTAGTCCACAAAATTTTCTCAACAAAACTTCACAAGATTGATAGCAACTACTCATAGGGATACATAGAGGCCATAGCAAGCATTCAAACTACTTAGAACACTAAGAATTTAACATGCAGGCTCATCTATAGCAGCACCAAGAGTAGCTAATTATTCAAAATATATAAACCACAAAAACAAAAACTAATTGGACAAATGGTGGAGTCACATACCAAGCAATAAACGCCCGAAATAGTTTCAGAAACGGAGCTTCGAGCAAAGAGATCGAAATCCGCGGGTTTGAGGGCAAGAACACGGGAGAGAGAGCAAAGGTGATTTTTTTCTGGAGGTAAGTGATGATGTGGGCTAAAGAGGTAAGTGAGGGGCCCCACGTGGGGACCACAACCCACCGAGGCGCTGGGGTTACAGCGCCTAGGTGGGTTGTGCCCACCTGGTGCACCTCCCTCTTGTATTATTTGCACCAAAAATTCAGAAATATTTAGAAAAAAATTGTATAAAATTTTCAGGGCATTCTGTGAACTTTTTATTTTTGGGTCATTTTTTATTGCACGGGAAATTCAGAAAACAGACTAAACATGGCATCTTATTTTATTTAACTAAAAAACAGAAAAAAAGTAGGGACAGAAGGTAGTGCTTAGTAAATCCATCAACTTCATACTGCTAAAAAATGATTCATTAATAAGGTTAATCAGGTCTTATTAACAACCACTTTCAATTAGCATGAAACCGAAGAATTTTCGTAAATCACTAAGTTACCTCAATGGGGATATGAATGTCCCCAACAATAAGCATTCATATTTCTTTTTGACAGTAGGCAGAGGAATTTTAAAACTTCCAATAGTGATTGTCGGAGATTTTTCAATAACATTAATACCATTCACTTGGAATTGTTTCTTCGGAAAGTGCACCGTATGCTCATAACTGTTAATATGAAAAGTGATCTTGCTTTTATTGCAATCAATACCAGCCCCTGCAGTATTCAAGAAGGGTCTACCAAGGATAATCGACATGTTGTCGTCCTCGGGCATCTCAAGTATAACAAAGTCAGTTAAAATAGTAACATTAGCAACAACAACGGGCACACCCTCACAGATACCGATAGGTATGCCAGTTGATTGTCAGCCATTTGCAAAGATATTTCAGTAGGTGTGAGTTTATTCAAGTCAAGTCTTTTATATAAAGAGAAAGGCATAACACTAACACTAGCTCCTAAATCACACAAAGCAGTTTTCACATAATTCTTTTTGATGGAGCAAGGTATAGTTGGTATTCCCGGATCTCCAAGTATTTTAGGTACTCCATCCTTCAAAGTATGATTAGCAAGCATAGTGGAGATTTCAGCTTCTGGAATTTTTCTCTTATTAGTGATGATGTCTTTCATATACTTTGCATAAGGAGGCATTTTCAAGATATCAGTCAAGCGAGTACGCAAAAATACTGGCCTCATCGTTTCAACAAAGCGTTCAAATTCTTCATCATCATTCTTTTTAGTTGACTTGTGTGGAAAAGGCATAGGTTTTTTAACCCACGGTTCTCTTTCTTTACCGCGTTTTCTAGCAATGAAGTCTCTTTTGTCATACTTTTTATTCTTAGGTTGTGGGTTATCAAGATCAACATGTGGTTCTATTTCAACATCATTATCTGGTTCTTTTTCATTTGGTTGAGCATCTTCATGAACATCAACATTATTTTTTTCATTATCATTAGGTGGATGTTCATTACCAGATTGAGTTTCAACATCAGAGATAGAAGTTTCATTTTCATTATCAGGAGGTTTTTCTATTTCATGTTCACTAGAAGCATGCAAAGTCCTATAATTTTTATTTTTCTTTTTCTTTTTAGAAGGACTAGTTGTGGTAGTGTTGTTTTCTTTGTGAGTCTTGTTCAATTCTTTTTGGGTGTCCCTTAGGATAAAGTGGTTTCTGAGTCATTTTACCTCCTCTAGTTGCAACTCTAACAGGAAAGTCATGTATATTATTATTCATTTCATCAAGCAATTCTCTTTGTGATTTAGCAACTTGTTCTAACTAGGTTTGTACCATACACTACAGGAATCAAGCACTTTGCCGTCTGCCATGACGGCAAAGGCTTGCCTGGCTGACGGCAAAGGCCTTTGTCGTCCGCCAGCAGACGATAACAGGTCCGGCTGAATAGATTCAACAACATCATGTTGTATTACTCTAGCAATTTGTTCATCTAGAAATTCACCAAGTGGCACATCATCATTATCAAGCAAGGTACTAGCATCATCATAAGCATTATCCATAGCAGAAGTAGCATAATTAATAACTTGTGACATATTAGAATTGATAACATGTGGTGGTGTTGCAAGTTTACTCATAACAGAAGGTGAATCTAAAGCAGAACTGGATGGCAGTTCCTTACCTCCCCTCGTCTTAGAGGGATAAATCTTAGTCTTTGGATCCTTCAGATTCTTCATAGTGATAATATGATAATAATTCCAAGTGACCCAACAAATATTGCTATGCTCCCCGGCAACGGCGCCAGAAAAAGGCCTTGATAACCCACAAGTATAGGGGATCGCAACAGTTTTTGAGGGTAGAGTATTCGACCCAAATTTATAGATTCGACACAAGGGGAGCCAAAGAATATTTGAAGGTATTAGCAGCTGAGTTGTCAATTCAACCACACCTGGAGATTAATTATCTGCATCAAAGTGATCAGTAGCAAAGTATTTTGATAGTTTTGATAATAGTGACAGTAGCAACGGTAACGATAACAATGATAGCAGTATTTTGTAGCAAGTGTAACAGCGATGATAGCAGTAGTAACTTAGAAGAAACAATAAAAGATAAATTCGTAGGCATCGGATCGGTGACTTGTTGGATGATATTCATCATGTGACAGTTATAACCTAGGGCGATACGGCACTAGCTCCAGTTCATCGATATAATGTAGGCATGTATTCCGTAAATAGTTATACATGCTTTATTAAAAGAACTTGTATGACATCTTTTGTCCTACCCTTCCGTGGCAGCGGGGTCCATATTGGAAACTAAGGGATATTAAGGCCTCCTCTTAATAGAGAACCAGAACAAAGCATTAACACATAGTGAATACATGAACTCCTCAAACTACGGTCATCACCGGGAGTGGGCCCGGTTGTTGTCATCACCGGGAGTGGGCCCGGTTGTTGTCACTCTGGGGTTGCCGGATCATAACACATAGTAGGTGACTATAACTTCCAAGATCAGATCTAAAACATGGATATAATGATGACTTCATAAACGGTTCAGATCTGAGTTCATAGCACCCGGGCCCAAAGTGACAAGCATTAAGCATAGCAAAGTCATAGCAACATCAATTAAGAACATAGTGGATACTAGGGATCAAGCCCTAACAAAACTAACTCGATTACATGATGAATCTCATCCAACTCCTTACCGACCAGCGAGCCTACGAAGGAATTACTCACTCCCGGTGGGGAGCATCATGGAATTGGCGATGGAGATGGGTTGGCGATGACGAAGAACGAAGATCCCCCTCTCCGGAGCCCCAAACGGACTCCAGATCTGGCCTCCGATGAAGAACAGGAGGTGACGGCGGCTCCGTCTCGTGGATCACGATAATTCTTTCTCCCTTATTTTTTCTGGAATAATGTGATTTTGTAGTATCAGGGGGATCGTCTGCGGGGCCACCAGGTGGGTACAACCCACCTGGGCACGCCAGGGGAGGGGGCGTGCCTTAGTGGATTGTGCCCACCCAGGGGCCCCTCTCCGGTAGGTCTTGGCTCTAGAAATTCTCTTTTATTCCATCAAAAATCCCCGCAAAGTTTCATTTTATTCCGAGAACTTTTATTTCTGCACAAAAAAAACACCATGGTAGTTCTGCTGAAAACAACGTCAGTCCGGGGTTAGTTTCATTCAAATCATGCAAATTAGAGTCCAAAACAAGAGGAAAAGCGTGAGGAAAAATAGATACATTGGAGACGTATCAGTAGTTGACTTTAGAAAGAATTCAAAGATAATTTGAATGTAATTGAACCTAAAGGAAACATAGAAGTCATTTAACTAATCCAAATTAAATGAAATACTTTGCAAATGAATTTCTGAACCAACATTAGTTAATTGTGAAATATCTTGAACTTGAACTAGCATCAACGTTTCAAACTTAATTTGAATATAAATTCAAATATCACTTTAAACTAAATTCAATTTGAATTCAAATGAGGTGAACCCAAATTCAAATTCAAGTTGAATTATAAGTCAAACAATTTAATGAACCTAGGTGAACTTATTCAACTTAGTTAAAACCTAACTCAAAATATTTGAAACCAATTCAAATATGGAGTTGAAGAGTTCAAACTAATTCAAACTTAAACATGAATTCAACTTAAGTTAAGTTCAACTAGTGGAACTTAAATATACATACCCAAGCTAGTGTGTATTCAAGCCCATGAAAGGTCAACAAGTTTGAAGTGTCATTCAAACTTGAATATGAACTTGGCTACCCAAGATTGATAGACCATGACTCAAGTTGCAAGATTCCTTTTGCAAAATCTGGCAACCACAACTTTGCATCACATACTCCTTATGTGATGAACCCTTATATTTTGAAACTTGCATGTGAACCCTTAAGTAACATGTATTCCAATGACAACCACTATGTTGTTTCTCAAACTCTTATGAGTTAACACATGACACATAATCTCACATCATAGTCTGCACTGACACCATGCACTGCACTTGTTGTATGATTTGATTGCATTGTATGGTTGTTTATGATTACTGTTTACTTACGATAGATCGTTCGGAGAGCGAAGATTAGCTTTACCAAGATTGTGTGAGTGGGAAGGACTTTATCAATTACCAAATATTGTGTTTAACTGAAGAACTTCATTGATTACCAAGCAAGTTACATTTCTGATAAAGCTTCCTATGTTTCATTTTGCTGCCATACGTACTATGCTGAACCTGGAATAGGTTAGACACATGTTTACCCTGAATGTTGAGTCTACGACATAGTGTAGGCTCGGGACTTGACAATAGGTGAATGATTCATTGGTAGATGTGCTTTGGAGTCCCCATTGAATGCACCAATGACAGAGTGCACACTTGTATTTCGGGACCTTTCCTTTTCGAGTGATACGCGTCGATGGTAGATGTGCTCTAGAGTCTCCAGTGCTGCATTGTTGACAGAGCATGCTCAGAAAACAAAACCCTTGTCATCTCTTGGAGTCGGGATGATTCTCATCAATAGCTAGGAACGGTAGACGAGTCTTCTTCTCCCTGGCTTGACAAAATAGTTGGTTTGGATTTGGAAAAAGGTTTGTCACACAACGAGTTGGAGAGTCCTGTACTCATTCATTACATTGGAGGATATGTTGTTATTATGTGTAGCTTGCCAATACATTCAATGTATTGACCCTCGTGGCTGCAACGTATCATGTTGCAGGATCTCCTTATCGAAGAAGAGATATGAAGTAGGGTTACGATACTATACTCAACTGCTGCCTGTGATGTGGATGCCACGAGATATTATTGTATTTTTGTTGCATAATGTATCAAGCTAGCCTTGAGCTAGTAGGTATGTAATGTATTTAAGACTGGATCTGCGATATAATACTTTCACATGTGTTGTTTATGGTACTTCATCCTGAACTGTGCGTGGCAACAATCGATCCAGGGACTAGCACATGAAATGCAGAGATTCGGGCCCTCTAACGGAACCGGGTTGTCACAATTGCCATGATCATATTTTTGGCTAATTTGCAAAACAGAAAAAAAGTTGTCATGGTCCATGAAATTAAGTTGCCATGCTCCATTAGCTTAGTCAAATGATGGCATTCCCTACAAATTTTCCGTCAGATGAATCCCAAACCATGGCAACCACCACAGAATTTTGCCATGGCAAAAAACTCATAGCAATTATGTCCATGCCAACTACTCATATCAAAAAATTGCCATGGCAACTACTACATGATTTGTCGTGGCAATTACTCCAAAATTTTGCCATGGCAACTACTCATGAACACTTTCTAAAAACTTCAAAATTCTGGCCAATACAAAAACATGTCTAAAATTGCCATGAACTATATAACTTTTTCCTGACATTTTGCCATGAAAAATACAATTCATCTATACGAAACTTCTTCTTCCATGGCCCCTTATGCATATAACATGTTGAATATGATGGAAAAAAAGGTTGGTCATGTTTCAATGCCATGGCGAAAAAAAGAAACATGACATTTTTGCCATGGAAAACTTTAAAAGTTGGTTGTATGAACAATTTCTAAACTTGCCACGGGAACACAAAACGAAAAGTTGCCATGCTATGTACAAAGCAATGGCCATGCCGCACACAAAGGAATTGCCACCCCCCTACATGATTGCATCTCATATCCTATTGCTTGATGTTGTTTGATATTGGATTTAGCACAACGACTAAATGGGTGGCCGAATATTGCAACCACCTTATTCAAAGTAGAAAAACGAGGAGGAGGGAGGGGTGGCTACCACTGCCGAGCTCCTGAAACACCGACCACGGTGTACAAAGCAATGGACACAGTGGCTGGCCATGGATTCGATGGGAAGGACGCCTCTAGCATTGATGAGGCCCATTGACTGATGCTTTCCTTGTAGTGGAAAAAACAAATGAAGCTGCTTGAATCTATTTTTTCTCATGTGGCAACTATACGATGATGCTTTAATAGTTCATGCCCTAATGGTGTCGGGCCGAACTGCCGGTTACCTGAAGTTCGGCCCTTATCATTTGGCAAAAAGAAACAGAGTACTT
Organism: Aegilops longissima; assembly: GCA_021605205.1. NCBI lineage: Eukaryota > Viridiplantae > Streptophyta > Magnoliopsida > Poales > Poaceae > Aegilops > Aegilops longissima. The sequence goes on from CM038676.1 coordinate 513,613,286, forward strand.
TTTGCCGAGAAAGAAAAAACATGGATGGTAATGAATTTGGATTTCGAAATTCGAACTCACCTTTCTCCCTGTCATCTTCTCTGCGAGACCAGGGACCCCTCCTTGCGCCAGAGCCGCCCGGACCGAGTCCATGTGCACCAACCAAACCCCCTTCCTTCTTTCCCTTCCCCGTACCGTCTCTCTCCACCACGGCACCAGAGACAGATCGCTCGCGGCCGCGAGCTAGGACAAGCTGCGCAAAACCCTCCCCCCTCTCCTCTCTCCACCCCCACAAGCAAAATGCTCCGACGCGTCGCCGGCGCCGTGGCGGCGCCTCTCCGACGCTCCCTCTGCACGGCGGCCTCGCGCTCGCGCCCTCCCTGGGCCCTCACCTACAGGATGGCGCCGCTGGGCGCGCCGTCGCCGGGCGCGCGCCCGTCCTTGGACCTCCACGAGCCCCCCTGCGTCTCCCAGCTTTCCGTCCCCACCCACCTGGCCGACGGCATGGACTTGGCCGCCGTAAGCATCCAGGCCGCCAGCTGCGACGGCCTCCTCCTCCTCGACTTCGCCGGCACCCCCCGCGGTGGCTGCGACTACGGCGACAGCCTGCCGGCAGTGGCCGCTTTTGCCGCCGCCTACGAACCGGGCGTCAGGCGCTTCGTCTGCAACCCCCTCAGCGGCGAGCTGTTCCGCCTCCCGCTCCCCAGCATGGATGCCGAGAAGACGACCATGCCCTTCGGCCTGCTCACCCAATCCGACGGCTCCCAGTCCCACGGCCCGCCTGACAGGTTCGTGGTCGCCCAACTCTGCCTCCGGGAAAGGGACGGCCAAAGGGTCGTGCGCCGCTTTCTGTCCGAAACAGGGGAGTGGGACGAGCCGCCGCTGTTCGTCCCGGCCGAGGCCCCGGGTTGGCGCGCCATGCCCCTCCACGAGGTGGTGTCGTTCGGGGACCGGCTGTGGTGGCTCGAGCCTTACTTTGGCGTCTTCTCTGTCGACCCATTCAGTGACCGGCCGGAGCACGGCTTCGTCGCGCTGCCGCGCCCGCTGCCCAACTTTGACATGGAGGTGCAGCCGGAACTGTACCGGCTCTTGGGTGTCAGTGAGGGGAAACTGCGCTATGTCGAATTGACCATCAAGGAGCCGTTTATGCTCTACTCGTTCTCGCTCGACGATGAGGGATCCTCCTGGAAGCTAACACATCATGAGATGAGAATGAACTTGGTGTTGCCTGACAAGTCTACACAAAGGTTAGACCAAATGCCGTGGATTTCTGCAATTGATCCATTCAATGCCAACATATTGTACTTCCAACATGGGGAAAGGATTGGGAGGAGTGCTTTTCCACACAACATCAAATCTCTGTACCACGGCTTTGTGCCCCTAATACTCCCGGCATGGCTCCCCATGGCAGGTATATATATGTGCTCCTTTGACATGCATGTTTGATTCATTTGGATATTGAAGCTTTGAAGTTTACTGCACTTCAATTGTTAGGGTGCACAGGTTTTAGTCGAACATATTTTTCAATTCATGTGCTTGGAACCTTTGTACACAGCATGGATATATTTGTTAATTGACCCGAATTGTATCTGTATTGAAGTTTCTGAAGGGGGTGATTTGGTGGCTGATATCTCAAATGTTGTGTAGACTTAATCATTTCATATAGGCTCATACGTTTCAGAACTAAACTGGCCATGATTAGAAGTGGTCTATCCTGAACTTAAATTCCGCAGGCGGAATTATGTATTACTAGAGAATCTGGTGTATTTTGTTGATTGCACTGGACATGTGATATATCCTGTAGAGTATAAATGTTTTTCTTCTCTATTTAATGTCTAGCATATATCTGTGCAACTGTCATGTTAAATGCCAAGCAGTATTTTCTGATCCAAATCTTATTGTGATGAAGAAACATATACATTTGTGTTTAAGTTCTTGTATCTATGGATATAACTGAAGGAACACTTCCGAGCAAGACGACCAATTGCACAAGTAAGACTTTGGCAGACATGCTGGTTCGTGTTGACAAAGACCGGAGAAACTGAACCACTCCAGCTTAACTTATATTTGGTAACTCATCTTAATAATTCTTTCTTGTTTGGGTACCCTTGATTATTTTCATTCGATATTTAGTCATATATTTTCCTTTCTCATGTTCGTTCTGCGTATCTCGTATACTTGCAATGTGTTACTTCTTACTTGTAGGAGTAAGTAGTTTGATCATGTTTCTGAGGGTATGTTTGGATGGTAACCAAAACTAATTGTATCAATTTTTTTGTCATAGCTAAAATTTTGGCTCTTGGTTGGATTATTGCCAATATTTTGGTATGCATATACACTCTAGCAACGCCAACTCTAGTTCATTTTTCTTGCTAACATTGGCCAAAACATGGGCAACCAAAACCTTAGCCACATTTTTGGAGGGGTTGGCTTGGCCTCAGACGAAACACACCCCAAGTCACTATGTCAAATTGGTTGTCTTAATTGTCCGATCCTTATACTACAATACTATTGTTATCCTTAATTGAAACTTCTTTTGTTGAATCAATGTTCAGTCACATAAGCCTACGAGATAATGATGGTGTCTTAGTTCTGGATTGATACGTGAGTTGTGGGATTATATACTCAAATTTGTAATTGAAATATTGATTTTTTTTCCTCAAATGTACTGCATTTTAGGGGGCCTGGGGGTGGAAGCATGCTGTTTTTTCACTTGTATATACTGTCTTCAGTGCTTTTGTACGGGAGTATTGTCTGAGCTACGTACTCTAGTACCAGGCTGGTCTGACTTGACCCATTTTTTATCGAAAAGAGGGGAAAGTCCCTCGGCCTCTGACTTAACCCAATATGCCAGACATAACTAATATGAGGAAAAGGCTACAAGCTGTCCTGCCTTTTCACCATGATTATGATCAGCCTTTTCTTTTACTAGTCACTAATCCTTATATGTTATTACCAAATCAAGACTGAACTGAAGTATGTTGCCTGCTAGTATCTCTTACGAAGTAACCTTGCTGTGTTTGAGATTTGCAAAAACAGGCATACAGTGTTGTATTCTGGTATGAGTATATCATGTTTTCTTTGGAGAAAAGAATCAAAGAGAATATTCTGGTATTTCTGTTTTACTGTCTACTCTTTTGCCAGATTCCTTACGATGGACCGACAACTGAGCTGATGGTGGTACTGGAAGACATGGACTCTCATTTGGGGGAAATTCTGGGACAATCTTGGCATGCTTCGTTTGCTGATGTGCTCTCTGAACCATGTTCTTGCCGCGCCAGTTGAATAGAATGGCTGCATTCCATCGGCAATTTAGATGGAACAGTCTGACAAATGCACTGTTACTTGCAAGGCACGATGCTTTATCTTCTCTGCAGAATGTTATTTGCACCGAAGTGTTTAGTTTTCGCCCGTTCGCTTTGCTCATCTCTGAGATCAAAGGATGTGTTTGATCGGATTGTTTGGTGCGCTCTCTTTAATCTAGAATACAATGACCTGCCTCTTTCCACTGGAACATGGGCGATTTTTCCTGGTCTAAATGTTAGTTTGGTGCTATTGACCGGAGTTTAGGCCATCATTCCTAGTACTGCAATTTGCTTTCCGAACCTATTAACTATAATCCATCGAATAACTTTTGTATTCTGGTTAATGGTACACGTGATCCAGAACCTGTGTCCACTGTTTAGTTATTCCTTGGAACGTTGTTGTTCTCAGGAACTCTACACTGTTTAGTCAGGGATCCTGGATGGGCCTGATGGGGTTCTCGCGCTGTTCAACTCCCTTTCTTTTTAGTCTGCATAGTTAAACTTTGTAAATGACTAATTTTGTAGGTAAAAATACCAACGTCTACAATGCTAGAGCTATATGGTATGAAAATTAATTTCACGATGCATCTAATAATATTGATTTCATATTGTGAATCTTGATATTTTTTCCTATAAATTTAGTTAAATTGATAAAGTTTGACTTTGACCAAATTTTATACGCAGACTAATTCGAAACAAAGGGAGTATCAGTTGTGTTGGTCGTCGTTGGGAAACTGAGGTGTGTGGGCGGTCAAGGATTTTTTACGCAGCCAGAATATTTTGGAAGACTTCACTGATACTCACACTATAAGCTAATAAAATCAATTAGATCCGAGGGAGTACTATGCTAGTTGTTAGACCAATTCCAACGCACATACCCAAACGGACGTGATTTTCATTTGTTTTTCGTCCTTTTGGGTCGACCAGACGGACACCAATATCTGTTCTTGTTCGCTCACCCATAGACGCGCCCAAGGTGGCCAACACATTTCAGCAACCTGAAATTAAAAATATTTAATGTTGCCACCAAAAATCTCAGCCATACATTAACTTAAACTAAAAAAAGGACATAAATAACTTAGACTAAATAGAACACTCGTCGTTGCTGTCGACCGCGGTGAGGTCGGCGAAGGGCGGAGGCTGCCACGGGAACGACCATGGCACAAGTGGCGCCGACGCGTGCGGTGGTGCTGCGGGCGGCACCTGCTGCGGCTATGGCTCCGGTGGCGTCTACACCACATGTTGCTGTTGTGGTGACCACTGCTCCGCATCCACCCAACTGGTCGGGACCGACACCAACTCCGGTGTGCAAGGCACCATGGCCGTCCACGACCACGATTGCCCCACCAATGCCTCAAATGGCAGGACCAGCTCCTCCTCCTCCTCCGCTTCCCACTCCCTTGGATCGGGATGGGGACATCGCATACGCCTGATGAGGCTAGCTACGTCGCCAGGCCCTCCCATTCGGAGAGCTGGGTGAGCTCTGATAACTCCATGTCCTTTTTGAGGTCCTCGTCCTCCTCCTCGACGATCTGGAAGGCCTCGTCAGACACAGCGGTTCGAGGCGGTGGACTGGGTGCTGAGAACAGGAAACGAAAAAACTAGATACTCCTGTATGAACAACTCATATTTTATAACCGCTATTGCCTCTGAAACTGCTATGCAACTAGCAAAAATTTGAAGATCCTCGCATCGAAGTTTAAGTCCTGTTTAATTTATGGTTTTTTTTCTTCTAGAACTTATTTTCTCGACAAGTCTTGTGTTTTGCATCTTGTATTTATCGTGCCGTTCTATCCGATGGGCCCACTACCCGGTCCGCTCTATCATGATTGACAAAAACTTTAGGCAAGACTGTATACAGCCCAAGGGCTACTTTGTACTCACTGATAGCCCAGGTGTACAACATTTTGACTCTGATGAAACATAGTAGTTTTGTTGAGAAAAAAGCATGGGTGGTGATGATTTTGGATTTCGAAATTCAAACTCACCTTTCTCCTCTGGTCTTCTCTGCCAGACGGGACTCCTCCTTCTGCCGGAGCCGCCTGGACCGAGTCTACGTGCACCAAACCCCCTTCTTTCCCTTTCCCCACAGATCGCTCACGTCACGGCCAGAGAAGGACAAGCTGCGCAAAACCCTCGCCCGCTCCCCACCGCCAGAAGCAAGATGCTCCGACGCCTCGCCGGCGCCGTCGCGGCGCCCCTCCTACGCTCCCTCAGCACGGCGGCCTCGCGCCCTCCCTGGGCCCTCACCTACAGGATGGCGCCGCTGGGCGCGCCGGGCGCGCCCCCGTCCTTGGACCTCCACAAGCCCCCCTGCGTCTCCCAGCTCTCCGTCCCCACCCACCTGGCCGACGGCATGGACCTGGCCGCTGTAAGCCTCCAGGCCGCCAGCTGCGACGGCCTCCTCCTCCTCGACTTCGCCGGCAGCCCGGCACCCTCCGCAGCCCCAAGGGCACCCGCGACTACTACGGCCCGGGAGTGGCCGCCTTCGAACCGGGCGTGAGGCGCTTCGTGTGCAACCCTCTCAGCGGGCAGCTGTTCCGCGTGCACTGGTGGAAAAAAGGCCTTTGGTCGCGGTTCGCAACTGCCATTAGTCGCGGTTGCGCAACCGCGACAAATAAGCGCGACTAAAGCCCCCACCTTTAGTCGCGGCTGCTTAAGAACCGCGACTAACGGCCCGCCCACGTGGGCGCCAGCGGCCGTCAGGCGGAGGACCTTTAGTCGCGGTTCTTTCGCCAACCGCGACTAAAGGCCGCCGCAGTTTAGGGTTTTAGCCCCCCTAAACCTGTTTTCTGTTTAATTTGTATTGTTTTATTTCTTTTGTGCTTTATTTTAATTTTGAAGGAGTTTCATATATTCTACGGTACTACATACATGCATATGAATGTACAATTTCAAATAAATTTGAAATTAGAACCAAAAGAATTCAAGAGGAATATACAATATATATTCAATATCATCGGATGACCATATACAATTTTGAACAAGTTTCCATACATGATTTAATCCATATAAAGTTCTACTTCCTCGTAATAGTGTTCTCCTTTAGGATGGAGGACTTCCCTGCTGAACCATCCAGCTAGTTCCTCTTGAAGTGGTCGGAAGCGAGCTTTTGGACTAAGCATCCACCGGAGGTTATTCCTCCGAGCATTGGTATCACTCGGAACCCGCTCAGAGGTGTATCTCGGATCATCTCACGAACATAGTATCCACATAGATTGGTCAACGGTGGCTGAATATCCCCACATTCTTAGGCTTTAACATTTTGAATTCTAGCTCTTTTTGAATTCACCGACCTTTGTATCTCTGAACCGTCTCCAAACCCTACGAGGCAAAGAAAATTAAATGAACAAGAGAGTTATTAGTTACTTGATATTAGGAAATGAACGAAATAGGCCGATCGATATAGAGCGCAAATGAATGAAAATAATTACTTCTGCAGCATTCTTCTCATGTCGCCCCAAAGCTTTGGATCCATATTAGAGAGTCGTGGACGAGACATTCGAGGTGTTAACTTTAATTACTAGCAGAATCCAGTGGAACTGCGGACATGATACATGCACAGACGTCATGCATAACTCATCGATTAGCCGCCACATACCATGCATGGAGTAAACAAAAGAGAATGTGCTCAAGACAGAAACACTCACCCAAAATGGTAAGGAAATAGAATATCACTTTTGAGTTCCTGCTTTGTAAGAAACTGCCACAGGTCTGCCTCCACGTCGGCGGGGTGACGCCCAACACATGTCCATTAACGATGTGTGGGTCAATGAACCCAACATCATGGATGTTCCTTACTCTGCATTCCTTAATCTTCATTCTGCATGTATAATAGCGGACACAACAATATAGTTAGGACATATATATAGTGCAGGCAATATGAACGAGATGGGGTAGAAATTAATAAATCACTTACGAACGTAGCAACCGATGATAGATTTGTCGAGCTCGCAGATTGAAAAGCTGGAACAATTCACTCAAGTGCAATTTGTACATAGTAATGTTTGAAGTGATGCTCATGTCTAACTTCCGCATAAATATATTCTTTGGCGTTTTTATTTTTGATGTAACCCTTGTACCAATTCAGCAGACCTTTCATTTGGTCGTAGATCCTTTTCTCTGCGCAGGCTCGACGAGAGGCCCATTCTTGACATATGTAATTACTACCTCCTTCATTGGCGCCTCATCAAGGCCTAACAGTTCACGAAGAGTAATACCTAAGTTGGCGCTTGTTCTCGCGCACGTTACAGTCAATCCTGTGTTGCCGCAGCTTGTATGATCTCGGGTCATCCGGACAGAAGGCTTCCACTATAAGCGGGCAATCGATTGTTTACTTTGTTCCCGAGCTGGGCAACTTGTTTCCGCTTTTTTACTTTCGCCTTCTCCGCTCTTTGTTCTCCTTGAACATGAGTGCCTGCTGCAAGTTCACGTGCATAGTCGTTAGGCAGAATCTTCGCGGCTTGGGACGGTGTGCTCAAAATGACTTAGCCCACTTCTTTTGCTTATCAGAAAATACTGGCTTGGGCTCGGGCTCTCTTTTCTTCTTGCAGTCCGCCTTCCATTTCTCCAAATCAGCAGCCGCGGCCGCGTCGACTTCCTCGGCACTACGTTCCCAAGGCCTTGTGGGGAGAGGCTTGATGATGGCTCCGTACCTTTGTGGTCTTAGGTACATAAGGGTCCGGTTAATAATCCAGACTGCTTCGCCTCTTTGCGGAGGTGGATTGGGGCGGCGTCGATCACCCGCCGGACGAGGATCGGGTGCGGCTGATCACCCGCCGGACGTTAGGATCGGGGCGGCGTCGGGTGACGTGGACGGAGGTGTAGGTGAACCGCCACCACCACCACCACCACCACCACCGCCACCGCCACCACCACCACCGTAGGGGGTGGACTTGTTGTCCTTGGCGCCTCGCTCGAAACTTGATAAACTTCTTTTGCCATAGAATGAAATGGCGCTTGACATCTCCAAGTCTTTTCTCCCTTGGTGTAGCAATGTCAATCTCCAGTGTCCTCAAACCCTTGGACTATGTCCTCCACCGCGACACGAGCATAGCCATCTTGAATGGGGTTGTTGTGGTGGAGTGCTCCTGTAAACATGGTAAAGCACTGCCGATGGCTACCTTCATGGACATGTTCCCGATAGGATAATACAGATGACATTCTTTCATCTCCTTTATATCGCCCACGGGTAGCGAGGAGGCTCCGGTGCAGTAATTTCGACCACCGAGGCTCCGGTGCAGTAATTTCGACCACCGAGGCTCCGGTGCAGTAATTTCGATCGTCGGTGCATCTGCACCAGCCGGTGGGGCCTCCGTGGAAGCCACGCTGCTTCTCCGCTGCTGGCTTCCGAGATCCGCTGGATGATCTTCATGCTGCACCGAGCTGCATCTCTTTGCTACTAGTACACTCATGGTTTTCTTCATCACATCCATTTCCGATGCCAACCGCGCCACAACATCTGCTTCCCGATCCATCTTTCTCTTACGGCTTCAGAATCAGACGGGTCATCGCTCGGGGAACCCTATTTTCCACGGAATGTGCCCCATGCCTCGTACACGCCCTCCGTGTTCAGGATTCCCGAGGGCTTTTGTCGGTAGCGTCGTTCTCTCTGTTGAACTTGATCTTCCCTGCTGAGCATCCTTCATTGCGTCAATAAGGGCTTGGGTGGGTTTAATTAATTTGCCCGTAAACACACTCCCCGTCTCCGGTTCAGCGTTCCCCATGCCCGTACCACCAGCTTTTGGCCCTTGGGTCCCATCCTCCGCACTGGACGGATTCCTCGCGCCCTCATCTCGTTCTCCATCTTCTCCAACCTAGGCACCAAAATGCGATACCCTCCTGGCCCCATAACATGATTGTACTCCTTCTTAGCCGCATTTTCCTTTTTTTTTCGATATTTCAATGAACTGCTCCGATTTCTTTTGCTTCACAAATTCTGGCCAATCATGTTTCAGTTTCTCATATTGTCCTTTGAAATCCGGAGTCTTGTTCTCGCTTGACAAAGTCACGGGCTAGATTTTGCTTGAATTTCCGGAATCGTCGGCCATCTTATGAAGAGCGAACTGTTTGACTAGCCTCCTCCTCTCCTTGTTTTCCTCAATCTTGTTACCCTCCTCATCGAATTTGTTGTATTCCGGAGGTAGAACGAAATGTTCCATAAGCTTCTTGAAGCAATCTTTTTTTGTTCTCTTATCGACAAAAGTGAAACCATCAATTCGTGCCTTCTTTGGCTCATTCCACTCTCGACGGTGATCGAGGCGTTGTCTCTAACAATGGCTCCGCATTGGTGACAAACTTGGTGGCGTTCTTGCGGGGCTCCAGCGGCCTGCCGGTTGCCTCGTCGACAACCTCGATGGTGCATGTTTCTCCTTGTTTCATCGTCTTGGTTGCGCCACGCTTTGACGACGTACTCGATTGTTTCGACGATCCGCCGAGGGCTAAAATAAGAAAGAGAGTCGCGCGTTAGTACACACATATTTATTCAAATCAGTTAGTTTGTATCACCGAGGCTCAATGTATATATATACCTCGGCGCGGAGGTGGTTGCTACTTCCATTTGAAGATAAATCGTTTATCGACGTTTCTTGACATCATCTTCTCGACGGCGCCCTTCATCTTCACCGTCAAGGTTCAGATAAGAAGAGATATCATCTTCTTCTTCTCCGGTCGGCACATATTGAATATCACCGTTTATGATGCCGAACATATGTGCTTCACCGTCCGGATCATAGTTGTCCATAATCGGGTCAGCTCTATCGTCCGCCATTATGTCATCCTGAAAACATGTAGTAAAAACAAATTAATTAAATGAAGAAGGGGCGGTGGCGGTGGCGGTGGCGAAAGGGCGGTGGCAAAAGGAGGGGCGAGGAAGGGGTGGGAGAGGGTGTCGCGGTAGAGGCGCGAGACGGGCGGGCAGACAGCGGCGTCACGGAGAGGGAGGCGAGGACAACACACACGGAGAGGGAGGCGAGGACAACAGACAACCACGTCTTCACGAATGTCATTTTGTGAAGAAACTTTGCAAGCAATTAAACATTTGTCAACCACGTCTTCACGCGAGATGGAAGGATCACTCACATGAAGACAATACAGTAATGGGTCGACCCAAGTGGCAGTACTAAAACGGGAGAAAAGGAAGAAAAAAATAGGGCATGCGAGGATATGATCCTAGGTCGCCTCCGTAGTTGAGGGTGTTGTTAGCCATTGCGAACTGTTGGGGTCGTGGAACTAAATGAGGCGCTTCTAATTTAGGATGAAAGCCGGAGTTGTTTTTATTTATTCGTTTTTTGTTTCTTTTTGTGATTTGTTTGGTTTTTCTTTCTTCTTGGTTTTTGGTATTCTTTTTTTGTTGCTATATCTTGTTTTTTTCGTTTTTCTTTTGGTTTCTCTTTGTTTCTTTCATGGTTTTTATCCATTTTCCCTTTTTTCAAATTTTCCTTCTTTTTTCCTTTGGTTTTTTGTCTACTTCTTAGTTTTCAGCGAGTTTTTGTTTTTCTTTGTTTCTTTGTCGGTATTCATAGTTTTCTATTTTTTTGCGTTTGTTTCTTTGCTTTTATTTTTCATTTTCATTTTTCCTTTAGTTTCCTTTTTGGATTTCATTGTTTTTCATTTTCCCTCTTTCTTTATTTTGGTTTTCATTCTACATTTTTTTTGTATCAAGAATATTTTTTAAATACACGTTTAACCATTTTCATATATGAGTTTAACATTTTTTAATACATGATCAAAAAAATTATACATATTTTTCAGCATTTTCCCTTGAAACAGAGCAATGTCGATGGCCTCGTGATGGAGCGCCCCCAGGAGGAACGAGTTGCTCTCGCCGGCCGGTCGGCAAGTGGACACGATGACATCGCGTCCGATCAGACGGCGACGACGACGGGTTGTTGTCGACGACGCAAGCGAGACACCACGAAGCGGCTGGCTGGCGGCGGAGCGCCATAGCCTGCATCTGGCGGCTGCTCGGGACTTGGTCCGCGAGGGACACGAGGCGGCGGAGGACCGGAACGGAGGCGGCGGGGCGGTTGCTTTCGGGAGAGAGGGCGGAGGGGTTCAGGGCGAAGCGAGGCGGCAGACGAGGCCGGCCGGGCGGCGCGACGCTGTGGGCGAGGGCGACGGCGGGCGGGCGAGGGCGAGCGGCGGCGGCGGGCGTCGGCGCGGCAGAGATTTAACAAGCGAGAAACGGCGGGCGGCGTCGAGGGCTTGTATTTATAGCCCCCTCCTTTAGTCGCGGTTGGCGACGAGACCCGCGACTAAAGGTGCCCTTTAGTCGCGGGTCGCCTTCCCAACCGCGACTAAAGGGGTTTTGGCGGGTTTTTTGCGTTCCCGCGCCCCTACCTTTAGTCGCGGTTGTTCGGCCAATCATGACTAGGTTCTTCCTTTTAGTCGCGGTTGGTCTCGCCAACCGCGACTAAAGGCCGCATGAGTTTAGGGTTTTAGCCCCCCAAACCTGTTTTCTGTTTAATTTGTATTGTTTTCTTTTTAATTTGTATTGTTTTCTGTTTAATTTGTATTGTTTTATTTTTTTGTGCTTTATTTTAATTTTGAAGGAGTTTCACATATTCTACGGTACTACATACATGCATATGAATGTACAATTTCAAACACAAATAATATGTCAAAATAAAACTAATTCAATTCAATATGTTAAAATACAAATAATATATCAAAAATTCAGAAAAATAGAACTAATTCATTTCAAAATTCTAAAATACAAATAATATATCAAAAATTCAGAGAAGTTCTTCCGGCCGCCTCTGTCTTCCCACAAGTTCTTCGGCCGATCTTCCCTTGATTCTTTCCGCCTATGTCTTCCCGCCATTTCTTCACGCCTCTATCTTGGCACAGTCGATGCTCCTTTTATAGGCACAGCGCCGCTTCGCTTTGTCTTGTTCCTCCGACAGGCGTCGTGGCGCTACCCACGCGTCTGTCTAACCTTTAGTCCGGTTGCACCAACCACCGGGACTAAAGGTTAGATGACCAGCTCGATTCCTCTTCTTCCCGCCATTTCTTCCCTGTCTTCCCGCCTCTTTCTTCCCGCCACTTTCTTCCCGCCTCCTGTCTTCCCGCTCCCATTTTTCCCGCCATTTCTCACTACATATATGTAGCCCGGCTTGGCCAGCATTATCACATCTCTACAATCTCTCATCACTCTCTCATGGCTTCCACCGCACCCACTCTAACCTACCAGCAGGTGGAGGAGCTTTCGCCTCGAACTACCCTTGTCCACCGGCTACGCGTCCCCACCGGCTGGAGCCTAAGCGCCGGCGGCGTGCAGTCCCTCCGTCCCTCGGTACTGCTGGCGGGCGGCCATCACGAACCACTACTACCTCGACCTCACGCCGAGCAGCGGATGAATCTCGCGGCATCCCGATAACCAGCATACTTGGGACGCCTTCTTCATCAATCGGCGTGAGAGGCGCTCGCCGGTATGAGGAGGACGGTCGCCTCACGGGAACTTCCACGAGGCCGGCCGTCGGCTATGGTGGTATGGCGGACTCTGCAGAGCGTCATGGACTACATCACGGCGGCGATATCCCCGCTGCGCTACCCTCGATTCGAGCCACGGCGCCGCCCGACGACAATGACGACAGCAGCGACGGCAAAAAGCGGCGGCGGCGGCGGCAACTTAGAAGGCGGCGACTACCAAGACAACGACGACGGCGGCTATGAAGACTACGAGTATGCATATTATCGCCTAGGCAGGAGTATGACTAAATCACTCCAAATTTCATGTATCATCGGTGGTATCTCGAATCATTCAAAATGGACACCAAACACATCACGGGTAATATAATTCACATGATCCATTCAACAAAGTTTGGTACAATAAATTATTACACATCATTTCTTCCCTTGTGTCCCTGCTTGCTTACGGTCGTGCCGTATCCATGGAGCATCCTCATCATTTAACTTAATGCTTGGGTCGGTGTTCACTTTGAAGGGCGGAATTTCAGCAAACATATTATAATCTTGACATGTCTGTCTTGTCCTCCACTCCCACGATGTTTCTTTTCCTGAAAGAACAATGTGGCGCTTTGGATCATCGCATGATGTCTCGATCGTTTTCTTATCTTTCCGTTTCCTCGGTTTGCTACTCATGTCCTTCACATAGAAAACCTGAGCGACATCTTTCGCTAGGACGAATGGTTCGTCAAGGTAACCAAGATTGTTGAAATCCACCATTGTCATTCGGTATTGCTGGTCCACCTTTACCCCACCTCCTGTTAGCTTGAACCATTTGCACGGAACAAAGGGACCTTAAAGGAGGGTCCATAGTAAAGTTCCCATATCTCCTCTATGTAACCATAATATGTGACCGATGCCCATTCTCGGTTGCTGCATCAAAGCGGACACCACTGTTTTGGTTGGTGCTCTTTTTATCTTGGGCGATCGTGTAAAATGTATTCCCATTTATCTCGTACCCTTGGAAAGTCGTTATAGTCGAAGATGGTGTCTTGGCCAACATGTACAGCTGATCTACAACATCATTGTCATTCATTAAATGTTTTCTCAACCAACTGCCGAAAGTCTCCATGTGGGCCTTCCTAATCCAGGATTCAGGCTTCCCCGGGTTGTCGAACGTAAAATATTCTTGTGTTTCTCAAAGCACGGAGCCACCAAGCTGGAATTGGTCAAGACAAGTGTGGTGTGCTTGAATGAGAATGGCCGTCCATACATATCGTTGATTTCCTTCCGATCATGCCTTTTCCACTTAGTCTCCCCTCGTGCGCGATCGAGGAAGACCAATCGGCTTAAGGTCAGGAACAAAGTCAACACAAAACTCAATTACCTCCTCATTTCCATAGCCCTTGGCGATGCTTCCTTCCGCCTAGCACGGTTTCTGAACATATTTCTTTAATACTCCCATGAACCTCTCGAGGGGAACATATTGTGTAGAAATACAGGACCGAGAACGAAAATCTCTTCGACTAGGTGAACCAGGAGGTGCGTCATAATATTGAAGAAGGATGGCGGAACACCAACTCGAAATCGACAAGACATTGAATCACATCGTTCAGAACCGTGGTAGAACTTCGGATTGATTACCTTCGAGAGATTGCATTGAGGAATGCACATAGCTTCACAATGGCTACTCGAACATTTTCCGCAGGAGCCCCTCAAAGCAATCGGAAGCAATTGCGTCATAATCACGTGGCGTCGTGAGACTTCAGGTTTTGGAACTTTTTCTCCGCCATGTTTATTATTCCCTTTATATTGGGCGAGAATCCAGACGGGACCTTCATACTGCTCGGGCATTCAAAAAGATGACCTTCTCTTCTTTGGTCGAGCGTAGGTGGCACGACCTTGAAACCATTCCGGATGCGGTCATCGTGGTCTTTCAAACGTTGCTGGTCTGCCGTGCTTCCTTTGTATCATTTGTCTTCCCATACACGCCCAAGAAGCTTAGGAGGTTCACGCAAATATTCTTCGTAACGTGCATCACGTCGATTGCAGAGCGGACATCTAGGACTTTCCAATATTCTAGCTCCCGAATATAGATTTCTTCTTCCACATGGCTGCGTGCCGTCGGCTCCCTTCGAACTGATTGTCCGCCAGACCCTTTCCAAAGATGACTTTCAAATCCTTGACCATATCAAATACTCTCGGCACCGGTCGTTCGCGAGCTTCGCCGGTGATCTGCCTTGCCGTTGTAATGCTTGCCTTTCTTTCTTCTTGGATGAATTTTGGAAGAAATCGACGATGCCCAAGGTACACGTTCTTCTTACAATTTGGCAAATGTACACTTTCAGTCTCATGTAAGCAGTGCGTGCATGCATTGTATCCCTTATTTGACAGTCCCGAAGGTTACTAAGAGCAGGCCAATCGTTGATGGTTACGAAAAGCAACGCTCAGAGGTCAAATTCCTCTTGTTTGTGCTCATCCCACACGGACACCACCCCACAGCTGTAAAAGTTCATCAACTAATGGCCTTAGGTACACATCGATGTCGTTGCGGGTTGCCGGACCTTGGATGAGCACGGCATCATAATGAACTTCCGCTTCATGCACAACCAAGGAGGAAGGTTGTAGATGCATAGAGTCACGGGCAGTGCTATGGCTGGAGCTCGCCGCCAAAAGGATTCATGCCATCCGTATTTAGAGCAAATCTTATGTTCCTTGCGCTACCTGCAAAATCTTTGAACCATCGTCGATCTTTCTCCATTGCGTTCCATCTGCGGTGTGTCTCAACTCCCGTCCGACTTACGGTCCTCTTTGTGCCATCGCAACAACTTGGCATGCTCTTTGTTCTGAACAGACGTTTCAACCGTGGTATTATAGGAGCATACCACATCACCTTGGCGGAACCCTCTTCCGGTTTCGCCCTCAACATCGTCACCGGGTCATCGTCTCGATCTTATAACGCAATGCGGTGCATACGGGCATTCATTCAAATTCTCGTATTCACGCGGTAGAGGATGCGATCGTTGATGCATGCATGTATCTTCGTAACCTCTAAACCTAGAGGGCGACAACCTTCTTTGCTTCAGACGTCATGGCGGGCAACTCGTTATCCTTTGGAAACATATTCTTCAACATTTTCAGCAAGTTTTCAAATGCCGAGTCAGCTACACCTGCCTCGCCTTCCATTTCAGCAAATCCGATTGTGCAGCCCAGCTTTTTCAGACCATCATCGCATCCGGGTACAGCGCCTTTCGTGATCCTCTAACATGCGATCCAAATTCTCCTCTCCTTTTCAGTTTAGCAGCGTCTCCGTGCATCAGCAATGGTCCGACCAAGATCATCAACGGATCATCACGTGCCTCTTCTTCACCTTCCCTTCACCTTCAAAGATCCTCCATGAAAGTATCACCGAAATGAGCAAGATAGCTTTCATCGATGAAATCATCCCTTCTTCATCTTCTTCCATTATAACCCTCTTTCTCCATGCTTGGTCCAACAATTATAGCTTGGCATGAAACCCTTCAAGCGGATGCATGTGAACAACTCTTGAGGAAGAGTAACCCTTCTCATTCTTACAGATAACACATGGACAGATAACAAACCCCCCGCTTGTTCGCATTAGCCACTACGAGGAAATCTTTCAAACCCGTAGTGAACTCGCCGGAGAGTCGGTTACCGTACATCCATTGCCGATTCATCTGCATTATTATAATATAAAATATATAATTAACCATCATGCATTTGTTAAACTAACTAGCTACAAACAATATAAATTAAACAATGAACTACACACATGCATATTGACACATCAAAGGTTCATCAAGTTGCTAACCATGATCAAGAGTGTGGCTCCAACACTTCATGTCATGTTTGTTTCATGCTCTTGGGGCATTTCATCAAACACCTTATGTGCATAAGAGGAACCAAAAGCAAACCTACACCCACTTGTGAAGAGAATGGCTCCAAATGGCCAAGTGTCGGCTGCTGGATGGGTATATATAGGGAGGGCTTTAGTTGCGGTTGGCACGGCAAACCGTGACTAAAAAGTGCCGAAGGCCTTTAGTCGCGGTTGTCCCGGCAAACCGCGACTAAAGCCCTCACGTGCACCACTGGCCACCGAGCGCCACAGGCCCGAGCCTTTGGTCGCGGTTCACCTCGAATCGCGACTAAAGGTCCCATTAGTCGCGATTCAGACAAGCCGCGACTTATGGGGCTGGACGGAAGCCTGTTTTTCCACCAGTGGTGATACGGCTCAAATAGCTTTGTGACGATTTTATGTAGTGGCCCTGATCTTTCACTCGCGCAAACAGGTAGAAGAAATAGTTTTAGGAAGAAGTAGAAGTGTAGGTGCAAAAGAACCAGTATAGCTAGACTAGATGGATGGATGGATTGTAGAGATCGGAAAGTAGTAGAAGATGCGTACGTGGTAGTTGTAGTACCAGGATAGATGGAGGGATTAAGCTAATGCCGATTAGCGGCGGCGACGGCGACAGAGTAATTAGCGATAATCAGCACGAGCAGAAGTAGATGGAGAAGCACGGGAAGCTAGCTTGATCGACCCTTGTAGATCAAGAATCAAACGACACTTGTGCCTTGGCGATCGAAGCTGCCGAAACACATGCAATTAACAAACCCTAGACAGGGACGCAGAAGTACAGACACGCATCCATCAGATGAGTTTTCTTCCTGAACTAAAACCTAGCTTTTACATGGCCATATGGCCTTTATTTATAGTCGCACGCAGGCAACCTAGGCTAAGACCAAAACTCACGAGAACACAAACCGGACTTGACAAAACTAAATAAACTAAGACTCGGCTAGATTCAAACTAGTAGACTTTTCATGTAACTAGGAGACCTTCACGTGCATGGTTTCCTACTACCACCGTGAAGATGATTAATTCCAACGCGGGGGAGTCCGAAAGTTTGGCATGATATCTTACTTTGGTGGTGTCACTGTTGATTGATATGTAACCGAACATTGTATCTTCTGTTGATTTGCACGCGGCACAGGTCCAAGTATACCTGCACCTCTTCTCCACATGCCAGCTGCTTCTCCACGTTGTGCTGGTATGACATATTTTCTAGAACCAGACTCCCACACCTCCTTCTCAGGATGACCTTTTTCGATGATGCAATAATATTGGGTACATAACTAGGCATGATTACATCATCCACCCTCCCTTCATCACGCGAAACCGTCCTCGGTTTCGGGTCGCTCTTCAAAATTTCCTTGTGAACGGCAAACACATGATCAATCTTGATAGCATGGTTACCCATGGGTTGCAGCACACGTTTGATGCCAACATCTCGGAACACATAAGTGTTAGACCTCCCCTCATGTATAGCATTGTGATCATATTGCCACGGACGACCCAATAGCAACTGACACACATTCATTGGCACAACATCGCAAATCACCTCATTGTAATACGTGCCAATATTGAACTTTACGCGTACCTTGTGAGTCACTTTCAAACGTCCGGCGTTGTACAACCACTCAATGCAATGTGGCTGCGGATGTGGCCATGCCTTCAGTCCTAAAGCATCCACCACACGCTTGCTTATGATGTTGGTGTAGCTCCCTCCATCAATAATCAACTTGCAACACTTGTTTTTGATCTTGCATTGTGACTGAAATTTTTTCCACCGCTGCCCCGAACTTGGAATTTGATCCTCTTTAGCTCGCTGCACCATGATGCATGGCCGATCATCATAATCTAAAGGATATCACATGATAGGATTAGATTCATTTTCCCCTTCCTTGGGCGCATCAGACTCTGAGTCAGTTTTGTCTTCGGAAACATATCCATCATTAACAAGGAGCACTCTCTTCTTGTTCGGACAATCGATGCGTTTGTGTCCCCTACCTCCACATGTGTAACAAACAATCTCACTAGTACGCGTAGCAGACTACGCACTTGAATCAGCCCTTGAAGCCACTTTGCTCGCGGCTATAGATTCTTTGCTCATCTCCTTGTGATCGGTAGCAGCTGACCTATAGGATGAAGCTGGCTTGACATTATCATCGTCATGTGAATAGGAACGTCGCCCCATGCTGAAATTGGTGCGGCCTTTGGAAACTTGCTTGGCTTTGACCCACTGTTCGGCACGCTCCGCTTGATGAAGAAGCTCTTGCATATCATTATACTGCATCAAATCAACACGGTCACGTATATCCTCATTCAGCCCCTCAAAGAAGCGTGTCATTGTTGCACCATCAGACTCATGCACATTAGTTCTGATCATCAGAACTTGCATCCGTTGGTAATACTCATCCACCGTCATGGCTCCTTGAACAAGACGTCGAAGCTTTGTGTGTTGCTCCTTCTGAAAATAAGCTGGCACAAAGCGAGCACGCATTGTACGCTTCATCTCACGCCACGATTCTGGTCGTGCGTCATTGCGGTTGAGCTGATCCCACCAAATTAATGCATAACCTGAAAATTCAAGAGAAGCAAAACGAATCTTCCGCTCCTCGGAGTAACGGTGATTATCAAAAATCTGCTCTACACGCATCTCCCACTCAAGATACTCCTCGGGACCGGCCTTGCCTGTGAACGAAGGTATAGTAACTTTTATTCTAATAATACCTCCGTCCTCATCCTCATCGCGGCGCCGCCTTGGTCCATCATCATGGGGACGAGCATCCTGTCGTGGTCGGCGAGGCAAGTCGCCGCGAGCATCAGAACCATCCTCGAACTCAGCATCATTGTCGTCGTTGGAAACGTCCGCGTCACGAACATGTCGAGGTGCTCGCTGCTGCAGGGCATGCTGTTCCCTCGCTGGAGCAGCCGCACCGGCTGCCCTTGCCTCTAGGCGACGGAGGGCTGCTTGCATGGCCTGGAACCCGTCGGTCACCGTCTCGTCGAGGGCCTTCATGCGGTTGTCGAAGTGCTGGTATGTAGCCTTGAACATAGCACGCACACCTGGGTCCAGATCGGGACCATATTGCGGCGGCCCATCATCCTCCTGCACCTCATACGCGTCACGCTTGCTTGCAGTTGACACCGCGCAGTGATAAACCTGGCGCTCTCTGATACCAGTTGATATGGCTCAAATAGCTTTGAGACGATTTTATGTAGTGGCCCTGATCTTTCACTCGCGCAAACAGGTCACTTCTGCTTCGGTACACTTCCCCTAAACACAAGGACGGCTCAGATTAGCGCATACCTCTTCATAAGTAAGGGCATGATAGTCATAATTTATAAACTCTTCACGTATATGCTGTTTTTTTTACAAACACGTATACACTGTACATGAACGGACGTGCACACCCTGCCGCGGGCTGGCCCATTCAGCCTTCTTTTTTTATGAAACCGCAAAAAATCATGGGTCCTGCAGGATTCGAACTTAGGTCCTACAGGAATTAGCACACCCGCACTAACCAACTCGGCAACGGGAGGTCACGTGTTGTTTATATTTTTTAATACTTAAAATAGGACACTGGAAAAGCGGAACATTTTCTGTTTGGTATTTTCTTTTTTTTTGTTTCTTAAATGCGTGAAGTTTTTATAATTAGTGATTTCTTTTTTCAAAAATGAAGAAAAAAAATTCAAATTCTTGAATTTTTCTTCCAAATCAGTGAACTTTTTTTCCCCAAAATTAATCAGTTCTCTTCTCAAATTCATGAACTATTTTGCAAATTGGCGATTTGTTTTTGAAAATTGTTGAACTTTTTTATAAAATTGACGAACTTTGTTTCTAAATCAATGTTTTATTTCAAATTTGTGATTTTTTCCCAAATCAATGAACTTTCCTTCAAAATCGATAAACTTATTTTGATTTTTTGATGAACTTTTTTCAAAATCAATAAAAGAAAAGAAAAACAAAATAATATAAAAACCCATGTAAAAACCGAAGAAAAAACCAGCCCGGTTGAAAAGGAAAACCAGAGTCTTTTTTTCAGTCTTATATTTGACGCACTACAAAAGATGGAAAAAGAAAAACTTATACCATGATCAACAGAGGTGTTCGAGTAGGCGAGATGGCTCCATATAAGAGCACGTCGTTTCCCGACATGCTTGAAATGGCCCATATTTTTTTTAATGCCTTGTATGACCAATTCAAGGCACCATGCCAAGTTGTTTTGCTTTTCCGCAAGTTTTGCATTTTTCAGAGTTTTCTCGGTCAAAAACGCCCGATAAATGGGCGGACATGTCACAACTTGCATACTGTGTCAGAAATCGTTCAAACCTGGCATGGATGACTACCATGGTCATGCCCACCAGGTTGAAAAGGTTGGGGTCATTTTAGAATGTCCAAAAGTAGACCATGTTTAATGGAGGATGTTCGGGTTGGCTAGAAGACTGTATCTGAGGGTACATTGTTTCTCAACATCCTTCAAACGGCCTATTTTTTTCCACCTCCTTCTATGATTAAATCAAGGCACCATGTCAAGCTGTTTAAGTTTTCGATAATTCTTGCATTTTTTAGAGTTTTCTCGGTGAAAACTGCTTATAAATGGCCGAACGTGACACAACATGCATATGTTGTGGGAAATTCATTCAAACCTGACATGGATGCCTACCATGGGCATGCCCGCCTACTGGAAAAGATTGGGGTCATTCATGCATGTCCAAAAATATATCATGTTCAACAGAGGGTGTTCAGGTAAGCGAGAAGGGTCCATTTGAGGGCATGTTTTTGCGGCATCCATTAACTCACCCTAAATCTTTCCATGATCTTATATGATCGATCAAACGCACCATGCCAAGTTGTTTTTGGTTTTCGACAAATTTGATCTTTTCTGGACTTCTCTCGGTTAAAAAAGGCAGCTAAATGATAGGACGTGTCGCAACTTGCATATTTTGTCGAAAATCGTTCAAACCTGGCATGGATCCTTACCACGGGCATGCCCTCTGCCTGCATAAGTTTGGGTCATTTAAATTTTTTCAAAACTAGACCATGTTCAATGGAGGGTGCACCCGGAGGTTTAACAATTTCCGACACCATATGTAAATTGCGACATGTTCGACCATTTTATCAGTCTTTTTTTACTAAGAAAACTCCAGAAAATGCAGAACTTGTCGAAAACCAAATCAACTTGGCATGGTGCCCTGAATTGCTCACAAAAGGCCATGGGAAAAATTAGGTCCATTTCTTCTTCTTTTTTGCTGGGGAAATTGGGGCCATTTCAAAGATATTGAAAAATAATGTGCTCTCAGAAGAACCATTCTGACCTTACCGAATAATCTCCGTTAAACATGGTGTTTTTTGGACATCCTTGAAATGACCCCAACTAATAAATACAAAGGGATAAAATTGAAAACCGAAAGTATTTTTTAAAAGAATTTAATAAAAAAATAGAAAAAATAATTTGGAATCATTAGTTTAAAAAGTTAGTTAAAACATGTATTTTGGTATTAAAAAAAGAGAAAAGTGAATTAGTAAAATAAGAAATGAAATGAAAAAGATAGAAAAGAAAATAGAACGCTTAGGCCTTGGCCTAACTAGGCGACGATATTGCTCTCATCGGGCGCGTGTGGGCCCGGTCCAAGAGCTCACAGATTTGAAAAAGTTCATCTATTTTTTTACAAAATATTCATGGATCTGAAAATTTTCAAAAAAAAGTTCACTAAGGAAATTTGCCAAAAGGTTTTCTCGGTTTTGGGAACCTCGGCTTCCCAGCCATTTTTTCCGGCTTTGGGACATTCTCGATGGTCGTGAACCGTGTTTTTTCTTTTTCTCTTTTTATATTCTCTCTTGTTCATTTTTTGTCTTCTTTGACTTTTTGTTTATTCTGTTTATTGTTTCTATTGCTCATGAATTAAAAAAATTTGGAATTCAATTTTTTTCATATTCTTCTGGAATTCCAAATTCGTTACTATTTTTTTAAAAAATGTACATGTTTTAAATTTTGTTCTTTTATAAAAAAAACGGTTTGTTTTTTGACATTCTGAGCAAGTTTGAAAGGCATGAACATTTTTTTTTGAAATTTATGCACAATTTTAAAAAACAAATATTAGTCTTTTATGAACAAAACAGGAAAACTAGAAACCGTAACAAAAACCATGCAAAAAAAAACATAAACCAAAGAGTGAAGGTGCTGTGTTTTTTTTTTTCTTGGCGTTGTGTCTCTCGAACAAGAAGAAGAAACAAGGTTAGTAATCATATCTAATGTGCTAGCTCAGATGGTTTGTGCGGTTTCACGTATTGCATGAGGGCTGTAGTTCGAATCCAGCCGACGACATCCATCTTTTGATGATTAAAACTAAAAAAGCTAAATGGGCTAAGCCCATGTGGGAGGATTGTTCGCCGGGTATTATACAAACCTACAACGTGTATGTTTTGTGAAAAGTTCATACTACCCTTTATACGTTTTGTGGGGAGGGGGAGGAGGGGGGTGTACCGAAGCATTGCTCAGAAGAAATAGTTTTAGAAAGAAGTAGAAGTGTAGGTGCAAAAGAACCAGTATAGCTAGACTAGTTGGATGGATGGATGGATTGTAGAGATCGGAAAGTAGTAGAAGATGCGTACGTGGTAGTTGTAGTACCAGGATAGATGGAGGGATTAAGCTAATGGCGATTAGCGGCGGCGACGGCGATGGAGTAATTAGCGATAATCAGCACGAGCAGAAGTAGATGGAGAAGCACGGGAAGCTAGCTCGATCGACCCTTGTAGATCAAGAATCAAACGACACTTGTGCCTTGGCGATCGAAGCTGCCGAAACACATGCAATTATCAAACCCTAGACAGGGACGCAGAAGTACAGATACGCATCCATCAGATGAGTTTTCTTCCTGAACTAAAACCTAGCTTTTACATGGCCATATGGCCTTTATTTATAGTCGCACGCAGGCAACCTGGACTAAGACCAAAACTCACGAGAACACAAACCGGACTTGACAAAACTAAATAAACTAGGACTCGGCTAGATTCAAACTAGTAGACTTTTCATGTAACTAGGAGACCTTCACGTGCATGGTTTCCTACTACCACCGTGAAGATGATTAATTCCAACGCGGGGGAGTCCGAAAGTTTGGCATGATATCTTGCTTTGGTGGTGTCACTGTTGATTGATATTTAACTGAACATTGTATCTTCTGTCGATTTGCACGCGGCACAGGTCCAAGTATACCTGCACCTCTTCTTCACATGCCAGCTGCTTCTCCACGTTGTGCTGGTATGACATATTTTCTAGAACCAGACTCCCACACCTCCTTCTCAGGCATGACCTTTTTGATGACGCAATAATATTAGGTACATAACTAGGCACACCGCGTCCCGGTCCCTGTCCCCACCATGGATGCCGAGAGGACGACCACGCCCTTCGGCCTGCTCACCCAATCCGACGGCTCCCACGGCGGGCCTGACAGGTTCGTGGTCGCCCAACTCTGCCGCCGGGAATGGGACGGCCAAAGGGTCGTGCGCCGCTTTCGGTCCGAAACAGGGGAGTGGGACGAGCCGCCGCTGTCCGTCCCGGCCATGGCCCCGGTTTGGCGCGCCATGCCAAAGCACGAGGCGGTGGCGTTCGGCGACCGGCTGTGGTGGGTCGACCCTTACATCGGCGTCTTCTCCGTCGACCCATTCAGCGACCGGCCGGAGCATGCCTTCGGCGTGCTGCCGCGCCCGCTGCCCAACTTTGCCATTGAGGAGTGTCCGGCACTGTTCCAGCTGTTGGGTGTCAGCGAGGGGAAGCTGCGCTATGTCAAAATGACCACCAAGAGCCGATTATGTTCTACTCGTTCTCGCTCGACGACAACAGATCCTCCTGGGAGCTAACACATGAGACGAGATTCAACCTAGTCAAGCCTGACAAATCCATACCAATGGAGTGTGAAATGCCGTGGATTTCTGCAATTGATCCATTCAATGCCAACGTATTGTACTTGCAATTTGGTGGCTCTATTTATGAATTCGACATGGCTATGGGGGGCTTTACTGGGAGGAGTTCTTTTCCAGACAGCATCACATCTCCGCTCGACGGCTTTGTGCCTGTAATGCTCCCAAAGTGCCCTGAATCATACAACATGCCGTGTGCAGGTATATACTGCATATGCTTCTTTGAATCATTCGGACTGCACTTTAATGGTTAAGATACACAGGTTTTAGTTGAACATAGTACTGTAGTATTTTTCGCTTCATGGCATGGAACCTTGTGCACAGCATGGATATATTTGTTAATTGACCCGAATTGTATCTGTATTGAAGTTTCTGAAAATGTTGTGTAGACTTAATCATTGCATATAGGCTGATACATTTCAGAACTAAACTGGCCATTATTAGAAGTGATCTATGCTGAAACTAAATACCGCAGGCCGAATTATGTATTACTAGAGAATCTGGTGTGCTTTGTTGATTGCAATGGACATGGGATTGTATATCATGTCGAGTAAAAATGTTTTTCTTCTCTATTTAATGTTAACATATGTCTGTGCAACTGTCATGTCAAATGCCTAAGCAGTATTTCCTGATCCAATTCTTGCTGTGATGAAGAAACATATACATTTGTGTTTAAGTTCTTGTATCTATGTATGGATATAACTGAAGGAACACTTTCGAGCCAGACAGAGGCAAATTCCTACCGGCCAGAATCTGGAGATGAACAAGAACAGAATGCCAATTGCACAAGGAAGACTTTGGCGGACATGCTGGTTCGTGCTGACAAAGACCAGAGAAATTGAAGCACGAAAGCTAACTTATCTTTGGTAACTCATCTTAAATAATTATTTCTTATTGGGCACGCCTTCTTATTTTTTAGTCGTATCCTTTCCTTTCTCGAGTTCATGATTCTGCATATCTCCTATATTTGCAATGTGTTGCTTGCAGGAGCAAGTAGTTTGGTCATGTTTCTGAGTGTATTTTTAGATAGTAACCAAAACTAACCGTACCAAAATTTTGGTCATGGCTAAAATTTTGGCTCTTGTTGGTTTATTGCCAATATTTTCGTATGCACATGCACTCTAGCAATGCCAACTCTAGTTCATTTTTTACTTGTATATACTGTCTTCAGTGCTTTTGCACAGGAGTATTGTTTGAACTACTGTAGTACCGGGCTGGTCTGACTTGACCCATTTTTTTCGAAAAGAGGGGAAAGTCCCTCGGCCTCTGACTTAACCCAAACATAATTAAAATGAGGAAAAGGGAGTAAATTGCATAAAACCACCACTTTGAAGGCTAGGTTTGTGAAAAACACTACAATACATTATTTTTACAGAAAACACCACATCTACGGTAATCTTTTTGCGAAAAACACTAATCGGCGGCTTTGCCTCGGTTAAGTGTGTTTATGACAGACGGGGCCCGCCAGTCAGGCTTACGTGGCACAAATTTATCACACTGTTACATTAAATCGATTGCTAGACATGGGACCCGCTTGTCAGCGTCACACTCATCTCTTCAACATTTTACAAACCAGCCCCTACAATTTCACAGGGACCAGCTCCATGGATTTGGCCTGCGCAAGCACACGAGCAGAGCAGCAGTACGACGCGCCCATGGGTCTCGTCGCCGGCGAGGAGGCGCGCCATCGGGATCTGGGGGAAGGAGCCTGCATCGCAGCAAGCCGTGGAGGCTTGGGGTGGCGGCTGGAGAGCAGCCACCTCGAGCTCCTCGGCCGGCCGACTGCAGCGGGACGCGGAGATGGTCGTTGGCAGGCGGCGTGGCCATGCCGGCGAGGTGGGAACGGTTGGAGCTCCGGGATCAGGCGGTCGGTTGCCTCGTCGCAGTCGCGGCACACCGTGCGTCGGAGGGAGCCGTGCGACGGAACGTCGGCCCGCTGTTGGGGTCGGAGGGAGTTGCAGCGGGGGCGGGGCGCGGCCGGTGATGAGGGACGCGCAGTTGAAGCCGAGCAGCGCGGCCGCTGTCCTGGTGCGGGATTTCCTGCCCAAGTTGGAGCTGCTGCTGCGGTCGCCGACCGGTGGCCTACGCAGGTTGGGCGGCGGCGGCGCGATCCGTCTCTGGCACCAGGACCTCGTACGGGGTCGTGAGGATAACAAGAGTAGGAGGCATATTTTCTTCTTTTTTTTCTTTGGATGACAGGTGGACTCTCATAGGGCCCCACATGAGGATAACGTTATCAAACGTCGCTGTTATTGAGAGGTTAAGCGGTGCCACGTCAGCCTGACTGGTGGGCCCCATCTGTCATAAACGCACTTAACTGAGCCCGATCCACCGATCAGTGTTTTTTCAGAAAGATTACCGTAGACATGGTGTTTTTATTAAAAAAAAGTATTATAGTGTTTTTCGCAAACCTAACCTTTAAAGTGGTGGTTTTATGCAATTTACTCAGGAAAAGGCTAAAGATGTCTTGCCTTCACCTTGATAAGTTTTCCTCTTTCACCAGTCACTAATCCCAATATATTATTACCAAATCAAGACTGAACTGAATTATGTTGCTTGCTAGTATCTCCTACGAAGTAACCTTGCTGTGTTTGAGATTTGCAAAACAGACATACAGCGTTGTTTTCTGGTTTGAGTATATCGTGTGTTTTTTTGTAGAAAATCATCCGGTAGTATTCTGGTATTTCGGTTTAACGTTTACTCTTTTGCCTCGCAGATTCCTTACAATGGACCGGCAACTGAGCTGATGGTGGTACTGGAAGACATGAACTCTCATCTTGGGGGAATTCTTGGACAATCATGGTGTGTTCCGTTTGCTGATGCTCTCTCTGAACAATGTTCTTGGTGCACCCATTGAATAGAATGGATGCATTCCAGCGGCAATTTAGATAGACCAGTCTATTACTTAAAAGACACGATGCTTATCTTTTCTGCAGAATGTTATTTGCACCGAAGTGTTCAGTTTTTGATCGGATTGGTTTGGTGCATAGGTAATTTACGTGCTAGTGAAGATAAGAAATGCATGCCATATTGAACTGCCAAAACGTGTCATATTTAGGTACAGAGGGTGTACTAGTTTATGCTGCCATTCCTATTACTATTTTTTCAAAATTGCCAACTCTCAGGTCACAGAGAATGATCGATCGTTGATTTTTCACAATTTTTTTGGAAATAAATTCTTGTATTACTCAAAAGTATCCGGACAGCCGGACTATATACTTCGGCCGGACTGATGGACCATGAAGATACAAGACTCAAGACTTCGTCTCATGTACGGATGAGGCTCTCCTTTGCGTGGAAGACAAGCTTGGCGATTCGGATATTAGATTTCATTATTTGTAACCGACTCTGTGTAAACCCTAGCCCCCTCCGGTGTCTATATAAACCGGAGGGTTTGGTCTGTATGGGGACGATCATAACATTCATAATCATCATAGGCTAGCTTCTAGGGTTTAGCCTCAACGATCTCGTGGTAGATCAACTCTTGTAATACTCATATCATCAAGATCAATCAAGCAGGAAGTAGGGTTTTACCTCCATCGAGAGGGCCCGAACCTGGGTAAACATTGTGTCCCTTGCCTCCTGTTACCATTAGCCTTAAACGCACAGATCGGGACCCCCTACCCGAGATCCACCGGTTTTGACACCGACATTGGTGCTTTCATTGAGAGTTCCTCTGTGTCGTCGCTGCAAGGCTCGATGGCCCGTCTCGTTGTCAAGGACAACATCACCTCTGGGGGAGCGCTGGCTGTAGGCCAAACTCTCCAACTAGGTGGCTTCGTCATGGCCACCCGATCGGCTGTCGCGCCGACGATGACCTCTCGGGTCATCACAAATAGCCTCCGCGTCACTTCAGAACTCGCCGAACAGATGGATCCAATGGAGCTCTCCTCCCTTAATGAGCTCTTGGATCGCATCGCCGCTTTGGGAGTCGCTACAGACTATGACCGGATTGGACTTAAACCCGACCAAAGGGATATTAAATCCCCACCGGTCACCCATGAGATAGCGGTAGTGGAAGAGCCACAGATGGATTATTCCTCTATTCTGAGGACGAACTATGTCCGGATCACCGAGCTCTCTGAGCCGGACACCCGTTCGCGGGAGGACACGACCCAGACCCCGAACTTAGAATCGGACTACGGGCCGGAAAAATCGGGCAACGTCCCGGAGCCCGAGCTGTCAAGCCTAGAAGCTCCTCTGCCCCTGGGCACTAGATCGGATCAGAATCCAGATTCAACTACGCCCACCCATCCAGACTTAAGCCGTCTCTCCCATATCAGACAAGAGCCAAAAGAGACAGTACATCGCTACTGGGCCAGATTCCTCCTTGTGACAAACAAGGTCAAGGACTGTTGCGAGGAGGACGCAATCTCATTTTTTTGCAAAAATTGCACGAGCAAAGGGATCCTTAATGCTATAAGTCGCCGTGACATAGTACACTTTGCCGACTTAGCAGCCATAGTACAGAAGTACTGTGTGATGGAAAGTACCTGGAAAACCCAAACGGACTTTTGGGATAATCCAGCTCTCACTAAACCTTCCCTCCGAGCTAAAAGGGCAAACTCTCCTAAGTTACCCGATCCAATTCCCAAAAAGCCAAAGCCCACCCCAGGACATGGAACCGTATTGGAAGAATGGCTCAATGGGCCATGCAAAATTCATAGCACGCCGGATACTAAGCCAACGCACAGCCTTAGAGCATGTTGGGTACTCCGGCAGGTAGCAAAAAGCGGCGAGGATCTTCTTGTAAATAAAGCAGAGCAACGTCCCGCCGAAGACAACAATGCGGTATTGACAGTCTTCGAGACTTTCGCCTCAAATAATAGGCGCAAGCGAGCTCATCGAAATCTCGCTGAAAATTGCCACGTAGCAAAAATAAAACCGTGGAACGAAACTGCTATAACTTTCAGTGCCAGTGACGAACCCCAATTCCAGACAGTCCGAGCTCCTGCCGCTTTGGTCCTTAGCCCAATCGTGGACGGCTTTAGGCTTACTAAAGTACTCATGGACGGCGGAAGTGGATTAAACTTGATCTATGAAGAAACACTCAGCAAGATGGAAATTGATAAAAGCCGCATTGAGCAGAGTGGCACAACCTTCACGGGAATCATCCCCAGTCGGGAGGCACGGTGTGCGGGAAAAATCACACTCGATGTGGTATTCGGCACCCCGGAGAATTACAGGTCCGAAGAAATCACATTCCAAGTGGCTCCTTTCAGTAGCGGATACCACGCCCTTTTAGGGCGGGAGGCATTCACAAGCTTTCAAGCTATACCCCATTACGGGTACATGAAGCTTAAAATGCCCGGACCTAATGGAATCATCACTCTAGCTAGTGATCCGGACGTCGCACTCCGCGCCGAAAATAAAACTGCAGCACTAGCCCTGGAAGCACTATCCAAAGCCCTAGCGGCCGAAGAACTAACAACGCTGCGCGCCACAGTGGACAAGGACGACGTGATACTTGACAAACGACCCAAGTCCACATCATTTAAACCCGTAGATGAGATAGTCAAATTCCAGATCCATCCAACGGACCCCACGAAGACAGGTTCCATCGGGACACAGTTGAGCCCCACAATGGACACCGCACTACGAGAATTCCTACGCGAGAATTGGGACATTTTCGCCTGGCATCCTTCTGACATGCCGGGCATCCCACGCAGCAGGGGCGGAGCTAGAAAATTTGGCCATTGGGTTCACTCCATGACTCGTTGTGAGAACTTAGTACTATTTTTTTTGCAGGGAGAACTTAGTACTATTATGTGAAGTGTAAAGTCTAATTTTAAATTATCTTACAACAAAATTATAGTACCCAAAAACAACATAATGAATGGAAACACGGTATATCACACATTGTGTTGCATTAAAAAATGAAGGGTGCAAGACATACCCATTCAATAAAATTATAAAATCACTTGTTTACATATTATAAATAGAGTAGTACTTCCTCCGTCCCAAAATAAGTGTCAGTTATACTAAGATTAAGACATTTATTTTGAGACGAAGGGAGTATTAGATAACTTTCGATCAGCAGGATTATAAGGCAATTCATCTAAGTTGATTTTTGTATGAATAGTAGGCTTCGGGAGACTAGCTGTAGTGACATTTGATGCACTTAGCCTACATCTAATGGGTGACCTTGATGTGCCTATATCATTATCTCGATCTGGTGACCGAGTTTTCTTCGAAAAATATAGCCTCATAGCCTAGATCAATCAAAGATCATGGAGAAAAACAAATAAAAAACTAGGGCAATACAGCCACTGCCATAATGGTGTTTTAGGGTAGATAGAACATACAAAAAAGAAGAGGAGATGCCGGTATATAATCTAAATAGCTCAAATTTTAGGCTTTAGTATTGCCGACGTCGACCTGCAGACGTCTACTTGCCGTGGGCGTGAGGCGGCGGCGGAGGCGCCAAGCAAGGCAAACAGGCGAGATGGAATCAGAACAGACGAACAATGAAAAAAACAGTCTTCGACGAGGCATGCCGCCGCGTGCGACTGCGTGCGCTTTTCTCATAGAACGATTATGGTTTTTTAGGGGCGTAAAAACAGTTACGTGATTCACGCACTCACGGTTCTTATAAAACGATTACATAGACTTTTGCCTTTTGGGACCTTTGTTCTACGTATGTGAGATGTGTTGGGGTCAGCCAAAATATTTTATTGGGTTCACATCGATCAAACACGTATATATACGCATGCACCAGGCAAGTTCCATTGGGTTTAGTTGAACCCAATGGCTATACGTTGGCTCCGCCGCTGCCACGCAGGCTAGCCGAACACAGGCTCAATATACTGAAAGGATACAAGCCAGTCAAATAGACTCTTAGACGCTTCTCAGAGCCTAAACGGCAAGCCATGGGAGAAGAACTAGCCAAGCTACTTGAGGCCGGATTCATCAGAGATATCAAGCATTCGGATTGGCTGGCAAACCTGGTAATGGTACCAAAGAAGGACAAATCCTGGCGCCTATGCGTGGATTTCAAAGACCTCAACAAGGCTTGCCCCAAGGATCCCTTCCCCCTCTCTCGCATCGACCAAATCAACGACGCCACCGCAGGACACGATTCATTATGTTTCCTCGACACATACTCCGGATACCATCAAATAAAGATGGCAGAGTCCGACCAAGCTGCAACGGCCTTCATAACGCCGTATGGCCCTTTCTGCTTCAACACTATGCCTTTCGGGCTTAAAAATGCAGGCGCAACCTATCAACGCATGATTCAAACATGCCTGGAGAAGCAAATCGGCAAAACAGTGGAGGCATATGTGGACGACGTGGTCATAAAAACAAGACACGTCGAAACCCTAATAGATGACTTGAGGCTTACGTTCGATAACCTCCGAACATACGACATCAAGCTAAACCCGGAAAAATGCGTTTTTGGCGTACCCTCCGGGAAGTTGCTCGGCTTCATTGTTTCCAATAGAGGAATTGAAGCAAATCCAGCAAAAATCCGAGCTCTGTCGCAGTTGGCTATCCCAATAGACCTCAAGCATATCCAGAAATTAGCTGGATGCGTGGCTGCCTTAAGCCGCTTTATCTCCTGATTAGGAGAAAATGCACTACCCCTTTACCGCCTTCTTCGACGCACCGAACACTTCATGTGGACGGATGCAGCCGTGGCCGGACTGGACGAAATAAAGACCCTATTGGCCAGTAATCCAGTCCTGGCAGCGCCAGATATTGGCGAACCTATGCTACTATACATAGCTGCGACACATCAGGTTGTCAGTGCAGTGCTCGTCGTCGAACGAGAAGCAGACGGAGACAAGTTCCCGCTCCAAAAGCCGGTATATTATGTGTCCACTGTCCTCACTCCATGCAAATCCCGATACCCACACTATCAAAAGATAGCATACGCGGTCTTCATGGCATCCCAGAAGCTACAACACTACTTTCAAGAGTGTTCGATTACGGTGGCCTCCGAAGTACCACTCAACGACATAATAAACAATCGCGACGCCACGGGACGGATTTCTAAATGGGCCATCGAGCTCCTCCCGTTCGACATAACATACAAACCACGGCGGGCCATTAAGTCGCAAGTATTTGCCGACTTCGTCATCGAATGGACAGAAGCCGAACTCCCTAAAGAGTACGGCGCGTACTCTAATTGGATCATACACTTTGATGGCTCTAAAATGCCGGCCGGATTGGGAGCAGGTGTAGTCCTGACTTCCCCCACCGGGGACACGCTCCAGTTGAAAGGATCGAGATGGACCTAGAGGGGGGTTGAATAGGTACAATTACAAATTTTAAGTATTCCTTAGCAATTTTAGGCAATAATGCGGAATATGAAAGTGAGCCTAACAATTGCAAGTGAGTACAAGTACTAAGCAAGTAACACAAGCACACAAGATAGCAACCTCAATATGATGTAAGTAAGTGCAAAGAGAGAAGTAACCGCAAGCAGAGAGTTAGGGTTAGGGATAACCGCAACTCCGGGAGACGAGGATGTATGCCGATGTTCACTTCCTTGGAGGGAAGCTAGTCACCGTTAGAGAGGTGGATGTTACCACGAAGGCACACCAACGCCACGAAGGCTCACCCTATTCTCCCTTTGAGACAACACCACGGAGGCGTTTCTCAACCACTAATGGTAGACATTAGGGTGATCTCCAAACCCTTACAAACTTTCCGGGGGTAATCACAAAGGTTGATTCCTCTCCGAAAGACTCCTACCGCCTAGGAGTCTCCAACCTCCAAGAGTAATAAGAACGTTGGGGAAAAGCTCAAGACTTGCTCAAATCACAAATTCCTTTGGTGCAAAGAAGGGGAAGGAGTGGATCTATCACTTGATCGGAGAACTTCTCTCGAAGGCTCCTAAATCACTTGGGGATCTAGGTTTTGATGTAGGTGATTGAGAGAGAGAGTGAAGAGTGTTCTTGGCAAGCTCAAAGTGAATGGTCAACCTTATCCCGTGGAAGGGAAAGGTATATATATATAGTGGGTGTGGAAAGGTGACCGTTTGGGACATATAAGTGCACAGGATAGGTCGGACGTCCGGACACATCGGACGTCCGGTAGCACAAATAAGTCCGGTCGTCCGACAGTCATCGGACGTCCGGCCATTGTGAATATGTGAGCCATGAACCAGTACACAGGACACGGACGTCCGAGACGCGCCGGACATCCGGAGCCCGGATGACCGGAGAGTCCGGAAATCCGTAAATAGGGTTCTGTTGTGAAAGTACCGGACGTCCGAAGAGTTCCGGAAATCCGCAAATAACATTCTATAAAGGAACACCGGACGACCGGAGGGAACCGGACGTCCGGACAGCTAAGAGGGACCGGACGTCCGTAGAGCACCGGACATCCGAGGATAAAGAATGGGAGCTGTGGGTTTTGAGCAAGTCTTTCACTAGATCCAATGATCCCCTCTTAATAGTGCGGGATCCCTATACTCAAGAACAAACCATAAACAAAGTCAATGTCTTGTATCTCCATTCTTGAGTTATATGCTTTTTGTCCCTAGTCATGATCCATACACATTGTCTTTGAGACATAATCCTGAGATATACTTGATAAACATGATTAGTCCCTAGCATATGTCTTGTCATCAACATCAAAATATGATTAAGGGCATGATTGCACTTTCAATCTCCCCCTTTTTGGTAGTTGATGACAACACATATGCACACTCATAAAAACAATAGTAATCGGAAGTATTTGTTGTGGAGATCAATAATCAAGAATGAGCAAAGAGTGAGCTCCCCCTCAACATGATACCATAGATACTAAAACATGAAGAGGGCTCCCCCTCAAAGTGATACCAATACAACCAAATCTCATACACAAGATAATCAAGAATTAAACTTCATATAGATTCATCACATATAGATTCACCAAATCTCAGTCTCGATAAACTCATAACATAGGTTCAATACAAGCTAAAACACAATCATAGCAATAAGTTCGATTACACATTGAACAAGCTAATATCATAATGAGCTAGAAAAGCATGCATATAATGCCTACTCCCCCTTGGCATCAAATATCCAAAAAGAAAGAAGCGGGGAAACATAACAGCATCAGAGATCATCCTCATCATCATCATGAGCACCACTGCCACTAGCCTCGTCGAAGAAATCAGCCCACTCAGGTCCCGAGGGGAAACCAAAGTCAGAAGGGTGCTCTTCAGGAAGATGCTCATCTTCACTCACATCATACACTCCGGAGTCTCTCAAACGAGCCTTCAGAGCATTCTTGGAAGTTACCATGCGAGTGACAACATTGTGATGTTGGGAGCAATGGAAGGTGAACATCTTCATCATGGCAGAGTGAGCCTTCCCAAGAAAACGAGCAATGCGCCCAAAAGGTGCAGAACTGGAAGGAGAACGGGCAGCATGAGAAGGAACACTAGCTGCGGTGCGACGAGAAGTAGCAGTAGGAGGAGGCACATGATCAGCCGCCATGTGAGCTGGAATGACCCACCGCTCATGCACGTGAGTGCGGACAATGGGAAAAGAAGCTACTCTCTCGATAAAAGCCTGAATAAAGGGGGCATGAGGAAAAGCCCTCTTGTGCTGGAAGCTAGCAAGGAGGATCTCATGCCATAGAAAGTGTGGAACATTTATCTTCCCTTTGGGAGATGCAAACAGGCGATGCATGAGATCAATGCAATAGCTGCTGCAAGAGCCTTTGTCACTCATCTTGGGATAGATGGTGCGGATGACACACTGATATATGATGTTGAAAGGGAAGCGCCAAATGGAGACTTGGTTCGGACCCTTTTGTTTTTCAATGTCAGACAAAGTTGGTATAGGTTTAAGAAGATCCGCACAGACCTCATTGTCCTTGGGTCTATGGTTGGGATCATCCTTGTGGATTTTGAACCCGGTGTCAGGAAATCCAAGGGCAGTGACAAATTGAGCATAAGATGTTGTGAGTGCGGTGTCTGAGGTCATCCATGTGACAGTGTTATCCGGACCAAAATAACATGTGGCATAGAATTGATTAATGGTAGCTTGATTGAAATCATGTTGAAATGCAAATGGAGCAGCTAGATTGGATGACTCAATGAGCTCAATGGCTCCCGGATATTTATCTGGATGAGTGCGGATATGCTCTAGATCAATGCAGACATGGAGTGACAAGCCTTTAGGAATGACAATAGTGGTAAAGATGTCTGCTTGGACATTAGTGTGAAAACGACTATCCTGAGAATCCCTAACAACAGTAAACTGATCAACATCGCGACGCAATTTAAGATAAGAACCGATAGGAACCTCGTTGAAACGCTTAATATGGCGGCCGAGTGGTAATGGAGGCTCAAGTGAGATGTGACGAGCATCACCGTGGGGTTGCACCGGAGGAGGAGGAGGCTGAAAGGTTGGACGACGAGTGCCCGGCTTGGGTGCAGAGACGCGGACACCAACAAACGGGGCCGGTTCCACCTCCTCAAGTTCATCCTCAAAGTCCGGCCCCTCCGAGGAGGAGTCGCTAGACGAGCTGGATGGATGGGCGGCACGCTTCCGAGGATGAGCCTGCTCCTGGGAGTCACCGGAGCCACCACGACGAGACGAACGAGCCAGCCCACCGGTGACTTGCTTGCGAGCGGAGTGCTTGGTTCGAGGCATCATGACCTTGAAGTGAGGAATACAGAGGAAGCTGGCGACAGGAATAAATCAGGCAACAGGCTGAGAGTGGCTGCCGGGGCTTGAGAGAAGACGAGCTGGACAGAGGGACCGCGACGAGGGACCAGCGGATCCCGAGCAGAGAGGATCTCCGGCGAGGGGCACGGTGGCGTGTGGCCGCGGCGAGAAACCACGGGACAGGAGCGGCGGCGGTGGGGAACAGGGAGGAAGTGGATGAGGGTAGCAGTTCCAAAAACCTACCGCGCACTATATATAGTAGCTGGTGAAAATGGCCGGACGACCGGAGCCTACGGACGACCGAAGTCGAATAGGAGTCCGGATGACCGGGGGGCACGGACGACCGGGGCCTGAGCCAGGAAAAAGGAAGTATGACAGAGGTGATTTTACGGACCACCGAACGCCTCGGACGTCCGGGGCCAAGGCCAGGGAGGGAGACCAGAAAGTATTTTATGGACGTCCGGAGAGGCCGGACGACTGGGCTAAGTTCAACATAGAAGAATTTACGGACGTCCGGAGGCTTACGGACGTCCGGCGTTCCGGTGCCAAGGCCAGCGAAGGAGACCGGAGAGTATTTTACGAACGTCCGGTAAACCACGGACATCCGACGCCAGAATTGTCAAGAGGTCAAGGTGCAAGTGTATGTGCTGCTGATCAGGATGAGGAGAAGACGATTACCATCCATAGTTAGAATTTCTTATTAAGTAACTAGTACCCTATCTCAATCAATAATAACCATATACTACTCCAATATTGTTCTAATGATACGAGTGGTGGCTACTGCCACCATGTATGAGTAGACGTGATGACATGACACGGAAAGATTTGAAATTTGAGTGCATAATCACTACTCCATCATGGAAAGCACCATATTTAGATGTTATGGTAGCTTTGAGAGTGTTTGTTTTTTTATGCATTTCATAGGATGAGGATACTCATGAGTTGAGTGTCTCCCCCTACATATATGCCTACATCAAGATAAGACATTAATTTCATGCATGAATGGGTACTAGATTTCACATAATATTGTCAAGCTCCAAGATACCAAGTTCACGCCTAAGCCGACAAAACCTTGCTTCATCCAATGGTTTGGTGAAAATATCTGCCAGTTGCAAATCTGTACCAATGTGATCAATGTGAATATCACCCTTTTCAACATGATCTCTCAAGAAGTGATACCTAATATCAATGTGCTTGGTGCGGAGATGATCCTTGGGGTTCTCAGCAATATTGATGGCACTTTCATTATCACATAGAAGAGGCACATGTCTATAGGTGATATCGTAATCCTTCAAAGTTTGCCTCATCCATAACAACTGAGTTGCACAACTAGCGGCAGCAATGTATTCAGCTTCTGCGGTAGAGAGAGCAATACAATTTTGTTTCTTCGAGGACCAACTTACCAAGGATTGTCCAAGAAACTGACATGCACCGGATGTGGACTTATGATCCACTTTGTCTCCAGCCCAATCCGCATCCGTGTATCCAATGAGATCAAACTTAGCATCCTTGGGGTACCAGAGGCCCAACTTTGGGGTGTGAACAAGGTATCTAAGAATATGCTTAACCGCCTTATGATGACTTTCCATAGGGAAAGCTTGAAATCTAGCACACATGCATACACTGAACATGATGTCTGGTCTAGATGCACAAAGATAAAGCAATGAGCCATTCATAGAGCGGTAAGTAGATGGGTCGAAAGGAGTACCATTTGTGTCTTCAGTTAGAGCAATTTTGGTTGGCATGGGTGTCTTGCATGGACTAGCATCAGACATGCCAAACTTCTCTAGGATATCCTTGAGGTACTTTGCTTGAGATAAGAAAATTCCTTCTTGAAATTGTTGAATTTGAAATCCGAGAAAGAACTTCAAATCCGTATTGAGTGACATCTCAAAATTCTTGGTCATTGAAGCCGCAAACTTCTTGCACAAATGAATGTTAGGAGAACCAAAAATGATGTCATCTACATAGATTTGGCATAGGATCAAATCACCCTTGTCCCTCTTAGTAAAAAGAGTGGGATTGATCACCCCTCTCACAAAACCATCATCGAGTAAAAACTTCTTAAAATGATCATACCAAGCACAAGGTGCTTGTTTGAGGCCATACAAAGCCTTATGAAGTTTATACACATAGTCTTTGTGAAAGGGATCAACGAACCTGGGTGGTTGTGACACATATACTTCTTCTTGTAGAGGACCGTTAAGGAAAGCACTCTTCACATCCATTTGATGTAATGTAAAACCATTGAAAGCGACATAAGCAAGTAAGATGCGAATGGATTCAAGACGGGCAACGGGGGCAAAGGTATCACCAAAGTCCAAACCTTCAACTTGTGAGTACCCTTGTGCCACTAACCTTGCCTTGTTGCGGATGATTACACCATTTTCATCTTGCTTGTTCTTGAAAATCCATTTTGTTCCAATGACGTTGTGCTCGGTAGATGGCCTCTTGACTAATGACCACACTTGGTTGCGTTCAAAACTGTTCAACTCTTCTTGCATAGCAACTAGCCAATCGTTGTCCATAAATGCATCTTGTACCTTGAGGGGCTCAATACTAGACACAAACGAGAAGTGAGCACAAAAGTTTGTCAAATGTTTACGAGTGACTCTACCTTCCGATATGCCGGTGAGAATTTTGTCAACATCAACACGACCGGCCACTCGAGGCATGATGGAGGTAAGGGTTTCACGAGGTTCAACTTCATGTCCATCATCCACGTCCTCAACATATGGATCATTAATGTGTGGAGGAAGATCTTCTTGTTCATATTGCATTTGTTGAGGTTCATCATCAATGATTAGACTTTCTTGTTCTTGCACTTGATGATGATCTTGTTCTTAAAGATTATCATGAAGAGGAACTTGATCATTTTCTTCTACTTGGGCTAAGGGCATCGGTTGAACAATAGGAGCTTGTGATGGTATGGGTGTTAAAGTAGTTTGATGATGTGTGAGACTTCCATCTTCTTCATCATCATCATGAGGTTCTTGTTCCATAGGAAGAAGTGCACCAACACCCATGGTTAAAATGTCTTGAGAAGAATCTTCTTCACCTACATCACTTAGATCAACTTTCTCCCCATGGGAGCCATTAAATTCATCAAACACCACGTCACAAGTTTCTACAACACATCCATTGGATTTGTTGTAGACTCTATAGGCGTGAGAGTTTGATCCATAGCCAACAAATATACCCTCAATTGTTTTGGATTGAAATTTTCCTAACCGTTCTCTTTTGTTGAGGATGAAACATTTGCACCCAAATACACGAAAGTACTTGACATTTGGCTTGTTTCCAGTTAGAAGCTCATATGGAGTCTTTTCCAATATAGTGCGGAGGACGAGCCGGTTTGATGCATGGCATGCGGTGTTGACAGCTTCGGCCCAAAAACTATGTGGTGACTTGTATTCATCCAACATGGACCTTGCCATCTCTACAAGTGTACGGTTCTTCCTTTCGGCTACACCATTTTGCTGAGGAGTGTATGGAGCTGAATATTGATGCTCAATCCCTTCATCACTAAGGAATTCTTTCAAGGTATAGTTCTTGAACTCAGAGCCATTGTCACTTCTTATTGCCAAGATTTCTTTCTCAAACTTGCGTTGGGCTTGCTTGGCAAAATCAATGAA
The DNA here is from genome assembly GCA_021605205.1 of Aegilops longissima. Taxonomy (NCBI): domain Eukaryota; kingdom Viridiplantae; phylum Streptophyta; class Magnoliopsida; order Poales; family Poaceae; genus Aegilops; species Aegilops longissima. The sequence continues at coordinate 513,653,008 of CM038676.1, forward strand.
GGTGATCTTCGTTTCGTCCTTGGACTTGAGGAAGAACACCCATGTATATCTTGAGTAATCATCAACAATGACAAGTCCATACTTTTTCCCACCAAGACTATCCATGAAGGAGGCCCAAAAAGATCCACATGGAGGAGCTCTAGGGGCCTTGAAGTAGATACTATGTTCTTGGGTGGGTGCTTTGATTGATGTTGCTTCCCGGCTATGCATGCACTACACACACGATCTTTCTCAAAAGAGACATTGGTTAGTCCAAGGATGTGATTCCCCTTTAAGAGATCTTGAAGATTTCTCATGCCGACATGGGCTAGCCGGTGATGCCATAGCCACCCCTTGTCAGCCTTGGCCATTAGACAAGTTGCATGGAATGTGCTCTCTTTCGAGAAATCAACCGTGTAAAGGTTGCCATCCAACTCTCCAACAAAGGCCACTTCAAGAGTATCTCTCTTAAAGACTTTCACATCCGTTAGTCCAAAGAGTGTATCATAACCAACAGATGCCAATTGGCGAACAGAAAGTAAATGGTATTTAAGGGATTGGACAAGCATGAAATTTGCAAGAGACATGTCATTTGTGATAGCCACCTTGCCCAACCCGAGTACCTGTCCTTTTGAACCTCCACCAAACATAATGCTCATGAAATGTTGAATAGCTTCCATGAAATCGTAGAGCAATTTGCTATCTCCGTGTAACGCCCTCGATGCGGCTATATCTCCCACGTGTCGAAGCACGACTTAGAGGCATAACCGCATTGAAAGCAATGTCACAAGTGAGGTAATCTTCACACAACCCATGTAATACATAAGGGAAAGAGATACATAGTTGGCTTACAATCACCACTTCACACAATACATGAGTAAAGCATTACATCATACAGATACAATCAAGGTCCGACTACGGAACCAAAATAAAAGAAGACTACCCCAAATGCTACGGATCCCCGATCGTCCCAACTGGCTCCACTCTTGATCAAGCTCAAACGAAACAACACAAAGAACAAGATCTTCATCGAGCTCCTCCTTGAGCTCGGATGCGTCACCTGCACGGTTTCATCGGCACCTGCAAACTGGTTTTGGAAGTAACTATGAGTCACGGGGACTCAGCAATCTCACACCCACGAGATCAAGACTATTTAAGCTTAAAGGTAGGACAGGGTAGTGAGGTGGAGCTGCAGCAAGCGACTAGCATATCTGGTGGCTACAATCGCAAAAGAGAGCGAGAAGAGAAGGCAAAAGCACGGTCGAACAACTATGATCAAGAAGTGATCCTAGAACAACCTACGTCAAACATAACTCCAACACCGTGTTCACTTCCGGACTCCGAGAAGAGACCATCACGGTTACACACTTGGTTGGTGTATTTTAATTAAGATCAACCGGGTTCTCTACAACGGACATTAACAAATTCCCATCTGCCTCATAACCATGGCACGGCTTTGAAAGATAATACCTGCAGGGTGTCCCAACTTAGCCCATGATAAGCTCTCACGGTCAACGAAGGATATTCCTTCTACTGGGAAGACCCGATCGTCTCGAATCCCGGACTACAAGACATTTCGACAAACAATAAAACAAGACCAGCAAAGCCGCCGGATGTGCCGACAAACCCGATAGGAGCTGCACATATCTCGTTCTCGGGGCACACCGGATAAGCGAAGCGTCTGGTACCGACGTAATCCAAGTTGCCAAGGAATGGTCCCAAGACGGTGCTCTAGTTTGGACCAACACTCGGAGGAGCACCGCCCGGGGTAAAATAAAGATGACCCTTGAGTCTGCAGAACCCAAGGGAAAAAGGCTTAGGTGGCAAATGGTAAAACCAAGGTTGGGCCTTGCTGGAGGAGTCTTATTCAAAGCGAACTGTCAAGGGGGTCCCATAAATCACCCAACCGTGTAAGGAACGCAAAATCCGGGAACATAACACCGGTATGACGGAAAACTAGGGCGGCAAGAGTGGAACAAAACACCAGGCATAAGGCCGAGCCTTCCACCCTTTACCAAGTATATAGATGCATTAATTAAATAAGATATATTGTGATATCCCAACAAGTAAACATGTTCCAACAAGGAACAACATCTCCATGTTCCAACAAGGAACAAACTTCATCTTCACCTGCAACTAACAACGCTATAAGAGGGGCTGAGCAAAGCGGTAACATAGCCAAACAACGGTTTGCTAGGAAAGGATGGTTAGAGGCTTGACATGGCAACATGGGAGGCATGATAAGCAAGTGATAGGCATCGTAGCATAGGCATAGCAAAAGAGCGAGCAACTAGCAAGCAAAGATAGAAGTGATTTCGAGGGTATGGTCATCTTGCCTGAAATCCGCAAGGAAGAAGAACGAGTCCATGAAGAAGACAAACGGACGAAGTCGAATGAATCCTCACAACTCCGAACTAAACGAAGCTAACGAGAGAAACAACCGAAAAGAAACAAACATCATAGTAAACAACCATCACATAAACATGGCATGATGCACAAACAAGTATGATGCATGTCCGGTTTAAATAGCATGGCATGGCAAAGTGCAACAAACAATACCACAAATTAGTGGAGCTCAATATGCAACGAGTTGCATATTGACTAAACACCACATCAATTATTTAGTTCTCTCGGTTATGTACCCAACAATATTAAATGTTGATTATCATGGCAAGGGGGAGAAGCATATGAAACTAACTATCTAGGCAAGTTTAAATGAGGCCGGAACAACAAACAACAATTCCGGTAAAATCCTCATATGCATATTTCGAATTTGCTACTGTTCTGCCCTAAACACAATTTTAATGTTGTTAAACATGCAAAGTAATGCTACCATGTTAATCTATGCATTTTTCTACGCCTTTTACATATATAATTTATTTAAATCCGAGTTACGGTTATTTAGTTATGAAATAAATCATTTTAACATGGCATTTAGGCAAATTAATGCAAACAACAATTATAAACATTTAAATGTTGTTATCATGATGCGGATGACATATACAAGTTTTAAGCAATTTTTATGAAAATGTTGACAAGAGCATTATGAAGCATTTGTCGTCGTGGCGGAAACGAAAAAGGGTGCCACGGCAACGACAACGGAAATGGTGCCACGGCAACATTCCGGTTCCGATAACTCAATTGAGATGTCGGTGCAAAGGAAAGTGTGACGGAAGCGAGTTGAGCAAGATGGTGGGGTGTTCCCGGTTACCGGGTTCCCACGAGACGATGGCATGGCAACGAGGAGGAACAAGCGAGCGACAATTTCGGACACGGTGCAAACGGGCATCTCATACAACATATGCATTCGTCCACGGGCGGTCGTCTCGACGGTATACCTTCGAAGCGTGCATTTTCGGGGCGGATCGAAATCGGTGCAATGAAGAGGAAGTAGACGTTCTCGCAACGGTCGTAGTGGAAGTAGTTGTACACGTTCGTTTCAAAGAGGCACTGGACGAATCCAACATCTTCAGAGCGACCGTAGTGGAAGTAGTGGTACACATCTCGAAGAGGGACTTGACGCGTCCGATGTCTCCGGGGTCGACGGTTGTGGTACACGGTCATCGTGGTACTTGGCGAGTCCGCGTAGTCGTAGATGTTCCAAGGTACTTGACGCATCAGCAGGTGTAGTCGTACATGCACGTAGATGAACTTGACGGGTCCCATGAGTAGTCGTACTCGGCGAATCCGCGTAGTTGCACATATCTTTGTGCTGTAGCCGAACTTGATGAAAACCCACGGTGACGGTAGACGTACACGGTCGGCTTGATGGAACTTGGCGGTGGTCTCCTCGGGTCAACAGTGATGTGCAAGGTCAAGGGCTAGAACGAACTGGTAGCATGCGCCGGCAGCAGGGTTTGCGGACATTGTGCCCTCAGTAGCAGTGGGGGGTTTCAGGGCCATGGGAAGGCAGGACCAACAAGAGCAAGGTTCAAACTGGAGCTGCTGCTCGCAGGATGGAGCTCGAGGCGTGGCGGAGCTCCTGGTGGTCGCCAGCGGCGGAGGAGGCGGCAAAGGGCGTGCGAGTGAGGAGCAGCACGGCAATAGTGGGGCAAGCACAAAGGAGGCAGAGGCGCGGGAACGACGGTCCGGCGCGGGGCTGCCTGGATCTCGCCGGAGTCGTGGTCAGAGGCGGGCGGCGCGGCTTCCTAAGGAGCTTGGGGCGGACATGGGGGCTCCTACCCCTGCCAAAGACGGCGACGGAGGAGGGAAACGGCGAGAAGAGGAAGCAGGGTGCGGCGAACCATGGAGGTCGGCGGAGCCATGGCTGTGCGGGTCAAGCGAGCTCGCAGTCGGGACAGGAGGAGGCGCATGAGGCACGGGTCTAGTATCCGGCGAGGACGGCCGGAATGGTCGAGGGGATCGAGGGGTAGGAGGAGACCGGGGTCGAGCGTGGTGCCGTCAGAGCAGAGATGGAGTCCAGGAGGACCAAGGAGGCACGGCGAGGCTGGTGGTGCGGCATGAAGAAGGAGAGGCCGGAGCGACGACGAGCCGAAGGTCGGCGAGGACGAAGGAGCTCCTCTCCCTGGCGCGAGGAGGGAGATGAGTGGGGCGGAAAGGGGATCGAGCCGAGGCTCACCCTGGCGGCGCAAGCGAGGGGGAAACGGGAGAGATGGGGATCGGGACTAGGGTTAAGGGCAAGGGGCGCCGACTGGGCTGGTGGAATGGGCCGGTCTGGTTGGTCAGGCCCAAGAGGCCGGCTGGGCTGGCTCCTCTCTCCTCTCTTCTCTTAAAACAGAGAAAAAGAAAGGAAAGGGAAGAAAAGAAAAAGATTAGAGAAAGAGTTTGGGCATGGGGATTATTTTCCCGAGCTCGCAAAAATGAGCTCGATCCAGGAAAATAAAAGAGGCATGATTGAAAGATTTAAATCTATAACCATTTGAATTTAATTCGAATGGTATGGACTAGGATTACATTTTGGAAGAGTCCAAAAATGTTAAGAATTTAGGAGGAGCCTCGAAAAAAGAGGTAAGAATTGTTGGCAAAGTTTGGGGACCAAACTTGAAGTAGAAAGGGCATTGGAATTTTGCAAGTGTGTTATGATCAATTCCAAATTAATGAAATATTTTATAATAGCTCCATAAATATTAGGAGGATATGTTATAAAGAGAAAACACCATGTGAATTCCCTCGATTTAAATAGATCAAAAGATCTATGCAGTTTATTTAGTTGAGGTTTTAAAAAAATTAATGATATGGTGGCATGATGACATGATGCAATGCAAGAGATGACATGATGAATGCACAAACAAAACAAATCACACGACAAAACTCGGAAACCCTGGAAGGCAACTGAAGCTCCGGTCTTGGGGCGTCACAACACTCCACCACTACGAGAGGATCTCGTCCCGAGATCTAGGATGGCACCGGAGAAAAGCGGAAGAGGAAGAGGTAAAACAAAGTTGCTTCTCCGACAAACGAGTGAAACCAAAGAACCTTGAGAGGTTGAAAAAATGAAAGAAAGAAAACAACGAAGATGAACAAAGTTGAAAACACTCTGTTAGAAAAGAGGAACATGGGATACGACGAGAACCAAGAGGTTTAGTGATAAGATAGATAATGAAACCACTCCGGTTAAAACTAGATAGAGAAGGAATAAGATTGATATAATTTGGGCAGCACTCCGATTGAAAATGGAAGGAATTGAACATGATCTTGACAAGATGAGAGGATACTTGATGAAATCAACAAACACTGCCTCTGGAACTATTGAAAAATGGCAGAAGGGGTAAGAAAGATTTCAGACAACACTACGGTTAAATGGATAAGCAAGAAAAGAATATAATCTTTACAAAACGAGGTGATGGGTGAAGAGAGCAACATCACAATGCCTCCGGAAACAATGCATGATAGATAGAAAGTTGGAATGAATAGAACGAAGAATGAAACCAACATCTCCCACCATAAATGAATTTGGAAGAGCATCCTTACGAAGTAGGATTGAACGGAGTTGTTTGAAAAACAACAACGGTAAGGATAAGCTTGTAGTGGGCTTATGAAAACATCTCAAAATTATGAGGTGAGCTTCTGCCACCAACGGAAACAATTGATTGGATTGAGAGCAACACGGAGATAAAAACTTCTTTCATTGAGAGGATAGGAGGAAAACTTGGATCATTGATAAACACCACAAATAGCAACATTCCTTCGGAAAGGCTTTAGGTGAAATCTAAACCAAGATAACACCAACGAATAAATTGTTGGGTTGAAAAGATCTCGTGAACGAAGAAAAATGATGGATTTAAATATCTCATTCCTGACAACTTGTGAATCAAGAAACACGAAGGGAAATTGTCAAGAATGACATAACACCATCTCAAGAGATAAGGTAGAAAGAATTGCACTTCGGAATGCAAGATGAAGAATACTTGAGCTCCTCAAAACAAAACATGTGTTGAACACCATGCTTATTTTAGAATATAGCTTGGCGGATCTTAACTCCGCGAGAAATCTTGATGAACAATTGAAGAATGAAAAGAATACTTGAGGAAGCATCATGTAGAGCCTCCATGATGAACTCCGGTAAACAAAAGGGTGATAGAAAGAAAGAGAAGTTGAAAACACCAGGTGAAGCCTTGCAGTGATAAGATGAAGCTTTGAAATGATATAACCGAGAAAACTTGGAACTCCGGAAAGAAAGATGACTAAATGAAATAAAGAATTTTGATGAACCTCCAAAATAAGGAATTGAATTTACTCGATGGAACAAGAATAAGAATTACATTATGTTGATCCTTCACCAAATAAATTGATGACAAGCAAATGGATTTGGCATACTATCTCATAGAAAAATGATTACAGATAGAGATATAGCGCAAACTTGAGAAGGTATTGATGGAACCACCGGTGGGATTTGGAAACAACAAATGAATTGATATGATAAAGAAGGAAGTGAAATCTTGAACGAACCACCGTAAGATTTGAGAATGAACGTAGCAAAGGCACAATTCACCGGGAAGAATTGGAAAACGAATGAAGATATTTGAGGGGATTTAGATACAAGTGAACGAATAGATGACGAGCTGATTGGAGAATACTTGAATGATGCACCGGTAAGATTTGGAGAGTGAGATGTTGAGAATGAATAATTCTAAGATGATGGCTCTGGATAATCAAACTGAAAAGATTTCTGAATTGCTCCGGATTGGTGAAAAGAATTCTCACAATCAAAACAATTATGAGGATGGCACGAAGCTAGAACCATGAATCTTGAAGAGAATGGAGCAAGATTTAAGAGAAACTCTTCTTCGGTCTTCAAATGTTGAGAATGACGATGAGAAACACCACCATGAATTGTTGAGGCACTCCGGAATGAAAATTAGAAAGGTTGAACCAACACTGAAAAGAATTTGGAAGATCTTGGAGAAAGACATTTGACTGATGATAACTCCTTCTTACGTCAAACTTTGAAAAGAATTTGGGAATAGCTCCAAGAAAATTAAAAGAGTCAGGTAAGATCCTGGAAAAAGACCTGTGGGTTAGGGCCCACTCAAAAGAACCACCGTTGAACAATTGTTTGAAATAGATATTGCACCGGTAGAATTAAATGGCTTGAATGAGATAGCATCCTCAAAAGAACTTGAGTGAATTGAGAATGGAAACTAGAATCTTTTGAGATATCTTCAACACTCCGGAACAATTGAATAGCGAGAAGTGGATGATTAAGAGATGCACCGACATGAGAAAGCATTTTAAACGATGAAAAGAATACGATCAACACTGAATTCTTGACTTAAATCCACCGGAGAAGAAAATTAGAATGGAACAATGATAAGGTTGAAGCTTCCTTAGCGTCTTCATGAGAAATCACCGGATAAAACATTAAAGGAAAAGAATGAAGAAACTTCACTCAATAAAATGGATACTTGGTTAAGAAATTTGAGTCCTTGAAGAAAAAGGGGTGGGAGGGCGGGAAAACAAAAACAACTTGGGACGGATGAAACAAACACCGTAGAGAAAACTTAGAATTGATCTTGCGAATGTTGGAATGATCGGATTTACTTGGAGAGAAGCACGCCGGTTGAGAAAAGAATTGACATGACAAGCTCAGTGATCAAGAAGGATTAGTATTCACATAGAAATATGAGAACACCATTTAGAATGAGGTATGGAATCAACACTTGGCATTGAAGCAACTTGAATACCACAAAACGGAACAAAAACAAAGGATTTGGCTTGCAGAATAAGCCGGAACAAATACATATGATAGAGATTTACCCAATCCCATATCATGCATCTGTCGGAAAGATATTCTAGGAGCTACTTGAATTCCCACCTATAAACTCCTGAAACTTTCTGGTTATGCAATCAGGTGTTGGGGATACAGGGGACACAAAATATATCACCCAAACTAACAATACCTAGATCCAGCTGTATCCATCCTTCAACACATAACCAAGAAACCTGCGGAAATCGTTTACCTCGACCTTCGAAAAGCATCCGTTATACGAGTTATGGCAATACTCTCGAGCCCGCCCCAGTACTGGGTTATCGAGGTTATCTCACCAACAACTGCATAAAAGAGATTTTCGATGTCGGCAAAACTCGTATTCCAGAATCTGCAACGATAAAATTGTGACGACAACACCTCGGAGCTCAACTCCCGGACACCGCCACAACCCCTAAATGTCGAGGCACCAAGAACAATGTTCTCGTCACAAAACCATCAAACGATTACAAGATACCGCGTGATCCTAAAAAAATTAGTGAAATTTGAGGAGAGGAAAGTCAAAACTTCTACGTCGGAGACCTCACCAGAGCGACGAAGGGACCGAGGAGTAAAAGAATCCTACTCTCCGATATATATAATCCTAAGACTCAAAACATTTTCCGTTCTAGACTCAACAACGCCAAACAAACAATCAAGTAGGGGCTCCTAAGTCGGGAAGGCTCGATTACCAACATAGCGCCTCGATGCGGCTATATCTCCCACGTGTCGAAGCACGACTTAGAGGCATAACCGCATTGAAAGCAATGTCGCAAGTGAGGTAATCTTCACACAACCCATGTAATACATAAGGAAAGAGATACATAGTTGGCTTACAATCGCCACTTCACACAATACATGAGTAAAGCATTACATCATACAGATACAATCAAGGTCCGACTACGGAACCAAAATAAAAGAAGACTACCCCAAATGCTACACAGATCCCCGATCGTCCCAACTGGGCTCCACTCTTGATCAACTCAAACGAAACAACACAAAGAACAAGATCTTCATCGAGCTCCTCCTTGAGCTCGGATGCGTCACCTGCACGGTTTCATCGGCACCTGCAAACTGGTTTTGGAAGTAGCTGTGAGTCACGGGGACTCAGCAATCTCACACCCGCGAGATCAAGACTATTTAAACTTAAAGGTAGGACAGGGTAGTGAGGTGGAGCTGCAGCAAGCGACTAGCATATCTGGTGGCTACAATCGCAAAAGAGAGCGAGAAGAGAAGGCAAAAGCACGGTCGAACAACTATGATCAAGAAGTGATCCTAGAACAACCTACGTCAAACATAACTCCAACACCGTGTTCACTTCCCGGACTCCGCCGAGAAGAGACCATCACGGTTACACACGCGGTTGGTGTATTTTAATTAAGATCAACTTCGGGTTATCTACAACCGGACATTAACAAATTCCCATCTGCCTCATAACGCAGACGCACGGATTTGAAAGATAATACCCTGCAGGGTGTCCCAACTTAGCCCATGATAAGCTCTCACGGTCAACGAAGGATATTCCTTCTACGGGAAGACCCGATCAGTCTCGAATCCCGGACTACAAGACATTTCGACAACAATAAAACAAGACCAGCAAAGCCGCCCGGATGTGCCGACAAATCCCGATAGGAGCTGCACATATCTCGTTCTCGTGGCACACCGGATAAGCGAAGAGTACAGTACCGACGTAATCCAAGTTGCCAAGGAATGGTCCCGCACGGTGCTCTAGTTTGGACCAACACTCGGAGGAGCACGGCCCGGGGTAAAATAAAGATGACCCTTGAGTCTGCAGAACCCAAGGGAAAAAGGCTTAGGTGGCAAATGGTAAAACCAAGGTTGGGCCTTCTTTGGAGGAGTCTTATTCAAAGCGAACTGTCAAGGGGGTCCCATAAATCACCCAACCATGTAAGGAACGCAAAATCCGGGAACATAACACCGGTATGACGGAAAACTAGGGCGGCAAGAGTGGAACAAAACACTGCATAAGGCCGAGCCTTCCACCCTTTACCAAGTATATAGATGCATTAATTAAATAAGATATATTGTGATATCCCAACAAGTAAACATGTTCCAACAAGGAACAACATCTCCATGTTCCAACAAGGAACAAACTTCATCTTCACCGCAACTAACAACGCTATAAGAGGGCTGAGCAAAGCGGTAACATAGCCAAACAACGGTTTGCTAGGAAAGGATGGTTAGAGGCTTGACATGGCAACATGGGAGGCATGATAAGCAAGTGATAGGCATCGTAGCATAGGCATAGCAAAAGAGCGAGCAACTAGCAAGCAAAGATAGAAGTGATTTCGAGGGTATGGTCATCTTGCCTGAAATCCCGCAAGGAAGAAGAACGAGTCCATGAAGAAGACAAACGGACGAAGTCGAATGAATCCTCACAACTCCGGAACGAAACCGAAGCTAACGAGAGAAACAACCCGGAAAGAAACAAATATCATAGTAAACAACCATCACATAAACATGGCATGATGCACAAACAAGTATGATGCATGTCCGGTTTAAATAGCATGGCATGGCAAAGTGCAACAAACAATACCACAAATTAAGTGGAGCTCAATATGCAACAAGTTGCATATTGACGAAACACCACATCAATTATTTAGTTCTCTCTCGGTTATGTACCCAACAATATTAAATGTTGATTATCATGGCAAGGGGGAGAAGCATATGAAACTAACTATCTAGGCAAGTTTAAATGAGGCCGGAACAACAAACAACAATTCCGGTAAAATCCTCATATGCATATTTCGAATTTGCTACTGCTCTGCCCTAAACACAATTTTAATGTTGTTAAACATGCAAAGTAATGCTACCATGTTAATCTATGCATTTTTCTACCCCTTTTACATATATAATTTATTTAAATCCGAGTTACGGTTATTTAGTTATGAAATAAATCATTTTAACATGGCATTTAGGCAAATTAATGCAAACAACAATTATAAACATTTAAATGTTGTTATCATGATGCGGATGACATATACAAGTTTTAAGCAATTTTTATGAAAATGTTGACAAGAGCATTATGAAGCATTTGTCGTCGTGGCGGAAACGAAAAAGGGTGCCACGGCAACGACAACGGAAATGGTGCCACGGCAACATTCCGGTTCCGATAACTCGATTGAGATGTCGGTGCAAAGGAAAGTGTGACGGAAGCGAGTTGAGCAAGATGGTGGGGTGTTCCCGGTTACCGGGTTCCCACGAGACGATGGCATGGCAACGAGGAGGAACAAGCGAGCGACAATTTCGGACACGGTGCAAACGGGCATCTCATACAACATATGCATTCGTCCACGGGCGGTCGTCTCGACGGTATACCTTGAGCGTGCATTTTTGGGGCGGATCAAATCGGTGCAATGAAGAGGAAGTAGACGTTCTCGCAACGGTCGTAGTGGAAGTAGTTGTACACGTTCGTTTCAAAGAGGCACTGGACGAATCCAACATCTTCAGAGCGACCGTAGTGGAAGTAGTGGTACACGTCTCGAAGAGGGACTTGACGCGTCCGATGTCTCCGGGGTCGACGGTTGTGGTACACGGTCATCGTGGTACTTGGCGAGTCCGCGTAGTCGTAGATGTTCCAAGGTACTTGACGCATCAGCAGGTGTAGTCGTACATGCACGTAGATGAACTTGACGGGTCCCATGAGTAGTCGTACTCGGCGAATCCGCGTAGTTGCACATATCTTTGTGCTGTAGCCGAACTTGATGAAAACCCACGGTGACGGTAGAAGTACACGGTCGGCTTGATGGAACTTGGCGGTGGTCTCCTCGGGTCAATAGTGATGTGCAAGGGCAAGGGCTAGAATGAACTGGTAGCATGCGCCGGCAGCAGGGTTTGCGGACATTGTGCCCTCAGTAGCAGTGGGGGGTTTCAGGGCCATGGGAAGGCAGGACCAACAAGAGCAAGGTTCAAACTGGAGCTGCTGCTCGCAGGATGGAGCTCGAGGCGTGGCGGAGCTCCTGGTGGTCGCCAGCGGTGGAGGAGGCGGCAAAGGGCGTGCGGGTGAGGAGCAGCACGGCAATAGTGGGGCAAGCACAAAGGAGGCAGAGGCGCGGGAACGACGGTCCGGCGCGGGGCTGCCTGGATCTCGCCGGAGTCGTGGTCAGAGGCGGGCGGCGCGGCTTCCTAAGGAGCTTGGGGCGGACATGGGGGCTCCTACCCCTGCCAAAGACGGCGACGGAGGAGGGAAACGGCGAGAAGAGGAAGCAGGGCGCAGCGAACCATGGAGGTCGGCGGAGCCATGGCTGTGCGGGTCAAGCGAGCTCGCAGTCGGGACAGGAGGAGGCGCATGAGGCACGGGTCTGGTATCCGGCGAGGACGGCCGGACTGGTCGAGGGGATCGAGGGGTAGGAGGAGACCGGGGTCGAGCGTGGTGCCGTCAGAGCAGAGATGGAGTCAGGAGGACCAAGGAGGCACGGCGAGGCTGGTGGTGCAGCGTGAAGAAGGAGAGGCCGAGCGACGACGAGCCAAGGTCGGCGAGATTTAAGGAGCTCCTCTCTCGGCGCGAGGAGGGAGATGAGTGGGGGCGGAAAGGGATCGAGCCGAGGCTCACCCTGGCGGCGCAAGCGAGGGGGAAACGGGAGAGATGGGGATCGGGACTAGGGTTAAGGGCAGGGGGCGCCGACTGGGCTGGTGGAATGGGCCGGTCTGGTTGGTCAGGCCCAAGAGGCCGGCTGGGCTGGCTCCTCTCTCCTCTCTTCTCTTAAAACAGAGAAAAAGAAAGGAAAGGGAAGAAAAGAAAAAGATTAGAGAAAGAGTTTGGGCATGGGGATTATTTTCCCGAGCTCGCAAAAATGAGCTCGATCCAGGAAAATAAAAGAGGCATGATTGAAAGATTTAAATCTATAACCATTTGAATTTAATTCGAATGGTATGGACTAGGATTACATTTTGGAAGAGTCCAAAAATGTTAAGAATTTAGGAGGAGCCTCGAAAAAGAGGTAAGAATTGTTGGCAAAGTTTGGGGACCAAACTTGAAGTAGAAAGGGCATTGGAATTTTGCAAGTGTGTTATGATCAATTCCAAATTAATGAAATATTTTATAATAGCTCCATAAATATTAGGAGGATATGTTATAAAGAGAAAACACCATGTGAATTCCCTCGATTTAAATAGATCAAAAGATCTATGTAGTTTATTTAGTTGAGGTTTTAAAAAAATTAATGATATGGTGGCATGATGACATGATGCAATGCAAGAGATGACATGATGAATGCACAAACAAAACAAATCACACGACAAAACTCGGAAACCCTGGAAGGCAACTGAAGCTCCGGTCTTGGGGCGTCACACTCCGGTCATGTGATTTGTACATCCACTATCAATCACCCATTTCACTCCACCGCAGAAGTCAGCCTACACACAATTAAGACTTTGTTAGAGGCACCCATTTTGCAATGGGACCTCTCAAGTTAGTCACAAGGGTCTTAGGGACTCAAATAGCATAGAACCGGAATGCATTTTGAGGACCAACAAATTTTGCATAAACATCTCCACCCTTGGTCTTACGAAGTACAGAGGATGGAGGCATGAACTCTTTAGGCTTGTTGAGAGTGGGCATGCCCCTTGTGGCCTTCCCACTCACAACCTTACCTTTCTCCTTGTGCCCTTCTCGTACAACTGTTTCCTTTAGAGGGGTTGTGCACTTTTGAGAGGACGTCTTCTTCTTGCTTGTGCTTGGGTCAAACCCAAGTCCCTCTTTGGCAAACACCTCATTGTGTTGACTCAATATCTCATCAAGATTCTTTTGCCCTTGAGCACATGTCATGAGACCTTTCTCGATTTGAGCCTTGAGAAAGCGATTTTCCTCAAGAATAGATGCTAGATCACTACTAGAGTTAGTAGTACAAGCATCAACATTGATAATAGGAGAAGAGTAAGCCTTGGCTAGAGTTTCAAGATAAGTAAGTTTGAGCGTTTCAAAACTCTTTGTAGGAACGGTGAGCTCTCCTTCCTTGGTCTTGAGAGACACGGATAGAAGCTCACAATCCTTAGAGAGAGAGGCATGAGACTTCACAAGCTTACTTTTATCATTCATCAACTCTTCGCAAGAGTCAATAGCCTTTTTCAAGGAGGCAAGATCATTAGTATGAACATCAATATTTGCACCAATTTTTAAGCATAGTTCATCATTTCGTGCTTCCTCATATTGGACTTTTCGCTCAAGGATTTCACATTTTTCCTTTTCCTCGGTGACGAGGGTTTCGAGTTCCTTAATGGTGATGGTGTGCTTACTCACCATCTCCATAAGCATGCGAAACATAGTGAGCTTCTTTCCTTTGAGGGAACACATGAACTTATTAAGTTTAGCAAGCATAGGATCATCTAGATCATCATCCTCATAGATATCCTCCACATCAAGATACTCATCACTAGGAGTAGAAGGAGTGAAAAGAGGAGGATTTGATCGTGGAGTTACCTTGACCTTGTCAGGAGAGCTTTGGTCCTCTCCATCTTCTATCACGGCCTTTGCCATTAGACACTTGTGAGCGTTGCCCTTGTAATCCTTCATGTAGTTGTATGTGACCACATCATCACTCTTGTTTACTAACCTCAAGGTGTTTTGAGAGTCTTGAGCAACTCCAGCAACACCACTAACATCATCCGGATCGGATTCTTCTTGAGCAACCATTGCTTTCCCATCTCTCTTCTTGAGCTTGGAGTTCAATGGATTTGGCAACTTCTTCTTAGGAAAGGTCTTGGGAAACCTTGGTTTATCTTCTCTCTTCTCATAAGGGCACTCATTGGAGAAGTGGTTGGTTTCCTCACGGTTGTAGCATTTTCTTACTTTCTTCTTTTGAAATCTTCCCTTAAATTTTCCCACGCTAAACTTCTTGACAAAGAGAGCCATGTCTTCATTTTGAGTACCCTCATCGGATTCAATCTCATCACCATCTTCATCATCATCATCTTCTTCTTCTTCCTCACTTTGCTCATCTTCACATACAAGCTTGGCCTTCAATGCAAGATTGATCTTTGATGATGGGGTACCATGCATGGCAAGATGTTTTGTGGCATTTGCCTTTGACTCTTCAAATAGTTGGAAGGTGGATATGATGTCATCTGTAGTCATTTCCTTGAAGGTATGGTGTTGTATTATGTCCCACACCATTTGATGGTGATATGGGGCGAGAGCATGAAGTAACTTATCCACAAGGAATCACTTAGTCATGTTGAATCCATCTTATGTCTTGTCACACTCACATGACTCAATGTCGGCAGTGAGTGTCATGAGGCGCTCATGGAGTTGATTGGGGGTTTCACCTTTCTCCATACAAATTTTTTGCAATTGCCCCTTGGCAATTTCATATTGAGCACTCCGGAGGGTAGAGGTGCCAGTCTTGGATCTTATAACACTTTCCCATAGTTCCTTGGCACTTGTGATGTGTATGAACGGTCTCCTTTGCTTTTCATCCATACCTCTCCTTATACACATGATTGCAGTGTCATTGAGATTCTTGTCATAAATTTCTCTTGGTGTAGGGTTCTTTGGATCAACCACATGATAGCCATACTCCAAGATCAACAGCATCTCATCGTTTCCATGTCGAAGATGGTCCTACATAGCAACTCTCCACAAAGAAAAATCGGAAGTGACACTAAGTAAAGGAGGTTTTCCTTGAGGATTATATCTTGGTTTCTCAACCTGAGGTCTTGCATAAAGCCAAGGAACACTGGTGTGTTCATTGCTAGGAGGTTGTTGACCAAGTGACGGAGTAGGCACAGTTGTCCTCGAAGTCGCACCACCCGAGAGTGGTGCAAGCATCGTGGATAACGTGGCTAATCTCAGTTGGACCAAGGCCTCAAGAGAAGCCTCATGCTCCTCTTTTTTCTTAGCAAGGGCCCGTTCCAGATCCTCAGATGTAAAGGACTTGACTTTAGAAGAAGCCTCGCCTTTATCCATAGGATCTGCAACCAGGGGAGTCCCATCCGAGTTCATCTTGCCCTAGGGCGGTTAAGCCACAAGAGTAGAGCACGAGGCTCTGATACCAATTGAAAGGATCGATATGGACCTAGAGGGGGGTGAATAGGTACAATTACAAAGTTTAATTATTCCTTAGCAATTTTAGGCAATAATGCGGAATATGAAAGTGAGCCTAACAATTGCAAGTGAGTACAAGTACTAAGCAAGTAACACAAGCACACAAGATAGCAACCTCAATATGATGTAAGTAAGTGCAAAGAGACAAGTAACCACAAGTAGAGAGTTAGGGTTAGGGATAACCGCAACTCCGGGAGACGAGGATGTATGCCGATGTTCACTTCCTTGGAGGGAAGCTAGTCACCATTAGAGAGATGGATGTTACCACGAAGGCACACCAATGCCACGAAGGCTCACCCTATTCTCCCTTTGAGACAACACCACAGAGGCGTTTCTCAACCACTAATGGTAGACCTTGGGGTGATCTCCAAACCCTTACAAACTTTCCGGGGGTAATCACAAAGGTTGATTCCTCTCCAAAGGACACCTACCGTCTAGGAGTCTCCAACCTCCAAGAGTAATAAGAACGTTGGGGAAAAGCTCAAGACTTGCTCAAATCACAAATTCCTTTGGTGCAAAGAAGGGGAAGGAGTGGATCTATCACTTGATCGGAGAACTTCTCTCAAAGGCTCCTAAATCACTTGGGGATCTAGGTTTTGATGTAGGTGATTGAGAGAGAGAGAGTGAAGAGTGTTCTTGGCAAGCTCAAAGTGAATGGTCAACCTTATCCCGTGGAAGGAAAGGTATATATATATATATATATATATATATATATATATATATATATATATATATATATATATATATATATATATATATATATATATATATGGGTGTGTGAAAGGTGGCGTTTGGGACATATAAGTGCACAGGATAGGTCGGACGTCCGGACACATCGGACGTCCGGTGGCACAAATAAGTCCGGTCGTCCGACAGTCATCGGATGTCCGGCCACTGTGAATATGTGAGCCACGAAACAGTACACAGGACACGGACGTCCGAGACGCGCCGGACATCCGGAGCCCAGACGACCGGAGAGTCTGGAAATCCGTAAATACGGTTCTGTTGTGAAAGTACCAGACGTCCGGAGAGTTCCGGAAATCCGCAAATAACATTCTGTAAAGGAACACCGGACGACCGGATGGAGCCGGACGTCCGGATAGCTGAGAGGGACCGGACGTCCGTAGAGCACCGGACATCCGGGGATAAAGAATGGGAGCTGTGGGTTTTGAGCAAGTCTTTCACTAGATCCAACGATCCCCTCTTAATAGTGCGGGATCCATATACTCAAGAACAAACCATAAACAAAGTCAATGTCTTGTATCTCCATTCTTGAGTTATATGCTTTTTGTCCCTAGTCATGATCCATACACACTGTCTTTGAGACATAATCCTGAGATATACTTGATAAACATGATTAGTCCCTAGCATATGTCTTGTCATCAACATCAAAATATGATTAAGGGCATGATTGCACTTTCACCAGTACGTACTCCGAATATTATATACAGACTCCAACAACGCAGCCGAATACGAGGCTCTGTTGCATGGTCTTCAGATGGCGGTCTCTATGGGCATTCAACGCCTAGAGGTGCGCGGGGATTCAAACCTCGCAATATCACAAATAAACGGAGACTTTGTTGCCAAGGATCCGAAAATGGCGGCCTATCGTAATGTCGTCCTCAAATTGTCAGCTCGGTTCGAGGGGCTCGAATTCCACCATGTGGCTAGAGAAAACAATCAAGCGGCGGATATCCTCGCCCGCATCGGCGCTAAACGCGACCCTGTCCCACCTAATATATTCCTGGAAAGGCTGTTCAAGCCATCCGTGGTATGGGAAGGGGAGTCCGGCAACACCAGCCCGACTCCGAATACAACCCCAGATTCCGAACCATCTGATATAATCGGGGGCTCTGCCACCGAAACAACACCTTCAGCCCATGAAATCATAGCTGTAATTGCCTCGTGGACCGAGCCTTTCTTGGCCTACCTAAATAGGCAAGAGCTCCCTGAGGACCAAAATGAAGCACGTTGTATTGTGCGGCGTTCAAAAGCCTACAAAGTCCACGAGGGAGAACTCTATAAGAAAAGCGCGACCGGAGTGCTTCAAAGATGCATCTCTGAAGATGAAGGGCGGCAGCTCTTGGCCGAAATCCATGCCGAACTCGGCGGGCACCACGCTGCGGCTCGGGCACTTGTCAGCAAGGCCTTCCGTACATGTTTCTATTGGCCGATAGCCCGAGCAGATGCACAGGACATTGTCCAACGCTGCGTCGGTTGCCAGCTCTTTGCCAATCAGAGCCATATGCCCCCTACCGCTCTCCAAACAATCCCCATTACTTGGCCCTCCGCGGTCTGGGGCCTGGATATGGCCGGACCTCTTAAAGGGGGAAGCCATAAGAAAAAATACTTATTGGTCATGGTGGACAAATTCACCAAATGGATAGAAGCCAAACCAGTTAAAACGGCCGAATCCGAACCAGTGATAGATTTCATATTAGGGGTTGTACACCGTTACGGCGTCCCCCACAGCATCATCACTAACACTGGCTCAAACTTCACAGCCGATGAAGTGAAAACTTGGTGTGGCAACATGGGCATTAAGCTCGATTACGCCTCCGTCTACCATCCCCAAACAAACGGCCAGGTCGAATGTGCAAATGGTCTCATTATGAGCGGCATCAAACCCAGAATAGTGCGGTCCTTGACAGAATCGGACACGCACTGAGTCGAGGAGCTCGACTCCGTACTCTAGGGGCTGCAGACCACGCACTACTAGAAAAAGGGCTATAGATGGGATTGACACTAATGGCGCACCAGAAAGATGGTGCGCCATTAGTATATACTAATGGCGCACCACCTTCTGATGCGCCATTAGAGTTTAAACTACTAATGGCGCACCTCGCAATGGGTGCGCCATTAGTATCAATTTTTTTAACTAGTGCGCCTGTCCAAACATACTAATGGCGCATCCTGCCCAAGTGCGCCATTAGTAGTTGTAACTACTAATGGCGCACCTGCAAAGGTGCGCCATTAGTATAGAATTTTTTTTTGAACTAGTGCGCCTATCCAAACATACTAATGGCGCATCCTGCTTAAGTGCGCCATTAGTAGTTGTAACTACTAATGGCGCACCATGCAAGAGGTGTGCCATTAGTAAGTGGGAAGCAACAAGATATTTGGGGCAGCCTATCCTACCCACACACTCACTTTCTCCCCACTTCATTCTCTCCACCTCCTCCTTGTCTCGGGTGCCTCCTCTTTTTCACCTGATTTCCACCATAGATTCATTCAAATTAAGTGGTTAAATTACCTTGTTTTAATAGGTAAGTAAGGGGAAGCTATATTTAGGTTGTTCTCCCTACAACAATGTGCACATGCACTTTTTACTGCCTAGCTAGATCTATGTATGTTCGTGGTGTTGCATATGTTTGTGGTGTTGCATATGTGTTTGTGTTTGGAGGTGTACCAGTATTTGAAATGCGATAGTTGCCAATATTTTGCGGAATGTTGATTCATTTCCGTTTCGCGAGAATTTTGGCATTAAGCATTCTTTTGGTCCTATTTTTAGGAAAGTCATGCCAAATTTTTGTTTGGTTCTAAAATATCGTTTTGCTCTACCCTTGAGCGACCATGGTCCGCACGATGACCGAAGGCATCGTGAATAGGTTTTGAGGTCCGAAGGCGAGATGCTTCAAAAGAACGAGGCGAAGATAAGATGTCCGTGTCGAAGATGCAAGTGAAGAGCCTTATTGCGGACCCGGATTCCGGCAGGTGCGGGACCACTGTTGTTGCGTGGTTTCATGGATGGCTATCGGTGGCAAGGTGATGAAGATGACTACGAAGTCGTCCATGCGGGCGGGCAAGAAATGAGGAAGGGCAGCAAGACAACCACCGCGGCTCGGGCGGGCGAGAAGACGAAGAATCCCGAGGAGATGATCACGGCGTGATGTTGTACAGATCATCATGTAGAAGATGCAGGACATGATGATGAGGAAGATGCCGGGCAGGCGACGGGCATGATCATGAAGATGATGATGCGGCGGAGCGACGACGCTGGACCATCGATGGGCTGGGTGCAGGACCCTCATATTCAAGAGCTGCTTCTCAAGCGGACGGATAACGCAAGAGCTGCCGCCGAGAGAAAGCCAAGATGGATCAACTTGAGTTAGACGCGGTTACTCCATTGTATGAAGGATGCAGCCCGAGGATACCCTTTGAAAGTAACGCTCATGGCTCGGAGATGAAGGTAAAACACAAAATGACCGGCGATGCTTCGACGAGAACATGTCATTCAGCACGAACGTCTTCCCAAGGGGAACAAGTGCCCGACCAGTTTGAGGAGGCGAAGAAAATCGTGTGTCCTCTCGATTTACCGCGACGTGAAATACCATGTGTGCATGAACAATTGCATCATTTATCGGGACGAGCACGCGGAGTCTACCATATGTCCGGTGTGCGGCGTCACTCGATACAAGAAGAGGAAGAAAGCTCCTCGAAAAGTGGTGTGGTACTTTCCGATCACTCCTCGTCTGCAGCGCTATTTCGCGGACCCTAAGGTAGCAAAGCTCCTGCGTTGGCACGCGGATAGGGAGGAGAAGAAGCGAAGATGACGCAAATGATCCGGAGATAGATAAAAAGGCAAGATGCTGAGTCACCCTAAGGATGCGAGCCAGTGGCAAGCGTTGAACTTCAAGACTCGGAATTTGGGAGCGATCCAAGGAACATCGTTTGGGCGCGAGCACCGATGGAGTCAATCCGTTTGGCAGCCAGAGAAGCACACATAGCACCTGGCCTGTGTTTGTGTGGATGTACAACCTTCCCCCCTGGTTGTGCATGAAGAGGAAGTACATTCACATGAGTATGCTAATTGAAGGGCGAAACAACCAGGAACGACATCAATCTGTATCTGGGGCTGCTGAAAGAGGAGCTTGACACGCTGTGGAAAACGCCAGCCAATACGTGGACGCCGCAGAGAAATAATATTTCCCTATGAGAGCCGTGACCGCTCACGACGGTGCACGACTATCTCGATTACGGATATCTCAAGGCAGGTAGTCCACGGATTTTCGGATGCGTAAGGTGCATGGATGACAACGATCGCCAGCTAGATAGAGATCCCGGTCTTGAAAACCGTGTTCATGGGACATCGAAGGTGGCTTCGCGACGATGACCCGTGGAGGAAACGCAAGGATCTGTTCGATGGTGAAACCGAACCCGAAAATGCCCGTGTACGAGGAGCGGCGAGGAAATAGACAAGCTGTTGAAAATTGGAAAGACTGCCCACCGCCGGAAAGAAGCAAAAGGTGCGAGCCGGAAAGAAGCGAAAGGCGCCAGAGCCGCTGCTGAAGGTATGGAAAACGAGGTCTGTTTTCGGGACTTGCCGTCTTGGAAGATCCACGTGTGCCTCACAGCCTTGATGTCATGCATATCACGAAGAACGTGTGCGAGTCTGCTTGGTACCCTGCTCAACATGCGAGAGGACCAAAGATGGGCGAAAGCAAGGGCAGACTTGAAATCAATGGGCATCGAGGCAGGAGCTTCACGCTATATATGATGATGATGATGATGATGATGATGATGATGAGGCGAAGCAGGACACGTAAAGTCGCCGCAAAGGCAAAAGGCCAAGAAGACCGGAAATGACTACCCTCCGCGTGCTTCACTCTAAGTCGGGAGGAGATCGAGCAGTTTTCACCTGCCTCCTAGGAGTAAAACTTCCACGGATTCTGTGGGAAGATAAGCAGATACCTAGACCCAGTGAAGCGAAGTTCAGCGGGATGAAGTCTCACGACCGTCACGCGTTGATGACGCGGATACTTCGGTTGCAATCCGTGGGATCATGGACGCGCACGTCCGTGAAACGCTATTTGGCCTATGCAACTTCTTGACGCCATCTCGGAAGTCGATTGGCGTGAGGCAACTCGAAGGCTACAGGAAGAGATCATGGTGATACTATGCGAGCTTGAGATGTACTTCCGCCCGCATTCTTGACGTTATGGTGCATCTGCTGGTCCATATAGTGGAGGATATCATCCAACTCGGGCCGACGTTCCTGCACAGCATGATGCCGCTCGAAAGGATGAATGGTGTCATCAAAGGATACGTTCGCAACATGTCACGCCCGAAGGAAGCATAGCCGGGGCTTTCGATCAAGAGTGCATCTCCTCTGCACGAATTATCTAGGCATCGAGAACCTCGTTGGTCTGCCCGTCAACAGGCACCTCGGCAGGCTCGCTGGATGGGGTCACCGTGAGTGTCGCCGCGAAATGCATGTCGACTTCGAGGGTCGACTCGCCGACTTTGAAAGAGAAAACCTAGTCGCGCTACAACACATAGACGTGGTCGATCCTTGGGTGGTAGAGCACAAAACCTTTATTAAAAAGACGTACAATGACCGAGGCCAACAGAGGACGGACGGAGATACACTCAAAGAGCACAACTCATGTTTCACGCGTTGGTTCAAGCATAAGCTTACGTGCATTACCCTTTACATGAGGATTCTTCCGGAAGAACAACTCATATTCGCCTTGTCACAGGCGCCGAGCACAACGATGACCTATGAGGCGCACGATATCAACGGCTACACATTCTACACCGAGGCCAAGGACATGAAGAGCGATGGTTATCGAACTCCGGGTAACGATGGAATCCTACACCGTAACGACAAGGACAGATACTACGGAAGGATCGAGGAGATCTGGGAGCTGAGCTACTGTTGGAGAGAAGGTCCGATGTTCCGTGTCGATGGGCCAAGAACGTCATAAAAGAAGACCGGTATTTCACCACCATGGTTATACCCGAAGCCAAATCCAAGATCATGGGCATAACGTCACCGCTGAAAAATGAGCCATGGGTACTGGCTTCCCAAGTGGACCAATGCTTCTTCATTACCGACCGCCAAAGCCCGGTCGTGTTGTCGGAGGAGAGGCAAAGGAAGATCATCGGAATGGATGGAGTAGCCAATGAGCAAGACTTGACAAAGCACGGCGACCGAGGATCGAACATGACGACGATGATGAAGTAGCAGCATACACCACAAGAAGAAGCAGGACCACCCTACCTAAAGGACGTCCGCTCCACGAAGAACTCCATTTGCGTAAAAGGAAGGGCAAGAAGATTGTGAACAGATAGCTAGCTAAGATCGATTGTATTTAAATCGTAGCCTTCATTTCTCGATTGTATTTCATGGGTACTTTTGAACTATCATGAATATTTTTAAATTTCATGGACACTCGATCTCGATCCCCTCCATCTCGATCGCTATCCCACCTCGCCAGATCCGCCCCCCCTCGCCGAGCACCCCCAGTCCACCGGTGCCGCCACGACCCCCGCACCCACAAGACCGCCTTATAAAAAAGTAAGTATCAAACAGCTTTTAAATGCTACTGTCTTATAAAAAATATTACTGTTATTATTTAAACAAGTTTGAACATATTTAAACACAAATAAGTATCAAACATCTTTTAAATGCTAAAAAATTTGTGGAGCCCACCTCGATCCCCTCCATCTCGATCGCTATCCCACCTCGCCAGATCCGTCCCCCTCGCCGAGCACCCCCAGTCCACCGGCCGCCCCCCCCGCACCTCGATTCCCTACTCAACCGCCGCCGACCCCCGCACCCACAAGACCGTCTTATAAAAATAAGTATCAAACAGCTTTTTAAATGCTCTGTCTTATAAAAAAATATTACTGTTATTATTTAAACAAGTTTGAACATATTTAAACATAAATAAGTATCAAACAGCTTTTAAATGCTAAAAAAATTGTGGAGCACTCGGGAGTCGAACCCGGGACCTCTGGTGTGAGAACTGGCTGCTGACCGGTCGAGCTAGTAGAGTGGGCTTGACGTGGATAAGTTCAGTAGTACATAACCTGTTGGCTCGAGTTGAAATAAAAAAATACTAATGGCGCACCTCGGTGAGGTGCGCCATTAGTATGGACATGCTAATGGCGCACCACGGTGAGGTGCGCCATTAGTATTGTGCCCGATCCCCTGCCCTCTCCCCTTCGCCCGATCCCCCTTCCCTCTCCCCTCGCCAGTTCCTCTCCTCTCGATCCACCCGCCGCTGCCCGACCCTCGCCCTCGCCCTCGCCCTCTCCCTCCCTCGCCCTCTCCTCGCCTTCCCTCTCCCTCGCCCGCCTCCCCTCGACGCCACCGTCCCGCCACCTCGGCCTGCCCGCCGCCTCCTCGCTGACCCGCCGCCCGGGCCGCCGCCCGATGCCGCCTCGCAGCGACCCCGCCCCTGACGCCGCCTCGACGCGACCCGCCTGCCCGGCCGCCGCCCGACTCCGCCTCGGCGCTGCCCGCCGCCCAGCGCCGCCTCGACCCGCCCGACGCCGCTGCCCCACCTCGACCCGCCCAGCGCCGCCTCGACGCGACCCGCCGCCCGGACGCCGCCCGTCCACACCATCGTCGCCTGAGCACCACCACCCCGTGAGCTCCCCTCCTCCTCCCCTCCTCCTCCCCTCCTCCCTCCCCTCCTCTCAGTTTCTTGTTAACTGAGGATCAGTAGTACTTACTAGTAGTAGTACTGTATTAGCAATGATATCTTGGATGTGTGGATCGATGGGTACTTGCTGGATGTTCTTGACTACTTTGTCTGCAGTCCTTTTGGTGCTTTCAAGTCCCGAATGTGCCTGGTTGAAATTCATAGAGAATAATTTGATTTATTGTAGGGGTACAACTGTTTCTGCTGTAGATCATGCATCATGTTGGAATGGATTCGAATGGATATTTTTCTTTACCGTAGGAGTTTAATGTACTTGAGGAATTTTCAATTGGATTCTGTAGACACCAAGTACCAGTCCTTACCGATGTTTTCAAGCCCCAAAATGTACCTTTCTTGAAATTAAGTAGGGATACTAATTTGATCTAATCTTGTACTACATTGGTGGTTCTTTGTAGCTTAACAAATCGACTTAATTCTCTTCTAATGGTACTGATCTTTAAATTAGTCCATGAGTGGTACTTGTATTAGCAATGATGAATTGGATTGGTTGGGTATATGGATCCATGTGTACTTGTTGGATCTTTGACTAGCCGATGCCAGTCCTCTCGATGTTTTCAAGTCCCGAGAATGTGCCTTCTTTGAAATTCGTAGGGGATAATCTGATTTATTGTAGAACTAGTACTACAAGCCATTGTTCTTGTAGCCCATGCCTCGTCTTGGAGTGAATTGAATGGATAATTGTCTTAAGTTTGCTCCTCATAACAACGCTCTTGGCAATCCTTGGCTTAAGTTTGCTCCGCAACTTTTGCTGCAACCGAGAGGAACACCCAGAGCATTTTATAGATAGTCCTCTTTTATCTTTGGGTGTGAAGCGGAGGCTGTGATTTTGAAATAATTTGTGATTTCAACTTTGTAAGATTCGACCATTTTACTGCTCCGTCATTCATCTTCAATGCAGAGGCTGTGATTTTTATTGTTATTGCTTTTATGTCAACTTTAATATGTTTGCACATGACAAATTAGAGTTGACATGCCACTGATGGTAAGTTTCCCACGTTTGTCTTGTATGTATGCATTTGTCTTGATCTTTTAGAGACTTCTTTTCTACATTTTTGCCATGTGGCTATAAGAGGAACGTGGGGAACATTTGGTGTGTAATTTTATTGTGCATATTAGTAGCAAATATAATTTAGTTAGTTTGAAAAAGAACTAGAAAAAGGCAGAGATGATCAATGGCAGGCACAACCAATCTAGTATCCTTGTCGACTTTGTTATTTGTTGGGTTTGTAGGAAGAAAAGTCGACATCGCAACCTTTATTCAGTTAAAGCCTTTATGTCACCATGGTGTGACTATATATCCCGTATTGAATGACTTGGTAGAGTGTGAATCTTACCTTACCTGTTGCAAACGTTTATATTTTTGTGTAAATAAAGGCTGGAGGCTGGACTTAAGCATCTTACCTTACTGTTGCAAGCGTTGATATTTTTGTGTAAATAAAGGCTGTTGTACTACTTGTGATCTTGCTGCTAGTTGTGATTTTGTCAAGTGATGCTGCTGCTACTTGTGATCTTCTAAAATGACCCCTTTCTCCTGAAGCGTTGATTAATTTCCGTTTGGTTGAGAAATGGGGCACTCTAGGTCAAGAAAATTAGCAAAGGTCATGCCCAATTTTCTTGACCTAGAAGGTGCCCGATTCTCAAACGAAATAAAATTAATTTGCTTTAGTGGTTGGATTAGTTTAGTATTTTATTCACACACTCAGACACCCTTGCTTGACATGTGTTTGAACACCTGCGGTGTAGTAAAAAGTAATTACAGATACACTCACCCACATAAGTATTCAGCACAATGAAAAAATAGTACAAATTAAGGAAAGGCAATACCATTTCAGGCGCTTGTCTTCTAAAAAGAAGAGTGAACTTTCTAGACACACCCTCAAGAACTAGGTTACCACGAGCGTGGACTTGGACCTTAGCAACAACACACTAACAGGTTCTATCCCAAAACACCTAGGCAATATCACAAACATCTCTCAATTGTTCCTTGACAATAACCAACTTTTGGCGACATTCCTCGAGAATTAGGTTATTTGGTCAACTTAGAGATCTTGTTCCTTGACAATAACCAACTTTTGACCAAACTTTGTTTCTATTTAGAGAGAAACATGGCCCACAACGATGAGGCCGGGGTTGAGGCGGCAAGGCATTCAGGAGCTGTCCCGGAGATGGAGGAACAACCTCACTTGTATGAGGCCGCCGCCTTCCCCACCGATCCCGAGACCACGGATGGTGCCGCCGAGGATGACCACACCGATGCCACCACCGATGGTGCCGCCGAGGATGCCACCATCGATGATGGCAGTGCGCGCACAGATGGCAGCCAACCAAGAGGCAGCGAGAAGGACGGCGCCCGATCGTGCTTCGCACCCTCAAGGAGGAAGTCTTGAAGTGGACTCCAGCGGAATCCAACGGCGCCGAGCGAATAGTCAAGGGTACTCGCTTCAGCTCGGGTGCATTGTCCGAGCACCGTCTCGATCAACACCGAGAACACGAGGCATCGACCGAGGGAATTTGCGCAACCTCCTCTTCACGAAGCTGCACGAACGATACAAGTTCCCGCTGAATTTGAAAACACAAGCCTCAAAGGGAATAAAGTGAACAATGCTGCCCTCACGAAGATGAGCAAGGCCCTGTCTACTTGGAAAAGCAATGTGAAGAGAATGATCGAGAAAGGTGAGAGTTATCGAGAAGATCAAGGAGAAAAATCCTTGATCACGAAGATGACTACAACGACTTCAAGATCAATTGCTCGAGCACCGCAAGCTCCCAATCAAGTGAGTGGGGAAACAAATGCGGGAGCTGAACATAGGGGAACACACTCGGTCCCGGCGATTCTGAGTGGCGGAGCCTATATGGGACAAGGAGGAGGCGGACCGTGCCGAGCAAGGCCTACCGCCCTCTTGATACATACGGTGACAAGCGGACCAGGAACTTTGTCGGGGCCGGTACAAGAAGGACCGAAAACAAAGGAGCTTACCACGGATCCGAAGACCAGGCAGCTTGAGCTTGTTACGGTAAGGAATACACCCAGCGTAATTAGCTCCATATGGTTGCATTCTAATTATTGAAGCGAATTTCTAAATGGTTCACATTCCTTCCAGCGCATCGAAAGCGATGGCGGGGTCGACTCAGAGCAACCCTTGGGACACCACTCTAAATAGGGGTTGAATGTAATGAAGAACAAGGATAAGCTCGAGAAGCCGACGTCGGCTGGTCGTGTGGCGGCAAAGGCTTGTCGACAAAATGGGGTCATACTATACGCTGGTGTGCGGAAGGAGAAAAAGACCAGCTCGGAAAGCGGTAGCGAGAGGTTCAAGAACTCAAGGCACAGGTGGCGCGGATTCGGAGATTGTCCAAGAGCAAGTGGAACAACGACTCGGGCGGCGATCACCGCCCTTGTGCCTACCTTGATCTCGGGGTTGAGGCGTGGATTGCGGGCGGCCAACAGGGCCGCCCGATTCCTAGCTTCACGGCCAGCAACTTCGCATAATGCGATGGCGGGGCCATTGGTGCCTCCGACGAGGCGGCATTGGTGTCTCCGACGCCGCACGGAGCTTAATGCACCGGGTACGCCGCGGCACCTCTGCAGCAAGCGGCCCCTCCGTCAGCTGCCGCCCGCCGTTGGCGGTGCCTCTACATTAGCCGAGCTCGGCGCCATCATCACGGTAACTAATTAAGCCTCTCTCGCCGAGGACTTCATCTCCTTGCCTTTGGTGGGCATCCCGGCGCCCTACATGTTTTCGCAGGCGCCGCCGATGTTCGTGCACTCTCCTCCACCGTGAACAACGAGTTGGTCGATGTCGCCAAGGGCAAAATCGTTCAACCGGCAACCCTTGTTCCACGGTACCGGATGCCACCCAACTTGTTTAGGGTTCAACTGGTTGGTGCTGCCAGGCTGCGACGACTTGTTACCTCGAATCGACCCGTCGGGCCGGCGATGATGACGTGATGACCCTCGGCCGCTGCTGAGCTGGCCCTGCTTTGGCGAAGAGCAGATTCGTTTGAGGCGGGGACACCACCCAAAGACAACACCGCCGGTCGTGCGGCGCCAAGTCGGCCCCATGGCAAGACAGCCGTAACGGTGCGGACATCCCTATGCCATGGATCCAAACATGCATATGGCGCAGGATCGTAACGACGGCGGCGGCGACTATGATACATTTGGCAGCGTCGATCGAGTACTTTGCCGAGCATGGGTGCGATGGCGACTTCATGGGGCCTCCTTCTCAAGAACCAAACCCAACAAAAGGCGTGTGCGATCTAGCTCGTACAGCGGAGAAGCCAAGTTGCAACAGCGCCGTCGGCGTTCAGCTCTCGAGAGACGCCTCCACTGCCGACTTCACCGAGCCTCAGATAGGTGAGGTGCAAAATATTATCAGCCCCAACACACTCAAGAAGGCGGTCTATGAGCAAAACTCGGTCCCATTACAGGAGAAGAAGAAGGCACGCAAAAGAAAGACTAAGAAGGGTGCGAGCCAGCCGGCACCGAGTATGATCCGTGCTCAGGACGGGCCACCTTCACCGCAGGATATCTCGAGGAGGGTGCATGTGGCGGGTAGGGCGATGCTATCGACAAATATGCTCAATGCTGCAACCGGTGCTATCGGAGTCTGCATGGCGGTGTTCTTTCTTTGGAGAAGCGGCGTCTCGGGGAGAAGGATGTGGCATACCGGTTTTCGCGCCAAGGTGCGGAGGGCAAGGGCTTTGTGGATAACTCCATCGGGCGACGATCATCCTGCGTTTGATGACATCCACGCTATGTTGAACCTTCATCCGCTGCACTACACCTTCGTTCGCTATTTTCGCTGAGTATGGAGATGCGGATCATTCGCGACAAGACCCGGACATCGTGATAGTTGACCCCTTCTACATGCGTGCCAAGATCTTGGGCAGCGCGGGGACCGCAAGTCGCGAGTTCTTACCTCGAAGGCGTCATTACGGCAAACCAAGATAAGGATAACTTCCTCGTGCCTTACTTTCCGAGTAAGTCCTCCCTCAACCGCCCGTAACATATGAATTCTTACATTTCGATCGTTTTCTTTTAACATTCCGTGTTTTCTGCGGTGACACACGTTGCACGCTCATCCTCCTAAGCCCCAAATATTCCATGGCCACGTATTTCGACCGGACCGTCGATCGAACGTAGACTACACAAATGTCAAGAAGGTTCTTGATGATGTTCTCCCGGCTCGCCAAATCAGGAGGCACCTTCACCAGGCCTATTCGTAAACGGCAAGCACGTGTTCTCCCTGTCTGACGTTCGCTGCGTCAAGCAGCCGCTGGCGGTCGAAGGGTGCCTACTCGCCATCCATCACATGCGGCGATCGTGCGGGACCATCATCAACTTCGCTACCGAGTAAACTCAAGATTGGGCGCGAGCATGTCGGCAATCCAGGACGCGGACCTCCGACAAAAATTCTTTCGCATCCGATCGGAGTTTGCGGAAATCATCCATCAAGATGTCGCCGTACCTCTCGGGCAGTTCTACCTCGAAATCAACCGTCCGGACATCGACACAATGCTACAAATGCAGGATGACAACGCCCGTTCTTTCATGACTCCCACGATGAGCGGCGGCTTCATCCACGCTCCGTCCCTTGAGTCGAGTTGTCTAGTTCTGAAACATCGATTGGCTCATGTTGTAATTAAACTTTAATGAACTTGTAGTATGTCTCTTTGGTTTGAGAGTCGTTCAACTTAGATGTAATCGATGCTATTAATGTCTTGCTTTTCTCTTCCGATCGTTCATTTGCATACTTATATATTGCTTATGTATTGTCGTGAATTGGTACTAACGTTTACGTTTGGCTAGTGCATAGCGATGCCGGCGTATGTCGTGTACAAGGGTAAGGTTCCGAGTCTCGATGGTGGGAGGAGTGTCGGAGACAGGTTGACCGATTCAGCGGTAACAGTTACAAAGGTACACCACTAGGGCGAGGCGAATCTAGATCGCCCGCTATCTAGCGGGAGAGGGAGGGAGCGTTGGAGGAACCGGATGAAGATGAGTTTCATCGTGATGATGCTCATCGTGATGACCACAGCTCTCTTCTATGTGATGGTAGTTTAGATGATCGATATCGACTTGTAATGTGAAGACAAACTCGCTACTCGCGGTCTCGAGACTTGTAATATAATGTTCTATCTTTGTTCGGTCTTTTCAATTCGGAGACTAATATGATGAATTGTATTCGGAGACTAATATGATGAATTGTATTCAAAGACTAATATTCTATTGTATTTGATGAATCTATTGTTGATGTGTGCTGTCTAGATTTTGTCAAATTATACATTTTGTAACCTGTGCAAAAACAGAAAATAAAAAATAAAAAACCTAATATTCATACTAATGGCGCATCACATGACGATGCGCCATTAGTATAACGAGGCATACTAATGGCGCATCATGGGTAGTGCGCCATTAGTATGCCGCGTTACTAATGGCGCATCAGAGGTGGTGCGCCATTAGTATCCAAAGCACTGGTATACATGCCCACAGGAGGCATACTAATGGCGACTGGCATATACTAATGGCGCACAGGTGGTGCGCCATTAGTATACCAGATACTAATGGCGCACCAGGAGGTGCGTCATTAGTAAAAAATACTAATGGCGTGCTATTAATGGCGCACCAGTGATGCGCCATTAATGGCCAAATTAGGTGCGCCATTAGTAGTGGTTTTTCTAGTAGTGACGCCAAATCGCACCACCGGATACACACCATTTTTTATGGTGTACGGCGCAGAAGCAGTACTACCCTGCGACATAATACATGACTCACCTCGCGTGCGCCTATACGAAGAGAAGGAAGCCAAGTTAGATCGGCATGACAACTTAGATGCCCTGGAGGAGGAGCGCGATGTCGCCAAAGCCCGTTCCGCATTCTATCAAAAGCAGGCTCGACGATATCAAAGCAGAGAAGTGCGGGCCAAAACTTATAATATCGGCGAACTCGTTCTACGTCTACCGGAGAAGAAGAAGGACAAGCTCAAACCTAAGTGGGAGGGTCCCTTCATTATTGATAAAGTTCTCATCGGAGGAGCGTACCGCCTGTGTAATGCGTCCGATAACAGACTCGAGCCGAACCCATGGAACGTGGCCAGACTCCGCAGATTCTACGCCTAGTGCCGAACTCAGTGTTCATATCCTTACCCCCGCCCTTTCAATTATGTTCCTCCCTTTTTTTCCTTTCTCGCCTTTTTCTTTCTCCACACAAAATATTCAATACAGTGCTGATGCTCGGATCACTCCGGTCGCACCATGTGTGCAAACTATACCTGGGGGCTTCCTATACGGAAGCTAGATATAATTACTTTTATGACGTCTTGCCTATCACATATGCGTTCTTTCTCCATATGTGCCTTTTCTTCACCATTACATGCATCGATATGACTTAAGATGTGGCCATGCTGGGTTGCCTGGCTCTTGTGTTTATGCCCTACGTTCCCGTTAATTCGGCTAGGGCATAAGGGGAGCACCTCTGCGATTGTTACTGCCGGTTCAGCCGGTTGTGTACCTCAGACTGGGTGAAGCCTAAAGCTAGCGTTCTTAAGGGAATATTCGGTCGGTGGACAAAAGATGTTTCTTTCGTTTATTACAACGTGAACCCCAGAAGTTTTGTATCCCGCGTTTCTGTTCGCAGTCCGGACATGTACATCGATGCATGCGTACCCAGGTAAAGGAACCCCTAACGGAACTATTCTCCCTGGAAGATGTTTCTTACTACCCATGTAATATAACATAACTAGTTGGGTACTTGTCTGTTCAAGCACTTATGACCCCTACGCCTAGTTTCCATGCATACCTCGGTCTGCATAAGTGAGCGGGTATTCGGATACACCCCGGACTGTCGGATCCGGGGGCTGAAGCAAAAAGGTCCACCATGACAAATGATTTTTAATCCGGCTAGGGACTACATATGTCCATTGAATTACATAGTCACTTGGACTGACTATATCCTTCCTCTATACCGTCCAACATGTTATCTAGCTTGCAGTCCTGTTAGGAATACTTTGCGGCTAATGTTACCTGGTCATACACCAGACTCATGGGAATTTCTTGCCCATCTAGCCCCGCCGGTCCGACTTCGTCCATATGGTTCGGGTCAAGCTTGGTGTAGCGCGTCTTCACCATGGCCCAGGCTTCCCTTGCACCTTGTCGGCAGGCTGACATCTTCCACAATCGGAAGCGCCGCCGTGCTCCTTGGAGCATATCCACGAGCCCCCCATGCCTCTTGGCAGGGAAGTGGATGGCCACAAGGCCTGGGCAATACCCTGCATCACCTGCCGAGCTCGCTCGTGCAGCTGTGAGAGGTCTTGCAGTAAATCACCCGCGGACGCGGGCATCTCCTCTTCAGGACGGCCCGTCAACATACCTACAGATATAAACTCTTTTAATATGCTTCCTCGCCTAACCGTCCTGCAGTTCGCTTAGGCACTTACCATACATGCCGCGACAAAGCCTTCTATTCTCCTTCATGGAGTCCGCCAGCTGAGCTTGAACATCTGATAATTCGACGCCCAACCAGTCATTGGCATTATGGAGATTGTTCTTCTCCTGCCTAACCCACATAAGCACATGCTCGCCAGCCTTCAGCTGTCTTTGGAGATGCGACTCGCTGTCTCTTACAATTTCCGGATTCATCCCGAGATTGTCTGTAGAATTTCCTGTTAGACTTACGAAGCAAGCCAATTGCTAACTGGTATATTCCTTCAAGAATTCTCTATTGAGACAAATGTTACCAGATGAGGCCTTCTGGGATTCCTCTAGTTTGGCAACTGCGGCCCTCAGCTGGGTCTTGCACTCCTCCAGCTCTTGAGACAAATGGGTATTCTTCTCCACAAGAACCTGTGCTTCAAATGATCCTTAAATCAGTTGTTTCAACCGTTTCAAGTCTCAGGGGCTACTGCTATACTTGCTCATCAAATTTCCTTACCCGTATATCTTTTGCATACTGTTCCGTCGCTCGGGCGAGCCCGCCTTGAGCAGCCCAGATGTATGCATCTCCCGAATGGAAAACATTATATGCCTCTTCGAAAAAGATGCTATTCCGAAGTACGGCCCGACGGCGCCGGTGATTCATGGCACTCTCTACTTTGGAATTTGTGGCGGAGAGCATATCCGCATCCTTTGTTGGAGGACAATTCGGCATAGGCCCCGCATCGGCCCCTTCCCTCGAAGCCGGTTCCGGAATCCGGCTGGTAGAGGCGTGATCGGCAGGATCTCCGGATATAGTTCTGCGACTCCTCTTTCTGCGAAAACACGAAGGACACTGTTACATTTAAAACATGATAATCACAGAGTAGGTTTTTGCCATACCTCTGTAATGGTGTTTCGGCCCTAACCGCCTTCCTCTTAAGCCTGCCTGACCCGGACGTCCTTTGCTGACGGGCCCCCAGGGGTTCGGTATCGCGTTCCGAAGGTCGTCTCTATAGAAGTACAATATCTTATGCATAAGGCATGGTATCACAAAGGAGTCCTCTTCAGGGGATAAGGTTCCGGCTTTGCTTACATGCGATGCAGGTAACAGTCCGGGATAGTCGGCGACAATAGCCTCCGGGGAGCCATCGCGGCTGGCCTGATAAAATGTCCCGTTGACAAGCTCCACAGATATATCCGGATCTTCTTCAAGTCCTGGATCGAAGGCCCTTCCGGGGTCCTCTGGCTGTGGGGAGGGGCTGTTGAATCCTTCCATGGCCCTCCTTAGTTCCTGCTCAGAGATATCAAGGTAAAATATGATGATGAAGAGCGCCAAAACGAATAGAGTGGGGGAAGGAGTGACGACTTACCCAACTTGGGGGGTTTGTACATGGAGAATCCATCCCGCGGTTTAATACGAAGGAATTCTCCTTCTTCTCCTTTATACAAATCGGACAGTATTCTCGCCAGAGCAGTGGCGGAGTCCGGACCTTTACGATCACAGCGGGTGGCATCATCTTCCCCATTGTAGTGCCACATGGGCTTCCCCCGATACTGAAGTGGCTGCACCACCCGCATTATGCATATTGCTACAACCTCGACTGTTGTCAGCCCTGATTTGGCCAGGGTCTTTACCTGCTCATCAGGAAGTGGACTTCTTTGGTATCTTCCTCTTGGGGGCCCCGAGGGCGCCAACTTCGGCGTGTCTTCGACGGAGCGTTATTGAACTCGGGGTGGCCCGTCCGGACTAGATCCGGAAGAGGAACGTCATCGACATAAAACCACTCCGAGGGCCAGTTTTCAGGTGCCTTCTTGGGGGTACCGGACAAGTATCCGGTCTCGGCGACGCGCCATATTTCGGCTCCGCCCACTTGACATATGGATTCCCCCTGGTTGCGAGGGACGAGGCAGAACAACTTCTTCCATAACCCGAAGTGAGCCTTGCAGCCCAGAAATAATTCACAGAGGGCAACGTATCCTGCGATGTGCAGCACAGAGGCGGGGGTGAAGTTGTGTAGCTGGAGGCCATAGAACTCCAGGAGCCTGTGAAGGAATAGGTGAATTGGAAACCTGACACCTCTTAGCAAATATGGGATGAGGCATACTCGCTCCCCTGAGATGGGCTAGGAAATCTCTCCGCTTGCTCCACACCATCATAGGTGGCTCGTCCGGCTCGGACGGGGACCATGAACGCCGGTGGAATAAACCCTTGGGTCTGCAACTCTATTAAATGGCTATGGGGAACAAAACACTCTTTCCAATCACCTGGCCTAGAGCTGAGGGAGCGAGAGGAGGAGTCGCGGCGACCGGCCATGTTGGAATGGTTTTTTCCGGGCACGCTCTGCTGGATGCTCGCTCAAGGGAAGAAGGTGAGGTTTGGATCTGAGGATCCCCGTCTCTTCAAATAGACGGTTTGCCTGCAAGGCCAGGGTGGCAAATGCGAAAATACTCCGTCTCCTCGTATTCGCTAGACACGTGGAGATGGCCATTATTGAAGCATAGAAGCCGTGGAGTACAACATTGATGGGAAGCCGGACACTGTTCGCTACAACAGGTACTTTGGAGTATTCGGAGATAGAACCCGCCTTGCAATGCCGAAGACAAAACTGCACGCCGGACTCATCGCCATTGAAGCCTGGTTCAGGGGCTACTGAGGGAGTCCTGGATTAGGGGGTATTCGGACAGCCGGACTATATACTTTGGCCGGACTGATGGACCATGAAGATACAAGACTCAAGACTTCGTCTCGTGTCCGGATGGGACTCTCCTTTGCGTGGAAGACAAGCTTGGCGATCCGGATATTAGATTTCCTTCTTTGTAACCGACTCTGTGTAAACCCTAGCCCCCTCCGGTGTCTATATAAACCGGAGGGTTTGGTCCGTATGGGGACGATCATAACATTCATAATCATCATAGGCTAGCTTCTAGGGTTTAGCCTCTACGATCTCGTGGTAGATCAACTCTTGTAATACTCATATCATCAAGATCAATCAAGCAGGAAGTAGGGTTTTACCTCCATCGAGAGGGCCCGAACCTGGGTAAACATTGTGTCCCTTGCCTCCTGTTACCATTAGCCTTAGACGCACAGATCGGGACCCCCTACCCGAGATCCGCCGGTTTTGACACCGACAGGGGGTGCTCATCCAAGCCAAACAACAGTATTGAGATCTCCCAAAGTTTGCCATAAAGTGGCTAGCATTATTTTGGCATTGGCGAATATGAGTAATACAAGAATTACGATCCTTCAAGCTTCCCTTGATTTTCTTGACCAAAAAAAGCATACTTTGATTTGTTGCCATCACCACTCTTCATCACCATGACCGCCTCGAGGCAATCACTTTCAACATCAATAGGCAGAGTACTCCATCCGGCGGCGGTGCAGTAGCGCATCGATGGTGGAGGCGGCAGCATGAGTTCACGATCGGGCGGGGTGACAAGGCTGAGATGGCTCAGACAGATGGAGTTCTAGCGAGCAGCGAGTGGTGGTGCGCTCCGGATGGTGCCGGTATGGGAGTTCTTCGTGGTGAGGCATGTCTAGCCATCGCAAAGTTGTCCCTTGGAGTAGGAGACGGCCGTCGCGGGCGGTCCTGGACATTGCCGGAGGAGTGGGGTGGCCGCGGTTCTCTGTCCAAGTCGGGAGACGGTGGTGTCTCTGTGCTTTCCCCCTTGCCGCGCGTGTGGCCGGTCGCCGGCCCTTGGCTTTGCAGCTAAGTCGACTAGGTGTTAAAGTGGCGGCGATGTGAGGCTATTTGGATGGTGTTGCCAAGTCCCTGGAGGTGTGGTGAGGTGTGAAGCATGGATGAAAATCTTGCGCGGATATAGCCGGGCCGGCGGCGGTGGCACCTATGGTTGTCATTCCCCTCCTTGGAAGCGTCGCCGAAGCATGTTCGTCATTCCCCTCACTCTCTTGGGTTGGTGACTGTCTCCGGGTGAAAGCCTTGATTCGGTGGTGGATAAGCATGATGGCGGCGTCCTCGACGTCGTTCCTTCGTTGGGAGCATGGTGTTTGGAGACATGGCTGCTTCCTTGTTGCTCTTCTCCGGTGCTCGCCGATGTCCTTTCTTGATCCTCGATGGCGCCATGTACACCCGCCGCCGGTTTGCCCAAGACGGTGTCTTCTTCGGATTGGTGCCATACACTTGCCACTTTTCTTAGGCATTCAGAGTGGATGGTGCGTCGACAAGAGAGACTTTGTGGAAGCTGGTGGTCTTTAGAGGTGACCGACGTCGGTCGTGACGTGGTGTTGTGTATTACTAGCTTGGATATGCGCTTTTGTGTTGTAGTGTGGAAGCTGGTGGTCTTTAGAGGTGACCGACGTCGGTCGTGACGTGGTGTTGTGTATTACTAGCTTGGATATGCGCTTTTGTGTTGTAGTTTGCTTTTCAGTGGTGTCCTGTCTTTGGTCTTACTCGAGTGTGATATGTGTGCTACACTTATTGTCGCAGTGAGTACTAGTTTTCTTGTAGTTAATATTCTGCCTTCTATAAAGCTATGATATGATATGCCGTACTCTATTAAAAAAAACTTGAGAGTTCAAACTTCACCGGTTCACCCCATCCTGTCATCTTCTCCACGAGACGATTGGAGCTGACCAGGAGAACGCCTAATGGGACCCCTCCTTTCACCTAAAGCTGTCAGAGCGAGTAAATAGCATAAAACTACTACTTTACAGGCTAAGGTTCCAAAAAACTACCGGATATATTTTTTTCCGCTGATAACTACCAACTCAGGGGTCGGCTGTTTCAAAAAACCCAAATTCGACGTTGCTTAAACCGGTTTATGACAAGTCGGGCCCGCTCCTAAACAATCCATTTGTTGACTGTTTTGTTTGACCGTTAGCTTACCGTGGGACCCATATGTAAGATGTTTCTTCTTCCTCCTACCTTTTCTTCTCTCCTCCTGTCTTTTTCTTCTCTCCTCCTGCCCGAGCTGCAGCTCCTCCAGGTCCTCCACCACTCATCGACGGCCACCTCCACCACTCACCGACGGCCGCGCCCAGGAGAAAGGGCCGCCGCGAGCCGCGCCGCGAGCAGGGGCCGCTGCAAGACGCGCCCAGAGGCGCGGGAGCTGCGCCTAGGAGCATGGAGCAACGGCGCGCAGCCATGGCTGTGGTTCAGCCGACGCGCCCAGAGCATGCGCTGCCATGAGCCGAGCGCCATGGCCAGGGGCTCGGGCTCGGGCTCGGGCCGCCGCGCCCAGGAAGAGGGAGGAGAGAGAGAGAGGCCGCGTGGTTGGGACTTCACGACGGCTCGAGGTGCAGCTTGCCGGCAGGAGGAGGCATCGACCGAAGGAGCTCAGCGGCGGCCCTTGCTGCACGCCGACGAGCGCGCGAAGGAAGTCTGCGGTGGCGCAGCTCTTCTCGAGCTTGAGCACAGGAGGGACCCGATTGCTTTTTCTTTAACTCTGCAGGGACCCGATTGCTTTTTTCAAATTTTACAGGGACCCGATTGCTTTATTGATATTTTTTATTAAATTATGATAAAGAGACACTGACATATGGGCCCCACATGTCAGCTAACGGTCAAACAAACGGTTAGACAATCCGTTGTCTTACATGTGGGGCCTAGCTGTCATAATCACGATCAACGGTAAAGCACTGGACGATTAGAGTTTTTTGAAACAGCCGACCTCTGACTTGGTAGTTATCAGAGAAAAAAATATATTCGATAGTTTTTTAAAATCTTAGCATGTAAAGTAATAGTTTTATGCTATTTACCCGAGTCCAGGTGCACCGATCAAACCCCCTTCTTTCCCATGGTCTCCATCCCCCAGCTCCAACATCGCCTAAAGCTGATGTTGTTTTTGAAGTAATGAGTTGTTTCTAAAGTTCCTGAGTATCTAGTACTCCCTCCGTCCCGAAAAACATGTCGCGGGGGTAGTACATTTGAACTTTTGCATTTTAGTCCTTCCACTTTCAAAACTCTAGAAATTAAGCCCCCATCTCCCTCCTCCCGTCGCCCGCGTCGCCACGGCCAGCCGCCGCAGTTCCTGAGACACCGACGAGCCCACCCACGAACAAGACCTCCGCTGCCCACGAGGAGGATCTCCGCCGCCCGCCCACGAGGACTCCGCCGCCCGCCCAGGAGGAGGATCTCCGCCGGCCACCGACGAGCGGGTCCTCCGCAGGCCACCGACGAGCGAGTCCTCCGGCGCCCACCGACGACCGCGTCCTCCGGCACCCACCGACGAGCGGGTCCTCAGGCGCCCACCGACGAGCGGCCTCCACCACCGACCGCCGCCAGACTGGTCCACTCCGCCCATGACTCCGCCGCTCACTGCCGCCTGTGGCGCTGGTGCCGTTGGTCCACTTTGGCTCGCCCGGCTGGTTGAGGTGGTGGCGGCGGCGACGCCTGCTGCCGACGCCCTCCGACCCCGCCCGACCCCCGCCCCGACCCCGAGGCCTCGGCTCTACCTCTGCTACTCGCTCGATCCTGCACTGATCAGAGTGAAATTGATCCACAGCTCGCTTGTCAGTGCTCCTCTGTTGATACAGAGTGAAATTGATCCGCAGCTCGATATTCGTGTTGACCAGCAGCAGAGCTCTAGTAGCAGCTGCCTTGTGCTCCTCTGGCCTGCTCCTTGTGTTGCCGCCAGAGCTCGTGTTCCTAAGGAAGGAAGAAGGTAAAATTCAGTTTAAATCTCAGGTTTCAAGTAAAATTCTTGTCAATTTTCATGGTGAAACTGGTAGTCATGTGAAATTGAATGTTTGTCTAGATCAATTATTGCTAGCATTGTGGAATTAGAGCAGATAAGCCAATTTTGAACATACGCAATCACTATACTTTGCTAACTGTCAAACTGTTATGTCAATGAGCATATGCAGTCACTAATCATATGCAAATTTGGAGTCTTCTTGGAATTACTCTAGTTTGGAGTACTCTAGAAATCAAATTTGAGTCTTGCTAGAACATGCTTGCACTTTTTGTTTAATCTCTCTGCAGGGACATGTGTAGGCAAGTGCCCTGTTTACTCACTTGTCAAAAGTGCCCTATTTTACTCACTGCAAAGCAAGTAATCCTTCTGCCCTGTTTTACTCACTAGAGCAGATCTTCTCAGTTGAGGTCCCTAATTAACTTGTCTAAGTACCTACACAAAATTCCCCATGGAGAAAAGGATCTAGCTCCTCCTACACATGTATAGATCAATCAGTTTAGTTCTAGTGTTGTTAGACTTTTGCACCCACACAGAATTGTACTACTAGCTGCGAATCTTTCTTGAGAGAGATTCATAAGAAAAAGGTTCAAAGAATATTCAACATGGATGTTTTGCTGCCATGACCTGTGTTTGCAAATGTTTGATAAACATGATACTCCCTAGAATTCAGTTAAACTACTGCACAAAAATTCAGTTATGAGCCTATCGTGTAAATACATTCACAGAATCTAGCTCACCTTGTGGGAAAATCTAGCCAACCTTGAGTAAAATCCACACCAAAAGAAGCAAGCAAGCAAGAAAGGATCAAGACATGGTCAAAATTCAGTTAAGATACATACAGTAAAATCTGAGTTGGATATTGACACAGTACAACTGAGTTGATCCAGGACTCAAATCTGGGTTTTAAATGCAAGATATGGATGAACATTGGTGATTACCACTACACTACATCCAATTGTATTGTGTTTAGAGCAAAGTGTTTGGCTACAAAAATGGCTTATGGTTATGGTTAGAGCAAAGTGTTTGGCTGCCATGGCAGCATTTCTTGTTTAGCTACCGTGGCAGCAAACTAGAAATGGTGCCATGGCACCTATTCTTGTTTGACTTGCATACTCATTTTGTGTGTGTATATTCTTGTTATGGTACCATGGTGTACTCATCTTTTCTCATTGATGGCAGGAAACATAACTATGGATTTGAACTTGATGCCTCAAAAGGAAGAACATGAAACTATTGATTTGAACTTGATGCCTCGGGAGGAAGACGATGAAGGTATTAATTTGAATTGGATCCTGAACAGGAGGAACCTCAAGTGGCAGAGAATGGAACTATGGATTTGAACTTGATGCCTCAAGAGGAAGGCGATGAAGCTATGAATTGGATGCCTCCGAGAAGATGAAGGAAAGAGGACGAAGCTCAAGAGGAAGAGGATGAAGTTATGAATTGGATACTTCAAGAGAAGAGAAGAGAATTGTCGATAAGGAGAGGCATGGTGTTTACTTCGCTTTCGGTAATCGAGCTCGAGATGGGTCTGTTCAACCAGACGACAAGCTGCTAGTCTCAAACCTGTTGGACATAAGTGTACGATCTGTTGAAAGAATCTGGGAAAAAGCCAAAAAGCAAATTGCCGATGAGTTAAATTGTTTGGACCTCTGCTTCCATACCTCTCTCCAGTCTCTAACCGACTGCAGGTCACCTACAAACATCCAGGAACTGGTACAGGGTGTGGAAGAGGAATTCGAGAACTACGATCCCGACAAGTTGCATGAAGCTTTATCACATTAGAAGCGATTATGTTTGAAGTTATGAAAGACAAAGGAGGAAATCAATATAAGTTGCCCCACTTGCACAAGGATCGCATTCAGAATGCTGGCAGGGAAATCATCAGTGTATATTGCGACAGTCGGGTAGTTGTTGATACTAGGGCCATTATAGAAGAAATGGAAATTGCAATAGGAAAAGAAAATGAAAGGAAAGAATTGGCTAAAGAAGGGAAAAGAAAGAAAAGTAAAGGGAAGGGAAGGGAAGAAGTGGCTAGAGAAAGAATGTAGTCAAGAGGGGGCAAAGAGGCCCTTATGTCATGTAGTCAGGTGCTCCTTGTGTATGTCTTGTGTAATCTTGTGTCAAGAGGGAACAAAGATGCCCTTATGGCATGCCCTTATGTATGCCTTTTCTAATCCTTGTATATCAACTCCTTGTTGGAATTTATTGGAATTATCTGGGTTATTTGGATTAATTGAATTATCTGGGTTATTTGAATTAATTTGGGTTATTTGGATTTATTTGAATTGATTGTATTAATTTTAGTTATTTGAATTAATTTGGATCAATTTTAGTTATTTGAATTAATTTAAAATATTTGGATTTATTTGCTAATCTGTATGCTTGACAAGCAAGGCCTTTGCTAATCTCATATCATCAGTACATAATCTTCTAATCACTCTTGAACCAAAAGAGACCCTTGTATGGAGTTAATCGAACCAAATTTCAAGCTTGACTCTAGTTCACTGAAACCTGGGCACTTTGAAAGGTTTGCAAATGATCTTGGGACACTGGGTGGCGGTACTTGTTTGTGATCGAAATGATCCCGAGAAGAAGTTAAAGCAAGATCATTAAGAATTTAATCTAGCATTTCCTTGATTCAGTTCAGATATGATGACACTGCAGAATCCTTTAGGAAAAACAGAGCACTTGATCTGCTTTTGCTTAACTTCACATGGAAGATATAGCTGTATCACAACAACGATTACCTAGGATATTTTCCTAGTACCAGGAAATAAAGCCTCTGTTTAAACGGGATTCAACTCTGGAACCAAATTTAGACCGAACTATTCTGGTGATAGGAGATGACCACAGAGGCTTTATGTCAAATATCTCAATTCAAAAAGGAAAACCATGACTCGTTGCACTATTAGGGCCTGATGTGCAGATGCCCAAAAACAAACATACATGACCTTTGAAGAAGCACCAAATCAGTTAGACTCGACATAGCTAGTTCAGATCAAAAGATCTCAAACATCTTTCGAGTATTTTGTCGAGTTGTTGTAACATAGCTAGTTCAGATCAAAACATCTCACATTCACTAAAATTCAGTAGATCTTGAGTGTTATAAAGGCACAAACCTTGTGTTTTCCACAAGCTTCGGACATTTTGTTAGTCTTCTGTTGCTCCAATGTTGCCATCTTGAGATATTTTGCTTTGATCATGTTACGTATTCACCACAACGGCCCGACATGAGTGTTATGCAGAAAAATTTTTGTGGTGGTCTTTTCTTTGGCGTAATCTAGAAAGAAGCACGGAAAAATCAACCATCATCCATACGATTTTTTTACGGCAGACATTTGGCACGTACCTTTTCCTTCTCCTTCTCTAGATTCCTTACATCCGATTCGCTACACACAGCAAGCTCATCAAGCTTCTTGGATTTGAGCTCAAGATCCTGCATCTTGCAATCCAGCTCGAACGGACCTTCGATTCTTGTCGATAATCATCTGCGAGTGCCTACGAGCTAGTTGCTACATCTTGTGGATTTCGGTAAAAATGCAAGTTGAGAAGACAATAAATAACTGAAAGGTCAAAGCAGAGAATATGTTGTTCTATACACAATAACAGAGCATATAAACAGCAAGTTGCTGCATCTTGTGGATTTCTGGTGACAATGCAAGTTGAAGGCACTAAATAACTGAAAGTTCAAAGCAGCGAAATGCATATATGTTGTTCTGCCATAATAACAAAGCATGTAAACAGCAAGAGTGTGAAAGCATAATAACAGACCGTCATTTGTATGCTGTATCTCTGGAAGATTAGTTCCCTTTCCTCCATCACATTCTCAAGTGAGGTCGTCTTCTCACTGTACTTAGATTCGAGCTCCTGGCATGCTTGGCCTTCACCTCAATCTGGCTGGCCAAATTGGCCACCAGCTTGTCGATGTTCGCTGCCCCTCGCTCTCAAGCTCTGCAACAGACTTCAGGTCGGCATTCCTCTACAGATACTCCCCAATCAGCACCGGGATTGGCCGGAGCAAAGGGCCAGAGCCGGCGCGGTGGGCGGCGGCCCCCAGCTGGAGCAGGCGCGGAGCAGCACGTCCTGGCGACCAGCAGAGGGCGGGGCGGCCGAGGCGCGGAGAAGAGGACCTGCGAAGGGCATTCACCGGCGGCGGGCGCGCGTCTTGGCAGGACCGATTTGGAGGCAGGGATGGGGTTGGTCGCTGGAGGCTGTGGAGATTGGCAGGGGGCGCCGACCTCGGTTCCCTCCTCCTCTGGT
The DNA here is from genome assembly GCA_021605205.1 of Aegilops longissima. Lineage (NCBI taxonomy): Eukaryota > Viridiplantae > Streptophyta > Magnoliopsida > Poales > Poaceae > Aegilops > Aegilops longissima. Next base: position 513,697,040 of record CM038676.1, read on the forward strand.
GGCGCGTGGGTCGTCGAGCTTAAGCTCGGGAAATCGAAGATTTTTATGAGCAAAGGGGAGCTTGGGGAGGCAAGGCGGCGGCAGCTGCGGCACCGAGCAGGATCCAGCTGCTGGCGAGGGAGCGGGGAGCAGGGGAGCCACAGGCGGGGAAAGAGCGCAGCTGGCATGGGGAGGCGGGGAAGCGGCGGCGGCGAGGAGCGTGGCTGGGATTCTGTCGGAGGAGGACGACGAGGAGTCGGGTTTGGTCGGGAGAAACTGAAGGTTTTTTTTTGTAAAATTGCCCTCGCGACATGTTTTTCGGGACGGAGGGAGTATTGATTTATTTCAGGAATTCAAACCACAGCTTCTCGTCGTCTTGTCTGCTTCAAGCCTTCAACCGGTGAACGCTCGACGTGACCCTTCCTTTTGACTAAAGCTGTCAGAGCCGGCTGGACCGAGTCCATGTGCACCAACCAAACCCCCCTTCCTTCTTTCCCCACCGGCTTCGCTCACGGGCAGAAGCACAAACCCCTCCCCCCGTACTTGCCAGCCTGCCACACACAGCGTCGCCGGCAAAATGCCCCTCCTGCTCCGACGCCTCGTCGGCGCCGTCGCCGTCGCGGCCCCCCTCCGCCGCTCCTTCTGCACGGCGGCCCCGCGCCCTCCCTGGGCCATGGTGAACAGCCAGGCGGCGCTGGACGCGTCAGGGGCGCCGTCGCAGAGCGCGCGCGCGCTCGTCGACCTCAACACGACGCCGTGCGTCTCCCACCTCTCCGTCCCCGCTCGCCTCGTCGCCCCCCACGGCGACGACACGGGTTCCCTCGTGGGCATCGTCCGCGGCGCGAGCAGCGACGGCCTCCTCCTCCTCGACTTCATCGACGCCCGCCACCGCCCCTTGTGGCCACACGAATTCGCCGCGGCCCGCGGCGGCGTGGAACCGGAGGGCAAGCTCTTCGTCTGCAACCCTCTCAGCGGCCAGCTGGTCCGCCTCCCGGCCCCGGGCATGGATGTCCCCAAAATGGGGAGTACCTCTTTCGGCCTGCTCACCCAATCCCAAGGCTCACACGGCCCGCCGGATAGGTACGTGGTCGCTCAGCTCAGCAAAAACAATCGCGGGGGAGGGGAGTGGCGCAGGGTCGTCCGCCGGTTTCTGTCCGAGACAGGGGAGTGGGACGAGCGGCCGCTGGTCGGGGAGTTGGAGATGGATCCTGGGCGGAGCATGATGATCAACCATGAGGCACTGGCGTTCGGCGACCGGCTGTGGTGGCTGGACGTGGCCTGGGGAGCCTGCTCCGTCGATCCCTTCAGCGACCGGCCGGAGCGCCGCTTCGCCGAGCTGCCGCGCTCCAGCGTGCTGCCTGTTTCTGATTCCCCGACGCTGAGCAGGTACCGGCGCATGGGGGTCAGCGAGGGGAAGCTGCGCTACGTCCAAGTGTCCCATGGGCACAAGCACGACAAGTGGTGCGTGATCCTTTCGTTTTCGCTGGATGACGAGACCTACAGCTGGGCGCTGGATCACGGAGTTGAAATTACAGATCGGCACAACCCTTGCTATGTTCAAATTGCTGCCATAGACCCATTCAATGCCGACCTTGTGTACCTCCAACATGGTAGCGCTGTTATTGCCATGGACCTGGCTAAGGGGAAGGAGATTTGGAGGGGTTACCTGGCTAAGGAATTCGTCTTTCAGAAGTTGCTCCACTGTAGTCTTCTTGTTCCGTGCGTGCTCCCAACATGGCTTGCCACAAGCCATATCCCTTCTGCAGGTAAATATAAGCTTCATACACTTGGTACTGAATCATCCAATCCAAATTTTACTGTCCTATAATCAGTTTGTTAGATTTCACAGGATTTTGTTTGTTAACATACACCAGTTGCATTTATGTTGAAGTTTCTGAAGGGTGTGATGTTATCTTACACATTGGGGTTTGATAATTGCACATACGCTCATACTTTTCTGAATTATAAATTGGCCATTGTTAGCATTGTTTTTTTAACCTTTTTACGATATCAAAGGTGGAATCTGGCATTGCTAGAGAATCTGATGTATTTCGTTGATTGCATTGGTTATCAGATTGTCTATGATGTTAAAAAATATTTTGCCGATCTAATTAATGTCAGCATATAGATATGGAATTGTCCTGTTAAATGCCTATATGTTGTTTTTCCGTTCAAGTCTTGATGTAACGATGCACATATATTGCTCTTGTTGCTCTGTGTCATTTTTATTCAAGTTCTTGTATCTATTAACTGAAGGAACCCTTTCAAGCAACAAGGCCGATTGCAAAAGGAAGACTTTGGCAGACATGCTGGTTCGCGTAGACAAATGCTAGACAAACTGAAACGTGACAATTAACTTATCTCCGGTACTCTCTCTCTCTCTCTCTTAAGTAACTCTTTCTTGTTTGGGTAGCTTTCCTGTTTCGTTTGATTTTTTTTTTCATATCTTGTTCTTTCTTGTGGCATGATTCTGCATTTCTCCTACACTGCCCATAAAATGTGTTACTTGCACAAACAACAGAGTATCGGTCATGTTTCCAAATCAGTATGTTGAACTGGTTATCTTCATTGTTCAATACTTATACTCCATTGTTATCTTTAAATTGAACTGTCAGGATTGTATGTACAAATTGTGGCTGATTGCATGACAGGACACTTCCTTCTCTCCAATCATGCTGCACATATGATGCTTGAATATGTTGTGACTAGTCAATGAACCAGTACGATGGTGACTGATTTGGCTTCTACTTCTTTTTGACTCTTATAATCGCTGGTTCTGTCTTCAATGTTGGACTGCTACACAGAGTAGTATTGCCTTGTCTGAACTACTACATATTACCCGGTCGGACTTATCCCACAGACATAAAATTACGGGAAAGCTAAAATATGTATGCTTCTTCACCATGATAAGGATTTGTCTTTCATTAGTAATATCCTGAAATGTTATCAACAAATCATGACTGAACTGAAGCATGGTGCTTGCTATTTCTTACCAAGTGACCATACAGTATATTGACTTATCACCACAATTGCAATGCTATCCAGTAATCCTTCAACAGAAGTGTTCCCCAAGTATGTCATCACTAAACCTATCTCTGTCTACTACTTTGTCTTGCAGATTCCTTAAATTTGACCAACAACAGAGTTGAAGGTGGCATCTGTGAGACAAGAGCTCTTATTTTAGGGAAATTCTGTGACAATTTTGGGCTTGTTCTTCCGGCTGATGCAATTCTTTTTTAAAGGACAGATGTTCTTACATATTTCGGAGAATTGTAGTTGCAAGAGATCATGCTTATGTTCTTTGTAAAAATGTTATTGCCCAAAGTGTGTTTTTGTTCTGACATGTTTCGCCTCGTATTCATCAAATCTGGGATTATGCTTGATGCTGATGATGGGAAACTTATGAGCTCTCTTATCTTGTTAAATGCTTCTGCATAACTAGAAAACCGACCTCTCACTGGCATACATGTTAATTTGACAGTATTGGTTATAACGGTCTGTGTTGAAGTAGAGCATGCCTTTTATGATGCTGTTATCTGCCATATCCAATATAAAGCAGAATTCATCTTAGAACTATTGTAGAATGCATGTGTTTTACTCCCTCCGTTCCCAAATATTTGTCTTTCTAGCCATCTCAAATGGACTACAACATACGGATGTATGTAGACATGTTTTAAAGTTTAGATTCATTCATTTTGCTCCGTATGTAGTCACTTATTGAAATCTCTAGAAAGACAATTATTTAGGAACGGAGTGAAATCTCTAGAAAGACAATTATTTAGGAACGGAGGGAGTAGATTGGATGACTGAAATATTCATCAGAAAATTTTCTTTCTTGATGAAGGGAAAATGTACTAGTAGAAAACAGGAGGTGATCTGCCTAGTGTTATACAAATCTGGCCAACCAGCCGCTGAGATCAGAATGGGATCTTTTCCTAGATTCATAGATCGAATATTGTGTTGATGAATGATTTTGTTATTAATATTATTATCATGCACTGCTGCCCATGGGGTAACTTAGGTCACTATTGTAATCTGAATCAGGAAACAAAAAGCATTACAATTGGCAAACCTAGACACTGCATTATAAAGTATAAACTGATACTCCAACAATGTTCCTTGCTAGCTCTAAACATTTCTCTCTGAAAAAAACAGCACTAATCTCTAAAACTAGGTAGACATGTTCATTATGATGATCTAATCACACACGCAAACATCTTATATAATGCTAATTAAACCAAAAAAGAAGAAGATAAACTGTTCTTTTAGTTCCTGGGCACAAGGCGCGGGCGCAAGGGGTTGGCCATGACGGTGGTGAACTCGCGCTTCTCGGCGAAGTCCACCTCGTGGCCGGCCACCTCCTTCCACTCGAACTCCTTCACCATGTTGGCCACGAAGTACTCGAGGTGCAGCATGGCGATGCTCAGCCCGGCGCAGATCCTCCGCCCCACGCCGAACGGCATCATCTTGATCCCCTTGCTGCCGTACAGGTCCACCGCCGCCAGCTTCTCGCCGCCCTCCTCCAGGAACCGTTCCGGCGCGAACTCCATGGCCTTCTCCCACGTCCCCTCGTCCCTGCCCATCTCCGCCACCATGAAGTTCACCGTCGTGCCCTTGGGGATCAGGTACCCGCCCACCTCCATATCCTGCGCCGCCTTGTGCGGCAGCACGAAGTGCCCCGGCGGGTGCTTGCGCAGGCCCTCCAGGATCACCGCCTTGAGGTACGGCATGGTGACCGCGTCTATCTTCTCCTCCGAGACCTCCTCCGCGCCGTCCTCCCCGCAGGTGGCCTTGATCTCATCGTAGAGCCTGTCCTGGACGGCCGGGTTCTTGACCAGCTCCGCCATGATCCACTGCAGCCCCGTGGAGGTGGTGTCGGTGCCGGCGTTGAGGAACTCGGAGCAGAGCGCCACGATCTCGTCGTCGGTGAGCGCGCGGTCGCCCTCCTCGGGGAGGGTGACGTCGAGCAGCGTGTCCACGTACGAGTGCTCAAACGTGGTCTCCTTGGCCGGCGACCGGCCCTCGCCGACCAGCCGCTTGTACTCCCGCCGCGCATGGATGAGCGGCACGAAGAGCTCCCTCTGCCGCATCCGCAGGCCGTGCGCGACGCGGAGGCGGTCGCGGAAGAGGTGCTTGGTGACGGCCGGGAGGAAGAAGAAGACGGTGAGCTTCCTGGAGATGTAGAGCAGCCAGGCGCGCTCGGCCTCCTCGATGGCGCGCACCGCGGGCTCGTCCAGGCGCTCGCCGAAGCACATGAGCACGAGCAGGCAGAACATGGTGTACTGGAACGCCTCCATGACGTCGGGCGTCTCCTCCTCCCGCAGCTTATCCATGAGCACGCGGCGCACCCAGGCGCGCGCCGGCGCGAACAGCCTGACGCGGCTGGGGTGGAGCGTCTCGGAGACGAGGTTGCGGCGCAGGAGGCGCCACACGGGCCCGTAGTTGGCGCGGGTGATGATGTTGTCGGTGACGCCGAGGAGTGAGCTGGTGGCGGCGCGCGGCCGGTCGGCCAGCGCCACGCCGGCGCCGACGAGGGCCTTGTGCGCGAGGTGCCGGTCGGCCACGAAGACGGACAGCCGCGACCCGATCCGGAGCGTCACGATGGGGCCGTACTGCTTGAAGAGGCCCAGGAGGAGGGGCTCCACGTCGGACGCCGAGTTGCGCAGCCAGAGCAGGTTGCCGAACAGCGGCAGCGCCGGCGGGCCCGGCGGGAGGCGGCGTCGCGCGGCGGCGTTGCGGAGCAGGGCGAGGAGGGAGAGGAGGAGGAAGGCGCCGGTGATGAGGAGCGACGTCTCCATGGCGCGCGCGTAGATCGATCGGCTAGCTAGCTATGGGTTTTGGGTTTTCGATGTGGTGGACTCGTGGTTTGGGTGGAGATGTACGAGACCTTTTATAGGCGGAGGGATGTACGTGGACGTGGTAGAGTTCGACGTTCGTGCGCACAACTAATTGCCTTCCAGAAGGGTAATCTTATCTGGTGATGAATTCAATTCAAAGGCGGGAGCCTACCGTGTTGGATATGTCGGTTGTTTGATTTGATTTGAAGAGTTGTGGTGGGTTTGGATTCCTGGAAGAAATCTAGAAGCCAAATCTATCTCGTTCTTGAACGGCAAGATGTAAAGGGGCACATCACAATCCAGCCATCTAGATGCATTCCCGCAAAACAAAACAAAAAATAGGTATCTACTACATGCATTTGTATTTCGGTTTTTCTCATTTCTCTTTTTTTTGCGGGGAGCTTTTTCTTATTTCTTACTGCTATATTATTAGCTAATTCCCCGTGTGTTTCAACGGGCGCATACATATTTCAGTGGTTCAACCCTAATTATATTTAACGGTTTTGTTAAAGTACATCTATATGTGCCATAAGTATTATACATCTAAATCCTATGTCATTGATCTTACGTGGAGATTCGTGCGGGTATTTTATTTCCCTTTTATGCTTGATTAAGTCACTCAGATGTGCAATAACTGATGTGTACTCCCTCCGTCCGAAAAAGGTTGTCCCTAGTGTTAGATACATCCATTTGAGGGACAAACTTGAAACAAGCTTTTTCGGATGGAGGGAGTACTAGACAGACCCTATATCTAACACATATTCTAGATTTTGATAAGATTTAATTTGATTTTAGTATGAGTAGGGAATGCAAGGAAAGTTTCAATTTAGTTGAAATTTTGGTAGGATTTGATTTGATTTGGGTGTTTGTATGGAAAGAAAAGGAAAGTTTGGATTCAGTTGTGAATTTGGGAAGATTGATTTGATTGTGTTAAAGCACCATGTGATTTTTCTGGAAAGTATTGATTTGGTTTACATTATTCCAAGTTACTCTATGTGTGTTGGTTTTAATTTTGTGCAGCATTGGTTGAGAGTACCAAAAAAATCAAGGACAGAGATTTGATTTGATTTGATTTGGGTATTTGTGGGAGGAAAAGACCGAGGAAGGAGTAGTAGAGATATATCCTTTTTTGTTGGTTAGGTGGTTGGGGAAATAACCGGCCCCTTGCCCCCACTCAATCGAAGAACATTTCAAAACAACAACAACGACAACGACAATGACTATTGGTGCGGGCCCTGTGGGGATGTTGTACATCTCATTGAACGGCCTAACTATGTCTGTCTCCACTTCATACGCAAGCTTCTTCTGCCCCCTTGGCAAGCCCCAAATCCTTTCTACACTTGCTGCATCAACTGGGATCTTCCCCTTATCTGGGATAACAAGCTGCGACAACTCTGGGTCATAACACCTCATGACAAACTTGACAAGATCTCCTTCAATTGTTCTTGTGCCGATATATCATTTTCTGTTGGTTAGGTGGTTAGGGAAATAACCGGCCCTTGACCCCACCCAATTGAAGAACATTTCAAAACAACATATGCAGCAAAAAAAATTGTCTACACAACAAGTCTATTGATCGCCACAAATCATTGAAAAAAAAATCCACAACATGCATCGCGAAAAGTAGTGTTTGCGGCACCACAAAAATACACTCAGCATGAACACATCATTTGCAGCTGACATCTAGATTCGCCGCAACATGTCACTTGCGCGCGTCTATAGCAAAACACGCATAGCTTGTAGCATGTCAAAAATACCTGCTTTTCTGCCATTGAGTTCTTCTATCATATTATAATTAGAAAAGATAGCCCGGTGCACGTAGCTCCCGCTTGTGCATGATCCAGTGAAGGGTCCGACCATTTTGGACCTTTTGTACGTAGCCTTTTCTTACATTTCTACAAGAGACTGTTTTCAGAACTCTAACCCGTGACCTTTTTATTAGGATCAATGCCGCCGCTTTATTATTTAACCGAAGCTGGAAATATCATCCAAGGTAATCTCGAGAATGTGCACTGGGGGTACAGAAAACCAGACCTTACATAAATCATCACCCAAACCTACTTTAGCTAACTTATCAGCGACTCTAATGGCATCACGACTAATCCACGTCACCTTCACCTCAGCGAAGCTCTGAAGCATCCCCTTGATTTCTTGAACTAGAGGTCTGATCGCTGAGAGATCTCTTTCTCTGTTATTAGTTGCTGCCACCACACTGGCATTATGGAGCTCCAGGTGAAGCTTCTCCGCATTAACCTCCGAAGCAACTTGAATGGCTCTTTTGCAAGCTTGGGCATCCACCACCTCTGAGCTTGTTGTGTGGTTGATGCAGTGACATGCAGCAGCCCTGAAGTCCCCGTTATGATCTCGCAGCTCCACCCCCACACCGCCTTTCTGCCGGCTCTTCGATAGCACGCCGTCCGCATTGGCCTTTACCCATCCCTCGTCAGGAGCTTCTCATCTCACACACACTTTTGGTCTTGGCAGAGAAGGGACTTTCCCCACGGACCACATGGTAACAAGGCAGTAGATTTACCCCCGCGTCATATTATAATTGACTTAACTAAAATTATCCTTTATCGGTAATAGTAGGATACATGTAGGCCTATGCATTTATATTGTAGTAAAAATGACTAATTAATCTTATGATATTAATTATTAATAATATTGCAAAATGGCGATAACTGTAGGGTTTTAGTGTTGCTGGCAAGTTCATTTTGTACTCTTCAAATTTAGCCATGTGATGCTTCAAACGCCATGGTCTAGTGCGTGTACCGACGATAATGTTGTACTACGGCTCAGTTCCATGTATACAGAAACTAACACACACTTCACGACACCTGACAACGCCCAAGTTCCGGTTTTTTTTTTAGGGAAAGCAAAGCTTTATAGATCAACGACGTTCGGGCATATCGCCCGACACGCAAGCAGCCACTCTGGGCGGTACAATAGTGTCCCACTCCACACACATATTCGGTGGGCAATTACAACCAATCTGTGCTAACTCATGAGCAACAAGATTCATGGTACGTCTACACGCACTAACACTCCATTTGGAAAACCACAATTTTAGCTGGAACTTTGTATCTTCAATAATTGCTGCATAAGGCGAAGAATCTAGGCGATGGGCATCCATTGCCTCGGCCAGCAACTCGGAGTCCATCTCAAAGGTGACCCGGACAACCCCCGTATCAGCCGCTGTGGTCACCGCCGCCGCCAAAGCATTGACTTCCGATCCGAAGGCATCAAAACCCTGTTCATGCCGCCCTGCTCGGGCAGTGAGGACAGCTCCGGAGCTGTCACGAGCCACCACGCCCCATCCACAGAAGGAGTTTCCCGGTGTGAAGGCGCTGTCCAAGTTAAACTTTATGGTGTCGTCCGCCGGTGGTTGCCACTTTCCGGGAGGGCGTTTTGGCGCACCCGATAGGAAGAGCTGCTCGTATTCGAGTGCATCGCAGCGAGACCGTCACACGATTTCTGTGACATGCAATGGAAGCTCTCCCTCTCTAATCTTATTGCGGTTGTTCCACCGGTGCCACCAAAAGCAAATGATGAGCACTCTTTTCTTCTCCTCTAGACCCCATAAAGAGTCGAGCATTGCATGCATGCTCCCAATTCCTTCGAGGCGGTTCCGCTCCAGTTCCAACCCCAGCTGCCTCCAGCCCTCCTTTGCCAACTTGCACTTTATGAACAGATGCCCACCATCTTCATCCACTCTCCCACACAGGAAGCATTTTTCCGAGTCACGCTTCATTCCGCGCCTCGTCAAGTTGGTGCACAGGGCTAAGGACTCATGTCGAATGCGCCACACAAACATTTGCAATTTTGCTGGGCAAGGCAGCTTCCATATCCGCTTCCAGCTCAGATCTGAGCATCTGTCCAATTGGCCTGAACCTCCTGCGCTCGTGCTAGGTGCACCGGTCCTGCTCTGCTTGTTCAGCTCCACCAGCAGTTTATAGGCGTTTCTGACCGAATGCTTGCCCTTGGGATCGAAATGCCACGCAAGGAAATCCGTGGTCCCGTCCCTTAGTGGAATCTGCAGAATATGACGGGTGTCCTCCGCACAGAAGGTGTCCGTGATTAGGCGCTCATCCCATCCACCTGTGATCGGGTCTATCAGTTCATTCACAGAGTTCAGCAAGTTGGCACCCCTCGGCGTGATCACCTGCCTGGACCAAGGCCTAGGAATCCATGGGTCCGTCCAGATGTTGATCCTTGTCCTGTCCCCCACCCGCCAGATATAGCCATGTTTCACCACCTTCGGTCCTTGGAGAATGCTACCCAAGAGTATGAAATGCCATCATGTTCGACAGCCTCCAACGCTATACTGTTAGGGAAATAGCGTGCTTTTAGAATTCTTGCACACAGACTCGAGGGGTTTTGCAAAATTCTCCAGCCCTGTCTCAAGAGCATTGCTAGGTTGAAAGTGTGCATGTCTCGGAACCCTAGCCCTCCCATGGCCTTAGGCTGTGCAAGCTTCTCCCAACTGAGCCAATGCATGGAATTTTGTTTATCTTGCTGGCTCCACCAAAAGTTACCAAGGAGTGTATTCAGCTCCGCATAAAAGGTTTTAGTCAAGTCAAAGCAAGACATAGCAAAAGTGGGAATGGCTTGTCCCACAGCCTTTACTAGGGTCTCCTTACTCTCCTTTGCTAGAAGTCTTTCCTGCCATCCATACACACGCCCACACATGTTTCGTTTGATGTAACTGAAAGCTTTCTTCCTGGACCGTGCCACATGGACGGGAAGCCCGAGGTATTTCTCATTCCAATCCTCATTGTGTATTCCTAGTGCAGTTTTCACTGTTGTCCTGTCATCATCACATGTGCTGGGGCTAATCATAATTGCCGACTTCTCCGTGTTTATGCATTGTGCGGAGCAAGTTTCACACAATTGTAGCATATCATTTAGCGCTGTTGCTTCTTGCTATTCAGCCCTGATCAGCAACATGGAGTCATCCGCGAATAATAGATGTGATACAGATGGTGCCCTCGGGCATACTTTCACGCCATGTATGATGCCTCGCTCTTCTGCATCTAACAGCAACACCGACAAGCCTTCCGCACATATGACAAATAGGTAGGGGGAGATGTGATCCCCTTGTCGAAGTCCTCGCTCGGGGCTGAATTGTTGCGTTAGTTGGCCATTAACCTTGATTTGATATCGTACAGTCTAGACACATTTCATGACCAGCTCAGTCCATCTCGAACTGAACCCCAATTTGTGAAGCATGGCCTCCAAGAACCTACACTCCACCCGGTCATACGCCTTACTCATATCTGCTTTAATGGCCGCCACTCCACTCCTCCCTTTCCTTTTGTTCATCAAATAGTGAGAGACCTCATAGGCTGTGAGAACATTGTCTGTAATTAGTCTCCCCGGCACAAACGCACTCTGGTGCTCTGAGATCACCTCGGGCAGGATCAATTTAAGTCTATTGGCAATCACCTTTGATACTAGCTTGTATACGACATTGCACAAACTGATGGAGCGGAGGTCCTTGATTCTTTTTGGGTTTTTGACCTTGGGGATAAGCACAACCATAGTATCATTCCACCCCTTGGGGATCTCTCCACCATTCAGTACCTTTAGGACTTCCTCCACAACTTGATCTCCCATAAAATGCCAATGACGCTTAAAAACAATCGCCGGCATCCCATCTGGACCGGGTGCTTTGAGATCGCCTATGTGATCAAGTGCAGCTTTCACCTCCTCCTTGGTGTAATCGGCCTCAAGGACTGCGTTCATAGCATTTGAGACGCGAGGTTGCACCTTGTCCATTAGTTCATTGAGGCGCTGAGGGTTGGATGATGTAAACAGGTCCTGAAAAAGGAACAAACATAGTTAGTTACGGCCTCCCCTTCCTCCACCACCGTTCTATCCTCCCTCTGAATCTCCTTAAGTCTGTTAGACCTCTTCCTTGTTGTTGCTACAGACTGCAGATACTTGATATTTTTGTTCCCACCTCGCAGCCACCACATATGTGCCCTTTGCGTTAATTGCGTGTGTTTCTTCTCTTTCAGCTCCTCTAGTTCTCCTCTCATCCTTGCCTCTGCTACGTCTTGAGCTTGCGTTGGTTTTCCTCGAAGAGGAGAGGGTGATGCAGCAAAGTCTAGCGTAAGTATTTCCCTCAGTTTGAGAACCAAGGTATCAATCCAGTAGGAGGCTCCTCAAAAGTCCCATGCACCTACACAAACAAACTGAGAACTCGCAACCAACGCAATAAAGGGGTTGTCAATCCTTCACGGCCACTTCATGAAAGTGAGATCTAATAAAGATAGTATGATAAGATAAATATATTTTTGGTATTTTATAATATAGATGCAAAAAATAAAGATGCAAATAAAAGTAGATTGGAAGTAAATATGATAAGAGATAGACCCAGGGGCCATAGGTTTCACTAGTGGCTTCTCTCAAGATAGCATAAGTATTATGATGGGTGAACAAATTACTGTCGAGCAATTGATAGAAAAGCGCATAGTTATGAGATTATCTAGGCATGATCATGTATATATGCATCACGTCCATAACAAGTAGACCGACTCCTGCCTGCATCTACTACTATTACTCCACACATCGACCGCTATCCAGCATGCATCTAGAGTATTAAGTTCATAAGAACAGAGTAACGCATTAAGCAAGATGACATGATATAGAGGGATAAACTCATGCAATATGATATAAAGTGCATCTTGTTATCCTCGATGGCAACAATACGATACGTGCCTTGCAACCCTTTCTGTCACTGGGTAAGGACACTGCAAGATTGAACCTAAAGCTAAGCACTTCTCCCATGGCAAGAAAGATCAATCTAGTAGGCCAAACCAAACTGATAATTCGAAGAGACTTGCAAAGATAACTTAATCATACATAAAATAATTCAGAGAAGATTCAAATATTATTCATAGATAAACTTGATCATAAACCCACAATTCATCGGATCTCGACAAACACACCGCAAAAAGATATTACATCGTATAGATCTCCACAAGAGAGGGGGAGAACATTGTATTGAGATCCAAAAAGAGAGAAGAAGCCATCTAGCTAATAACTATGGACCCGTAGGTCTGTGGTAAACTACTCACAACTCATCGGAGGGTCAAGGATGTTGATGTAGAGGCCCTCCGTGCTTGATTCCCCCTCTGGCAGAGTGCCGGCAAAGGCTCCAAGATGGGATCTCGCGGATACAGAAGGTTACGGTGGTGGAAATTGTGTTTCGTGGTGCCCCTGGATGTTTTCGGGGTGCGTAGGTACATATAGGAAGAAGACGTACGTCAGTGGCCGCCCGAGGGGCCCAAGAGACAGGGGGGGGCTCCTATCTCGTGGAGGCTCCGGTTGCTTCTTGACTTGCACTCCAAGTTCTCTGGATCACGTTCGGTGAGAAAATCACGTTCCCGAAGGTTTTATTCCGTTTGGACTCCGTTTGATATTCCTTTTCTTCGAAATACTGAAATAGGCAAAAAACATCAATATGGGCTGGGCCTCCGGTTAGTAGGTTAGTCCCAAAAATGATATAAAAGTGGAAAATAAAGCCCAATAAAGCCTAAAACAGTAGATAAAGTAGCATGGAGCAATCAAAATTTATAGATACATTGGAGACGTATCAGGCATCCCCAAGCTTAATTCTTGCTCGTCCTCGAGTAGGTAAATGATAAAAAGAGAATTTTTGATGCAGAGTGATACTTTGGCATAATTTCAATGTAAATCTTCTTAATTGTGGTATGAATATTCAGATCCGAAAGATTCAAGACAAAAGTTCATATTGACATAAAAATAATAATACTTCAAGTATACTAACTAAGCAATTATGTCTTCTCAAAATAACATGGCCAAAGAAAGTTATCCCTACAAAATCATATAGTCTGGCTATCCTCCATCTTCCCCGCACAAAATATTTAAATCATGCACAACCCCGATGACAAGCCAAGCAATTGTTTCATACTTTATCATTTTCAAAACTTTTTCAATCTTCACGCAATACATGAGCTTGAGCCATGGATATAGCACTATATGTGGAATAGAATGGTGGTTGTGGAGAAGACAAAAAGGGAGAAGATAGTCTCACATCAACTAGGCGTATCAACGGGCTATGGAGATGCCCATCAATAGATATCAATGTGAGTGAGTAGGGATTGCCATGCAACGGATGCACTAGAGCTAGAAGTATATGACAGCTCAACAAAAGAAACTAAGTGGGTGTGCATCCAACTCGCTTGCTCACGAAGACCTAGGGCATTTGAGGAAGCCCATCATTGGAATATACACGCCAAGTTCTATAATGAAAAATTCCCACTAGTATATGAAAGTGACAAAATGAGAGACTCTCTATCATGAAGATCTTGGTACTACTTTGAAGCACAAGTGTGGTAAAAGGATAGTAACATTGCCCTTCTCTCTTATTCTCTCATTTTTCTTTTTTTTCTTTGGGCCTTTTCTTTTTTTTGGCCTCCCTTTTTTTTCTTTTTTTTATTTTTCGTCCGGAGTCTCATCCCGACTTGTGGGGGAATCATAGTCTCCATCATCCTTTCCTCACTGGGACAATGCTCTAATAATGATGATCATCACACTTTTATTTACTTACAACTCAAGAATTACAACTCGATACTTAGAACAAAATATGACTCTATATGAATGCCTCCGACGGTGTACCGGGATATGCAATGAATCAAGAGTGACATGTATGAAAGAATTATGAATGGTGTCTTTGCCACAAATACGATGTCAACTACATGATCATGCTAGCAATATGACAATGATGGAGCGTGTCATAATAAACGGAACGGTGGAAAGTTGCATGGCAATATATCTCGGAATGGCTATGGAAATGCCATAATAGGTAGGTATGGTGGCTGTTTTGAGGAAGATATATGGTGGGTGTATGATACCAGCGAAAAGTGCACGGTATTAGAGAGGCTAGCAATGGTGGAAGGATGGGAAAAAGTGCGTTTAATCCATGGACTCAACATTAGTCATAAAGAACTCATATACTTATTGCAAAAATCTAGAAGTTATCAAAGCAAAGTATTACGCGCATGCTCCTAGGGGGATAGATTGGTAGGAAAAGACCATCGCTCGTCCCTGACCGCCACTCATAAGGAAGACAATCAATAAATAAATCATGCTCCGAGTTCATCACATAACGGTTCACCATACGTGCATGCTACGGGAATCACAAACTTCAACACAAGTATTCTTTAAATTCACAACTACTCAACTAGCATGACTCTAATATCAACATCTTCATATCTCAAAACAATTATCAAGCATCAAACTTTTCTTAGTATTCAACGCACTCAAAAGAAAGTTTCACATATCTTGAATACCAAGTATATTAATATTTAAGCAAATTACCATGCTATTAACGACTCTCAAAATAATCTAAGTGAAGCATGAGAGATCAATAGTTTCTTAAAAAAAATATACCACCGTGCTCTAAAAGATCTAAGTGAAGCACTAGAGCAAAAATTATCACGCTCAAAAGATATAAGTGAAGCACTATGAGCAAAACTATCAAGCTCAAAAGATATAAGTGAAGCACATAGAGTATTTTATCAAATTCCAATTTATGTATGGCTCTCTCAAAAGGTGTGTACAGCAAGGATGAATGTGTTAAACTAAAAATCAAAAACTAATATAACACACGACGCTCCAAGCAAAACACTTATCATGTGGTGAATAAAAATATAGCCCCAAGTAAAGTTACCAATGAACGAAGATTTAAAGAGGGATGCCTTCCCGGGGCATCCCCAAGCTTAAACTTTGGCTATTCGTGAATATCTTGGGGTGCCATGGGCATCCCCAAGCTTAGGCTCTTGCCACCCTTTATTCCATAGTCCATAAAAGCTTTACCCAAAACTTGAAAACTTCACAACACAAAACTCAATAGAAATCTCGTGAGCTCCGTTAGAGAAAGAAAACAAAAGACTACTTTAAGGTACTGTAATGAACTAATTATTTATTTATATTGGTGTTAAACCTACTGTATTCCAACTTTTCTATGGATTATAAACTATTTTACTAGCCATAGATTCATCAAAATAAGCAAACAACACACGAAAAACAGAATCTGTCAAAAACAGAACAGTCTGTAGTAATCTGTCACTAACGCAAAATTCTGGAACTCCAAAAAATCTACCAAAATTAGAATACCTATAAAATTTGTTTATTGATCATCCGCAATTATAATTACTATTTTATCACATTCTGGTGATTTTTAACAATTCGGGCACTGAGCGCAAAGTTTCTGGAAATTACAGCAAGATCAAATAACTATCATCCAAGAAGACCCAATAGGTTTAACTTGGCACAAACACTAATTAAAAGATAAAACCACATCTAAACAGAAGGTAGATGGATTATTTATTCCTAAACAGAAACAAAAACAAAAAACATAAAGAAAATTGGGTTGCCTCCCAACTAGCGCTATCGTTTAACGCCCCTAGCTAGGCATAAAAGCGAGGATAGATCTAACGAGTGCCATCTTTGGCACTAAACTCATAAGTAGCACGCATGATAGATTCATAAGGTAATTTAACTTTCTTTCTTGGAAAGTGCTCCATGCCTTTCTTTAAGGGAAATTGGAATCTAATATTCCCTTCCTTCATATCAATAATCGCACCAATCGTTCTAAGGAAAGGTCTACCAAGAATAATAGGACATGAAAGATTGCAATCTATATTCCCTTCCCATAGGCTTTTTAATGGTGGAATCCGCAAGGTGCAAATTTAAAGAACAATCATCAAGATCATGGAAACCTAGAATATCACATAAAGTTTTCGGAATCGTGGAAACACTAGCACCCAAATCACACAAAGCAAAACACTCATAATCTTTAATTCTAATCTTTATAGTAGGTTCCCACTCATCATTAAGTTTTCTAGGTATAGAAACTTCCAAATTAAGTTTCTCATCATAAGATTGCATCAAGGCATCAACAATATGCTTGGTAAAAGCTTTATTTTGACTATAAGCATGAGGAGAATTAACAGCGGATTGCAACAAGGAAATACAAACTTTTAAAGAGCAATTATCATAATTAAATTCCTTGAAGTCCGAGATAGTGGGTTCAACATTATTAGAAGTTGAGGATTCTCCAATCTCACTTTTACCAAATTTATCATTAAGATCTAAATATTCCGAATTCTTGGGACGCCTTCTAGGCAAAGTTGATTCATCATCAGTCCCATAATCATCAAAGTTCGTATTGCAAAACATAGATCTAATTGGAGATGAATCAATAACTTTAAGATCCTCATCATTATTTTCACGGAAACTACACAAACACGCTTTTATAAAGCTTTCTTTCTTAGCACTCAATCTAGCGGTTCTTTCCTTGCACTCGTCAATGGAAATTCTCATTACTTTGAGAGACTCATTGATATCATGCTTAGGAGAAGAAGATCCAAGTTTAAGAGAATTAACATCAAGCGAAAGTCTATCAACGTTCCTAGCCAAATCATCAACTTTGAGCAATTTTTCTTCAAGCATAGCATTAAAATTCTTTTGAGAGATCATAAATTCTTTCACGCTATTCTCAAAATCAGAGGGCATCTTATTAAAATTACCATAAGAATTATTGTAGGAATTTCCATAATTATTGGAGGGACTACTAGGGAACGGTCTAGCATTAAAATTTCCTCTATAAGCATTGTTTCCAAAACTATTCCTACCAACAAAATTCACATCCATAGATTCATTATTATTCTCAATCAAGGAAGACAAAGGCATATCATTGAGATCAAGAGGAGTATTTTTAGTAGCAAGCATCTTCATAAGTTCATCCATCTTTCCACTCAAAACATTGATTTCTTCTATAGCATGCACTTTTTTACTAGAAGATCTTTCGGTGTGCCATTGAGAATAATTAGCCATAATATTATCAAGTAACTTTGTAGCATCTCCTAACGTGATTTCCATAAAGGTGCCTCCCGCGGCCGAATCTAAGAGATTTCTAGAAGCAAAGTTCAAACCGGCATAAAATTTTTGTATGATCATCCATAAGTTCAAACCATGAGTAGGGCAATTGTGAAGCATCAATTTCATTCTTTCCCAAGATCGGGCAACATGCTCATGATCAAGTTGTTTAAAATTCATAATATCGTTCCTAAGAGTGATGATCTTAGCGGGAGGAAAATACTTAGAGATAAAAGAATCTTTGCACTTGTTCCAAGAATCAATACTATTTTTAGGCAAAGACGAAAACTAAACTTTAGCGCGATCTCTAAGTGAAAACGGAAATAACTTCAGTTTGACAACATTGTTATCCGTATCTTTCTTCTTTTGCATATCACACAAATCAACAAAGTTGTTTAGATGAGTAGCGGCATCTTCGCTAGGAAGGCCAGCGAATTGATCTTTCATAACAAGATTCAGCAAAGGGTATTGATTTCACAAGACTCATCATTATTAAGAGGAGCAATCGGAGTACTAAGGAAATCATTATTATTCATATTCGAGAAGTCAAACAATTTGGTATTATCTTGCGCCATGGCAACAAGTAATCCAACACACAAGCAAACATAAAAACGACGAGCAAAAAAGAGAGGAGGAGATTGGGAAAGAGAGGGCGAATAAAATGGCAAGGGTGAAGTGGGGGAGAGGAAAACGAGAGGCAAATGGCAAATAATGTAAATGCGAGGGAGATAGGTTTGTGATGGGTACTTGGTATGTCTTGACTTGAGCGAAGACCTCCCCGGCAACGGCGCCGGAAATCCTTCTTGCTACGTCTTGAGCTTGCGTTGGTTTTCCTCGAAGAGGAGAGGGTGATGCAGCAAAGTGTAGCGTGAGTATTTCCCTCAGTTTTGTGACGCCCGGGTAATTAAGCTACAGTAATCCCCTCCTAAAGTTGCCATGTCATCGCAGTTAATTTGCTAAACCTCACTTTGATCCAAACCCGATTCAGATTCAAAGTTAAAATAAAGTCAAATTATTATTTCTTCAACCGGTAAAACAAAAATGTTCGGTCGGTTGCGGATATTCACTAGGTAAATAACATGAAGGATCTAACATTAAATGGATTTTTAAATCTCCCCTGGAAATAATTAAAGTGTTCATACAACACCTTTTATGCCTTTTAAAATGTGAACTTATTTTCAAACAATTCCAAATAACCCACCAAACCTTTCGGGCAATGCCCAAAATATCAGTAGGTAATTATGTGAGGAGTTTCAACTTTAACTAAAATCATTTAGTACCTACATTAAGTACAAAACAGTAAAGGAATAAACTAATAAAGACAGAAAACAAAACAATACAAAAAAAAACAGGAAAGCGAGGGAACCCCTCCCTGACGCCCTGCCAGGGCCCGCCTCCTCAACCCCCTCTTGCGTGGATCCAGTCGGGGGCAATCGATGCCCCTGACGCCCTGCGCCGATGCCGGATCTCCCCCGCCGGAGCCATTCCGCCACCCGCCGTCGTCGACGGCCACCTCGCCGGACCTCTGCCTCTACGTCGCCTCCTCGTCCTCCTCCTCGGGCATGCCGCCGTTCCCCTGCACCGCAAGTGAGGCCCGTCCTCTCCTCCTCCCTCCCTCGCTATCGCTCGAGCTCGCCGGAGCTCGTAACCGCCCTCCCCCTCGTTGCACGCACTCCACCGCGCCCCGGTTTTCCCCCTCCCCTGCACGTTTTCCCAGCCACGCCCGTGCGTGTTTCGCCAGCAGACCGGCGTGCGCATGCCGCGCCAGCGCCAGCCACCATCGCCGTTGGTCACTGCGCCCGGCCCCATGGCGCCCCTGTTCTCCCCGCTCCGCCCTGTGCGTCGTCTCCGGCCACCACACACGGCCTCGGCAAGCCCCCGGCCCTCCTCCTGTCGTGCTGCCGCGGCTCCGCCGCCCCCAACCGCGCTGCTGGCCCGCGCCGCGGCCAACCCCTCTCCGTCGACGCCCCGGCTCCGGCCACTCCGGCCGCCACGGCCGGCGACTTCTAGCCGGCGACTGCTGCTTGTTGGATCGAGGCTCGCCCGCTAACGGCTGCCCGTTTGGCCTCTGTACATTGAACGCCGGGCCCACGCCAGAAAACAAAAAAATTAATTAATTAATAATAATAAGTAAATAGTAATTAATTAATTAGATAATTAATTAACTTAATTGATCATGTTTAATTAATCTAATTAAACATTAGTTAACCTAATTAACTAACTAAATTAATTAAGAGGTTAATTAGGATAATGTGACAATGATGACGGGACCCACCCGCTAGTTTGGTGGTCAACGGTCAACGTTGATCGCCGACGTCGACATGACATCATCTCGACGTCATAAATCCATTTTCGAATTAATTAAATAACTAATTAAATTCCAGAAATTAATAAAATCTTTAGAAAATCATATCTTTTAATCCGTAACTCGGATTAAAATATTTTCAACATGAAAGTTACTCGAGCAGCGAGGCGAACCCGGATACGCAGTCCGTTCGTCCGCCACACCCCCCTAACCTATCGAACCCGCAACTTTCCCCCTCCGGCTCCTCTGCCCGAAAACACGAAACACCGAGGATATTTTCCCAGATGTTTCCTCCCTTAACCGGTACCACCTCATACCACGTTAGGGCACGCCTAGCATCGTTACTTGTCATGTCATATATCGATATGCATCTGTTTACATGGAATTCATTGTTTCTTCCCCCTCTTCTCTCCGGTAGACTACGAGACCGACTGCTGCTGCCCGGTTCGACCACGGAGTTGGCGACCCCTCTCTCTTGCCGAGCAACCAGGCAAGCCCCCTCCTTGATCACAGATATCACCTACCCTCCTCTATCTGCTTGCATTAGAGTAGTGTAGCATATTCTTGCTTTCGATTATACCTATCTGATGCATAGCTTTGTCCTTGTTACTCTTGTTGTTACCTTTACGAAATCCTATATGCTTAGTATAGGATGCTAGTATTTTCATCTGTGGCCCTACATTCTTGTCCAAATGCTGCGTGCTATACTATCGGGCCGTGATCACTCGGGAGGTGATCACGGGTATATACTATATACTTATACATGATACATGTGGAGACTAAAGTCGGGTAATTTGGTGGAGCACCCATGAGTGGATCTTGAGGCGGAACGACAGGCAGGTTGAGACCGCCTAGGAGAGAGGTGGGCCTGGCCTGTTCGGCGTTCGCGGATACTTAACACGCTTAACGAGATCTTGGTATTTGATCTGAGTTGGCTCTGAGCTTATACGCACTAACCAACACGTGGGAAAGATATGGGCACTCGGCGTCGTGGTATCACCGAAGCACTTCGTGACGCCAATGACCGAGTGGCGCGCGCCGGATTGGAACGTAGGGCCTGCTCTTGTATTAAGGGGCTAGTTACGCTTTCACAGCGCATAACGTCTTGAGGTGTGCTCGAGGCGATGGGCCTGCACCCTGCGCTTAGGTTTAGACCGGCGTCTTGGCCTCTCTGTTGTGCCTAGGTGGGGCTGCGGCGTGTTGATCTTCCGCGCCGTGCATGACCCAGAAAGTGTGTCCGCCAAATGGGATCAAGCGTGTTGGGTAAGTTGGTGCACCCTGCAGGAAGTTAATCTATTGAATAGCCGTGATCTTGATAATGCAGGACGACTTGGAGTTGTACCTTGAGTTTATGACAACTAGAACCGGATACTAGATAAAACACACCCTTCCAAGTGCCGATACAACCGGTGGTCGCTCTCTCGGGGATATGAGGAGGGATCGCGGGTAGGATTATTGCTATGTGATGTTACTTGGAGGACTTCAACCTACCCTCCTCTACTTTGCAAGACGGTGACGAAGCGTAGTCTTCGATAAGACTAGCTATCCCCTCTTATTCGGCATTCTGCGATTCAGTCCACCGATATGGCCCTTTACACATATATCCTTGCATATGTAGTGTAGCTCCTTGCTTGCAGTACTTTGGATGAGTACTCACGGTTGCATTGTTTCCCCTTTTCCCCTATCTCTACTCGATTGCTGCAGCAGACGATGGAGCACGAGAGCAGACGCCACCGTTGATGGCGACTACTACACTGGAGGTGCCTACTACTACGTGCAGCCCGCGACGACGACGACCAGGAGTAGTTAGGAGGATCCAGGCAGGAGGCCTGCGCCTCTTCGATCAGTATCCGGTTTGTGCTAGCCTTCTTGAGGCAAACTTGTTTAACTTATGTCCGTACTCAGATATTGTTGCTTCGCTGACTCGTCTATGATCGAGCACTTGTATTCGAGCCCTCGAGGCCCTGGCTTGTATTATGATGCTTGTATGACTTATTTATGTTTTAGAGTTGTGTTGTGATATCTTCCGTGAGTCCACGATCTTGATCGTACACATTTGCGTGCATGATTAGTGTACGATTGAATCAAGCGTCAAGTTGGTATCGAGCCATTGCTGTAGGAATCCCCTTCCACACTCCTTGGTCAAGTCGAGTCTAGACATTGCAAAAACTTTTACTAACTTGGCTGTGTGCCTTACGGGCCCACTGTCACGCCCAATATGCGACCCTATCCAAAAGGAACTCGACGGTCCCACCAAGGATAGACCCGCATATTGAAACGCTTTTGCAAGGTGGATATCATTAGATCAACATTACATAATAGATGGGGATACATACATAAGGCACAAATGCCACAAGAATACATCAACATCATATACAAGATCAACATCCGACTACGGATGAAACATAAACAGAAACTCAAACGACATCCACCACGCTAGCCCGGGCTGCCGACCGAACCTATCCCCGATCGAAGAAGAAGCGGAAGAAGTACTCCAACACAAGCAAACATCGCTCTCACGTCATGATCATCGCAAACCTGTACCTGCAATCGGTGGTGTAGTAATCAGTGAGCCACGAGGACTCAACAATCCCATTACCATGGGTATCAAGACTAGCAAAGCTTAAAGGGGTAAGGAAGGGGTAAAGTGGTGAGATTGCAGCAACGACTAAGCATATATGGTGGCTAACATACGCAAATGAGAGCGAGAAGAGAAACAAAGGGCAGTCGTCAACTAGTAATGATCAAGAAGTGATCCTGAACTCCTACTTACATCGACATAACCCAGAAACCGTGTTCTCCTCTCGATCAACCCCGAAAAGAGACACTCACGGTTACTCACACGGTTGGTGTATTTTAGGAGAGTTTGCTTCAAGTTTACTACAACCGGATATTAACAAATTCCCATCTGCCACATAACGCGGGCACGGCTCTCGAAAGTTCAAACCCTGCAGGGTGTCCCAACTTAGCCCATGATAAGCTCTCGCAATCAACGAAGGATATTCCTTCTCCCGGGAAGACCCGATCAGTCCGGAATCCGGCTACAAGACATTTCGACAACAATAAAACAAGACCAGCAAGACCTCCGGCGTGCCGACACCACAGTAGTAGCAGCAGCGATCTCGTCCCGTGCCACGACCGGATGAGCAGTCCGTACAACTAAAACCAGCCCTCAAGTTTCCCGAGGTGGCGCTGCAAAGCACTCTAGTTTGGACCAACACTTAGACAAGCATTGGCCGGGGCTGAATAAAGATGACCCTCGAGAGAGCGACTCCCAAGGGAAAAGTAGGTGGTGGTGAGGCAAATGGTAAAACCAATGTTGGGCCTTCTTTGAAAAGTCTTATTCAAAGCGAACTGTCAAGGGGTCCCATAAATCACCCGACCGCGTTAGGGACGCAAAATCCGGGAACATAATACCGATATGACGGAAACTAGGCGGCAAGAGTGGAACAAAACACGGGCATAAGGCCGAGCCTTCCACCCTTTACCAAGTATATAGATGCATTAATAATGTAAGATATATTGTGATATCCCAACAAGTAAACATGTTCCAACAAGGAACGGCATCTCCATGTTCCAACAAGGAACAAACTTCATCTTCACCTGCAACTAACAACGCTATAAGAGGGGCTGAGCAAAGCGGTAACATAGCCAAACAATGGTTTGCATAGGAAGGGTGCAAAAGGTTAGATGCTGACATGGCAATTTGGGATGGCTTGATAAACATGTAATAGGTAGCGCAACATAGCGATAGAACGAAGCAACTAGCATAGCAATGATAGTAGTGAGATCCAGGGTAGCGGTCATCTTGCCTGAAATCCGCAAGGAAGAAGAACGAGTCCATGAAGAAGATGAGCGGATGAAGCGAACCAAGCGTGAGACGAGCGAATCCTCACGATCGCAGCAAGAAACAGGAACTAACAAGAAGAAGCACACAACATAGTAAACACACCACACATGAACAAGGCATGATGCACAACCAAGCATGATGCATGACAAATCTAGATGAAGCTACTCATTGCAAGAGATGATGCAAACAAGAGCAACACATCAAAACAAGTTTAAATGAGGCCGGAAACAACATATAACAATTCCGGTAAGTCCTCATATGCAAATTTCGAAATTGGTCCAGATCTGGATAAATTTATGTTAAAGTTGTTAAACAGCAATTTAAAATGCACCACGATGATCTACACGAAATTCTAGTCAAGTTACATATAAAGTTCATTAGATTCGGAGCTACGGCCTAGAAGATATGAGCAAAACAAGATAAGCATGGCATTGATGCAAAATGCATACAAACATCAAGCAAACACCTCAAAACAAGGATGCAACATGATA
The DNA here is from genome assembly GCA_021605205.1 of Aegilops longissima. Taxonomy (NCBI): domain Eukaryota; kingdom Viridiplantae; phylum Streptophyta; class Magnoliopsida; order Poales; family Poaceae; genus Aegilops; species Aegilops longissima. Next base: position 513,721,412 of record CM038676.1, read on the forward strand.
ATATGAAGCTACATGCAAAAGCAAGCAAGTTTCATATAGAGCACACTCAAAACGGAGCAACGGTTCAACACATACACCCTATACAAGTTTAAAGGACAAGCTGTCCAAAACAGCAACTAGGCATATTGCAAGCATCAAAAGAACATGCTACAGGACCTCAACATAATAACAGAAGACATGGGCATGAAGTACAGGTAAAGCATTACAAAACATGAACACTGAGCTATCTCCAGAAATCACTAGAACATGCTCAAACACACATGGCAAGATTGCAAATAATAACAGTTTCAGGCTTTGGCAGAAATAACATCAGGTTGCAATGTTTAGAGCTATCAAACAACATGTTACAGGAACTTATCATGGCAAACAAAGGCGTGGCATGAATCTACTAATTGCATAGAACAAAAGTCCCTTACTGATCATAAGCCAAAAAGGATCAGAAAATATGATGGCACCCATGTAAACATGGCAAGTTATATTACAGATTTGAACATGGCAGGAACAACGATAAGTAGGCATGTTGGTGAGCTTGAATCACTCACCACAGAGCAATACATAATATACTAAGCATACATACATCAAGAAGACATGGCATAGAAGCTATACATGGCAAGAACAACATCATAGCATGCAAGGATCAACTACAACAACCTTGGCAAAATTGAATAACATGTAAACAATCTGCCAGGAAACATTTTATAGCAAAAGTAGAGCTCGATTGACTCAAGCTATGGCACTCCATAATTGCAAACAAGGGCATGGATGGATAGAGCACGACATGTATAACAAAACATCCTTACTGAAGTATCTCAAAATATGCATGGATCTCTCTGTAGCATCAAATCAACATGGCATAAAAATATCAGCAAAACAGGGCTGAAATCAGCAACATCAAGAAGCCTAGTTTGAATGCTTGTGCTAGTCACCACAGAGATCACAAAAATACATGGCATATACCCCTGGAAAGATGGCATGGCATATTACAAAACACATGTAGGACTCAAGTCCATAGGATGCACACATCAATCATGGCAAAAATGACAAAAGTGCATGTCCTGATAAGAAACAGAAACTAACATCACATAGCACTCTTCCAACAGCATTTCGGGCATTACGATGAGCTCAAATGAAAATGATGCAATGATATGAAATAATCTACTCTTCGAGACGAACATTTTGACATATTACACGCACGAAACGGAGCAACAATGACAGAGTTATGGCATGATGAAAATGCATGAAAATTACTGAAACTCGGGGACTTAGAGGAATTTTCGAGGGGGGGGAAGGAAAGTCAACCATAGCACGGAAGTCGAGGCACGACCGGATCTTGCGCCGGAGCTCGTCGGAGGGGCGAGGGAGGCCGGAGTAGGACGGGGAGAGGGCCGGGGAGGCGGATCCAGCGACGAGGGGGCGGAGAGGCGCTGGGCGGCGAGGTTGCGCGGCGGCTTGGCGGGCGGCGGCCACGGAGGCGCGGCGGACGGGCGGTTGCACGGGCGCCGGTGAGCGCGGGACGGCGGCGAGGTCGCCGGCGGCGCTTGGCGAGGTAGCCGAGGCGGCTTCGGGCAGGAGGCGAGGCGGCGGAGCGGGCGGGCGGCGACGGCCGGGGAGGTGGCGCGGCAGGCGGGAGCTCGGCGAGCTCGCCGGCGGAGGGCGGCGCGGGCGAGGCGGCGCGGCGGCGGCGGATCCGGGCTCGCGGGCCCAGGTGGGCTCCATGGCGCGCGCGTGGTGGGGATCTGGCAGGGACGCGTGGCGCGCCTCGATTGGCTGTGGGCGGCGGCGCGGTGACGTGGCGACCTCTCATTGGCCGGAGTGAGGTGGCTGCGGGGCGGCGGACATGTCCGGCCGTCGCGGGATGAAATGTCCGGCGGCGGCGGGGAAGGTTAGGGTAGGTTTTGAACTGCGCGAAAAATCCGGGGGTGCACACATATTTATAGGTAGAGGGAGCTAGGAAAGTCCAAATGAGGTGCGGTTTTCGGCCACGCGATCGTGATCGAACGACCGAGAACATGGAGGGGAGTTTGGTGGGTTTTGAGCCACTTTGGAGGGGTGTTGGGCTGCAAACAAAAGAGGCTTTTGCGGTTACCCGGTTAACCGTTGGAGTATCAAACGACCTCCAAATGGCACGAAACTTGACAGGCGGTCTACCGGTGCTATACCAAGGCCGCTTGACAAACCTCGGTCCATTCCGAGACCATTTAACACCCGCACATGAAAAGAGGGAAAAGGGGGCGCCGGGAGACATAGGAGTGCCGGATTGCAAAACGGACAACGGGGAAAATGCTCGGATGCATGAGACGAACATGTATGCAAATGCGATGCACATGATGACATGATAAAAAATGCAGATGATGACATGGCAAAGAGAGACACGCAAGCACATGACATGGCAACGACGGCAAATAATTGGCGGACACCTGGCGCATCGAATCCGGGGTGTTACACCCACGTCGCCATCGGGTGGTACTAGGATCTTTTACTCCTCGACCTTTACTCTGGGACTCTGAACTCTCTTCTATTCGGGTTAAACGATTTTTACTAAAATCTAACTTTAGGACCTCGTTACTACTTCCTCCCGGAGAACCCCTCACCACAGGTGATTGCTCCGTGAACCAGAAGAATTTGAAGATACTCTCCGATATTCTCTCGAGACCTTGTGCCTGTCGCTTTGGTAATTCCCTACCACCGAAACATCCCTATGGATAAATACATACGCCTGTCGTTCTTACTTTTATTCCCAGTTAATCTTGTTATTACAAGATACCCCGAAGTTTTCCCTATTATTCCGAGAATACTTTGTGCCTACTGCCTAGCAGTTCTTTGCCACATGAATACCCCTTCATATAAATCCTCGCACTTGTCGAGTATCCGCTCATCCCCAGTTGTTCATGTGTTTCACAAAGTCTTCAAAATAATATTCGATCTCCCGAAAATCCTTTGGGGCCTTTGGCTTTTGAAATTCTTGCTTGCTTGCATTATGGTTAATCCCATAAGTCCCGTAGTCATATTGACATTCCTTGTCATTATCATTTTGAGTTTGTTGACTCAATATGTTGGCGAATACACGCAATCATCATTGACCCTTATAAATTACTTTTCCGGCTGAGCTGCCATTCTTTTAACTGGGATTGGTTCTCGACCAATCCCATTGTCTTTGATTGTACCCTAAGGCTATTCAACTTATCCACCCCTAATCAGAGCATTGCTTCTGATCCCTTGATTTGGAAATCATAATTCCTTTGCATTTGACAATTGAGTTAGTCAGTTGTTTCTATAATCTGCTTCCTCTAGTTGAGTACCGATGCTCACGTCAGATCCCTTGTGGACCACCAGATCCTTTGTTGGATTTTATCTGACAACGCCCTTCATATTCAAGAACCTTGTGAGCCTTTCTCGGATACATAATGCCTTTGGTAAATTGTATCGTCTGCTTTCTCAACCATGCTCCGCCTTCGAGCTTGAGTTAATTACTTCTAAAAGATTCTGGTATATGATTCTTAGATGCCCCGATGGGTTGAACCTATGCCTTCCTTAATATGTGTGAACTCGAAAGTTTTCACGAGTCGTACTCTTCTGGTATTTTGCCAGATAAAATTTCAACGCTATAACTTCATCGAAGGCGAGAAGTGAATGAAAGGGTATGCATTGGAGAAGTGGGAGTCGACCTTGAACTTTGTGTTCATGCCCATGGACACGATGTATATCCTATCATGGAAGCTTCTTGTAACAATAACTATTTCCTTGATAACTAACATATGTTATCTGTGAATTGATCCCTTGCAACCGTGGTTCCGACCATGATTGTTCTTCTTTGATCTCATTTTCGGACAAATTAAAACAATTGTCTTCTGTGGATCAATACACCAGTCCAACCTTTACTTTGATCTTGTGTCGAGTATTACCCCCCTGGTATCTCGAGATTATCATGGAACTGCATAACTTCTTATGAGTTCTTCATCAAGTGCTACATTCCCACTGATTCCAATTTTTCACGGGCTCGAGTTATTAAACACTCAAAGACACCAATAACTGAACCGAGTCCGCACTCACGGTTCAACAACTCTTGTAAGCTTCTATAAGTACGAGTTTGTACCTGATCACATCATTCCTAGCCTGATCGGCTATATCATTATCATGCTAAATTTTAACTGTGCTACCGGGTCCTTCTCGGAGCACATATTTCGACGGTGAGCTAATCTTACAATCGATCTCCCTCGTCATACCGTTTGACCTTGTACAGCAAGCTTGATTTCGAGTTCGTGTCGTAACTGTGGTTCCAATAACCTCTTGCTTCCTCATTCCTTTGGCTTGATGTCGTCGCTGATTGAATTACTTCTTCATGAAATCTCTCGACAACTGTGTCGTGATCATCATCAACATCCTAAGCTCTTCCAAGATATCTATCAAATTCTTGATGAGAAATACCACCCTTTTGCTCTCGATGATTTGTGTTATCATCGACCACTTTAATGCCTTTCGTTCAACATAAACTTGTTCGTGTTCTGTGTTATATCTTGAGTTCCTTGCTATCCAGCAATTGTTCTTCTTTACCTTGGACTATTACCATCTTTTGTGTCAAGAATGTCGTGATAACTTCACCACCTCTTAAGAATTCTTGGTATAGTGATACTTCTCACCCTCACCATTCTGTCTTGGTACCCGTGTTCTTTCTAACCGGAATACCGACAAATGAACTATGTTGTGCGAATTCAAAACTTCTAGCAACCCTTTTGCTTTGAAGTTAATGATCGAGTTTCATTCTAATACTTTGGTTATTGAAACACCATTCCGACGTTGGTCCTGCAACCCAGCCCATATTCGGGTGCACCTTTCAACCCATGTTTAATTGTGTATGTTTTCCTCGAGCATACCTCATTATGTCATCTGATCTGACAAATGTTATCTCCTTATTCACATATTTGGGGAAATCCATCCTTTTGGAAATCTCGAGGAATGGTCGCTGAGTCCATCAGCCACCTCCTCGTCCTCTCCTTGGGTTAATGATGGACTCTTGTTAACGGAAATCACTTCATAGTTCATTTCCCCGAGAATCTTACAATGTCACCTCGTCAATTTGTGTTGCACCTTTTCTTCTCAGACATCCTGAGTCTGAGGTATCATGACACCAATCGGATCTGAATCTCGGTCAAATATGATGGCTGGGACAACTTTCCAAGAGTTATGATATTGGTCTTTTGATGAACCGGTAACATGATGTCATGCCTAGCACCCCCCCCTGGGTGGAGGACCGATCATTATAAATTCTTTTGCAAGGATAACTATTCTTCCTGGAGGAAATTGTAAGACCTATTTTATAAGTTGTCCCTGATGGATCCATTGAGTATCTAAAGTCTGACCTTGGCTTGAACACCATGTCAATGCTATCTCGAAGCATGTCTATGGTACCCCAATTCTCAACAAGAACATTTGAAGCCCAATGCTAAATGTTTCCTGCTCAATTATCCAAACACCGTTGTATGGGTAATGTCATGAAAAATTCTCTCCCCTACCTAAAGAGTTTTCTACATTATATCCTGACATGGATATCATGCTCTGCTTGTCCTTGGGAAGGATATACCCTTGAAATATGTGTTTAAACACATTTTCCTTTCCATTGTTCTGTTTAATATGATAATCATATTTTACTTTCCATTGGTTGGTTTAACGTTTCATGTGACATATATGATCTAAGCAGCAATATTCTCCTGCTTATGAAAACACCTCGGTGTACAATTCTGTCAGCAAGACCCTATTGCTATTGTTGATGACATTTCGGTAGCCACCGATGGACGAGAACTTTGCCTAATGGTCCGCCTCGTTCGACGAGCAGGAAAATGGTTCTCTTCGTCCCTCGCCCTTGGTACCAACATTGTTGCCAACAAAACTGACAGGCTATCCTATGACATACCTTGCTATCTTGACCATGCAAATGTTAGCGCCTTCCTGCTTTTAACCCACATGGTGGGCCCATAACCCACAGCTCCACAGGATCGAAACCTGACTCACCTGTACAACCCTGTTTCTAATGGTTATTCCCCATGCTTGGCTTTGTATTTAATTCACGGGCCACCTTCCGAGTGCTCTATTCTGGTATCAGACGCTATACTTACTCTCGCTACTCTGAACCCCTTTCTCACTCTGGTTCAGACTTCGAGCCACTATCTATCTGCTTGGAACCTCTTATTGTACCTTCGAACCTCACTCTCGGTGTGTTTTATTTGTTCAACTCGAGAGGTACTCTTATACTCATTCATGGGTTAATCCCAGATTATTACCCTTATAGCATTCTGTCGTTGCCGATCGGCCCTGTTACCTATTCGTAAGTACGATGAAGATCCCGAAGAAAGGATGTCGACTTCATCATGATGACCGGAAGCAAGGGAATGAAGACATCAACGTATTGGCTCGGTCTCTTCGAGAAGAGCAAGCCAGAATGAGAAGACCCGCTAGACTCGTTGCCAAACCTTTCCCCCTTTCACTACCTCTTAAATCTCGGGACGAGATTTCTTGTAGTGGAGGAGAATTGTGACGCCCGGGTAATTAAGCTACAGTAATCCCCTCCTAAAGTTGCCATGTCATCGCAGTTAATTTGCTAAACCTCACTTTGATCCAAACCCGATTCAGATTCAAAGTTAAAATAAAGTCAAATTATTATTTCTTCAACCGTAAAACAAAAATGTTAGATTCGGTTGCGGATATTCACTAGGTAAATAACATGAAGGATCTAACATTAAATGGTTTTTAAATCTCCCGAAATAATTAAAGTGGTCATACAACACCTTTTATGCCTTTTAAAATGTGAACTTATTTTCAAACAATTCCAAATAACCCACTAAACCTTTGGGCAATGCCCAAAATATCGATGAGGTAATTATGTGAGGAGTTTCAACTTTAACTAAAATCATTTAGTACCTACACTAAGTACAAAACAGTAAAGGAATAAACTAATAAAGACAGAAAACAAAACAATACAAAAAAAACAGAAAGCGAGGAACCCTCCTGCTGGACCGTGGCCCAAGGCCAACCCCGAGCCCACCCGCCACCCCCTCCCTCCATAGCCCCACCGGGAGAAACCTTAGCCGGTCCACCCGTTCTCCCCACGATCCCCACGCCTCTCTCCCCTTCCCCGATCCAGATCGGGATCGGGAGGGACGAACCTCCCCACGACGCCCCAACCCGGCCGATGCCGCCGGCGCTCCTCGCCGTCGCCTCATCCCACCTCCACCTCTTCCTCTCACCCCCGATCCGGATCGGGCACCGAGCTCGCCCCCGTGCGCGACCCCCCTCCGACCTCGCCTCGACGGTAATCGCTGGCGCCCCGTCGTCGCGTCGCCTTCGCCGTCGAGCACGGCCGCGCCGTGGCCGCCTCCTCAACCCCTCTTGCGTGGATCCGATCGGGGCAATCGATGCCCCGACGCCTGCGCCGATGCGGATCTCCCCACGGAGCCATTCCGCCACCGCCGTCGTCGACGGCCACCTCGCCGGACCTCTCGCCTCTCGTCGCCTCCTCGTCCTCCTCCTCGGGCATGCCGCGTGCCCCTGCACCGCAAGTGAGGCCCGTCCTCTCCTCCTCTCTCCTCGCTATCGCTCGAGCTCGCGGAGCTCAGAATAACATCCCTCCCCTCGTTGCACGACTCCACCGCGCCCGGTTTTTCCCTCCCTCAGACGTTTTCCCGGCCACGCCCGTGCGTGCTTTCGCCTGCCAGACTGCCATGCGCGACGACGCGCCGCGCCCGCCACCATCGCCGTTGGTCACTGCGCCCGCCCCATGGCGCCCTGTTCTCCTGCTCGCATACGGCGTCGTCTCCGCCACCACACACGGCCTCGGCAAGCCCCCGCCCTCCTCCTATCGTCTTTGCTGCAGCTCGCCGCCCCAATCAAGGCTGGCTTGGCTGCGCCATGCCAACCCCTCTCCGTCGGCCGACTGCTCCGGCCACTCGCCGCCATGCCGGGCGACTTCGCCGGCGACCTCTGTTGTCTTTGGATCAGGCTCGGCCCGCTAACGGCTGCCCCGTTTGGCCTCTGTGCCACTAAACGCCGGGGCCCACGCCCTGGAAAACAAAAAAAATTAATTAATTAATAATAATAAATAAATAGTAATTAATTAATTAGATAATTAATTAACTTAATTGATCATGTTTAACTGCTAGTTTGACTGGTCAACGGTCAACGTTGACTGCTGACGTCAGCATGACATCATGCTGACGTCATAAATCCATTTTCGAATTAATTAAATAACTAATTAAATTCCAGAAATTAATAAAATCTTTAGAAAATCATATCTTTTAATCCGTAACTTCGGATTAAAATATTTTCAACATGAAAGTTACTCGAGCAGCGAGGCGAATCCAGATCGCAATCCGTTTGTCCGCCACACCCCTAACCTATCGAACCCGCAACTTTCCCCTCCGGCTCCCGCTTGAAAACACGAAACACCGGGGATATTTTCCCGGATGTTTCCCCCCTTAACCGGTACCACCTCATACCACGTTAGGGCACGCCTAGCATCGTTACTTGTCATGTCATGCATCGATATGCATCTGTTTACATGGAATTCATTGTTTCTTCCCCCTCTTCTCTCCGGTAGACTACGAGACCGACGCTGCTGCTGCCCAGTTCGACTACGGAGTTGACGGCCCCTCTCTCTTGCCAGAGCAACCAGGCAAGCCCCCCCCCCCCATGATCACCAGATATCACCTACTCTCCTCTATACTGCTTGCATTAGAGTAGTGTAGCATGTTACTGCTTTCATTATACCTATCCCGATGCATAGCCTTTGTCCTTGTTACTCTGTTGTTACCTTTACGCAATCCTATATGCTTAGTATAGGATGCTAGTATTTTCATCTGTGGCCCTACATTCTTGTCCGTCTGCCGTGCTATACTATCGGGTCGTGATCACTCGGGAGGTGATCACGGGTATATACTATATACTTATACATGATACATGTGGAGACTAAAGTCGGGTCGATTGGTGGAGCACCCATGAGTGGATCTTGAGGCGAACGACAGGCAGGTTGAGACCGCCTAGGAGAGAGGTGGGCTGGCCCTGTTCGGCGTTCGCGGATACTTAACACGCTTAACGAGATCTTGGTATTTGATCTGAGTTGGCTACGAGCTTATACACACTAACCAACACGTGGAAAGATATGGGCACTCGGCGTCGTGGTATCAGCCGAAGCACTTCGTGACGCCAGCGACCGAGTGGCGCGCGCCGGATTGGAACATAGGCCTGCTCTTGTATTAAGGGGGCTAGTTCTGCTTTCGGCCGCGTCACATAGCGAACGCAGTGTGCTTTCGAGGCGATGGGCCCAGACCCTGCGCTTAGGTTTAGACCGGCGTCTGGCCTCTCTGTTGTGCCTAGGTGGGGCTGCGGCGTGTTGATCTTCCGCGGCGGGCATGACCCAGAAAGTGTGTCCGCCAAATGGGATCAAACGTGTTGGGTAAGTTGGTGCACCCTGCAGGAAGTTAATCTATTGAATAGCCGTGATCTTGATAACAGGGACGACTTGGAGTTGTACCTTGAGCTTATGACAACTAGAACCGGATACTAGATAAAACACACCCTTCCAAGTGCGGATACAACGGTGGTCGCTCTCTCGTGGATATGAGGAGGGATCGCGGGTAGGATTATTGCTATGTGATGTTACTTGGAGGACTTCAACCTACCCTCCTCTACATTGCAAGACGGTGACTGAGCGTAGTCTTTGATAAGACTAGCTATCCCCTCTTATTACGGCATTCTGCATTCGGTCCACCGATATGGCCCTTTACACATATATCCTTGCATATGTAGTGTAGCTCCTTGCTTGCGAGTACTTTGGATGAGTACTCACGGTTGCATTGTTTCCCCTTTTCCCTATCTCTACTCGATTGCTGCAGCAGCACGATGGAGCCCAGAGCTAGACGCCACCGTCGATGGCGGCTACTACTCTGGAGGTGCCTACTACTACGTGCAGCCCGGCCGGCGACGACCGGAGTAGTTAGGAGGATCCCGAGGCGGGAGGCCTGCGCCTCTTCGATCTGTATCCGGTTTGTGCTAGCCTTCTTAAGGCAAACTTGTTTAACTTATGTCCGTACTCAGATATTGTTGCTTCCGCTGACTCGTCTATGATCGAGCACTTGTATTCGAGCCCTCGAGGCCCCTGGCTTGTATTATGATGCTTGTATGACTTATTTATGTTTTAGAGTTGTGTTGTGATATCTTCCCGTGAGTCCCTGATCTTGATCGTACACATTTGCGTGCATGATTAGTGTACGATTGAATCGAGGCGTCACAAGTTTTGAGAACCAAGATATCAATTGTTGGGGAACGCAGTAATTTCAAAAAAAATTCCTACGCACACGCAAGGATCATGGTGATGCATAGAAACGAGAGGGGAGAGTTGTCCACGTACCCTCGTAGACCGATAGCGGAAGCGTTAACACAACGCGGTTGATGTAGTCGTACGTCTTCACGGCTCGTTCGACGAGCAGGAAAATGGTTCTCTTCGTCCCTCGCCCTTGGTACCAACATTGTTGCCAACAAAACTGACAGGCTATCCTATGACATACCTTGCTATCTTGACCATGCAAATGTTAGCGCCTTCCTGCTTTTAACCCACATGGTGGGCCCATAACCCACAGCTCCACAGGATCGAAACCTGACTCACCTGTACAACCCTGTTTCTAATGGTTATTCCCCATGCTTGGCTTTGTACTTAATTCACGGGCCACCTTCCGGAAGTGCTCTATTCTGTATTCGACGCTATACTTACTCTCGCTACTCAACCCCTTTCTCACTCTGGTTCTGGACTTGAGCCACTATCTATCTGCTTGGAACCTCTTATTGTACCTTCGAACCTCACTCTCGGTGTGTTTTATTTGTTCAACTCGAGAGGTACTCTTATACTCATTCATGGGTTAATCCCAGATTATTACCCTTATAGCATTCTGTCGTTGCCGATCGGCCCTGTTACCTATTCGTAAGTACGATGAAGATCCCGAAGAAAGGATGTCGACTTCATCATGATGACCGGAAGCAAGGGAATGAAGACATCAACGTATTGGCTCGGTCTCTTCGAGAAGAGCAAGCCAGAATGAGAAGACCCGCTAGACTCGTTGCCAAACCTTTCCCCCTTTCACTACCTCTTAAATCTCGGGACGAGATTTCTTGTAGTGGAGGAGAATTGTGACGCCCGGGTAATTAAGCTACAGTAATCCCCTCCTAAAGTTGCCATGTCATCGCAGTTAATTTGCTAAACCTCACTTTGATCCAAACCCGATTCAGATTCAAAGTTAAAATAAAGTCAAATTATTATTTCTTCAACCGGTAAAACAAAAATGTTCGGTCGGTTGCGGATATTCACTAGGTAAATAACATGAAGGATCTAACATTAAATGGTTTTTTAAATCTCCCCTGGAAATAATTAAAGTGGTCATACAACACCTTTTATGCCTTTTAAAATGTGAACTTATTTTCAAACAATTCCAAATAACCCACCAAACCTTTCGGGCAATGCCCAAAATATCAGTAGGTAATTATGTGAGGAGTTTCAACTTTAACTAAAATCATTTAGTACCTACACTAAGTACAAAACAGTAAAGGAATAAACTAATAAAGACAGAAAACAAAACAATACAAAAAAAACAGGAAAGCGAGGGAACCCCTCCCTGCTGGACCGTGGCCCAACTGGGCCAACCCCCAGGCCCAGCCGGCCCACCCCCCTCCCCTCCATAGCCCCCACCGGGGGAGAAACCCTAGCCGGTCCACCCGTTCTCCCCACGATCCCCACGCCTCTCTCCCCTTCCCCGATCCAGATCGGGATCGGGAGGGACGAACCTCCCCACGACGCCCCAACCCGGCCGATGCCGCCGGCGCTCCTCGCCGTCGCCTCATCCCACCTCCACCTCTTCCTCTCACCCCCCCGATCTGGATCGGGGCACCCGAGCCCGCCGCCCCGGCGCGACCCCCCCTCCGACCTCGCCTCCCCGACGGCAACTGACGCCCCCGTCGTCGCGTCGCAGCTCGCCGTCGAGCACGGCGCGCCGTGGCCCGCCTCCTCAACCCCTCTTGCGTGGATCGATCGGGGCAATCGATGCCCCGACGCCTGCGCCGATGCGGATCTCCCCGCGGAGCCATTCCGCCACCCGCCGTCGCCGACGGCCACCTCGCCGGACCTCTGCCTCTCGTCGCCTCCTCGTCCTCCTCCTCGGGCATGCCGCGTCCCCTGCACCGCAAGTGAGGCCCGTCCTCTCCTCCTCTCTCCTCGCTATCGCTCGAGCTCGCCGGAGCTCAGAATCGCCCTCCCCTCGTTACACGACTCCACCGCGCCCGGTTTTCCCTCCTCAGACGCGTTTTCCCGCCACGCCCGTGCGTGTTTCGCCAGCAAGACTGCCATGCGCCGACGCTAGCGCGCGCCCGCCACCATCGCCGTTGGTCCTGCGCCCGGCCCCATGGCGCCCTGTTCTCCTGCTCCGCCTAAAGCGCTGCCTCCGCCACCACACACGGCCTCGGCAAGCCCCGCCCTCCTCCTATCGTCTTTGCTGCTGCTCGCCTTTCTAATCAAGGCTTCTTGGCCCTGCCATGCTAACCCCTCTCCGTCGGCCTTGACTGCTCCGCCGCCATGGCCGCGGCGACTTCGGCCGGCGACTCTTTGTCTTTGGATCGAGGCTCGCCCGCTAACGGCTGCCCGTTTGGCCTCTGTGCCACTAAACGGGGCCCATACAGAAAACAAAAAAATTAATTAATTAATAATAATAAATAAATAGTAATTAATTAATTAGATAATTAATTAACTTAATTGATCATGTTTAACTGCTAGTTTGACTGGTCAACGGTCAACGTTGACTGCTGACGTCAGCATGACATCATGCTGACGTCATAAATCCATTTTCGAATTAATTAAATAACTAATTAAATTCCAGAAATTAATAAAATCTTTAGAAAATCATATCTTTTAATCCGTAACTCGGATTAAAATATTTTCAACATGAAAGTTACTCGAGCGGCGAGGCGAATCCGGATACGCGATCCGTTCGTCCGCCACACCCCTAACCTATCGAACCGCAACTTTCCCCTCGGCTCCTCCGCTTCGAAAACACGAAACACCGGGATATTTTCCGGATGTTTCTTAACAGTACCACCTCATACCACGTTAGGGCACGCCTAGCATCGTTACTTGTCATGTCATGCATCGATATGCATCTGTTTACATGGAATTCATTGTTTCTTCCCCTCTTCTCTCCGGTAGACTACGAGACCGACGCTGCTGCTGCCAGTTCGACTACGGAGTTGACGGCCCTCTCTCTTGCGAGCAACCAGGCAAGCCCCCCATGATCACGGATATCACCTACTCTCCTCTATACCGCTTGCATTAGAGTAGTGTAGCATGTTCTTGCTTTCGATTATACCTATCGATGCATAGCTTTGTCCTTGTTACTACTGTTGTTACCTTTACCTGCAATCCTATATGCTTAGTATAGGATGCTAGTATTTTCATCTGTGGCCCTACATTCTTGTCCGTCTGCCGTGCTATACTATCGGGTCGTGATCACTCGGGAGGTGATCACGGGTATATACTATATACTTATACATGATACATGTGGAGACTAAAGTCGGGTCGACTGGTGGAGCACCCGCGAGTGGATCTTGAGGCGGAACGACAGGGCAGGTTGAGACCGCCTAGGAGAGAGGTGGGCCTGGCCCTGTTCGGCGTTCGCGGATACTTAACACGCTTAACGAGATCTTGGTATTTGATCTGAGTTGGCTACGAGCTTATACACACTAACCAACTACGTGGGAAAGATATGGGCACTCGGCGTCGTGGTATCAGCCGAAGCACTTCGTGACGCCAATGACCGAAAGTGGCGCGGCGGATTGGAACATAGGCCTGCTCTTGTATTAAGGGGCTAGTTACGCTTTCGTCACAGACGCATAGCGTGTGGTGTGCTCAGGCGATGGGCCTGGACCCTGGCGCTTAGGTTTAGACCGGCGTCTTGGCCTCTCTGTTGTGCCTAGGTGGGGCTGCGGCGTGTTGATCTTCAGCGGCGGGCATGACCCAGAAAGTGTGTCCGCCAAATGGGATCAAACGTGTTGGGTAAGTTGGTGCACCCTGCAGGAAGTTAATCTATTGAATAGCCGTGATCTTGATAACAGGACGACTTGGAGTTGTACCTTGAGCTTATGACAACTAGAACCGGATACTAGATAAAACACACCTTCCAAGTGCGGATACAACCGGTGGTCGCTCTCTCTCGGGGATATGAGGAGGGATCGCGGGTAGGATTATTGCTATGTGATGTTACTTGGAGGACTTCAACCTACCCTCCTCTACTGTTGCAAGACGGTGACGAAGCGTAGTCTTTGATAAGACTAGCTATCCCCTCTTATTACGGCATTCTGCATTCAGTCCAATCGATATGGCCCTTTACATATATCCTTGCATATGTAGTGTAGCTCCTTGCTTTGCAGTACTTTGGATGAGTACTCACGGTTGCATGTTTCCCCTTTTCCCCTATCTCTACTCGATTGCTGCAACAGCACGATGGAGCCCAGGAGCTAGACGCCACCGTCGATGACGGCTACTACACTGGAGGTGCCTACTACTACGTGCAGCCCGGCGGCGACGACTGTGAGTAGTTAGGAGGATCCCGAGCGGGAGGCTGCGCCTCTTTCGATCTGTATCCAGTTTGTGCTAGCCTTCTTAAGGCAAACTTGTTTAACTTATGTCTGTACTCAGATATTGTTGCTTCCGCTGACTCGTCTATGATCGAGCACTTGTATTCGAGCCCTCGAGGCCCCTGGCTTGTATTATGATGCTTGTATGACTTATTTATGTTTTAGAGTTGTGTTGTGATATCTTCCCGTGAGTCCCTGATCTTGATCGTACACATTTGCGTGCATGATTAGTGTACGATTGAATCGAGGCGTCACAAGTTTTGAGAACCAAGATATCAATTGTTGGGGAACGCAGTAATTTCAAAAAAAATTCCTACGCACACGCAAGGATCATGGTGATGCATAGAAACGAGAGGGGAGAGTTGTCCACGTACCCTCGTAGACCGATAGCGGAAGCGTTAACACAACGCGGTTGATGTAGTCGTACGTCTTCACGGCTCGACCGATCAAGCACCGAAACTACGGCACCTCCGAGTTCTAGCACACGTTCAGCTCGATGACGTCCTTCGAACTCCGATCCAGCCGAGTGTCGAGGGAGAGTTCCGTCAGTACGACAGCGTGGTGACGATCTTGATGTTCTACCGTCGTAGGGCTTCGACTAAGCACCGCTACAATATTATCGAGGTGGACTATGGTGGAGGGGGGCACCGCACACGGCTAAGAGATCCAAGGGATCAATTGTTGTTGTGTCTAGAGGTGCCCCCCCTGCCCCCGTGATATAAAGGAGCAAGGGGAGGAGGCGGCGGCCTAGGAGGGGGCGCCAAGGGAGTCCTACTCCCACGGGAGTAGGACTCCTCCTTCCTGTTGGAGTAGGAGAAGGGGAAAGAGGGGGAGAGGAGGAAGGAAAAGGGGGCCGCAACCCTTGTCCAATTCGGACCAGAGGGGGGCTGCGCGCCTCCTTCCTTTCGGCCTCTCTCCTCTATTCCCGCCTGGCCCAATAAGGCCCATATACTCCCTGGCGAATTCCCGTAACTCTCCGGTACTCCGAAAAATACTCGAATCACTCGGAACCTTTCCGAAGTCCAAATATAGTTGTCCAATATATCGATCTTTACGTCTCGACCATTTCGAGACTCCTCGTCATGTCCCCGATCTCATCCGGGACTCTGAACTCCTTCGGTACATCAAAACTCATAAACTCATAATAAAACTGTCATCGTAACCTTAAGCGTGCGGACCCTACGGGTTCGAGAACTATGTAGACATGACCTAGAACTATTCTCGGTCAATAAGCAATAGCGGAACCTGGATGCTCATATTGGCTCCTACATATTCTACGAAGATCTTTATCGGTCAAACCGCATAACAACATACGTTGTTCCCTTTGTCATCGGTATGTTACTTGCCCGAGATTCGATCGTCGGTATCCAATACCTAGTTCAATCTCATTCTTGGCAAGTCTCTTTACTCGTTACGTAATGCATCATTCCAGTAACTAACTCATTAGCTACATTGCTTGCAAGGCTTATAGTGATGTGCATTACCGAGAGGGCCCAGAGATACCTCTCCGACAATCGGAGTGACAAAACCTAATCTCAAATCGCCAACCCAACATGTACCTTTGGAGACACCTGTAGTACTCCTTTATAATCACCCAGTTACGTTGTGACGTTTGGTAGCACCCAAAGTGTTCCTCCGGTAAATGGGAGTTGCATAATCTCATAGTTACAGGAACATATATAAGTCATGAAGAAAGCAATAGCAATGTACTAAACGATCAAGTGCTAGGCTAACGGAATGGGTTAAGTCAATCACATCATTCTCCTAATGATGTGATCCCGTTAATCAAATGACAACTCATGTCTATGGCTAGGAAACTTAACCATCTTTGATTCAACGAGCTAGTCAAGTAGAGGCATACTTGTGACACTATGTTTGTCTATGTATTCACACATGTATTATGTTTCCGGTTAATACAATTCTAGCATGAATAATAAACATTTATCATGATATAAGGAAATAAATAATAACTTTATTTTTGCCTCTAGGGCATATTTCCTTCAGTCTCTCACTTGCACTAGAGTCAATAATCTAGTTCACATCGCCATGTGATTTAACACCAATGTTCATATCTGTATATGATTAACACCCATAGTTCACATCGTCATGTGACCAACACCCAAAGGATTTACTAGAGTCAATAATCTAGTTCACATCGCTATGTGATTAACATCCAAAAGAGTACTAAGGTGTGATCATGTTTTGCTCGTGAGAGAAGCTTAGTCAACGGGTGTCACATTCAGAGCCGTATGTATTTTGCAAATATTCTATGTCTACAATGCTCTGCACGGAGCTACTCTAGCTAATTGCTCCCACTTTCAATATGTATCCAGATTGAGACTTAGAGTCATCTGGATCAGTGTAAAAAGCTTGCATCGATGTAACTCTTTACGACGGGCTCTTTTTATCACCTCCATAATCGAGAAATATTTCCTTAGTCCTCACTAAGGATGTTCTTGACCAATTTCCAGTGATCTACTCTTAGATCACTATTGTACTCCCTTGCCAAATTCAGAGCAAGGTATACAATAGGTCTGGTACATAGCATAGCATACTTTATAGAACCCATGACTGAGGCATAGGGAATGACTTTTCATTCTTCTTTCTATTTTCTGCCGTGGTCGGGCTTTGAGTCTTACTCAATTTCACACCTTGTAATACAGGCAAGAAACTCTTTCTTTGACTGTTCCATTTTGAACTACTTCAAAATCTTGTCAAGGTATGTACTCACTGAAAAACTTATCAAGCGTCTTGATCTATCTCTATAGATCTTGATGCTCAATATAAGCAGCTTCACTGAGGTCTTTCTTTTAAAGAACTCCTTTCAAATACTCCTTTATGCTTTCGGAAAAATTCTACATCATTTCGATCAACAATATGTTACTCACATATATTTATCGAAAGGCGGTAGTGCTCCCACTCACTTTATTGTAAATACAGGCTTCACGCAAGTCTGTATAAAACTATATGCTTTGATCACACTATCAAAGCGTTTATTCCAACTCGAGATGCTTGCACAGTCCATAGATGGATCGCTGAAGCTTGCACATTTTGTTAGCTCCTTTAGGATTGACAAAACCTTCTGGTTGCATCATATACAAATCTTCTTTAATAAATCCATTAAAGAATGTAGTTTTTGACATCCATTTGCCAGATTTCATAAAATGTGGCAATTGCTAACATGATTCGGACAGACTTAAGCATCACTACAGTTGAGAAAATCTCATTGTAGTCAACACCTTGAACTTGTCGAAAACCTTTTTGTGACAAGTCGAGCTTTGTAGATAGTAACACTACTATCAGTGTCCGTCATCCTCTTGAAGATCCATTTATTTAACATGGCTTGCTGATCATCGAGCAAGTCAATCAAAGTCCATACTTTGTTCTCATACATGGATCCTATCTCAGATTTCATGGCCTCAAGCCATTTCATGAATCTGGGCTCATCATCGCTTCCTCATAGTTCGTAGGTTCATCATGGTCTAGTAACATGACTTCCAGAACATGATTACCGTACCACTCTGGTGTGGATCTTACTCTGGAGGACCTACGAGGTTTGGTAGCAACTTGATCTGAAGTTTCATGATCATCATCATTAACTTCCTCACTAATTGGTGTAGGAATCACTGGAACTGATTTCTGTGATGAAGTACTTTCCAATAAGGGAGAAGGTACAATTACCTCATCAAGTTCTATTTTCCTCCCACTCACTTCTTTCGAGAGAAACTTCTTCTCTAGAAAGGATCCATCTTAGCAACGAATAACTTGCCTTCGGATCTGTGATAGAAGGTGTACCCAATAGTTACCTTTGGGTATTCTATGAAGACGCACTTTTCCGATCTGGGTTTGAGCTTATCAGGTTGAAACCTTTTCATATAAGCATCGCAACTCCAAGCTTTAAGGAACGACAGCTTAGGTTTACTACTAAACCATAGTTCATACGGTGTCATCTCAACGGATTTAGATGGTGCCCTTTTAACATGAATGCAGCTGTCTCTAATGCATAACCCCAAAATGATAGTGGTAAATCGGTAAGATACATCATAGATCGCACCATATCCAATAAAGTGCGGTTACGACGTTCGGACACACCATTATGTTGTGGTGTTCCATGTGGCGTGAGTTGTGAAACTATTTCACATTGTTTCAAATGAAGACCAAACTCGTAACTCAAATATTCATCTCCACGATCAGATCGTAGAAACTTTATTTTTCTTGTTACGATGATTTTCCACTTTACTCTGAAATTCTTTGAACTTTTCAAATGTTTCAGACTTATGTTTAATCAAGTAGATATACCCATATCTGCTCAAATCATCTGTGAAGGTGAGAAAATAACGATACCCGCCGCGAGCCTCAACATTCATTGGACCACAAACATCAGTATGTATGATTTCCAACAAATCAGTTGCTCGCTCCATAGTTCCGAGAACGGCGTTTTAGTCATCTTGCCCATGAGGCACGGTTCGCAAGTACCAAGTGATTCCAAAAGCCCTTCGGTATGGAGTTTCTTCATGCGCTTTACACCAATATGACCTAAACGGCAGTGCCACAAATAAGTTGTACTATCATTATTAACTTTACATCTTTTGGTTTCAATATTATGAATATGTGTATCACACAATCGAGATCCAACAAACCATTTTCATTGGGTGTATGACCATAGAAGGTTTTATTCATGTAAACAAAACAATAATTATTCTCTAACTTACATGAATAACCGTATTGCAATAAACATGATCAAATCATATTCATGCTCAACGCAAACGCCAAATAACATTTATTTAGGTTCAACACTAATCTCGAGAGTATAGGGAGTGTGCGATGATGATCATATCAATCTTGGAACTACTTCCAACACTCATCGTCACTTCCCCTTCAACTAGTCTCTGTTTATCTCAGAACTCCTGTTTGAGTTACTAATCTTAGCAACCAAACAAGTATCAAATACTCGGGGCTACTATAAACACTAGTAAGGCACATATCAATAACATGTATATCAAATATACTCTTGTTCACTTTGCCATCCTTCTTATCCACCAAATATTCAGGGCATTTCCGCTTCAAGTGACCATTTCCTTTGCAGTGTAATCACTTAGTTTCAGGCTTTGGTCCAGCTTTGGTCTTCTTCACGGGAGTGACAACTTGTTTGCCATTCTACTTCAAGTTTCCCTTTCTTTCCCTTTTCCCTTTTCTTGAAACTAGTGCTCTTGTCAATTATCAACACTTGATGCTCTTTCTTGATTTCTACCTTCGTCGATTTCAACATCACGAAGAGCCCGGGAATCGTTTTCGTCATCCCTTGCATACTATAGTTCATCACGAAGTTCTAGTAACTTAGTGATGGTGACTAGAGAATTCTGTCAATCACTATCTTATCGGAAGATTAACTCCCACTTGATTCAAGCGATTGAAGTACCTGGACAATTTGAGCACATGCTCACTAGTTGAGCGATTCTCCTCCATCTTTTAGCTATAGAACTTGTTGGAGACTTCATATCTCTCAACTCGGGTATTTTCTTGAAATATTAACTTCAACTCCTGGAACATCTCATATGGTCCATGACGTTCAAAACGTCTTTGAAGTCCCGATTCTAAGCCGTTAAGTATGGTGCACTAAACTATCAAGTAGTCATTATATTGAGCTAGCCAAACGTTCATAACGTCTGCATCTACTCCTGCAATAGGTCTGTCACCTAGCGGTGCATTAAGTACATAATTCTTCTGTGCAGCAATGAGGATAAACCTCATATCACGGATCCAATCCGCATCATTGCTACTAACATTTTTCAATACAATTTTCTCTAGGAACACATATAAAAACATAGGGAAGCAAAAAACATAGGGAAGCAACAAAGCGAGCTATTGATCTACAACATAATTTGCAAAATACTACCAGGACTAAGTTCATGATAAATTAAAGTTCAATTAATCATATTACTTAAGAACTCCCACTTAGATAGATATCCCTCTAATCTTCTAAGTGATTACGTGATCCATATCAACTAAACCATGTCCGATCGTCACGTGAGATGGAGTAGTTTCAACGGTGAACATCAATATGTTGATCATATCTACTATATGATTCATGCTCGACCTTTCGGTCTCCGTGTTCCGAGGCCATATCTAGTTATCGCTAGGCTCGTCAAGTTTAACCTGAGTATTCGCGTGTGCAACTGTTTTGCACCGTTGTATTTGAGCGTAGAGCCTATCACACCCGATCATCACGTGGTGTCTCAGCACGAAGAACTTTCATAGCGGTGCATACTCGGGAGAACACTTCTTGATAATTTTAGTGAGAGATCATCTTAAAATGCTACCGTCAGTCAAAGCAAGATAAGATGCATAAAGGATAAACATCACACGCAATCAATATAAGTGATATGATATGGCCATCATCATCTTGTGCTTGTGATCTCCATCTCCGAAGCACCGTCGTGATCACCATCGTCACCGGCGCGACACCTTGATCTCCATCGTAGCATCGTTGTCGTCTCGCCAATCTTATGCTTCTACGACTATGGCTACTGCTTAATGATAAAGTAAAGCATTACAGGGCGTTTGCATTTCATACAATAAAGCGACAACCATATGACTCCTGCCCGTTGCCGATAACTTCGGTTACAAAACATGATCATCTCATACAATAAAATATAGCATCACGTCTTGACCATATCACATCACAACATGCCCTGCAAAAACAAGTTAGACGTCCTCTACTTTGTTGTTGCAAGTTTTACGTGGCTGCTACGGGCTGAGAAAGAACCGTTCTTACCTACGCATTAAAACCACAACGATAGTTCGTCAAGTTAGTGTTGTTTTAACCTTCGCAAGGACCGGGCGTAGCCACACTCGGTTCAGCTAAAGTGAGAGAGACAGACACCCGCCAGTCACCTTTAAGCACGAGTGCTCGAAACGGTGAAACCAGTCTCGCGTAAGCGTACGCGTAATGTCGGTCTGGGCCGCTTCATCTCACAATACCGCTGAACCAAAGTATGACATGCTGGTAAGCAGTATGACTTGTATCGCCCACAACTCACTTGTGTTCTACTCGTGCAAATCACATCAACGCATAAAACCAGGCTCGGATGCCACTGTTGGGGAACGCAGTAATTTCAAAAAAAATTCCTACGCACACGCAGGTGATGCATAGCAACGAGAGGGGAGAGTGTTTTCCACGTACCCTCGTAGACCGATAGCGGAAGCGTTAACACAACGCGGTTGATGTAGTCGTACGTCTTCACGGCCCGACCGATCAAGCACCGAAACTACGGCACCTCCGAGTTCTAGCACACGTTCAGCTC
The DNA here is from genome assembly GCA_021605205.1 of Aegilops longissima. NCBI lineage: Eukaryota > Viridiplantae > Streptophyta > Magnoliopsida > Poales > Poaceae > Aegilops > Aegilops longissima. The sequence goes on from CM038676.1 coordinate 513,743,374, forward strand.
GATGACGTCCCTCGAACTCCGATACAGCCGAGTGTCGAGGAAGAGTTCCGTCAGTACGACGGCGTGGTGACGATCTTGATGTTCTACCGTCGCAGGGCTTCGCCTAAGCACCGCTACAATATTATCGAGGTGGACTTTGGTGGAGGGGGGGCACCACACACGGCTAAGAGATCCAAGGGATCAATTGTTGTTCTGTCTAGAGGTGCCCCCCTGCCCCCGTATATAAAGGAGCAAGGGGGGAGGAGGCGGCCGGCCTAGGAGGGCGGCGCCAAGGGAGTCCTACTCCCACGGGAGTAGGACTCCTCCTTCCTTGTTGGAGTAGGAGAAGGGAAAGGCGGGGAGAGGAGGAAGGAAAGGGGCGCATCCCTTGTCCAATTCGGACCAGAGGGGGGCTGCGCCTCCTTCCTTCGGCCTCTCTCCTCTATTCCCTTTGGCCCAATAAGGCCCATATACTCCCGGCGAATTCCGTAACTCTCGGTACTCGAAAAATACCGAATCACTCGGAACCTTTCCAAGTCCGAATATAGTCGTCCAATATATCTATCTTTACGTCTCGACCATTTGAGACTCCTCGTCATGTCCCGATCTCATCCGGGACTCGAACTCCTTGGTACATCAAAACTCATAAACTCATAATAAAAGCTGTCATCGTAACCTTAAGCGTGCGGACCCTACGGGTTCGAGAACTATGTAGACATGACCTAGAACTATTCTTGGTCAATAACCAATAGCGGAACCTGAATGCTCATATTGGCTCCTACATATTCTACGAAGATCTTTATCGGTCAAACCGCATAACAACATCGTTGTTCCCTTTGTCATCGGTATGTTACTTGCCCGAGATTCGATCGTCGGTATCCAATACCTAGTTCAATCTCACATGGCAAGTCTCTTTACTCGTTACGTAATGCATCATTCCGTAACTAACTCATTAGCTACATTGCTTGCAAGGCTTATAGTGATGTGCATTACCGAGAGGGCCAGAGATACCTCTCCGACAATCGGAGTGACAAAACCTAATCTCAAATCGCCAACCCAACATGTACCTTTGGAGACACCTGTAGTACTCCTTTATAATCACCCGATTCGTTGTGACGTTTGGTAGCACCCAAAGTGTTCCTCCGGTAAATGGGAGTTGCATAATCTCATAGTTACAGGAACATATATAAGTCATGAAGAAAGCAATAGCATTGTACTAAATGATCAAGTGCTAGGCTAACGGAATGGGTCAAGTCAATCACATCATTCTCCTAATGATGTGATCCCGTTAATCAAATGACAACTCATGTCTATGTCTAGGAAACTTAACCATCTTTGATTCAACGAGCTAGTCAAGTAGAGGCATACTAGTGACACTATGTTTGTCTATGTATTCACACATGTATTATGTTTCCGGTTAATACAATTCTAGCATGAATAATAAACATTTATCATGATATAAGGAAATAAATAATAACTTTATTTTTGCCTCTAGGGCATATTTCCTTCAGTCTCTCACTTGCACTAGAGTCAATAATCTAGTTCACATCGCCATGTGATTTAACACCAATGTTCATATCTGTATATGATTAACACCCATAGTTCACATCGTCATGTGACCAACACCCAAAGGGTTTACTAGAGTCAATAATCTAGTTCACATCGCTATGTGATTAACATCCAAAAGAGTACTAAGGTGTGATCATGTTTTGCTCGTGAGAGAAGCTTAGTCAACGGGTGTCACATTCAGAGCCGTATGTATTTTGCATATATTCTATGTCTAGAATGCTCTGCACGGAGCTACTCTAGCTAATTGCTCCCACTTTCAATATGTATCCAGATTGAGACTTAGAGTCATCTGGATCAGTGTAAAAAGCTTGCATCGATGTAACTCTTTACGACGGGCTCTTTTTATCACCTCCATAATCGAGAAATATTTCCTTAGTCCTCACTAAGGATGTTCTTGACCAATGTCCGATGATCTACTCTTAGATCACTATTGTACTCCTTGCCAAATTCAGAGCAAGGTATACAATAGGTGCGGTACATAGCATAGCATACTTTATAGAACCCATGGTGAGGCATAGGGAATGACTTTTCATTCTTCTTTCTATTTTTGCCGTGGTCGGGCTTTGAGTCTTACTCAATTTCACACCTTGTCTGAGCAAGAAACTCTTTCTTTGACTGTTCCATTTTGAACTACTTCAAAATCTTGTCAAGGTATGTACTCATTGAAAAACTTATCAAGCGTCTTGATCTATCTCTATAGATCTTGATGCTCAATATGTAAGCAGCTTCTTTGAGGTCTTTCTTTTAAAGAACTCCTTTCAAATACTCCTTTATGCTTTCCGGAAAAATTCTACATCATTTCGATCAACAATATGTTACTCACATATATTTATCGGAAAGGCGGTAGTGCTCCCACTCACTTTATTGTAAATACAGGCTTCACCGCAAGTCTGTATAAAACTATATCTTTGATCACACTATCAAAGCGTTTATTCCAACTCGAGATGCTTGCACCAGTCCATAGATGGATCGCTGAAGCTTGCACATTTTGTTAGCTCCTTTAGGATTGACAAAACCTTCGGTTGCATCATATACAAATCTTCTTTAATAAATCCATTAAAGAATGTAGTTTTGACATCCATTTGCAGATTTCATAAAATGTGGCAATTGCTAACATGATTCGGACAGACTTAAGCATCACTACAGTTGAGAAAATCTCATTGTAGTCAACACCTTGAACTTGTCGAAAACCTTTTGTGACAAGTCGAGCTTTGTAGATAGTAACACTACTATCGGTGTCCGTCTTCCTCTTGAAGATCCATTTATTTAACATGGCTTGCTGATCATCGAGCAAGTCAATCAAAGTCCATACTTTGTTCTCATACATGGATCCTATCTCAGATTTCATGGCCTCAAGCCATTTCATGAATCTGGGCTCATCATCGCTTCCTCATAGTTCGTAGGTTCATCATGGTCTAGTAACATGACTTCCGAACATGATTACCGTACCACTCACAGTGCGGATCTTACTCTGGAAGACCTACGAGGTTTGGTAGCAACTTGATCTGAAGTTTCATGATCATCATCATTAACTTCCTCACTAATTGGTGTAGGAATCATGGAACTGATTTCGTGATGAAGTACTTTCCAATAAGGGAGAAGGTACAATTACCTCATCAAGTTCTATTTTCCTCCCACTCACTTCTTTCGAGAGAAACTTCTTCTCTAGAAAGGATCCATCTTAACAACGAATAACTTGCCTTCGGATCTGTGATAGAAGGTGTACCCAATAGTTACCTTTGGGTATTCTATGAAGACGCACTTTTCGATCTGGGTTTGAGCTTATCAGGTTGAAACCTTTTCATATAAGCATCGCAACTCCAAGCTTTAAGAAACGACAGCTTAGGTTTACTACTAAACCATAGTTCATACGGTGTCATCTCAACGGATTTAGATGGTGCCCTTTTAACGTGAATGCAGCTGTCTCTAATGCATAACCCCAAAATGATAGTGGTAAATCGGTAAGATACATCATAGATCGCACCATATCCAATAAAGTCTTGATTCTGACGTTCGGACACACCATTATGTTGTGGTGTTCCATGTGGCGTGAGTTGTGAAACTATTTCACATTGTTTCAAATGAAGACCAAACTCGTAACTCAAATATTCATCTCCACGATCAGATCGTAGAAACTTTATTTTTCTTGTTACGATGATTTTCCACTTTACTCTGAAATTCTTTGAACTTTTCAAATGTTTCAGACTTATGTTTAATCAAGTAGATATACCCATATCTGCTCAAATCATCTGTGAAGGTGAGAAAATAACGATACCCGCCGCGAGCCTCAACATTCATTGGACCACAAACATCAGTATGTATGATTTCCAACAAATCAGTTGCTCGCTCCATAGTTCCGGAGAACGGCGTTTTAGTCATCTTGCCCATGAGGCACGGTTCGCAAGTACCAAGTGATTCCAAAAGCCCTTCAGTATGGAGTTTCTTCATGCGCTTTACACCAATATGACCTAAACGGCAGTGCCACAAATAAGTTGTACTATCATTATTAACTTTACATCTTTTGGTTTCAATATTATGAATATGTGTATCACACAATCGAGATCCAACAAACCATTTTCATTGGGTGTATGACCATAGAAGGTTTTATTCATGTAAACAAAACAATAATTATTCTCTAACTTACATGAATAACCGTATTGCAATAAACATGATCAAATCATATTCATGCTCAACGCAAACGCCAAATAACATTTATTTAGGTTCAACACTAATCTCGAGAGTATAGGGAGTGTGCGATGATGATCATATCAATCTTGGAACTACTTCCAACACTCATCGTCACTTCCCCTTCAACTAGTCTCTGTTTATTCTGTAACTCCTGTTTCGAGTTACTAATCTTAGCAACCAAACAAGTATCAAATACTCAGGGGCTACTATAAACACTAGTAAGGCACATATCAATAACATGTATATCAAATATACTCTTGTTCACTTTGCCATCCTTCTTATCCACCAAATATTCAGGGCATTTCCGCTTCAAGTGACCATTTCCTTTGCAGTGTAATCACTCAGTTTCAGGCTTTGGTCCAGCTTTGGTCTTCTTCACGGGAGTGACAACTTGTTTGCCATTCTACTTCAAGTTTCCCTTTCTTTCCCTTTTCCCTTTTCTTGAAACTAGTGGTCTTGTCAATTATCAACACTTGATGCTCTTTCTTGATTTCTACCTTCGTCGATTTCAACATCACGAAGAGCTCGGGAATCGTTTTCGTCATCCCTTGCATACTATAGTTCATCACGAAGTTCTAGTAACTTAGTGATGGTGACTAGAGAATTATGTCAATCACTATCTTATCTGGAAGATTAACTCCCACTTGATTCAAGCGATTGAAGTACCTGGACAATTTGAGCACATGCTCACTAGTTGAGCGATTCTCCTCCATCTTTTAGCTATAGAACTTGTTGGAGACTTCATATCTCTCAACTCGGTATTTGCTTGAAATATTAACTTCAACTCCTGGAACATCTCATATGGTCCATGACGTTCAAAACGTCTTTGAAGTCCCGATTCTAAGCCGTTAAGTATGGTGCACTAAACTATCAAGTAGTCATCATATTGAGCTAGCCAAACGTTCATAACGTCTGCATCTACTCCTGCAATAGGTCTGTCACCTAGCGGTGCATTAAGGACATAATTCTTCTGTGCAGCAATGAGGATAAACCTCATATCACAGATCCAATCCGCATCATTGCTACTAACATTTTCAATACAATTTTCTCTAGGAACACATATAAAAACATAGGGAAGCAAAAAACATAGGGAAGCAACAACGCGAGCTATTGATCTACAACATAATTTGCAAAATACTACCAGGACTAAGTTCATGATAAATTAAAGTTCAATTAAACATATTACTTAAGAACTCCCACTTAGATAGATATCCCTTGAATCTTCTAAGTGATTACGTGATCCATATCAACTACACCATGTCCGATCGTCACGTGAGATGGAGTAGTTTCAACGGTGAACATCAATATGTTGATCATATCTACTATATGATTCATGCTCGACCTTTCAGTCTCCGTGTTCCGAGGCCTTATCTAGTTATATGCTAGGCTCGTCAAGTTTAACCTGAGTATTCCGCGTGTGCAACTGTTTTGCACCCGTTGTATTTGAACGTAGAGCCTATCACACCCGATCATCACGTGGTGTCTCAGCACGAAGAACTTTAGCAACGGTGCATACTCAGGGAGAACACTTCTTGATAATTTTAGTGAGAGATCATCTTAAAATGCTACCGTCAATCAAAGCAAGATAAGATGCATAAAGGATAAACATCACATGCAATCAATATAAGTGATATGATATGGCCATCATCATCTTGTGCTTGTGATCTCCATCTCCGAAGCACCGTCGTGATCACCATCGTCACCGGCGCGACACCTTGATCTCCATCGTAGCATCGTTGTCGTCTCGCCAATCTTATGCTTCTACGACTATCGCTACTGCTTAATGATAAAGTAAAGCATTACAGGCGCTTGCATTTCATTCAATAAGCGACAACCATATGACTCCTGCCGTTGTCGATAACCGGTTACAAAACATGATCATCTCATACAATAAAATATAGCATCACGTCTTGACCATATCACATCACAACATGCCCTGCAAAAACAAGTTAGGCGTCCTCTACTTTGTTGTTGCAAGTTTTACGTGGCTGCTACGGGCTGAGAAAGAACCGTTCTTACCTCGCATTAAAACCACAGCGATAGTTCGTCAAGTTAGTGTTGTTTTAACCTTCGCAAGGACCGGGCGTAGCCACACTCGGTTCAGCTAAAGTGAGAGAGACACACACCCGCCAGTCACCTTTAAGCACGAGTGCTCGAAACAGTGAAACCAGTCTCGCGTAAGCGTACGCGTAATGTCGGTTCGGGCCGCTTCATCTCACAATACCGCTGAACCAAAGTATGACATGCTGGTAAGCAAGTATGACTTGTATCGCCCACAACTCACTTGTGTTCTACTCGTGCAAATCACATCAACGCATAAAACCAGGCTCGGATGCCACTGTTGGGGAACGCAGTAATTTCAAAAAAAATTCCTACGCACACGCAGGTGATTTATAGCAACGAGAGGGGCGAGTGTTGTCCACGTACCCTCGTAGACCGATAGCGGAAGCGTTAACACAACGCGGTTGATGTAGTCGTACGTCTTCACGACCCGACCGCTCAAGCACCGAAACTACGGCACCTCCGAGTTCTAGCACACGTTCTGCTCGATGACGTCCCTTGAACTCCGATCCAGCCGAGTGTCGAGGGAGAGTTCCGTCAGTACGACGGCGTGGTGACGATCTTGATGTTCTACCGTCGCAGGGCTTCGCCTAAGCACCGCTACAATATTATCGAGGTGGACTATGGTGGAGGGGGGCACCACACACGGCTAAGAGATCCAAGGGATCAATTGTTGTTGTGTCTAGAGGTGCCCCCCCTGCCCCCGTATATAAAGGAGCAAGGGGGGAGGAGGCGGCCGGCCAGGAGGGCGCGCCAGGGGAGTCCTACTCCCACCGGAGTAGGACTCCTCCTTCCTTGTTGGAGTAGGAGAAGGGAAAGGCGGGAGAGGAGGAAGGAAAAGGGGGCCGCATCCGTTGTCCAATTCGGACCAGAGGGGGGCTGCGCGCCTCCTTCCTTTCGGCCTCTCTCCTCTATTCCCGCCTGGCCCAATAAGGCCTATATACTCCCCGGCGAATTCCCGTAACTCTCCGGTACTCAGAAAAATACCCGAATCACTCGGAACCTTTCTGAAGTCCGAATATATCGATCTTTACGTCTCGACCATTTCGAGACTCCTCGTCATGTCCCCGATCTCATCCGGGACTCCGAACTCCTTTGGTACATCAATACTCATAAACTCATAATAAAACTGTCATCGTAACCTTAAGCGTGCGGACCCTACGGGTTCGAGAACTATGTAGACATGACCTAGAACTATTCTCGGTCAATAACCAATAGCGGAACCTGGATGCTCATATTGGCTCCTACATATTCTATGAAGATCTTTATCGGTCAAACCGCATAACAACATACGTTGTTCCCTTTGTCATCGGTATGTTACTTGCCCGAGCTTCGATCGTCGGTATCCAATACCTAGTTCAGTCTCGTTACTGGCAAGTCTCTTTACTCGTTACGTAATGCATCATTCCATAACTAACTCATTAGCTACATTGCTTGCAAGGCTTATAGTGATGTGCATTACCGAGAGGGCCCAGAGATACCTCTCCGACAATCGGAGTGACAAAACCTAATCTCGAAATACGCCAACCCAACATGTAACTTTGGAGACACCTGTAGTACTCCTTTATAATCACCCAGTTACGTTGTGACGTTTGGTAGCACCCAAAGTGTTCCTCCGGTAAATGGGAGTTGCATAATCTCATAGTTACAGGAACATATATAAGTCATGAAGAAAGCAATATCAATGTACTAAACGATCAAGTGCTAGGCTAACGGAATAGGTCAAGTCAATCACATCATTCTCCTAATGATGTGATCCCGTTAATCAAATGACAACTCATGTCTATGGCTAGGAAACTTAACCATCTTTGATTCAACGAGCTAGTCAAGTAGAGGCATACTAGTGACACTATGTTTGTCTATGTATTCACACATGTATTATGTTTTCGGTTAATACAATTCTAGCATGAATAATAAACATTTATCATGATATAAGGAAATAATTAATAACTTTATTATTGCCTCTAGGGCATATTTCCTTCATAAATCCAGTAGGAGGCTCCTTAAAAGTCCCACGCACCTACACAAACAAACTAAGAACTCGCAACCAACACAATAAAGGGGTTGTCAATCCCTTCACGGCCACTTGCGAAAGTGAGATCTAATAAAGATAGTATGATAAGATAAATATATTTTTGGTATTTTATAATATAGATGCAAAAAGTAAAGATGCAAATAAAAGTAGATTGGAAGTAAATATGATAAGAGATAGACCCGGGCCATAGGTTTCACTAGTGGCTTCTCTCAAGATAGCATAAGTATTACGGTGGGTGAAAAATTACTGTCGAGCAATTGATAGAAAAGCGCATAGTTATGAGATTATCTAGGCATGATCATGTATATAGGCATCACGTCCATAACAAGTAGACCGACTCTGCTGCATCTACTACTATTACTCCACACATCGACCGCTATCCAGCATGCATCTAGAGTATTAAGTTCATAAGAACGAGTAACGCATTAAGCAAGATGACATGATATAGAGGGATAAACTCATGCAATATGATATAAACCCCATCTTGTTATCCTCGATGGCAACAATACAATACGTGCCTTGCAACCCTTTCTATCCTCGGGTAAGGACACAAGATTGAACCTAAAGCTAAGCACTTCTCCCATGGCAAGAAAGATCAATCTAGTAGGCCAAACCAAACCGATAATTCGAAGAGAATTGCAAAGATAACTTAATCATACATAAAAGAATTCAGAGAATATTCAAATATTATTCATAGATAAACTTGATCATAAACCCACAATTCATCGGATCTCGACAAACACACCGTAAAAAGAGATTACATTGAATAGATCTCCACAAGAGAGGGGGAGAACATTGTATTGAGATCCAAAAAGAGAGAAGAAGCCATCTAGCTAATAACTATGGACCCAGAGGTCTGTGGTAAACTACTCACAACTCATCGGAGGGCAAGGATGTTGATGTAGAGGCCCTCCGTGCTTGATTCCCCCTCCGCAGAGTGCGGCGAAGGCTCAAGATGGGATCTCGCGGATCTGAAGGTTCTGGTGGTGGAAATTGTGTTTCGTGGTGCCCTGGATGTTTTCGAGTGCGTGGGTATATATAGGAAGAAGAATGCGTCGGTGGTCATGGGGGCCCACGAGACGGGGCGCCCTATAGGGGCGCCTCCTATCTCGTGGAGGCTCCGGTTGCTTCTTGACTTGCACTCCAAGTTCTCTGGATCACGTTCGGTGAGAAAATCACGTTCCCGAAGCTTTCATTCCGTTTGGACTCCGTTTGATATTCCTTTTCTTCGAAATACTGAAATTGGCAAAAAAAACCCAGCAATATGGGTTGGGCCTCCGGTTAGTAGGTTAGTCCCAAAAATGATATAGAAGTGGAAAATAAAGCCCAATAAAGCCTAAAACAGTAGATAAAGTAGCATGGAGCAATCAAAAATTATAGATACATTGGAGACGTATCAGCCTCCTCCATGATTTTTGCTTCAGAGACTGGCGTTTTCATACACCGCTCCAGGTCACCTCGGGCCTTCTTAATTCTTCCATCAAGCTCTCCCACTACTTGTCTACTCCACTTACTCATATCCCTAGCTACATTCTGCAAGCCACTTCTGGCATTTCTACCCCCTTCCACACTGCTCTTATTCCACGCATTCCGTATGATCTCTTCGCACCCCTCCTCCTGCAACCAACGAGCTTCAAATCTGAAACTACAATCACTCCTCTTCCAACTTCGGTCCTTGCCATCTAGGTGCACGACCACAGGTCTGTGATCCGAGTGTCTTGGTTCACTGTTCACAACTATATGGTTTGGAAAAGCACCACACCATTCATTGTTTGCAGTGGCCCAATCCAGCATCTCACAGATATATGTCCGCAATTCCCTGTTGTGATTTCTCCAGGTATACATATCGCCTTCAAACCCTATATCCCTCAGCTCACAGGCGTCCAGTGCTTGCCGAAAATCATCCAGATAGTGTTGCGGACGATCAGCACCTCCAAGCTTCTCATTGCTTGTGAGGACTTAATTGAAGTCACCAAGACATAGCCACAGCCGACCATTTTGGTGTTGTTGTTTCAAGATGCGCATTAACTTCCACATCTCCGTCCTCCTCTCCATTGCCGACTCTCCATAAACTCCCGTCAGACGCCAAATCATACCATCCTCCCGTACTATATCCACATCCACATGTCTCCGTCCATACGATCTCAGAGAAACATCCAAACCCCTTCTCCAAAACAAAGCTACACCCCTCCCACTACTTTCATCCTTCCAAGCTACCATGTTGGCGAGCCCCAACGACCACCTGAACCCCGAAGCCACCAATTCCGCCGGAGCCACCGCCGCCGATCTTGACGGTGGACAGGACAGGATTGGGGGCCAACGGGAAGGGGAGATCCCCTCCTCCGCTCCACCCGGTTGTCACGTCCCGCGGTGCAGATCTTCCGCCATTGTCGCCTCTGCGACTTTCGCCGGATCTACCCGCTGAGTGGCGGCCGGAGTCGGTGGCGGCGCCTGATCTGCTTCCTTCCTCGTCGTCCAGCCCGGGTCCCATGGGGCTAGCCAGGCTAGCGACGCAGCGGGTGCAGGCGATGTGCATGAGGCAGCCTCGGTTCGGTCGCCCCTGCATGCGTTCTCCCTCTCCCCTCCGCTTTGTTTACGCTAGGGTTCGGCGCCATGGCGAAGTTGGCTTCCTTCGCCTCCTCGCGCCGTTTTTCCCTCGTCGTCCGGAACGACCGGCGCGCAACTGCTGCCGCTTGGTGGCGATGCCGCCCAAACCGCCTCGCGCTGGGGCTGCGGTGGTGAGAACGAGATCGGGCAGCAGGCGCTTCGGCCACGCGAGCTGCGGGTGCTGCTTGCTGCGCGGGCCTGCTCGTGCGGCACCTCCGCCCCGGGCTGTTCCACCGCCACCTCGGAGGGCGCCTACTCCGCCGCCGGCTAGGGCCCTGCCTCCGCCGCCTCAGCAGCCTAAGGCTGATCCGCCGCCGCCGCCTCGGGCTGAGTCGCAGCCGAACCAAAGGCCATGGCCGCGGCAAATGGCGGGCGGCCGCGGTGGCCCTAGCCAAGGCTCGCTCGGCCATGGGCGGGTGCGTCAGCGGGAGATGATCGGAATCCTCCACGTGGTCAGTGGGGCAATGATGGGTATGACGCTTACGGTGCTGGGCTGCATCGGGGTTCTTCGTCTTCTGGCGGTGGCCGTGGATATGCTTGGATGGACAACGGCAATGCCAACTGGGGTTTTCAAGGACCGCCCGGTAACTTTGTGGAGGGAGCGGTCGCCCCTAGTAACCGCTCTTTTAGGAGCCGTTTCCGCGGAGGTCGGGGCGGGAACAGGTGAAACTACCCGCCTCGGCATCCGAAGACTACAGTTGAGACTGAGGTGGTGGCCGATGGGGGATGGGTGCTATCACAGGTGGCGGTGGGGACAGTTCAGGCCCTGGCCGAGGTCACGTTGCCGGAGCCCATGCAGACTGGTGATTCTGCTTCTGAGCAGGGCACGGATAAATCTGAGGCTGACAAGGTGTCCAAATGGGCGGCAAAGAAGAAAAAGCTCACCTGTTTCCGCTGTGGTGACACGGGACACTTTATGGCTGAGTGCACTGCGGAATTATGTGACCTGTGCCGGAAACCTAAACATACCGCTGTTGAGTGTCCTCTTTTGCTTGGGCCTAAGCCTACTGTTCAGATTTACGGCGTCTGCTGCTCGGGTTGATGTTCTTCGAGTCTCCCAGTGTGGCACCTTTGGCACCAGCGGTAGAGACCTCTTTCCCCGGGGTGGTGAAGGTAGTTCATGGACCGTTGACCGAGGCGCAAATTATTCAGCAGCTGCGGGAACTCGCTCCGGGTAATTTTCAGTGGTCGTTGCTCAAGCAAAATGATACATCCTACAAAGTTGATTTCCCATCTAAGGAGGATCAGATGCGAATCCTCAAGTTCGGTATGAGCAGGGTCACCGACACTAGTTTTGTGTTGCAGTTTGATGAGTGGAAAAAGAAGGAGCCGCAGGGCACGCCGTTGCGGCAGATTTGGGTTCGTTTCTCCGGGGCGCCATCTGATCCCCTGGACAGCTTTTTGGTGACGTGGAGCTTGGGGTCTTTGATTGGCAAGACTGAGCAGGTGGACATGCCTTCACTCGGGCTAACGGGGTGGCGCGTTTACTGGTCAGCGTTGCTAATATTGAGTTCTTGCCGAACGTGGTGCCTTGGACTTATGAGGGTGTGCTGTATCAGCTAGACGTTCAGTATGAGGATCCTAATTTGTTTGATGATTTTGAGGATGATAATCCTACGGACACGTCTAAGGGAGGAGGTGCCCCGGGGAACCAGGATGATTCGGCTAAGGGTGATGATGATAAGGCCATGGAGCAGGCGGGTCCGTCGGATTCTAGTGACATTGCTCCTGTTCGGTCATTTGGTGCGGCTCCGACGTCCACCTTGTACCTTGGGTCCTTGGGATCGTTCTCTGCTCCGCCTCAGCTCCGGGGTGCCGGTCCGGGTTTCGTGGATCCCGTGGGTCCCAGTTGTGCATCGGCGGTCCGTGAGTTGGGAGATACCGAGGGGCAGGTGGCCCTTCCCACGTCTCCTACCTCTCCTATGATTGCCGTGGATGGGGCTGCGTTTGTACCTTTGGCTAGAGGTGACGGGCAGGAGGCCCGGTCCTCTGAGGTGCTGACGCCGGCGGTGCCCACGGCGGGTTCGGCGTTCCTCTCCACGTCACCGCGCGTGTGCGAAGGTGCGGCCATGCAGGTGGCCACCGTCACTCCGTGCCCCGTTGCGGTGGGAGGGGAGGGTGGCGCGGCAGTCTCACCGGCTACCTCTCCGGAGCTCCGCGCTGTTGGGGAACGTAGCAGAAATTCAAAATTTTCTACGCATCACCAAGATCAATCTATGGATATTCTAGCAACAAGAGAGGGAGAGGATGAGCATCTTCATACCCTTGAAGATCGCTAAGCGGAGCGTTACAAAACGCAGATGAAGGAGTCATACTGCATGGCGATTCAGATCGCGGTTGATTCGATCTAAGCACCGAACAACGGTGCCTCGCGTTCAACACACGTACAACCGGGGACGTCTCCTCCTTCTTGATCCAGCAAGGGAGAGGAGAAGTTGAGGAGAACTCCGACAACACAACGGCATGGTGGTGATGGAGCTCGTGGTTCTCGGCAGGCTTCGCCAAGCAAGACGGAGGAGGAGGAGGTGTTGGAGGAGGAGAGGGCTGCGCCGAGGGAAGGTGCGGCTGCCCTCTCTCTCTCTCACTATATATAGGGGAAGGAGGAGGGAGGCGCCTAGGGTTCCCTAGGGGAGGGGCGGCGGCCATAGGGGAAACCCTAGATGGGTTTCGGCGCCCCACCCCCTAGGAAACTTACCCCCCAAGCCGGGAGGGGTGGCTGCCCTAGGGGTGGCGCCCCCACCTCTCCAGGTTACATGAGATGGGGTGGGAGGGGCGCTCAGCCCCTTAGTGGGCTGATGTGCCCTCTCCCCTTGGCCCATAAGGCCCCCCAAAGCTTGTCGGGGTCTCCGAAACCCCTTTCGGACACGCTGGTCATCACCTGGTACCCCCGGAACAATTCCGGACTCCAATACCCTTCGTCCAATATACCGATCTTCACCTCCGGAACATTTCGGAGCTCCTCAACATGTCTGGGATCTCATCCGGGACTCCTAACAACCTTCGGTAACCACATACTATTTCCCATAACAACTCTAGCGTCACCGAACCTTAAGTGTGTAGACCCTACGGGTTCGGGAACCATGCAGACATGACCGAGACATTCGCCGGTCAATAACCAACAGCGGGCTCTGGATACCCATGTTGGCTCCCACATGTTCCACGATGATCTCATCGGATGAACCATGATGTCAAGGATTCAAGAAATCCCGTATGCAATTCCCTTTGTCTAGCGGTATTGTACTTGCCCGAGATTCGATCGTCGGTATGCCAATACCTTGTTCAATCTCGTTACCGGTAAGTCTCTTTACTCGTTCCATAACACATCATCCCGTGATCAACCCCTTGGTCACATTGTGCACATTATGATGATGTCCTACCGAGTGGGCCCAGAGATACCTCTCCGTCACACGGAGTGACAAATCCCAGTCTCGATTCGTACCAACCCAGCAGACACTTTCGGAGATACCGTAGTGCACCTTTATAGCCACCCGATAACGTTGTGACGTTTGGTACACCCAAAGCATTCCTACAGTATCCGGAGTTGCACAATCTCATGGTCTAAGGAAATGATACTTAACATTAGAAAAGCTTTAGCATCTGAACTACGATCTTTGTGCTAGGCTTTGGATTGGGTCTTGTCCATCACATCATTCTCCTAATGATGTGATCCCGTTATCAACGACATCCAATGTCCATGGTCAGGAAACCGTAACCATCTATTGATCAACGAGCTAGTCAACTAAAGGCTTACTAGGGACATGGTGTTGTCTATGTACCCACACATGTATCTGAGTTTCCTATCAATACAATTATAGCATGGATAATAAACGATTATCATGAACAAGGAAATATAATAATAATAACTAATTTATTATTGCCTCTAGGGCATATTTCCAACTGTCTCCCACTTGCACTAGAGTCAATAATCTAGTTCACATCGCCATGTGATTAACACTCACAGGTCACATTGCCATGTGACCAACATCCAAAGAGTTTACTAGTGTTACTAAACTAGTTCACATCATCATGTGATTAAGACTCAATGAGTTCTGGGGTTTGATCATGTTTTGCTTGTGAGAGAGGTTTTAGTCAACGGGTCTGCAACATTCAGACCCGTATGCACTTCGCAAATCTCTAGGTCATATTGTAAATGCTGCTTCCACGCTCCACTTGAAGTTATTCCAAATGGTTGCTCCACTATACGTATCCGGTTTGCTACTCAGAGTCACTCGGATAGGTGTTAAAGCTTGCATCGACGTAACCCTTTACGCCGAACTCTTTATCACCTCCATAATCGAGAAACATGTCCTTATTTACTCCAAGGACAATTTTGACCGCTGTCCAATGATCCATTCATGGATCATTCTTGTACCCCTTGACTGACTCATGGCAAGGCACACTTCCGGTGCGGTACACAACATAGCATACTATAAGCCTACGTCTAAAGCATAGGGGACGACTTCGTCCTTTCTCTCTCTTCTGCCGTGGTCGAGCTTTAACTCTTAACTTCATACCTTACAACTCAGGCAAGAACTCCTTCTTTGACTGATCCATCTTGAACACCTTCAAGATCATGTCAAGGTATGTGCTCATTTGAAAGTACCATTTAGCGGTTTTTGGTCTATCCTCATAGATCTTGATGCTCAATGTTCAAGCAGCTTAATCCAGGTTTTCTATTGAAAACACTTTTCAAATAACCCTATATGCTTTCCAGAAATTCTACATCATTTCGATCAACAATATGTCAACAACATATACTCATCGAAATTCTATAGTGCTCCCGCCACTTCTTTGGAAATAGAAGTTTCTCATAAACTTTGTATAAACCCAAAATCTTTGATCATCTCATCAAAGCGTACATTCCAACTCTGAGATGCTTACTCCAGTCCTTAGAAGGATTGCTGGAGCTTTGCATACTTGTTAGCGTCTTTCAGGATTGTCAAAACCTTTCTGGTTGTATCACATACAACCTTTCATCAAGAAAATTGTCGAGGAAACAATGTTTTGACATCCTATCTGCAAGATTTCATAAATAATGCAGTAACTGCTAATCCAATTCCAATAGACTCTTAGCATCGCTATGAGTGAGAAATCCTCACCGTAGTCAACTCCTTGAATCTTGTCGAAAACATCTTAACGACAAGTCGAGCTTTCTTAATGGTGATACTTACCATCATTGTTTGTCTTCCTTTTAAAATCCATTTGTACTCAATAGCCTTACGACCATCAAGAAGTTCTTCCAAAGTCTACACTTTGTTTTCATACATGGATCCTCTCTCGGATTTTATGGCCTCGAGCCATTTGTCGGAATCCGGGCCCACCATCGCTTCTCCATAGCTCGTAGGTTCATTGTTGTCTAGCAACATGACCTTCAAGACATGATTATTGTACCACTCTGAAGTAGTACGCATCCTTGTCACCCTACGAGGTTCGGTAGTGACTTGATCCGAAGTTTCATGATCACCATCATCAACTTCCACTTCAATTGATGTAGGTGCCACAGGAACAACTTCCTGTGCCCTGCTTCATACTGGTTGAAGTGATGGTTCAATAATCTCATCAAGTCTCCACCATCCTCCCACTCAATTCTTTCGAGAGAAACTTTTTCTCGAGAAAGGATCCGTTTCTAGAAACAATCACTTTTGCTTCCGGGTTTGAAATAGGAGGTATACCCTGATGAAGTCATGTACCTAGGGTAGGGTCATAGACCTGCCCAAAGGTACCCTCCCTAAGGACACTCGCGAAAGAAGCGGCCTTCCAGTCGACCTGGTAGGTTTCCACTCGAAAGATTCAAAGACACTCGACCAAGAAGGCCCACTCGACCACTAGGAGTCCAAGAGCCACTCGGTGTCCAAACGGTCTGTAGTTAAATAGTATTTATGGTCATAATGATACTTTATGTAAGGCGTTACCAGTAACGCCTAGCCTTAACATACCTTAAACCCTCCGCTACGTGGGCTGGCTGGGGTCCTGGCGCACTCTATATAAGACACCCCCTCCACAGGTAGAAGGGTTCGCACCCCTGTAACACATACACATATAATCCAGTCGACCGCCTCCGGGCTCCGAGACGTAGGGCTGTTACTTCCTCCGAGAAGGGCCTGAACTCGTAAATCCCTTGCGTATACAACTACTCCATAGCTAGGATCTTGCCTCTCCATACCTACCCCCATTCTACTGTCAGACTTAGAACCACGACAGTTGGCGCCCACCTTGGGGCGGGTGTTCTAGCGATTTGTTGGAGAAGTTGGGATTCTTTCGATCTCCTACATCATGGTTTCAGGTGGAGTTCTGGTCGACGGCCACGAGATCCGTCTCGGTGCACTCACGTTAAATGCCGATGACTCCGCTTGGCTTCAGGAGGCTCCACTCGGCGTGGGCGTGCTCCCGTCCATGGGCGGCGACTTTCGTGCGCGTGTCCACGGCATCCTCCTGCGGCAACCGTCGACCCAGTATGGGTCGGCTCCTGTGCCGTCCTTGCTCCCAGTCTCCCGCCGGCGCAAGCGTTCCGGTCGGTCGAGGCTTCAGCGGTGGGTGAGGCATGCGGTGGCCCGCCAGTCGGCCACTCCCCAAGTCGCGGCGATCGAGCCCGATGAATCTGTCTACGGCCTATTCGACTGGCTCCGCAGGGACTGCGTCCGAATGCGATAGCAGTGACCCGACGGCAGAGGTTCTGATGGTCGATGGACCATGCAGTTCCCCCGGATTCACCCGCACCAACGGAGGTGACAGTGGAGGCGATCCGGAGCAAGCCCACGAAGAGTACCTGCCCGAGCCCCTCACTTCGGCGGAGGAGGAGCTTCGCCGTCGGAACATGGATGCGCTTCACACTCCTATCGTTGGAGAAACCCCCGAGGCTCGTGCCTTGGAGGATGCGCGCTTGGCCAACCTGGCTGAGCGCACTCGACTGGAGAACCTTTAGCGAGTACTTGATGAGCGCGTGCGACCAAAGGTTCCAGAATCCAGTCGACGTCAGCTCTTCCAGCCACCAACTCAGGTATATCAAACTCCGATTCAGAATTTAGCAGTTGCTGCCCGTATAGCAGAGTCAATTCAGCCTTCCCAGTCGGAGGCGGGTAGAGGTTTGCTACAAATCAGAGATCTGCTCCGGGCGGCAGGAGACCAATACTCAGTCGTGTCACAGTGGCGGAACAGGATTCACAGCCGATCCGCTGCTGCGAATTCAGTCCAGTCGGCCCATAGTCCGAGATCACCCCGAGGCGTGAGGAACGTGGGGGCCGACGTGATGATTAGTGCAAGAGCCGCGAGCAATATGAGCACCGATTCGATTGCAATGATCGACGTCGAGTGCCCACTCCTCCCCCAAGGGGCGGATCATACGCTCCTCGGTAGTAGGACGACGAGCGCCAAAGACACGGTGTTGGGCGAAGAGTTCGGTCGACCCGTGGAACCAGGCTTTGATGCGAGATCTATTATCGTTCAAGGTTTGGTCGACAGGAACAGTGCTCACCGAGACGACCATGACAGGGATGTTCCCTCCAGCAGCAGAGTTCATGTTTCAGGGCCAGAGTGTTTCAGCAGAGCCATCGAGCGCGTTGATTCCTCCCAACTTCAGGTTTTCGATCGAGTCGATAAGTTCACTGGTGAATCCAAGCGACACTTGGCTTGAAGATTACCGAGTGGCTGTTCAGATCGGCGGCAGCGATGAGGTAGCCATGAAGCATTTGCCTCTTATGTTGGAGGGTTCAGCCAGAGCGTGGTTGAATCGATTAGCACCAAAGCAGATTTACACTTGGGAAGATCTTGCCCGAGTGTTTGTCGGGACATTTGAAGGACTTGCAAGCGACCAATAGGGTTGACGGAGTTGCAGTCGTGTGTGCAGAAGTCGAGTGAAACTTTGAGAGATTATATCCAGAGGTGGATCACTTTGCACCACACAGTTGAGAATGTATATAATCACCAGGCAGTCTGTGCCTTCAAAGAAGGTGTCAAGAACAGAGAGTTGAGTTTGAAATTCGGTCGAACCGGAGATATGACCCTGAGTCGGATGATGGAGATTGCCACCAAGTATGCAAATGGTGAAGAAGAGGATCGGCTCCGGAGTGGTAAATACAAATCAGTCGCTAATGAGGCCGGCGGAGGAAATACCAGTCGGAAGCAGAAGCGCGAGCCAGCTGCTCCCGGAGGGCCTTGGCTGTGACCCCAGGAAAGTTCAAGGGGAAAACCAAGGGTCCTTGGAACCCCAAGAAGGTGAAAGACCAGGATGGAAATGACGTGTTGGATTTGCCATGTCATATTCACACAAAGAAAGATGAGGAGGGTAAACTCATTTACCCGAAACATACCACTTTCGACGATGTCGGCTCTTGATTCAGCAGTTCAAGGAAACATCCCAAGGATAAGGATAAGGAGACAGACAAAGTTGAGGACAAAGATGACAGTGATGATGGATATCCCCAGGTCAATTCCACCCTGATGATTTTTGCTGACGTCGAAAGCAAAAGTCGATTGAAGGTTATCAATCGGGAAGTGAACCTGGTCGCTCTGGCGACGCCCAATTATCTGAAATGGTCCCAGACCGCCATCACATTCGACCAGTCTGATCACCCGACGCACATTGCCACCCCTGGGAGGCAAGCATTGGTGGTCGGCCCAGTCGTCGAGGGCACCCGACTGACCAAAGTTCTGATGGATGGTGGTAGTGGCTTGAACATATTGTACACAGAGACGTTGAAAGGGATGAGCATTCTGATGTCCAGACTCAGTACCAGTAACTTGAGTATCCACGGAGTCATTCCTGGAAAGAAGGCTGAGTCACTCGGCCAAATTGCTCTTGATGTAGTTTTTGGTGATTCGAAGCATTTCCGGAAAGAAAAGTTGACCTTTGAGGTCGTGGATTTCCAGAGCGCTTATCACGCTATTCTGGGAAGGCTAGCATATGCACGTTTCATGGCCCGACCATGTTACGTGTATCTTAAACTGAAGATGCCTGGTCCCAAGGGCGTGATCACTATTACGGGCAATGGGAAGAAGGCGGAAGAGTGCTTCCAGAAAGGCTCTAAGATCACCAATGCTTAGTTGGCAGTGGTAGAGCTACAAGAGTATCAGTAAACTGCAGATCTGAGTGATTTGTTGCGAGCTAAGAAGCCCGCTACAGAGTCAGCATTCCAGTCGACCGGTGAGACGAAACAGGTTCACATTCACCCGACTGATCCCAATGCTGCTCCAACCAACATCTCAACAACACTTGACTCAAAATAGGAAGAAGCGCTCATCCAGTTCCTCCGTGAGAACTGGGACATCTTTGCATGGAAGCCTCTGCGATATGCGGGTGTTCAGGAGCTGGCTGAGCATCGCCTACGAGTCGACCCAAAAGTCAAACCGGTTAAAGAATTTCTTTGGCGGTCCGCCGTCCAGAAGAGAAAGGCCATTGGCGAAGAGGTGGCTCGGCTCTTAGCGGCAGAGTTCATCCGAGAGATCTACCACTCCTAGTGGCTCGCCAATGTCGTCATGGTCCCCAAGAAGGACAAGTCGTTGCGCATGTGCATCGATTTCAAGCATATCAATCGGGCTTGCCCGGAAGATCATTTCCCTCTTCCTCGCATTGACCAAATAGTCGACTCAACTGCGGGATGTGAGAGGTTGTCTTTTTTAGACGCCTATTCCGGGTACCATCAGATCCGTCTGTATGGATCCGATGAGATTAAAACAGTGTTCATCACTCCATTCGGGTGCTTCTGTTATGTCACCATGCCATTCGGTCTCAAGAATGCCAGAGCCACATTCATGAGGATGATTCAGAAGTGTTTGCTCATTCAAATCAGTCGGAATGTGGAAGCGTACATGGATGATATAGTGGTCAAGTCACGAAAGGGTTCCGACCTGTTGACTGACCTTGCTGAAACATTTGACCTCAGGAGGTATGATATCAAGCTTAACCCATCAAAGTGCACATTTGGAGTTCCGGTGGAAAGTTACTCGGTTTTCGTTTCGGCGAGGAATTGATGCTAACCCGAAAAGGTTGGCACTATACTCGAATGAAGCATACATGCATGTGCACGATGTCCGAAGCTTCTTTGGATGCTTGGCGCTTTAAGTCGATTCATCTCGCGCCTGTGAAAAGGCATTGCCTCCTTACCGACTGATGAAGAATTCAGACAAGTTCGAGTGGACTCTAGAAGCTGATGCAGCGTTTGCAGAGCTAAAAGCTCTGCTCTCCACCCAGCCGGTGCTTGCTGCTCCTATCAGCAAAGAACCTTTGTTTCTTTACATTGCAGCCACTGGACAAGTCGTCAGTACCGTACTTACGGTCGAGCGGGAAGAAGAAGGAAAAGCCTTCAATTTCAACGCCCAGTTTATTATCTTTCTGAAGTGCTGACCCCATCAAAGCAGAGATACCCTCACTATCAAAAGCTTGTTTATGGGATCTATATGACCACAAAGAAGGTTGCTCATTATTTCTCTGATCATTCCATTACAGTCGTCAGCGATGCCCCATTGTCGAAAATTCTTCATAACAGAGATGCAACTGGTCGAGTGGCAAAATGGGCAATTGAACTCCTTCCCCTTGATATCAAATTTGAGGGAAAGAAAGCCATCAAGTCCCAAGCAATAGCAGACTTCCTCGCCGACTGGACTGAACAACAGCTTCCGACTCAAGTTCACTCGGAGCACTGGACTATGTTTTTCGACGGTTCCAAGATGCTGAGCGGTTACAGTGCGGGGTTGTATTGGTTTCCCCGAGGAGATAAGCTCAAATATGTTCTCAGATTCACTTTGATTCTTCCAACAATGAAGCAGAATATGAAGCACTCCTGTATGGGTTGCGCATGGCCATTTCACTCGGTGTCCGTCGCCTTATGGTCTCTGGCGACTCGGATCTGGTTGTTAATCAAGTGATGAAGGAGTGGGATGTCGAAGCCCAGCTATGACGGAGTTCTTTGTAATGCAGTGAGAAATTTGGAGAAGAAATTCGAGGGTTAGAGCTTCATCATATACCCCAATGAAAAATCAAGCTGCGGATGATTTGGCGAAGATAGGGTCCAAGAGGAAGCCATTCCGAGTAATGTATTTTGGAGCACATTCATGCACCATCGATGCAGGAGGATCCTTTCACGAAGAAGCCCGCAGCAAAAGAGTGCCAATGATCCGGTGAAGTTGAGGTCCCAGCCGTGGTCGACCTGATTATGGAAGTTGTGGTCATCACTCCCGATCGACGATGTCGTACATCGCATATATCCTAAGGAAAGAGCTCCCAGAGAATGAAGAAGAGGCTCGACAGATCGTCCGTCGATCCAAGGCCTTTACAGTGATCAAGGGACAGTTGTTCAGAGAAAGCATGACTGGAGTCGGCCAGAAGTGTATCACGCCAGAAGAAGGTCAGATAGTTCTTGAGGATATCCACTCGGGGACCTGTGGCCATCATGCGTCCTCTCGGACCATCGTGGCTAAAGCATACCGAGTGGGATTTTACTGGCCGAAAGCAAACGAAATGGCAAAAGAAATAGTTGACAAGTGTGAAGGGTGTCAGTTCTATTCCAACATGCCACACAAGCCCGTCTCAGCCTTGAAGACCATTCCACTCGTCTGTCCCTTCGCTGTTTGGGGATTAGACATGATTGGACCGCTGAGAACTGGCAGAAGCGGCTTCACTCATTTGCTAGTAGCAGTCGACAAGTTCACCAAGTGGATCGAAGCCAAGCCCATCAAGAACCTCGATGCATGCACTACTATCAGTTTCATCAGAGAGTTGATATTCAGATATGGAGTTCCACATAGCATCATCACCGACAATGGGTCAAACATCGATAATGACAAATTCAAAGCCTTCTGCGCCTCTCAGGGCACGCGGGTCGACTATGCTTCAGTTGCTCATCCTCAGTCGAATGGACAAGCAGAGCGTGCAAACGGCCTCATTCTCAAAGGGCTGAAACCACGGCTGATGCGTGATCTCAAGCACGCAGCAGGAGCTTGGGTTGACGAACTTCCATCATTTCTATGGGGATTGAGGACCACTCCTAATAGGTTGACTGGGAGAACTCCATTCTTCCTGGTCTTTGGAGCTGAAGCAGTTTTGCCGAGTGACCTGCTTCACAATGCGCCCCGAGTCGAACTATACTCTGAAGAAGAAGCGGAACAAGCCCGGCAAGATGCAGTCGACCTCTTGGAAGAGGAGAGAGAGATGGCCCTGATCCGCTCGACTATCTATCAGCAAGACTTGCGTCGATTCCATGCCAGAAATGTGAAGAGTAGAGCCTTCCAAGAGGGAGATTTGGTCCTCCAAGTGGATCAACAGAAACCACACAAGCTCGCTCCCACTTGGGAAGGTCCCTTCATCGTCACAAGAGTTATCCACAACGGAGCGTATCATCTCTACAACGTTGATCGCCAGATCGACGAGCCTCGAGCTTGGAATGCGGAGCTGCTCCGCCCCTTTTATACTTAAATACTCACTCGGTTGATATGTAATAAAAGTACTTTTGTAGTTTGTTTATCTAAGACAAGAATGTTATAATTTTCCCAGTGATTGTTATTACTTTTTGTTGAAATTTCCTCCAGTGGGTGGCTTAGCTGCGAATACGGTTCGCCTAAGTTTGTAAAAAAATTCCTTTCCGAGTGGCGAGCCAGTCTCTCACTCGGGGGCTTAGCTGCGAATCCGCTTCGCCTAAGTATTCAAAATCCTACCGAGTGGTGAGCCAGCCTCCCACTCGGGGGCTTAGCTGCAGTCCAAGTACTCGCCTAAGTATTCAAAATCCTACCGAGTGGTGAGCCAGCCTCCCACTCGGGGGCTTAGCTGCACTCCAAGTACTCGCCTAAGTATTTAAATCCTACCGAGTGGAGAGTCAACCTCTCACTCGGGGGCTTAGCAACAACCCAAGGACTCGCCTAAACATCCAAAATAATGAACGCTTCGCAAGGACGACGAGGTGCGGGTCGACTGCTACCTTCTCCTTCAAAGCTACACCATAAAAATCCCACCGAGTGGAGAGCAAACCTCCCACTCGGGGGCTTAGCTGCAGTCCAGTGCTCGCCTAAGTAATATAAATCCTACCGAGTGGAGAGCAAACCTCCCACTCGGGAGGCTTAACTGCAGCCCAGTGCTCGCCTAAGTAATAAAAACCCTACCGAGTGGAGAGCAAACCTCCCACTCGGAGGCTTAGCTGCAGCCCAGTGCTCGCCTAAGTAATTGAAATCCTACCGAGTGGAGAGCAAACCTCCCACTCGGGGGCTTAGTTGTAGCCCAGTTCTCGCCTAAGTAATAAAAATCCTACCGAGTGGAGAGCAAACCTCCCACTCGGGGGCTTAGCTGCAGCCCAGTGCTCGCCTAAGTGATAAAAATCCTACCGAGCGGAGAGCACACCTCCCGCTCGGAGGCTTAGCTGCAGCCCAGTGCTCGCCTAAGTAAGGAATTCATCCCAATCCGCAAGGATGACGAGGTGCAGGTCGACTGGTACCTTCTCATTCGGAGCTTCGCCACAAGTACAACGTGCGGTCCATCCCAATCCGCAAGGACGACGAGGTGCAGGTCGACTGGTACCTTCTCCTTCGGAGCTTCGCCACTAGTACAACATGCGGTCCATCCCAATCCGCAAGGACGACGAGGTGCAGGTCGACTGGTACCTTCTCCCTCGGAGCTTCGCCACAAGTACAATGTGCGGTCCATCCCAATCCGCAAGAACGACGAGGTCAGTCGCGGTCTATGCTCCATCTCTACCTGCAAGATAGATGAAGTACAAGTCGACTGGAGTTTCACCTCAAGGATACTACTTACAACCGTGAAATATATTCCGAATGAAGAGCAAAGTTCTCTCGAAGGCAAATAAAGCATGTTCAAGGATAGATCAAGTTCGGATAAATGTCCTACGGATCCAAAAGTGCTCAGGCGTTAAGCCTGTTAAAGTTTGTCGGTTACAAAAACCACTCGGCATTCCGAGGCAAATTTAAGGTGGGACTTAGAAGTTTTTTACTCCTCCGGCGGAGGACTGGAAGGTGCAACAAACTTGTCGAGGTCGATTCCGTCGGCAATACGGGTAGCAGCAGCGATGAAAGTCTCCATGAAAGATCTGAAGTCGTACTTCCTGGTGTTGGCTACTTTGAGGGACTTGACTTGTCCTCTTGCGCTTCCTTGCGGTGGACACGAACCGAGACGAGCAACATCAGCACCACACCTGGCGAAGACTTTTCCATTCTTGCACTCGACTTGGAATCTCATTCGATCGAGTCATTAAGATTCAAGGTCATTACAAGCGTCGATCCGGCGAGAGTTGAGTCGATCGCGACACTCGCAGCTTTCAATCGAGCAAGATAATCCACCACGCTAGCAACGCGAGACTCGGTCGGAGCACATTCATAGCAACCGTCCTTCACGGGAGAGTTGATGGGGTCCAGGCTGGTTTCCACTGATTGGTTTCTTCTTGAAGTTTTGACAGAATTCTGAAAACACAGCTCAGACTCAAAATAACAATCATGCGATGAGCCGGTGATAACAAGACAGTCGGGTAAAAGAGATTACCTTCAAGCATGAGAAACAGCTTCTTGGCGAGTCCTCCAAGATAAATCTCGTGTCATTTCGCTTCCCCCTTGATTGGCCAGCCTTGTCGACAGAGCAATCTTGTCGTTCTTGATCGACTAACTTCCTTGTTGGCCGCGTCAAGAGCGGCTTTCAGCTTGGCATTCTCATCTTCAAGTTTGTCGACTGAGGCAAGTTTCTCTTCAGCGAGCTTTGTTTTCTCCAAAGCTGCCTTCTGTGCCTCTGCAAGGTCAAGGTCCTTCTTCTTCAGAGTCTCTTCCAGTTTATCTCGCAAAGCAACAATGAGAACAGAGTTGAGAATGAACAAAAAACAAAGACAATCGTCAAAGTTCTCACCAGCCATACCTTTTGCTTCATCCTTAAGCTTCGCAAATTCTCCCGAGCAAGCTTCAAGTCGAGGTTGAGCTGGATCTGTTTGTTCTCTAACTCAGTATAGCGAGCCACAAGCTCGCAAGATTTCTACAAATAGTCAATCAACAAAAGACATCAAAGACAGATCACTTCGGAGTGACTAAGGAAAAATAGTAGCATTTCTAAGACTACAGTCGAATCAAAACATTCGACAATAGTCTTGGGGACTACACCCAGCGGGTGCACTCAGCGTGCCCCCACTGGTTTTACCAATTTGGTTCGACCATTCGACCAAAAGAAGCAAAAAGGTTATGATTCTAAAACCATGGCTAATTGTCAGCGGTCAGCCGCGGTAAAAAACAACAACAGTTCTTTAGACTATAGTCGACTGCACGCAGTCCACCATAGTCTCGGGGACTACACCCAGTGGGTGCACTCAGCGTGCCCCCACCGGTTTTACGGTTCCATTCGACTTGGTCCGACCAGGTCGAGTGAAGAAGTTCACAGTATAAAGACTATAGTCGACTGCACGCAGTCCACCATAGTCTCGGGGACTACACCCAGTGGGTGCACTCAGCGTGCCCCCACAAAAACTCAATCGACACACCCACCCAGTGGGTGTACAGATATGGAAATCTTCAGAGCAAGCATTTTCAGGTAGCATGTCCTAACAGAGCAAGCAGTTTCAGGTAGCATATCCTAACAGAGCAAGCAACGGTCGACTTACTTGGACATTGCTCCGGAGAGCTGAACTAGCATCATAGGCCGCCTGGCTGGCCTCTCGGACTGCCTTCACTTGCTCCATCATGATCCCTGCCTGGCGTATAGCCTCCTTAGCAGCACTCATTTGGTCTTAGGGATGTGGTGTATAGCAAAGAGGATGGTGGATCAGCAATCGACGAAGTGGGTGGGCACTCGTCGGTGGTACAGCAAAAGACACGAAGCCAGTGGGGTTGCCTCCCTCGGAAACCAGCGTCTCAGGTATCGTCACAACTGGAGCAGCCTTGCCAGCAAGCACCCTCTTGTTCTTCCTCTTCCTCAACGGCGCTTCCTCGTCATCATCGGGAAGATCAATGACATGAGGCGGAACTACAAGAAAGATTCAAAAGTAAACATGGAAATCCAATCGACTAAAAGCGAAACTACAGAGATCATACCAAGGTAGGAGGTGGCGGCATCTTCTATTTCCTGATCTTCGTGCTTGGCTGAGGTCTCGGAGGTAGCAGCACTGCAGATTTCAAGAATCGGCTGATCAGTCATCAAGTCGACCAAAAGTACACTCATGTTGAATAGGGAAATACAAGATTCTGCTGGTTACCCGGAGATGGTGGGAATGACCATCCGCATCTTGGGCAGGGCCTTCGCCGGCTTTGACGACGTTGCTCGAGGTTGCTTCGGCGGTTTCTCGATCGGTAGAGGGAAGTTGTCCGAGGTTGCTTCATCGACTGCCCAGTGGGCGCAACAGCTTTACCGTGCCCGGCCGCCGGGTCATGCGTCAACTTGGACCTTCCTTCCGAGCGGGGAGGATCGACGTCTTCCTCCTCTTCCTCCTCCTCCTCCTCCTCCTCTTCATCAGAGCTGTCATCCCCCTCATCCCCCTCGCCGTTGGACTCCCATTCCTCCTGGCTTCATCTCCGCTTCCTTCTTCTTCTTCGACTGGTTCCTGCGCCCCGTTGGGCATCGAGTACATCTCAGTGGTGACCTACAAGACAACAAAACAAGGCAAAATTCAGTCGACGAATTGGCATCAAACAGAATGAATGCAGCCGAATGACAGTTGGAGATAAGTGGTTATACCTTGTCTACTTCATAAGTCTGGTCAAGTGGTGGAATCCTCCTAGCTCCGCGAGGGTTATCTTTGTTTCCTGTGATGGCAGTCATCCACTTCTCCAGCGTGGCATCATCGACCTCCTCTGGATGGACCCGGGTGGTATCATCCATACTGGAGTACATCCACATCGGATGGCCTCGGTATTGGAGTGGTTGAATACGCCGTCGAAGGAAAACCTCCAGGAGATCCATGCCGGTCACCCCGTCGCGAATGAGCTGGACTACGCATTCCATCAACAATTTTACTTAGGCCTTCTCCTCTGGTAGTACCTTCAGGGAAGATGGCTTGTTCACTCGACTCATGGAGAAAGGAGGGAGTCCAGTCGACTGCCCCAGTGTCGGCTGGTCTTGGTAGTAGAACCAGGTCGACTGCCACCCTCTAACCGAGTCGGGGAGAGTCATAGCCAGAAAAGCGCTCTTCCCCCTCATCTGGACCCCGAGTCCCCGACACATCTGGATTACTTGGGTTCTCTCGTCATTCGGGTTCGTTTTCTTCACCGCCTGAGAGCGACAAGTGAATATATGCTTGAAGAGGCCCCAGTGCGGCTGACAGCCCAAGAAGTTTTCGCATAACGAAATGAAAGCAGCAAGGTAGACAATGGAGTTGGGAGTGAAATGATGGAGTTGCGCTCCAAAAAAGTTCAGAAACCCCGGGAAGAAAGGATTCGGCGGCAAAGAAAATCCCTGATCTACGTGAGTGGCTAAGAGAACGCACTCACCCTCTTCAGGCTGCGGTTGCCACTTCGTTCCCGAAAGCCTCGACGACCCATGGGGGATCAGTCCCTCGTTGGCCAGGTTGGTGAGGTCCTTCTCGGTGATGTTCGAGCGGATCCAATCTCCCTGGACCCAACCTTTCGGCAGTTTGGACCGCGAAGAAGATCCGCCCTGATTGGGCGCTCTCCCCTTCGCCTTCGCCGCCGCCTTCTTCACCCGCTCCAAGGCTGCGGTCTTCTCTTTCTCCATGGTCGCCGACGAAGCAGGTACTGAGCTGCGGCACTGAGCAGGCTAAGGGCGCAGCAGGAAGGTTTGGAGGCGGAGGGAGGGGAAGATTGAGGTCACACTGTTCAAAATACCCCGTCCGATGCTTTATCTGAGTCCGCTTCCGAGTGGCTGACTGGTAGGCCCAGGCAATCCCGTCAAATCCTGCAACAGGCACGCACACGATACATGGCGAAAAAGGCGGCGCGAAGATCGAGGCGTCATCGTCTTATCCCATCCGAGTGCCGCGGTTTTATCCGCTTCGCGCGCTTCCCAAAATTCAGATCCCGCGAAATCCGCTAACTGCGGAGCAATCTGTCAGACAGCAGATTTCCTCTGATCCGTCGCTCGGAAATCCTCAAAGGTCGTTGGTCACAAAGTTCACTCGACAAATGTGAAGAATGGATCAAGGCGACTGAAAGATAAGTTGATGCCGTCACTAAAAGGTCGTTGATCCAGAGTAAGACACACTCGCAACACGAAGAACAGGTCGGAAAGATTATCAACTCCTTCCTCACTCAAACCTCGATCCATTCAGGGGCTAATGATGAAGTCATGTACCTAGGGTAGGGTCATAGACCTGCCCAAAGGTATCCTCCCCAAGGACACTCGCGAAAGAAGCGGCCTTCCAGTCGACCTGGTAGGTTTCCACTCGACAGATTCAAAGACACTCGACCATGAAGACCCACTCGACCACCAGGAGTCCAAGAGCCACTCGCTGTCCAAACGGTCTGTAGTTAAATAGTCTTTATGGTCATAATGAAACTTTATGTAAGGCATTACCAGTTACGCCTAGCCTTAACGTACCTTAAACCCTCTGCTACGTGGGCTGGCTGGGGTCCTGGCGCACTCTATATAAGCCACACCCCTCCACAGGTAGAAGGGTTTGCACCCTTGTAACACATACACATATAATCCAGTCGACCGCCTCCGGGCTCCGAGACGTAGGGCTGTTACTTCCTCCGAGAAGGGCCTGAACTCGTAAATCCCTTGCATATACAACTACTCCATAGCTAGGATCTTGCCTCTCCATACCTGCCCCCCATTCTACTGTCAGACTTAGAACCACGACATACCCAACTGTTTTTGGGTGTCCTATGAAGATGCATTTATCCGCTTTGTGTTCGAGCTTATCAACCTGAAACTTTTTCACATAAGCGTCGCAGCCCCAAGCTTTCAAGAAACGACAGCTTAGGTTTCTCCAAACCATAGTACATACGGTGTCATCTCAACGGAGTTACGTGGTGCCCTATTTAAAGTGAGTGCGGTTGTCTCTAATGCCTAACCCATGAACGATAGTGGTAATTCGATAAGAGACATCATGGTACGCACCATATCCAATAGGGTGCAACTATGATGTTCGGACACACCATCACACTATGGTGTTCCAGGCGGTATTAATTATGAAACAATTTCCACAATGTCTTAATTGCGTGCCAAAACTCGTAACTCAGATATTCATCTCTATGATCATATCATAGACATTTTATCCTCTTGTCACGAAGATCTTCAACTTCACTCTGAAATTACTTGAACCATTCAATAATTCAGACTTGTGTTTCATCAAGTAAATATACTCAGTATCTACTCAAATCATCTGTGAAGTAAGAACATAACGATATCCACTGTGTGCCTCAGCACTCATTGGACTGCACACATCAAAATGTATTACTTCCAACAAGTTGCTTTCTTGTTCCATTTCACTGAAAACGAGGCTTTCAGTCATCTTGCCCATATGGTATGATTTGGATGTCTCAAGTGATTCAAAATCAAGTGAGTCCAAACGGTCCATCTGCATGGAGTTTCTTCATGCATATACACCAATAAACATGGTTCGCATGTCTCAAACTTTTCAAAAAATGAGTGAGTCCAAAGATCCATCAACATGGAGCTTCTTCATGCGTTTTACACCAATATGACTTACATGGCAGTGCCACAAGTAAGTGGTACTATCATTACTATCTTATATATTTTGGCATGAAAATGTGTATCACTACGATCGAGATTCAATAAACCATTCCTTTTAGGTGCAAGACCATTGAAGGTATTATTCAAATAAACAGAGTAACCATTATTCTCCTTATGAATAACCGTATTGCGATAGACATAATCCAATCATGTCTATGCTCAACGCAAACACCAAATAACAATTATTTAGGTTTAACACCAATCTCGATGGTAGAGGGAGCGTGTGATGCTTGATCACATCAACCTTGGAAACACTTCCAACACATATCGTCAGCTCACCTTTAGCTAGTCTCCGTTTATTCCGTAGCTTTCATTTCGAGTTACTAACACTTAGCAACCGAACCGGTATCTAATACCCTGGTGCTACTAGGAGTACTAGTAAAGTACACATTAACATAATGTATATCCAATATACTTCTATCGACCTTGCCCGCCTTCTCATCTACCAAGTATCTAGGGTAGTTCTGCTTCATTGTCCGTTCCCTCATTACAGAAGCACTTAGTCTCGGGTTTGGGTTCAACCCTGGATTTCTTTACTGGAGCAGCAACTGATTTGCCGTTTCATGAAGTACCCCTTCTTTCCCTTGCCCTTCTTGAAACTAGTGGTTTCATTAACCATCAACAATTGATGCTCCTTCTTGATTTCTACATTCGCGGTGTCAAACATCGCGAATATCTCAAGGATCATCATATCTATCCCTGATATGTTATAGTTCATCACGAAGCTCTATCAGCTTGATGGCAATGACTTTGGAGAAAAATCACTATCTCATCTGGAAGATCAACTCCCACTCGATTTAAGTGATTGCTGTACTCAGACAATCTGAGCACAAGCTCAACGATTGAGCTTTTCTCCCTTAGTTTGTAGGCCAAGAAGCTCGTCGGAGGTCTTATACCTCTTGACGTGGGCACGAGCCTGAAATCCCAATTTCAGCCCTCAAAACATCTCAGATGTTTCGCGACGTTTCGAGATCGTCTTCGGTGCCTTAACTCTAAACCATTTAACATTACTGAACTATCACGTAGTTATCAAAACGTGTATGTCAGATGTTCGCAACATCCACAGACGACGTTCGAGGTTTAGCACACTGAGCAGTGCATTAAGGACATAAGCCTTCTTCCAAGCAACGAGGACAATCCTCAGTTTACGGACTTAGTCCGCATAATCGCTACTATCATATTTCAACTGAATTTTCTCTAGGAACATATCTAAACAGTAGGACTAAAGCGCGAGCTTACGACATAATTAGCAAAGACCTTTTGACTATGTTCAGGATAATTAAGTTCATCTTATGAACTCCCACTCAGATAGACATCCCTCTTTGTTATCTAAGTGATTACATGATCCGAGTCAACTAGGCCGTGTCCGATCATCACGTGAGACAGACTAGTCATCATCGGTGAACATCTTCATGTTGATCGTATCTACCATACGACTCATGCTCGACCTTTCGGTCTCTTGTGTTCCGAGGCCATGTCTGTACATGATAGGCTCGTCAAATCAACCTAAGTGTTTCGCGTGTGTAAATCTGTCTTACACCCGTTGTATGTGAACGTTAGAATCTATCACACCCGATCATGACGTGGTGCTTCGAAACAACGAACTTTCGCAGCGATTGCACAGTTAGGGGAACACTTTCTTGAAATTTTAATGAGGATCATCTTATTTACTACCATCGTTCTAAGCAAATAAGATGCATAAACATGATAAACATCACATGCAATCAAAAAGTGACATGATATGGCCAATATCATTTTGCTCCTTTTGATCTCCATCTTCGGGGGTCCATGATCATCATCGTCACCGGCATGACACCATGATCTCCATCATCATGATCTCCATCATCGTGTCTCCATGAAGTTGTCTCGCCAACTATTACTTCTACTACTATGGCTAACGGTTTAGCAATGAAGTAAAGTAATTACATGGCGTTATTCAATGACACGCAGGTCATACAATAAATAAAGACAACTCCTATGGCTCCTGCGGTTGTCATACTCATCGACATGCAAGTCGTGATTCCTATTACAAGAACATGATCAATCTCATACATCACATATCATTCATCACATTCTTTTGGCCATATCACATCACATAGCATACCCTGCAAAAACAAGTTAGGCGTCCTCTAATTGTTGTTTGCATGTTTTACGATGGCTGCTATGGGTTTCTAGCAAAACGTTTCTTACCCACATAAAACCACAACGTGATATGTCAATTGCTATTTACCCTTCATAAGGACCCTTTTCATCGAATCTGATCCGACTAAAGTGGGAGAGACTGGCACCCGCTAGCCACCTTATGCAACAAGTGCATGTCAGTCGGTGGAACCTCTCTCATGTAAGTGTACGTGTAAGGTCGGTCCGGGCCGCTTCATCTCACAATACCGTCGAAACAAGATTGGACTAGTAAAGGTAAGCATATTGAACAAAATCAACACCCACAACAACTTGTGTTCTACTCGTGCATAGAATCTACGCAATAGACCTAGCTCATGATGCCACTGTTGGGGAATGTAGCAGAAATTCAAAATTTTCTACGCATCACCAAGATCAATCTATGGAGATTCTAGCAACAAGAGAGGGAGAGGATGAGCATCTTCATACCCTTGAAGATCGCTAAGCGGAAGCGTTACAAGAACACGGATGAAGGAGTCATACTCGCAGCGATTCAGATCGCGGTTGATTCCGATCTAAGCACCGAACAACGGTGCCTCCGCGTTCAACACACGTTCAGCCCGGGGACGTCTCCTCCTTCTTGATCCAGCAAGGGAGAGGAGAAGTTGAGGAGAACTCCGACAACCACGACGGCATGGTGGTGATGGAGCTCGTGGTTCTCCGGCAGGCTTCGCCAAGCACTACGGAGGAGGAGGAGGTGTTGGAGGAGGAGAGGGCTGCGCCAGGAAGGAGCGGCTGCCCTCTCTCTCACACTATATATAGGGGAAGGGAGGAGGGGAGGCGCCTAGGGTTCCCTAGGGGAGGCGGCGGCCATAGGGGAAACCCTAGATGGGTTTTGGCGCCCCCACCCCCCTAGGAAACTTGCCCCCCAAGCCGGGAGGGGTGGCTGCCCTAGGGGTGGCGCCCCCACCTCTCTAGGTTACGTGAGATGGGGTGGGAGGGGCTCTCAGCCCCTTAATGGGCTGATGTGCCCTCTACCCTTGGCCCATATGGCCCGCCAAAGCTTGCCGGGGCCTCCGAAACCCCTTTCGGACACGCTGGTCATCACCTGGTACCCCCGGGTCAATTCCGGACTCCAATACCCTTCGTCCAATATACCGATCTTCACCTCCGGACCATTTCGGAGCTCCTCGTCATGTCCGGGATCTCATGCGGGACTCCGAACAACCTTCGGTAACCACATACTATTTCCCATAACAACTCTAGCGTCACCGAACCTTAAGTGTGTAGACCCTACGGGTTCGGGAACCATGCAGACATGACCGAGACGTTCTCCGGTCAATAACCAACAGCGGGATCTGGATACCCATGTTGGCTCCCACATGTTCCACGATGATCTCATTGGATGAACCACGATGTCAAGGATTCAAGCAATCCCGTATGCAATTCCCTTTGTCTAGCGGTATTGTACTTGCCCGAGATTCGATCGTCGGTATGCCGATACCTTGTTCAATCTCGTTACCGGTAAGTCTCTTTACTCGTTCCTTAACACATCATCCCGTGATCAACCCCTTGGTCACATTGTGCACATTATGATGATGTCCTACCGAGTGGGCCCAGAGATACCTCTCCATCACACGGAGTGACAAATCCCAGTCTCGATTCGTGCCAACCCAACAGACACTTTCGGAGATACCCGTAGTGCACCTTTATAGCCACCCAGTAACGTTGTGACGTTTGGTACACCCAAAGCATTCCTACGGTATCCGAGAGTTGCACAATCTCATGGTCTAAGGAAATGATACTTAACATTAGAAAAGCTTTAGCATACAAACTACACGATCTTTGTGCTAGGCTTAGGATTGGGTCTTGTCCATCACATCATTCTCCTAATGATGTGATCCCGTTATCAACGACATCCAATGTCCATGGTCAGGAAACCGTAACCATCTTTTGAACAACGAGCTAGTTAACTAGAGGCTTACTAGGGACATGGTGTTGTCTATGTACCCACACATGTATCTGAGTTTCCTATCAATACAATTATAGCATGGATAATAAACGATTATCATGAACAAGGAAATATAATAATAATAACTAATTTATTATTGCCTCTAGGGCATATTTCCAACTGTCTCCCACTTGCACTAGAGTCAATAATCTAGTTCACATCACCATGTGATTAACACTCACAGGTCACATTGCCATGTGACCAACATCCAAAGAGTTTACTAGTGTTACTAAACTAGTTCACATCATCATGTGATTAAGACTCAATGAGTTCTGGGGTTTGATCATGTTTTGCTTGTGAGAGAGGTTTTAGTCAATGGGTTACGCAACATTCAGATCCGTATGCACTTCGCAAATCTCTAGGTCATATTGTAAATGCTGCTTCCACGCTCCACTTGAAGCTATTCCAAATGGTTGCTCCACTATCGTATCCGGTTTGCTACTCGAGTCACTCGGATAGGTGTTAAAGCTTGCATCGGCGTAACCCTTTACGCCAACTCTTTATCACCTCCATAATCGAGAAACATGTCCTTATTTACTCCAAGGACAATTTTGACCGCTGTCCAATGATCCATTCATGGATCATTCTTGTACCCTATAGTGACTCATGGCAAGGCACACTTCGGTGCGGTACACAGCATAGCATACTATAAGCCTAAATCGAAGCATAGGGGCGACCTTCGTCCTTTCTCTCTCTTCTGCCGTGGTCGAGCTTTAACTCTTAACTTCATAGCTTACAACTCAGGCAAGAACTCCTTCTTTGACTGATCCATCTTGAACACCTTCAAGATCATGTCAAGGTATGTGCTCATTTGAAAGTACCATTTAGCGGTTTTTGATCTATCCTCATAGATCTTGATTCTCAATGTTCAAGCAGCTTAATCCAGGTTTTCTATTGAAAAACACTTTTCAAATAACCCTATATGATTTCCAGAAATTCTACATCATTTCTGATCAACAATATGTCAACAACATATACTCATCAGAAATTCTATAGTGCTCCCACTCACTTCTTTGGAAATACAAGTTTCTCATAAACTTTGTATAAACCCAAAATCTTTGATCATCTCATCAAAGCGTACATTCCAACTCCGAGATGCTTACTCCAGTCCTTAGAAGGATTGCTGCTTTCCATACTTGTTAGCGTCTTTCAGGATTGTCAAAACCTTTCTGGTTGTATCACATACAACCTTTCCTCAAGAAAATTGTCGAGGAACAATGTTTTGACATCCTATCTGCAAGATTTCATAAATAATGCGAAGAATCGCTAATCCAATTCCAACAGACTCTTAGCATCGCTATGAGTGAGAAAGCCTCACCGTAGTCAACTCCTTGAATCTTGTCGGAAAACATCTTAACGACAAGTCAAGCTTTCTTAATGGTGATACTTAC
This sequence comes from Aegilops longissima, assembly GCA_021605205.1. Lineage (NCBI taxonomy): Eukaryota > Viridiplantae > Streptophyta > Magnoliopsida > Poales > Poaceae > Aegilops > Aegilops longissima. The sequence continues at coordinate 513,779,451 of CM038676.1, forward strand.
CATCATTGTTTGTCTTCCTTTTAAAATCCATCTGTACCCAATAGCCTTACGACCATCAAGCAGTTCTTCCAAAGTCTACACTTTGTTTTCATACATGGATCCTCTCTCGGATTTTATGGCCTCGAGCCATTTGTCAGAATCCGGGCCCACCATCGCTTCTCCATAGCTTGTAGGTTCATTGATGTCTAGCAACATGACCTTCAAGACATGATTACTGTACCACTCTGAAGTAGTACGCATCCTTGTCACCCTACGAGGTTCGGTAGTGACTTGATCTGAAGTTTCATGGTCACCATCATCAACTTCTACTTCAATTGATGTAGGTGCCACAGGAACAACTTCCTGTGCCCTGCTACATACTGGTTGAACTGATGGTTCAATAACCTCATCAAGTCTCCACCATCCTCCCACTCAATTCTTTCGAGAGAAACTTTTTCTCGAGAAAGGACCCGTTTCTAGAAACAATCACTTTTGCTTCCGGGTTTGAAATAGGAGGTATACCCTGATGAAGTCATGTACCTAGGGTAGGGTCATAGACCTGCCCAAAGGTACCCTCCCCAAGGACACTCGTGAAAGAAGCGGCCTTCCAGTCGACCTGGTAGGTTTCCACTCGACAGATTCAAAGTCACTCGACCATGAAGACCCACTCGACCACCAGGAGTCCAAGAGCCACTCGGTGTCCAAACAGTCTGTAGTTAAATAGTCTTTATGGTCATAATGATACTTTATGTAAGGCGTTACCAGTAACGCCTAGCCTTAACGTACCTTAAACCCTCCGCTACGTGGGCTGGCTGGGGTCCTGGCGCACTCTATATAAGACACCCCTCCACGTAGAAGGGTTCGCACCCCTGTAACACATACGCATATAATCCGATCGACCGCCTCCGGGCTCCGAGGCGTGGGGCTGCTACTTCCTCGAGAAGGGCTGAACTTCGTAAATCCCTTGCGTATACAACTACTCCATAGCTAGGATCTTGCCTCTCCATGCCTACCCCCCATTCTACTGTCAGACTTAGAACCACGACAGTTGGCGCCCACCTTGGGGCGGGTGTTCTAGCGATTTGTTGGAGAAGTTGGGTTTCTTTCGATCTCCTACATCATGGTTTCAGGTGGAGTTCTGGTCGACGGCCACGAGATCCGTCTCGGTGCACTCGCGTTCGTCGTCGATGACTCCGCTTGGCTTCAGGAGGCTCCACTCGACGTGGACGTGCTCCCCGTCCGCGGGGCGACGCACTTTCGTGCGCGTGTCCACGGCATCCTCCTGCGGCAACCGTCGACCCAGTATGGGTCGGCTCCTGTGCCGTCCTTGCTCCCAGTCTCCCGCCGGCGCAAGCGTTCCGGTCGGTCGAGGCTTCAGCGGTGGGTGAGGCATGCGGTGGCCCGCCAGTCGGCCACTCCCCAAGTCGCGGCGATCGAGCCCGACGAATCTCTCTACGGCCTGTTCGGTGGCTCCGAGAGCTGCGTCCAAGGCGATAGCGATGACCGGACGGCAGAGGTTACGATGGTCGATGGACCATGCAGTTCCCGGATTCACCGCACCAGCGGAGGTGGCGAGTGGAAGCGATCCGGAGCAAGCCCACGAAGAGTACCTGCCCGAGCCCCTCACTTCGCCGGAGGAGGAGCTTCGCCGTCGGAACATGGATGCGCTTCACACTCCTATCGTTGGAGAAACCCCGAGGCTCGTGCCTTGGAGGATGCGACTTAGCCAACCTGGCTGGCGCTTTTCGACGGAGAACCTTTAGCGAGTACCAGCGGCCAGCGCGACCAAAGGTTCCGAGAATCCAATCGGCGTCGGCTCTTCCACCACCAACTCAGGTATATCAAACTCGATTCAGAATTTAGCAGCTGCTGCCCGTATAGCAGAGTCAATTTAGCCTTCGATCGGTGGCGGGTAGAGGTTTGCTACAAATCAGAGATCTGCTCCGGCGGCGGAGACCAATACTCGATCGTGTCACGGTGGCGGAACAGATTCACAGCCGATCCGCTGCTGCGAATTCAGTCGATCGGCCCATAGTCGAGATCGCCCCGGCGTGAGGAGCGTGGGGGCGGCGTGATGATTAGTACAAGAGCCGCGAGCAATATGAGCACCGATTCGATTGCAATGATCGACGTCGAGTGCCCACTCCTCCCCCAAGGGGCGGATCATACGCTCCTCGGTAGTAGGACGACAGACGCCAGCACAGTGTTGGGCGAAGAGTTCCAATCGACCCCAGGGAACCAGGCTTTGATGCGAGATCTATTATCGTTCAAGGTTTGGTCGACAGGAACAGTGCTCACCGAGACGACCATGACAAGGATGTTCCCTCCAGCAGCAGAGTTCATGTTTCAGGGCCAGAGTGTTTCAGCAGAGCCATCAGAGCCGCGTTGATTCCTCCCAACTTCAGGTTTTCGGTTGAGTCGATAAGTTCACTGGTGAATCCAAGCGACACTTGGCTTGAAGATTACCGAGTGGCTGTTCAGATCGGCGGCAGCGATGAGGTAGCCATGAAGCATTTGCCTCTTATGTTGGAGGGTTCAGCCGGGCGTGGTTGAATCAGTTAGCACCAATGATATTTACACTTGGGAAGATCTTGCCCAGTGTTTGTCGGGACATTTGAAGGGACTTGCAAGCGACCAGCAGGGTTGGCGGAGTTGCGATCGTGTGTGCAGAGTCGAGTGAAACTTTGAGAGATTATATCGAGGTGGATCACTTTGCACCACACAGTTGAGAATGTATCGATCACCAGACGATCTGTGCCTTCAAAGAAGGTGTCAAAACGAGAGAGTTGAGTTTGAAATTGGTCGAACCGAGATATGACCCTGAGTCGGATGATGGAGATTGCCACCAAGTATGGAAATGGTGAAGAAGAGGATCGGCTCGGAGTGGTAAATACAAATCAGCCGCTAATGAGGCCGGCGGAGAAATACCGGTTAAGCGAAGCATAAAGCTGAGCAACTGCTCCGGAGAGGCCTTGGCTGTGACCCCGGGAAAATTCAAGGGGAAACCCAAGGGTCCTTGGAACCCCAAGAAGGTGAAAGACCAGGATGGAAATGACGTGTTGGATTTGCCATGTCATATTCACACAAATAAAGATGAGGAGGGTAAACTCATTTACCCGAAACATACCACTCGACAGTGTCGGCTCTTGATTCAGCAGTTCCAAGGGAAACAGCCCAAGGATATGGATAAGGAGACAGACAAAGTTGAGGACAAAGATGACAGTGATGATGGATATCCCCAGGTCAATTCCACCCTGATGATTTTTGCTGACGTCGAAAGCAAAAGTCGATTGAAGGTTATCAATCGGGAAGTGAACCTGGTCGCTCCGGCGATGCCCAATTATCTGAAATGGTCCCAGACCGCCATCACATTCGACCAGTCTGATCACCCGACGCACATTGCCACCCCTGGGAGGCAAGCATTGGTGGTCGGCCCAGTCGTCGAGGGCACTCGACTGACCAAAGTTCTGATGGATGGTGGTAGTGGCTTGAACATATTGTATGCAGAGACATTGAAAGGGATGGGCATTCCGATGTCCAGACTCAGTACCAGTAACATGAGTTTCCACGGAGTCATTCCTGGAAACAAGGCCGAGTCACTCGGCCAAATTGCTCTTGATGTAGTTTTTGGTGATTCGAAGCATTTCCGGAAAGAAAAGTTGACCTTTGAGGTCGTGGATTTCCAGAGCGCTTATCACGCTATTCTAAGAAGGCGAGCATATGCACGTTTCATGGCCCGAGCATGTTACGTGTATCTTAAACTGAAGATGCCTGGTCCCAAGGGTGTTATCACTGTTACGGGCAATCGGAAGAAGGCGGAAGAGTGCTTCCAGAAAGGCTCTAAGATCGCCGATGCTCAGTTGGCAGTGGTAGAGCTACAAGAGTATCAGAAAACTGCAGACCCGAGTGATTTGTTGCGAGCTAAGAAGCCCGCTACGGAGTCAGCATTCCAGTCGACCGGTGAGACGAAACAGGTTCACATTCACCCGACTGATCCCAATGCTGCTCCGACCAACATCTCAACAACACTCGACTCAAAATAGGAAGAAGCGCTCATCCAGTTCCTCCGTGAGAACTGGGACATCTTTGCATGGAAGCTGGCGACATGCGGGTGTTCAGTGGGCTGGCTGAGCATCGCCTACGAGTCGACCCAAAAGTCAAACCGGTTAAAGAATTTCTTTGGCGGTCCGCCGTCCAGAAGAGAAAGGCCATTGGCGAAGAGGTGGCTCGGCTCTTAGCGGCGGAGTTCATCCGAGAGATCTACCACTCCGAGTGGCTCGCCAATGTCGTCATGGTCCCCAAGAAGGACAAGTCGTTGCGCATGTGCATCGATTTCAAGCATATCAATCGGGCCTGCCCGAAAGATCATTTCTCTCTTCCTTGCATTGACCAAATAGTCGACTCAACTGCGGGATGTGAGAGGTTGTCTTTTTTAGACGCCTATTCCGGGTACCATCAGATCCGTCTGTATGGACGCGATGAGATTAAAACAACGTTCATCACTCCATTCGGGTGCTTCTGTTATGTCACCATGCCATTCGGTCTCAAGAATGCCAGAGCCACATTCATGAGGATGATTCAGAAGTGTTTGCTCACTCAAATCAGTCGGAATGTGGAAGCGTACATGGATGATATATTGGTCAAGTCACGAAAGGGTTCCGACCTGTTGACTGGCCTTGCTGAAACATTTGATCTCAGGAGGTATGATATCAAGCTTAACCCATCAAAGTGCACATTTGGAGTTCCTGTTGGAAAGTTACTCAGTTTTCTCGTTTCTGAGCAAGGAATCGATGCTAACCCCGAAAAGGTTGGCACTATACCCCGAATGAAGCGCCCTGTGCATGTGCACGATGTCCAGAAGCTTACTGGATGCTTGGCCGCTTTAAGTCGATTCATCTCTCGCCTCGGTGAAAAGACATTGCCTCTTTACCGACTGATGAAGAAGTCAGACAAGTTCGAGTGGACTCTAGAAGCTGATGCAGCGTTTGCAGAGCTAAAAGCTCTGCTCTCCACCCAGCCGGTGCTTGCTGTTCCTATCAGCAAAGAACCTTTGTTGCTTAACATTGCAGCCACTGGACAAGTCGTTAGTACCGTACTTACGGTCGAGCGGGAAGAAGAAGGAAAAGCCTTCAAGTTCAACGCCCAGTTTATTATCTTTCTAAAGTGCTGACCCCATCAAAGCAGAGATACCCTCACTATCAGAAGCTTGTTTATGGGATCTATGTGACCACAAAGAAGGTTGCTCATTATTTCTCTGATCATTCCATTACGATCGTCGTGACGCCCATTGTCGAAAATTCTTCATAACAGAGATGCAACTGGTCGAGTGGCAAAATGGGCGATTGAACTCCTTCCCCTTGATCTCAAATTTGAGGCAAAGAAAGCCATCAAGTCCCAAGCAAGAGCAGACTTCCTCGCCGAGTGGATGAACAGCAGCTTCGACTCAAGTTCACTCGAACCTTTGGATTATGTTTTTCGACGGTTCCAAGATGCTGAACAGTTCAGTGCGGGGGTTGTATTGGTTTCCCCGAGGAGATAAGCTCAAATATGTTCTCGATTCACTTTGATTCTTCCAACAACGAAGCAGAATATGAAGCACTCCTGTATGGGTTGCGCATGGCCATTTCACTTTCGGCGTCCGTCGCCTTATGGTCTCTGGCGACTCGGATCTGGTTGTTAATCAAGTGATGAAGGAGTGGGATGTCGAAGCCCAGCTATGACAGGTTATCGTAATGCGATGAGAAAGCTGGAGAAGAAATTGAGGGGTTATGTAGCGACCCGACCAGCAGTCAAGTCTACGTGTAGCTGTACCATCCCAAGATCATCTTTGGCACACACAAGTACATTGATGCAAAGATTCAAAGTTCAATCACACCTGAATTTATTACGGTTCTCATATCGAGTCTTTATTACAATAGAATAAATTCGTGAAGGCCAACTCATGAGAAATGAACTAAGTAAAGCTGCGGGCGTGAGCGAAATAGCGAGTCCATCCGACTCCATAGGGCAATCGCCAAGCGTGGATCGTAGCCTCACTCCTGATCGGAAAACTCCTCTGCAACATAAGACGTTGCAGCCGTGTAGGTCAGCATTTTGAATATGCCGGCAAGTCATGAATAGAGAACAACAATAAAAATTACTAACACTATATGCAATTTGGCTGTGGGGCTCTAAGTTTTCATTATTTTGCGAAAAAGCCAGTTTTTTTCCTACAACAAGAACTTGTTTGCAAATACTACAACATGTTGGTAGTTATTGAGATGGTTCCGCCAACCAATGTCTCAATCCCAATTAAAATAACCCCCTCAATTAATTTATTAATTTTGGTGTTGAGATTTCCGAAATACTCCAAGTTCCAGAGGCTCAAATTGTCCGTAACCGGGGACACGGCTAACCGATTAGATCTTCACTCTGCAGAGGTTTGCGCACTTTACCGCAAGAATCGTTCCTCCTTTAAGTCTTCGCACTTCCGGTGTTTGAAGGCGGGGACGAGCAAACAGGGTCTTCGAAGAGTTCCTCCGCCCTTGCGGTACCCATCAATCCTACCGTTCTTCTACATCTCGTAGCACCGTCCGCCGAGTCACACCTAGTGTCGACCAAGCCGAGCCCATAATGGCTTGCGGCTGCGGGTAAGCTTCCGGTCAATGGGGTATCCATCCATCTCTTCGTGGCTGGGTGAAGCTTTCCATGAAGATGTCATGGCGCTTCTCCATGCATCCCGGCCAACCGCTGGTTTTCTCACGGTGCCCGTCAACCGTCCTCCACCCAAGAGTGAATTTTGAAGTCCATCTTGAGCTTGAAGTCATGGGGTTGTCATCATCTTGACTCTCACATCTCCCTTATGAATCACTCAACCAACCCCGTCTACGAGCATAGCAAAAATAAACTACTTCGTCCCGGGCCATGGTAACAAGGGGGATTGGTTTCATCCTACCTCATGATACTACTCAAGAACATAACTTAAAATTCTCCTACTGCATGCATGGTGGGGAGGTAAACTTCTAATGCAATAAAATCATAGGTATTGTAAAAGAAAACATGGTCAAATGACTTGCCTTGCTGACGGTCTTCGAAAGTTAGGGACTCGTGATAGCAGGCTTCGCACTCCGGAAATTCTACCGAATTAAACAATAGCACAAATAAGTATGGCACAATATAACATCACAGCAAGTTGGAAGTAAAACACCCAAGCACTCAACCAAAATCCAAAGAAAACTCGGAGAAGGCAAATCAATGTTTTCACCACATCAAACAACAACTAAGAACTAGTTTTACACAACTAAAAGTTTTCTTAACAGAACCTAAGCATGGGTTTTGCTAACAAACAGAAGAGAAAACATCACGCGAACTAGGAGCAAAAAGAATCACATCAAAATCTATTATAGAACTCCTATTATGCCTATAACAATCCTAGCAAGGAAAAATAAAATAAAAATTTTATTTATTGTAAATAAAAGTTCATCCTCTGTAGCTACAGAAACTAATCTAAATTAACTATAACATAGGAAAAATAAAAATTATTTGCTAAATAAAACAATAGGAAAACAGTAGCTAATTAAATAAACAAGAAACACATGATTTTGATTAAAACTATTTTTTATTAAATCTAAAATACCCAAATATATTCCTACGGTTAGGCAAGGTCAAAACAAAGTAGTGACAAAAGAATCACTAAAATAAAATAATCCTAACTCATTTTATAGCAGAATTACTAATCTGTCTAAAACTAAAATAAAACAACTTTTAATAATTTAAACATGGCCAAACATATTTTCTACAGAAACTACAACAAATTTGCAAACTAACAAAAAAAGAATCAACTAAAAATATTAAGTAACCTAAAAGATATGGATTTTACAAAACTGAAACTATTCTCTTAAAAACAGAAACGAAAAAAAATAACTAAAAAGAAAACTAGCGCTAACGGGCCTATCTAACACTCAGGCGATTTTTAACTAACGCACGCCCGCGGTTAACAGAAAAAAAACCGATCGGGCCGGTCTAACTAAACCAAATAAAAACCATAACTAAACCGGGTTTTTTTTAAACTAAAACCTACCCCTTCACTAGATCTAATCTAGGCCCTAGATTTTAGATCGAACGGCGGTGGGGTTTTCCGGCGGCTCACCGCGGTGGCGACGACGGTGACGGTCGACGCCAGCTCGGGTGACGACGGCGCGGTGGCTCGGTGGTCGGGAAGGCGGAGGCGTCCGGTGGAGTCTGACGGGCGAGGGAGGTCGGGGTGGAGTCGGTGGAGCTCGGGGGGGGGGGTCGAGGCGGGCGGGCAGGATCAATGGCTTGGCGCCGGGCTCCGGCGAGGGATTGCGGCGAGTGGAGGGTTGGCGGGGAAAGTGGGGAGCAGGTCGAGGGGTGCGGTATTTATAGGGGCGTCGACTTGGAGGAGGGTGGATCGGGAGGATCCGGGATCTTGGATTCGGCGGGCGGTGTGTGTGGCGTGGGAGGAAGAAGAAGGGGTGGGGTCGGCTTGTCACGAGAGAGAGAGGAGGGAGGTCGGTTGGGCGACCGAAGGAAGGGTTGGTGGCGGCTGGTGGGGGCTGGCTGGCTGGCTGGGCAGTTGACTGGCCCATTGGCTGGGCAGTTGGCCTAGCTCATTGGTGGGCTGCCTCGGCTGCTGGGCAGTTGGCATTGCACGGGCGCTGGGGTTTTCTTTTTCTTTTTTTTGAATTAGAGAGAGAGAAAATATATTGAATATATATATTTTATATAGGACATATATATATCAAAATTATCGGGGAATATTCCTACAATTTGAACATTTTTCGGCTAAACTCAAACTTAAAAAACATTTTCTAGAATCCCAAATAAAATCAAATTTGAATTCAAACTTTTTGGCAAAGTTTTTCATCTGACATTTTTGGAGTGTCATGTTTACTCCTCTCATACTTTTTCTCAAGTATTTGTCAGGCATTGTTTTGAAATAAATTTCAACTGCCAATTTGAATTCAATATCCAACAACTCAAAAGCTTTTGAAATACTTCAAATGTCACTCAATTTCAAACAATATGCATAGATGCTTAGCTATAATTGTAAAACATTCCAAATGGGAAATTTGGGATGTTACAGGTTAGAGCTTCATCATATACCCCGACTGAAAAATCAAGCTGCGGATGATTTGGCGAAGATAGGGTCCAAGAGGGAAGCCATTCCAGTAATGTATTTTTGGAGCACATTCATGCACCATCGGTGCAGGAGGATCCTTTCACGAGAAGAAGCCCGCAGCAAAAGAGTGCCAATGATCCGGTGAAGTTGAGGTCCCGATCGTGGTCGACCTGATTATGGAAGTTGTGGTCATCACTCCCATTGGACAAAGGTCGTACATCGCATATATCCTAAGGAAAGAGCTCCCAGAGAATGAAGAAGAGGCTCGACAGATCGTCCGTCGATCCAAGGCCTTTACAGTGATCAAGGGACAGTTGTTCAGAGAAAACGTGACTGGAGTCGGCCAGAAGTGTATCACGCCAGAAGAAGGTCAGATAATTCTTGAGGATATCCACTCGGGGACCTGTGGCCATCATGCGTCCTCCCGGACCATCGTGGCTAAAGCATATCGAGCAGGATTTTACTGGCCGAAAGCAAATTAAATGGCAAAAGAAATAGTTGACAAGTGTGAAGGGTGTCAGTTCTATTCCAACATGTCACACAAGCCCGCCTCAGCCTTGAAGACCATTCCACTCGTCTAGCCCTTCGCTGTTTGGGGATTAGACATGATTGGACCGCTGAGAACCGGCAGAAGCGGCTTCACTCATTTGCTAGTAGCAGTCGACAAGTTCACCAAGTGGATCGAAGCCAAGCCCATCAAGAACCTCGATGCATGCCTCGCTATCGGTTTCATCGGAGAGTTGATATTCAGATATGGAGTTCGCATAGCATCATCACCGACAATGGGTCAAACTTGATAATGACAAATTCAAAGCCTTCGCGCCTCTCGGCACGCTGGTCGACTATGCTTGATTGCTCATCCTTAGTCGAATGGACAAGCGAGGCGTGCAAACGGCCTCATTCTCAAAGGGCTGAAACCACGGCTGATCGTGATCTCAAGCACGCAGCAGGAGCTTGGGTCGACGAACTACCATCAGTTCTCGGGATTGAGGACCACTCCTAATCGGTCATTGGGAGAACTCCATTCTTCCTGGTCTATGGAGCTGAAGCAGTTCTGCCGAGTGACATGCTTCACAATGCGCCTCGAGTGAACTATACTCGAAGAAGAAGCGGAACAAGCCCGACAAGATGCGATCGACCTCTTGGAAGAGGAGAGAGAGATGGCCTGATCCGCTCGACTATCTATCAGCAAGACTTGCGTCGATTCCATGCCGATAATGTGAAGAGTAGAGCCTTGCAAGAGGGAGATTTGGTCCTCCGAGTGGATCAACAGAAACCACACAAGCTCGCTCCCACTTGGGAAGGTCCTTCATCGTCACAAGAGTTCTCCACAATGGGCGTATCATCTCTACAGCGTTGATCGCCCGGATCGACGAGCCTCGAGCTTGGAATGCGGAGCTGCTCCGCCTTTATAATTAAATACTCACTCGGTTGAGATGTAATAAAAGTACTTTTGTAGTTTGTTTATCTAAGACAAGAATGTTATAATTTTCCCAGTGATTGTTATTACTTTTTGTTGAAATTTACCCCAATGGGTGGCTTAGCTGCGAATCTGGTTCGCCTAAGTTTGTAAAAAAAAATCCTTTCCGAGTGGCGAGCCAGTCTCTCACTCGGGGGGCTTAGCTGCGAATCCGCTTCGCCTAAGTAATCAAAATCCTACCGAGTGGTGAGCCAGCCTCCCACTCGGGGCTTAGCTGCAGTCAAGTACTCGCCTAAGTATTCAAAATCCCACCGAGTGGTGAGCCAGCCTCCCACTCGGGGCTTAGCTGCAGTCAAGTACTCGCCTAAGTATTCAAAATCCTACCGAGTGGTGAGCCAGCCTCCCACTCGGGGGCTTAGCTGCAGTCAAGTACTCGCCTAAGTATTTAAATCCTACGAGTGGAGAGTCAACCTCTCACTCGGGGCTTAGCAACAGCCCAAGGACTCGCCTAAACATCCAAAATAATGAGCAGCTTGCAAGGGCGGCACGAGGTGCGGGTCATTGCTACCTTCTCCTTCAAAGCTACACCATAAAAATCCCACCGAGTGGAGAGCAAACCTCCCACTCGGGGGCTTAGCTGCAGCCCAGTGCTCGGCTAAGTAATATAAATCCTACAGTGGGAGAGCAAACCTCCCACTCGGGGCTAGCTGCAGCCAGTGCTCGCCTAAGTAATAAAACCCTCTTGAGTGGAGAGCAAACCTCCCACTCAGAGGCTTAGCTGCAGCCCAGTGCTCGCCTAAGTAATTGAAATCCTACCGAGTGGAGAGCAAACCTCCCACTCGGGGGCTTAGCTGCAGCCCAGTTCTCGCCTAAGTAATAAAAATCCTACCGAGTGGAGAGCAAACCTCCCACTCGGGGGCTTAGCTGCAGCCCAGTGCTCGCCTAAGTGATAAAAATCCTACCGAGCGGAGAGCACACCTCCCGCTCGGAGGCTTAGGTGCAGCCCAGTGCTCGCCTAAGTAAGGAATTCATCCCAATCCGCAAGGATGGCGAGGTGTAGGTCGACTGGTACCTTCTCCTTCGGAGCTTCGCCACAAGTACAACGTGCGGTCCATCCCTATCCGCAAGGACGACGAGGTGCAGGTCGACTGGTACCTTCTCCTTGAACTTCGCCACAAGTACAACGTGCGGTCCATCCCAATCCATAAGGACTGACGAGGTGCAGGTCGATTGGTACCTTCTCCTTGAGCTTCGCCACAAGTACAACATGCGGTCCATCCCAATCCATAAGAACGACAAGGTCGATCATGATCTGTGCTCCATCTCTCACTGCAAGATAGATGAAGTACAAGTCGACTGGAGTTTCACCTCAAGGATACTACTTACAACCGTGAAATATATTCCGAATGAAGAGCAAAGTTCTCTCGAAGGCAAATAAAGCATGTTCAAGGATAGATCAAGTTTGGATAAACGTCCCACGGATCCAAAAGTGCTCAAGGCGTTAAGCCTGTTAAAGTTTGTCGGTTACAAAAACCACTCGGCATTCGAGGCAAATTTAAGGTGGGACTTAGAAGTTTTTACTCCTCCGTGGAGGACTGGAAGGTGCAACAAACTGGTCGAGGTCGATTCCGTCGGCAATCTGAGTAGCAGCAGCGATGAAAGTCTCCATGAAAGATCTGAAGTCGTACTTCTGGTGTTGGCAACTTTGAGGGGCGCCAACTTGTCCTCTTGCGCTTCCTTGCGGTGGACACGAACCGAGACAGAGCAACATCAGCACCACACTGGCGAAGACTTTTCCATTCTTGCACTCGACTTGGAATCTCATTCGATCGAGTCATTAAGATTCAAGGTCATTACAGGCGTCGATCGGCGGAGAGTTGAGTTGATCCGCGACACTGCAGCTTTCGATCGAGCAAGATAATCCACCACGCTAGCAACGCGAGACTCGGTCGGAGCACATTCATAGCAACCGTCCTTCACGGGAGAGTTGATGGGGTCCAGGCTGGTTTCCACTGATTGGTTTCTTCTTGAAGTTTTGACAGAATTCTGAAAACACAGCTCGGACTCAAAATAACAATCATGCGATGAGCGGTGATAACAAGACAGTCGGGTAAAAGAGATTACCTTCAAGCATGAGAAACAGCTTCTTGGCGAGTCCTCAAGATAAATCTCCTGGTCATTTCCTTCCCTTGATTGGCCAGCCTTGTCGACAAAGCAATCTTGTCGTTCTTGATCGACTAACTTCCTTGTTGGCGCGTCAAGAGCGGCTTTCAGCTTGGCATTCTCGTCTTCAAGTTTGTCGTTGAGGCAAGTTTCTCTTCAGCGAGCTTTGTTTTCTCCAAAGCCATATACATGCCTCTGCAAGGTCAAGGTCCTTCTTCTTCAGAGTCTCTTCCAATTTATCTGCAAAGCAACAATGAGAACAGAGTTGGGAATGAACAGAAAAACAAAGACAGTCGTCAAAGTTCTGACCAACCATACCTTTTGCTTCATCCTTCGCCTTCTGCAAATTCTCCTGAGCAAGCTTCAAGTCGAGGTTGAGCTGGATCTGCTTGTTCTCTAACTCAGTATAGCGAGCCACAAGCTCGCAAGATTTCTACAAATAGTCAATCAACAAAAGACATCAAAGACATAACACTTCCGAGTGACTGAGGAAAAATAGTAGCATTTCTAAGACTACAGTCGAATCAAAACATTCAACAGTAGTCTAGGGGACTACACCCAGCGGGTGCACTCAACGTGCCCCCACTGGTTTTACCAATTTGGTTCGACCAGTCGACCAAAAGAAGCAAAAAGGTTATGATTCTAAAACAATGGCTAATTGTCAGCGGTCAGCCACGGTAAAAAAAACAACAGTTCTTTAGACTATAGTCGACTGCACGCAGTCCACCATAGTCTCGGGGACTACACCCAGTGGGTGCACTCAACGTGCCCCCACCGGTTTTACGGTTCCATTCGACTTGGTCCGACCAGGTCGAGTGAAGAAGTTCACAGTATAAAGACTTTAGTCGACGGCACGCAGTCCACCATAGTCTCGGGGACTACACCCAGTGGGTGCACTCAGCGTGCCCCCACAAAAACTCAATCGACACACCCACCCAGTCGGTGTTTAGATATCCAAATCTTGAGCAAGCAGTTTGGTAGCATGTCCTATGAGCAAGCGGTTTTGGTAGCATATCCTATGAGCAAGCAATGGTCGACTTACTTGGACATTGCTCGGAGAGCTGAACTAGCATCATAGGCGCTGGCTGGCCTCTCGGACTGCCTTCACTTGCTCCATCATGATCCCTGCACGGCATATAGCCTCCTTAGCAGCACTCACTTGGTCTTCCGGGCGTGGTGTATAGCAAAGAGGATGGTGGATCAGCAGTTGACGAAGTGGGTCGGGCACTTTCGTCGGTGTGCAACAAAAACACTGAAGAAGCCAGTGGGGTTACCTCCCTCGAAACCAGCGTCTCGGTATCGTCTGGCTGGAGCAGCCTTGCCAGCAGGCACCCTCTTGTTCTTCCTCTTCCTCAACGGCGCTTCCTCGTCATCATCGGGAAGATCAATGACATGAGGCGGAACTACAAGAAAGATTCAAAAGTAAACATGGAAATCCAATCGACTAAAAGCAAAACTACAGAGATCATATCAAGGTTGGAGGTGGCGGCATCTTTTATTTCCTGATCTTCGTGCTTGGCTGAGGTCTCGGAGGTAGCAGCACTGCAGATTTCAAGAATCGGCTGATCAGTCATCAAGTCGACCAAAAGTACACTCATGTTGAATAGGGAAATACAAGATTCTGCTGGTTACCCGGATATGGTGGGAATGACCATCCGCATCTTGGGCAGGGCCTTCGCCGGCTTTGACGACGTTGCTCGAGGTTGCTTTGGCGGTTTCTCGATCGGCCTTGAGGGAAGTTGTCCGAGGTCGCCGCCGACCGCCCGATGGGCATAACAGCTTTACCGCACCCGCCGCCGGGTCATGCGTCAACTTGGACCTTCCTTCCGAGCGGGGAGGATCGACGTCTTCCTCCTCTTCCTCCTCCTCCTCCTCTTCACCAGAGCTGTCATCCCCCTCATCCCCCTTGCCGCTGGACTCCCATTCCTCCTGGCTTTCACCTCCGCTTCTTTCTTCTTCTTCTTCGACTGGTTCCTGCGCCTCGTTGGGCATCGAGTATATCTCAGTGGTGACCTAGAAGACAACAAAACAAGGCAAAAGTCAGTCGACGAATTGGCATCTAAACAGAACGAATGCAGCCGAATCACAGTTGGAGATAAGTGGTTATACCTTGTCTACTTCGTAAGTCTGGTCGAGTGGTGGAATCCTCCTAGCTCCGCGAGGGTTATCTTTGTTTCCTGTGATGGCAGTAATCCACTTCTCCAGCGTGGCGTCATCGACCTCCTCTGGATGGACCGGGTGGTATCATCCGTGCGAGTACATCCACATCGGATGGCCTCGGTATTGGGTGGCTGAATCGCCGTCGGAGGAAAACCTCCAGGAGATCCATGTCGGTCACCCCGTCGCGAATGAGCTGGACTACGCGTTCCATCAACAATTTTACTTGGGCCTTCTCCTCTGGTAGTACCTTGAGGGAAGATGGCATTCACTCGACTCATGGAGAAAGGAGGGAGTCAATGATTGCCCGGTGTCGGCTGGTCTTGGCGATAGAACCAGGTCGATTGCCACCCTCTAACCAGTCGGGGAGAGTCATAGCCGGAAAAGCGCTCTTCCCCCTCATCTGGACCCCGAGTCCCCCACACATCTGGATTACTTGGGTTCTCTCGTCATTCAGGTTCGTTTTCTTCACCGTCTGAGAGCGACAAGTGAATATATGCTTGAAGAGGACCCAGTGCGGCCGACAGCCCAAGAAGTTTTCGCATAACGAAATGAAAGCAGCAAGGTAGACAATGGAGTTGGGAGTGAAATGATGGAGTTGCGCTCCAAAAAAGTTCAGAAACCCCCGAAAGAAAGGATTCGGCGGCAAAGAAAATCCCCGATCTACGTGAGTGGCTAAGAGAACGCACTCACCCTCTTCAGGCTGCGGTTGCCACTCCGTTCCCGGAAGCCTCGCCGACCCATGGGGGATCAGTCCCTCGTTGGCCAGATTGGTGAGGTCCTTCTCGGTGATGGTCGAGCGGATCCAATCTCCCTGGACCCAACCTTGCGGCAGTTTGGACCACGAAGAAGATCCGCCCCGACTGGGCGCTCTCCCCTTCGCCTTCGCCGCCGCCTTCTTCACCCGCTCCAAGGCTGCGGTCTTCTCCTTCACCATGGTCGCCGGCGAAGCAGAGTCTTGAAGGCGGCGCTGAGCAGGCTAAGGGCGCAGCAGGAAGGTTTGGAGGCGGAGGGAGGGGAAGATTGAGGTCACACTGTTCAAAATACCCCGTCCGATGCTTTATATGAGGCCGCTTCCGAGTGGCTGACTGGTAGGCCCAGGCAATCCCGTCAAATCCCGCAACAGGCGCGCACGCGATACATGGCGAAAAAGGCGGCATGAAGATCGATGCGTCATCGTCTTATCCCATCCGAGTGCCGCAGTTTTCTCCGCTTTGCGCGCTTCCCAAAATTCAGATCCCGCGAAATCCGCTAACCACGGAGCAACCTGTCAGACAGCAGATTTCCTCCGATCCGTCGCTCGGAAATCCTCGAGTTCACAAAGTTCACTTGACAAATGTGAAGAATGGATCAATGCGACTGAAAGAGAAGTTGACGCCGTCACTAAAAGGTCGTTGATCTAGAGTAAGACACACTCGCAACACGAAGAACAGGTCCGAAAGATTATCAACTCCTTCCTCACTCAAACCTCGATCCATTCGGGGGCTAATGATGAAGTCATGTACCTAGGGTAGGGTCATAGACCTGCCCAAAGGTACCCTCCCCAAGGACACTCGCGAAAGAAGTGGCCTTCCAGTCGACCTGGTAGGTTTCCACTCGACAGATTCAAAGACACTCGACCATGAAGACCCACTCGACCACCAGGAGTCCATGAGCCACTCGGTGTCCAAACGGTCTGTAGTTAAATAGTCTTTATGGTCATAATGATAATTATGTAAGGCGTTACCAGTAACGCCTAGCCTTAACGTACCTTAAACCCTCCGCTACGTGGGCTGGCTGGGGTCCTGGCGCACTCTATATAAGCCACCCCCCTCCATAGGTAGAAGGGTTTGCACCCCTGTAACACATACGCATATATTCCAGTCGACCGCCTCCGGGCTCCGAGACGTAGGGCTGTTACTTCCTCCGAGAAGGGCCTGAACTCGTAAATCCCTTGCGTATACAACTACTCTATAGCTAGGATCTTGCCTCTCCATACCTACCCCCCATTCTACTGTCAGACTTAGAACCACGACATACCCAACTGTTTTTGGGTCTCCTATGAAGATGCATTTATCCGCTTTGGGTTCGAGCTTATCAACCTGAAACTTTTTCACAAAAGCGTCGCAGCCCCAAGCTTTCAAGAAACGACAGCTTAGGTTTCTCCAAACCATAGTACATACGGTGTCATCTCAACGGAATTACGTGGTGCCCTATTTAAAGTGAGTGAGGTTGTCTCTAATGCCTAACCCATGAACGATAGTGGTAATTCGATAAGAGACATCATGATACGCACCATATCCAATAGGGTGCAACTATGATGTTCGGACACACCATCACACTATGGTGTTCGGTGGTATTAATTGTGAAACAATTTCCACAATGTCTTAATTGCGTGCCAAAACTCGTAACTCAGATATTCATCTCTATGATCATATCATAGACATTTTATCCTCTTGTCACGAAGATCTTCAACTTCACTCTGAAATTACTTGAACCATTCAATAATTCAGACTTGTGTTTCATCAAGTAAATATACTCAGTATCTACTCAAATCATCTGTGAAGTAAGAACATAACGATATCCACTATGTGCCTCAGCACTCATTGGACTGCACACATCAGAATGTATTACTTCCAACAAGTTGCTTTCTTGTTCCATTTCACTTAAAACGAGGCTTTCAGTCATCTTGCCCATATGGTATGATTTGTATGTCTCAAGTGATTCAAAATCAAGTGAGTCCAAACGGTCCATCTGCATGGAGTTTCTTCATGCATATACACCAATAAACATGGTTCGCATGTCTCAAACTTTTCAAAAAACGAGTGAGTCCAAAGATCCATCAACATGGAGCTTCTTCAAGCGTTTTACACCAATATGACTTACATGGCAGTGCCACAAGTAAGTGGTACTATCATTACTATCTTATATATTTTGGCATGAAAATGTGTATCACTACGATCGAGATTCAATAAACCATTCCTTTTAGGTGCAAGACCATTGAAGGTATTATTCAAATAAACAGAGTAACCATTATTCTCCTTAAATGAATAACCGTATTGCGATAGACATAATCCAATCATGTCTATGCTCAGCATAAACACCAAATAACAATTATTTAGGTTTAACACCAATCTCGATGGTAGAGGGCGTGCGATGCTTGATCACATCAACCTTGGAAACACTTCCAACACATATCGTCGACTCACCTTTAGCTAGTCTCCGTTTATTCCGTAGCTTTTATTTGAGTTACTAACACTTAGCAACCGAACCGGTATCTAATACCCTGGTGCTACTAGGAGTACTAGTAAAGTACACATTAACATAATGTATATCCAATATACTTCTATCGACCTTGCCGCCTTCTCATCTACCAAGTATCTAGGGTAGTTACCTTGATGTCCGTTCCTCATTACGAAGCACTTAGTCTCGGGTTTGGGTTCAACCTGGATTTCTTCTTTGGAGCAGCAACTGATTTGCCGTTTCATGAAGTACCCTTCTTTCCCTTGCCCTTCTTGAAACTAGTGGTTTCATTAACCATCAACAATTGATGCTCCTTCTTGATTTCTACATTCGCGGTGTCAAACATCGCGAATATCTCAAGGATCATCATATCTATCCCTGATATGTTATAGTTCATCACGAAGCTCTATCAGCTTGATGACAATGACTTTGGAGAAAAATCACTATCTCATCTGGAAGATCAACTCCCACTCGATGTAAGTGATTGTTGTACTCAGACAATCTGAGCACAAGCTCAACGATTGAGATTTTCTCCCTTAGTTTGTAGGCCAAGAAGCTCGTCGGAGGTCTTATACCTCTTGACGTGGGCACGAGCCTGAAATCCCAATTTCAGCCCTCGAAACATCTCAGATGTTTCGCGACGTTTCGAAATCGTCTTCGGTGCCTTAACTCTAAACCATTTAACATTACTGAACTATCACGTAGTTATCAAAACGTGTATGTCAGATGTTCGCAACATCCACAGACGACGTTCGAGGTTCAGCACACTGAGCGGTGCATTAAGGACATAAGCCTTCTTCCAAGCAACGAGGACAATCCTTAGTTTACGGACTTAGTCCGCATAATCGCTACTATCATCTTTCAACTGAATTTTCTCTAGGAACATATCTAAACAGTAGGACTAAAGCGCGAGCTTACGACATAATTAGCAAAGACCTTTTGACTATGTTTGGGATAATTAAGTTCATCTTATGAACTCCCACTCAGATAGACATCCCTCTTAGTCATCTAAGTGATTACATGATCCGAGTCAACTAGGTCGTGTCTGATCATCACGTGAGACGGACTAGTCATCATCGGTGAACATCTTCATGTTAATCGTATCTACCACACGACTCATGCTCGACCTTTCGGTCTCTTGTGTTCCGAGGCCATGTCTGTACATGATAGGCTCGTCAAGTCAACCTAAGTGTTTCGCGTGTGTAAATCTGTCTTACACCCGTTGTATGTGAACGTTAGAATCTATCACACCCGATCATCACGTGGTGCTTGAAACAACGGACTTTCATAGCGGTGCACGTTAGGGGAACACTTTCTTGAAATTTTAATGAGGATCATCTTATTTACTACCGTCGTTCTAAGCAAATAAGATGCACAAACATGATAAACATCACATGCAATCAAAAAGTGACATGATATGGCCAATATCATTTTGCTCCTTTTGATCTCCATCTTCGGGGCTCCATGATCATCATCGTCACCGGCATGACACCATGATCTCCATCATCATGATCTCCATCATCGTGTCTCCATGAAGTTGTTGTCACATCCCTAGTTCTGGTTTGCTCTGGGTTAGCTAGTCTTGTGTTGCATCATGTTTAATTTTCTCCTAAACCTGTAATGGGGATCAACAAACCCTAGCACCACCCTAAAAATACCAGGTTCAACTGAAAAACATTTCAATGAACCCAAAATGCCCTTCACAAAAGTTCATCATTTTTGAATTTGTCTAGTACCTCTCCCAAAAATGGTGCGCATTTTTCTAGGCCATTCTGGATTCTTGAATTAAATCATATGATATTTGCATTTGGGCATTTAATTTCTAATTAATATTTTAAATGCTCAAATAATCCCAAACTGAAATGTTTACTGTAGGATATATTTCCAACAGTGGTCATGAGCAGTTGCAAGATTTTAGAAATGCTCGGCATTTTTAATAAAGCCAAACACAGATTCTGAGAAATTAGAAAACAGAAAGAAAATGCAAATAGGAAAGGGCTACAGGCGCTCACACGAGGCCCACTTACAGTGGCCCAGCAGATTCGCCCAGACCCACGGGCCCTCTGCCGATCACCCCTTCCTCTCGCCCGGAAGGATGGTAGCGCGTGCCAGCTTGCAGCGCCTGCCTTGCCACCTCCTGCTTCCCACCGCTGCCCAGCGCTTTGTGGCGCCACGCTACCCCCGACTCTCTCGCTCTCTCTCGTCCCCATCCCTCCTCTGTCTCTCTCCGTCGCTCCTCCCTCCAGCGCTTTGAGCACGTCGTCGTGAGCCGCCGCGCCCACCGCCGTCGCCTTGCCTCCCCGAGCTATCCAGAGCCTTCGCCACCTCTCGCTTCACCTCTGCACCGAAGGAAGGAAGCACGGAGGCCCCGAGCAGCCGTCATCATCATCGCCTTCAAGCTTCGGCTCCGGCGCCTTCTCCGTTTATTCGGCCACTCCGGCGCGCCCCCGAGCCCACTAACCATCCCTGCAGCTCCGCGGTGAGCCGTTGACCCGATTCCCCTTGCCTGTCGTCCCTCGCGTGCTCTAGCCCGATCCCCAACCATGACCGAAGCATCTCGCGCCCGGCCATGGCGTAGCCATAGCCACAGCCACCCCAGCTCGTTCGAGCCCACCGTTGTGCTTTCAAGACGATCGCATGAACCGTGACAACCTGGCGCCTCCTCCGTGCTCTGTAGTGCTACCCCGAGTTTGCCCGAGCTACTGCCGCCGCCAAAGCTCATCGCCGGCGCAACTCCGGCCACCCCAGGCCCAACCGCCACCACCACTCGATGCGCGAGTTCGCCAGCTCCCCATAGCTCCTCTCCCTGTGTCGTCTGGACGCCGGAACAACGACTCCGGCGAAGAACCTCTGGCGGCTCGAGGTGCGTCGCCGGCTGAACTCGGCGAGGCCGGCGTGGCTGTCATTAGCGCCTAATCCGCAGCCTAAACCACCCACCACGGCGTGACCATGGGCCCCGGGGCCAAGTCAAACCCTGGTCGGTCTTGGGTTTGACCTGGCTTAACCACGAGTCAGCGGCGTGTGGCCCCACGTCGAGTTTGACCAGGTTGACTCTTGACGCGATGGTGACCTCAAGCTGGACTAATAGACCCCTTTTCTGGATTTTAAATAAATCTAAACGATTTATTTATTTCAGAAAATAGCTAAAACTTCTAAAAATCATAGTAATTCAACCGTAGCTCCAAATCAAATAATTTATATATGAAAGATTATCAGAAAAATTCAAGGAATCCATCTGTACCATTTTCATGCATGTTTGAACAATGTTTGTCCTCTGTTTTGGACAAAACAAATAAAGGGCATTTAAATAATCATATATGGAGTTGGAATTTGAATCATGTATTCAAACCAACTTCATTTAAATCATATCTAGATGCATTAGCTCAAATCACAACATATTGCCATGTCATGATCATGCATCATATTGTGGCATTGCATTGATTGTGTTCTTTCTCAGTTGCCGGTGTTTGTCCCCTCTCGATAGACGTGGTTCCAACGATGAGTTCGATGACACCGATGAAGAGCTATATTATCTTCAGAAGTGCCAGGCAAGCAAAACCCCCTTGTTCATTCCGATACAATCCCACTCTCTCGCTCCTGCTCTCTTTTACTGCATTAGGACAACAACGATTCAACTCTTACATGCTGCGGTAGTTGAACCCCTTCCTCTGCATGATCTATCATTGCCACAGTAAATAGATGAAACCCACTAGCATGAGTAGGAGTTGTTTGAGCCCTGATGTGCCTACTCATTCATGCTTGTTTGTCATGCCTGCTATTGCTTAGAGTTGAGTCGGGTCTGATTCATCGGGAATGAATTGGAATGTGGTGAACATGTCCTACTGTTGAGAGCTAAGTGTGTGAACACGATTTGGTAAAGGTAGCGGTGAGAGGCCATGTAGGAGTACATGGTTGGTTGTCTCATTGCAGCCGTCCTCAGGAACTGAGTTCTATGTTTGTGATCCATGAACAGTTACTACCACACATTGGAATGCTTAAGTGCCCCTCTCGACTTATTAATCAACTTGATCTCTGTCCAGAAGTTGCAACTAGTATCTGGTGTTTGTAGGTAGTGTTAGTAGTCTACCAAGTGGCACCCAGTACAGGTGGGCTTGGGACAGACTAGGCACCGTGGCACGGTGTACCAAGCGTAGAACCACCCGTCGAGGTGGGCTTGGGAACCATGCACACATCGTTTGGGGCCGTGGCGACACCCGGCGAATCTCCTTGCGGATGGAACCCGAATAGGCGATAAACCTGGACTAGAGACTTGTGTGGTTAGTCGGTCGTGGCCGACACCCTCATTGGGCTTCCGCTTGAAGGTTGCGAGTACATGTCGGTATGGCGGTAAGTGGTGAGCGTGTGTGAAGAAGTACACCCTGCGGGGTTAATATGATCTATTGAATAGCCGTGTCCATGATAAAGGACTTGGGTTGCCTATAACAGTTCATAGACAAGTGAAAGTGGATACTCTAAAATCGCAAGATAAGTGTGAGTGCTATGGATGGCGTTCTCGTGGGAAGGCGGAGCGGATCCATAGTGGTGTATTGATATGGTGAATATGTGGACTCGTGTGCGCCACCTCAAAAGAGTTACTTGCAGTCGTAGTTCAGGATAGCCACTGAGTCAAAGCTGGCTTGCTGCAGTCAAACTCCACCACCCCTTTGTTGATAATGATGCATATGTAGTTAGTTCTGATGTAAGTCTTGCTGAGTACAATTGTACTCACGTTTGTCTATTTTATGTTTTTGCAGAGAGACTTCAGTCTCGCTAGTAGTTCCGCGTGGACTTCGACGTTTAGCTTGTTACCTCAGCTACGATCTTGTGCCCTCGGCAGGATCTGGTAGATAGTCAGGCTTCTCAGCCCTTTTTCATTTGTAGATGTGTGTACTCAGACATGTTAAGCTTCCGCGTGTGCTTTGTTTTGTATGCTCTGAATGTTGGGTCATGAGACCCATGTTTGTAATATCTCGCTCCTCGGAGCCTAATGAATAAATACTTGAGTCGTAGAGTTATGTGGTGATGCCATGTTGTATTTACACATATCGAGCATATTGTGTGTATGATTGAAATGCTTGGTATGTGTGGGATCCAACAAACTAGTTGTTTATCCTTGGCAGCCTCTCATATGGGGAAGCGTAGTCTAGTGCTTCATGGCGATAGTAGTCGCTTCTGCCCGGTTCACCGAGTCCTGCTAGCCCAGCACTACTGCTCTGGACACTTGGACCGGCGGCATGTGTTTCACTTCGTTCATGTATACATCCCTTGAAATGTCACGCGGTGACATCCGAGTCCTGCCTAGCCTGCTACAGCCGGGTTACGGAGTCCTGTTAGCCAGTGCTACAACCAGTTCATACGTTTATGACCGACATGCTCGAAGTTGATTCATGTATACTGTCCCCATGGGTTAGTGCCGCTTTGGGTTCACGACTAGCCATGTCAGCCGGGTTCTCATCATATGGATGCTAGCGACGCTATCATATACGTGAGCCAAAAGGCGCAAACGGTCCCGGGCCATGGTAAGGCGACACTCGTGGGAATACCGTGTGTGAGGCCGCAAAGTGATATGAGGTGTTACCGGCTAGATCGATGTGACTTGGAATCGGGGTCCTGACAGCTGTCTCGCCAACTATTACTTCTACTACTATGGCTAACGGTTTAGCAATGAAGTAAAGTAATTACATGGCGTTATTCAGTGACACGCAGGTCATACAATAAATAAAGACAACTCCTATGGCTCCTGCCGGTTGTCATACTCATCGACATGCAAGTCGTGATTCCTATTACAAGAACATGATCAATCTCATACATCACATATCATTCATCACATTCTTTTGGCCATATCACATCACATAGCATACCTGCAAAAACAAGTTAGGCGTCCTCTAATTGTTGTGCGCATGTTTTACGTGGCTGCTATGGGTTTCTAGCAAGAACGTTTCTTACCTACGCAAAACCACAACGTGATATGTCAATTGCTATTTACCCTTCATAAGGACCCTTTTCATCGAATTTGATCCGACTAAAGTGGGAGAGACTGGCACCCCCTAGCCACCTTATGTAACAAGTGCATGTCAGTCGGTGGAACCTGTCTCACGTAAGTGTACGTGTAAGGTCGGTCCGGGCCGCTTCATCCCACAATACCGTCGAAACAAGATTGGACTAGTAACGCTAAGCATATTGAACAAAATCAACACCCACAACAACTTGTGTTCTACTCGTGCATAGAATCTACGCAATAGACCTAGCTCATGATGCCACTGTTGGGGAACGTAGCAGAAATTCAAAATTTTCTACGCATCACCAAGATCAATATATGGAGATTCTAGCAACAAGAGAGGGATAGGATGAGCATCTTCATACCCTTGAAGATCGCTAAGCGGAAGCGTTACAAGAACGCGGATGAAGGAGTCGTATCGCAGCGATTCAGATCGCGGTTGATTCCGATCTAAGCACCGAACAACGGTGCCTCCGCATTCAACACATGTACAGCCTGAGGACGTCTCCTCCTTCTTGATCCAGCAAGGGGAGAGGAGAAGTTGAGGGAGAACTCCGACAGCACGACGGCATGGTGGTGATGGAGCTCGTGGTTCTCCGGCAGGCTTCGCCAAGCACTACGGAGGAGGAGGAGGTGTTGGAGGAGGGAGAGGGCTGCGCCAGGGGAAGGGTGCGGCTGCCCTCTCTCTCTCTCTCTCACTATATATAGTGGAAAGGGAGGAGGGGGAGGCGCCCTAGGGTTCCCTAGGGGAGGGGCGGCGGCCATAGGGGAAACCCTAGATGGGTTTTGGCTCCCCCACCCCCTAGGAAACTTGCCCCCCAAGCCGGGAGGGGTGGCTGTCCTAGGGGTGGCGCCCCCACCTCTCCAGGTTACGTGAGATGGGGTGGGAGGGGCGCTCAGCCCCTTAGTGGGCTGATGTGCCCTCTCCCCTTGTCCCATAAGGCCCCCCAAAGCTTGTCGGGGCCTCCGAAACCCCTTTCGGACACGCTGGTCATCACCTGGTACCTCCGGAACAATTCCGGACTCCAATACCCTTCGTCCAATATAACGATCTTCACCTCCGGACCATTTCGAAGCTCCTCGTCATGTCCGGGATCTCATCCGGGACTCCGAACAACCTTCGGTAACCACATACTATTTCCCATAACAACTCTAGCGTCACCGAACCTTAAGTGTGTAGACCCTACGGGTTCGGGAACCATGCAAACATGACCGAGACGTTCTCCGGTCAATAACCAACAGCGGGATCTGGATACCCATGTTGGCTCCCACATGTTCCACGATGATCTCATCGGATGAACCACGATGTCATGGATTCAAGCAATCCCGTATGCAATTCCCTTTGTCTAGCGGTATTGTACTTGCCCGAGATTCGATCGTCGGTATGCTGATACCTTGTTCAATCTCGTTACCGGTAAGTCTCTTTACTCGTTCCGTAACACATCATCCCGTGATCAACCCCTTGGTCACATTGTGCACATTATGATGATGTCCTACCGAGTGGGCCCAGAGATACCTCTCCGTCACACGGAGTGACAAATCCCAGTCTCGATTCGTGCCAACCCAACAGACACTTTCGGAGATACCCGTAGTGCACCTTTATAGCCACCCAAGAACGTTGTGACGTTTGGTACACCAAAGCATTCCTACGGTATCCGGAGTTGCACAATCTCATGGTCTAAGGAAATGATACTTAACATTAGAAAAGCTTTAGCATACGAACTACACGATCTTTGTGCTAGGCTTAGGATTGGTTCTTGTCCATCACATCATTCTCCTAATGATGTGATCCCGTTATCAACGACATCCAATGTCCATGGTCAGGAAACCGTAACCATCTATTGATCAACGAGCTAGTCAACTGAGGCTTACTAGGGACATGGTGTTGTCTATGTACCCACACATGCATCTGAGTTTCCTATCAATACAATTATAGCATGGATAATAAACGATTATCATGAACAAGGAAATATAATAATAATAACTAATTTATTATTGCCTCTAGGGCATATTTCCAACACGCGCGACGGTTTCCCCGGTCACTGCTGTCGGCGGCTCGCCTGTGGATAGGCCGCGGAAGTCGTCGCCATTCTGCTCTGCTGCCCCGGTGGCTTCGGCCCGGGGAGCCGCTGTTGGGGGACGGGCAGGAGGCCTTTCCCCTTGCAGAGCTTCACGCGAGGAGGTCATCGCCTTTGGCGGTATCCCGGATCCTGTCTCCCAGGGGAGGCGGATCAGCGGGCGGCTGCAGGAGCAGCCTGATGTGGATGACATGCAGCTGAGGTGTGCCATGAGGGCTGCCAAGCTGCGTGACGTCGAGATCTCCACTGGTATGTCTGTCAATAAGTCAAATTCCATTTTGCATTTTACCGATGATGAAATTATTCATAATGCAAATCAAATAGGAGTTTCACTTGGTAATAATGATTTAGAGATATCTAGGTCGGTTAACGACATTCTTGATTTGGAAGCTGAACAAGCGGTAGATATGATTCGTCACATTGTTGCCGTTAAACCTATGAATGACTCGGAGATCGATGCGCTTGGGGTTAGGGTTCTTGATGGCTTGTGTGCCGATCTTGACCCTGCGTTACCTGAGGCGGAGGAGGACGAGGGGTGTACCAATCCTGAGACTTCTCTTCATGTAGGTGAACCCTTGGTGATTGAAGAGGGTGGTGATCAGGCTGATGGTCACATTAAGCCAAAGCGGACTTGGAAACGGAAGGTTTATCCAGTCTCCGCTGCGCGTAGGAGTGCTAGGATCCGTACCGCCAAAAAATTTCATGATGAATTATGAGAGGCATTTTCTGGAATAGCAGAGGTCTTAGAGACTTGGCTAAAAGAAGGTTTCTAGCAGATGCTTCTCTTGAACATCATTTGGATTTCATTGCTTTGTCTGAGACTGGAAGAAGCAACTTCACTTTGCAATTTCTTGCCACTTTGTCCGGGGGGGTTGATTTTGACTGGCATTGCCTCCCCCCTCGAGGAAGATCCGGTGGGATTTTACTTGGGGTTAAGTGCGAAACTCTGGAAGTTCAGAGTGTAGTTATGGGCGAGTTTGCTGTCAAGTTTCGAGTTAGAACTAAGGCAGATGGGTTTGATTGGGCTTTGGTGGCAGTTTACGGAGCTGCACTACCAGAGCTCAAGCCAGATTTTTTGGCGGATCTGGTTCGCATTTGCGGGAACGAGCAGCTACCTCTCTTAGTGGGGGGGGGGGATTTCAACATCATCCAAAGAAAAGAGGAAAAGAATAATGACAATTTTGACGGCAGATGGTCGTTTATGTTCAACACTATTATCGAAAGCTTGGATCACAAAGAGATAGAGCTATCGGGTAGGAAATTCACTTGGGCGAATTCGTTACCGGTTCCGACGTTTGAGAAGCTTGACCGTGTTCTTGCTAGTGTCGAATGGGAACAGAAGTTTCCTTTGGTAACTGTGCAGGCATTGACACGAGGTGTCTCTGATCACACACCGTTACTAGTCGACTCGGGCGTTCAAACATTCGTGGGCAACAAGAACATCTTCTCGTTTGAACTTGCCTAGTTTGAAAGAGATGGGTTCCTTGAGTTGTTAGCTCGGGAGTGGGCTAAAGACTCAGGAGGAAGGACGCCTATCGAGCGATGGCAATGCAAGATTCGTCATCTCCGAAGGTTCCTTCGTGGTTGGGCTAAACACATGCATGGTATTTATAAGGCGGAGAAGGAGAGGCTTCTTCTACTTATTCAAAACCTTGAAGTTAAAGCTGAAACTTCTATCTTGGACTCCTGTGAGTTGGAAACGAAGATAGAGGCGGAGATGCGACTTAAAAAGCTTCTTCGCGAGGAAGAATTGAAGTGGGCGTTGCGAGCTAAGGTTCGCAAAATAGTACAAGGCGAGGATAATACTCAATTCTTTCATATGATTGCTAATGGGAAGCATCGTAAAAAGAGAATTTTCCAACTAGAACAGGACGAAGGGACGATAGTTGGTCAAGATAATCTGAAAGTCTACATTACCAATTATTATAAGCAGTTGTTTGGTCCCCCGGAAGAGAATTTTGTGTCGCTAGATGAGTCTAGGGTTGAGGATGTTCCTCAACTTGAGACTGATGAGAATGAGATTCTGACTGCTCCTTTCTCAGAGATAGAGGTGTTTGAGGCCATTGCACAAATGGAGAATAATAAGGCTCCAGGACCAGATGGGTTTCCGGCGGAGTTCTATAAAAAGTGCTGGCATTTTATTAAGGGAGATTTGATGCCCATGTTTCACGAATTTTTTAAGGGTCAGCTTCAGTTGTTTAAGATGAATTTTGGAACGATAACTCTTCTTCCTAAGAAGACATAGGCTGTTCGCATTGAGCAGTTCAGGCCTATATGTCTGTTTAATGTGAGTTTCAAAATCTTCACCAAGGTCGGGACGAACAGACTCACGCAGATCGCGCACTCGGTAGTTCATCCTCCCAGACTGCTTTCATGCCTGATAGAAATATCCTTGAAGGGGTTGTTGTCTTGCATGAGGCGCTCCATGAGATCCACTCAAAAAAGCTTGATGGCGTAGTTTTTAAAGTGGATTTTGAAAAAGCATATGATAAAGTAAAATGGCCTTTCCTTCAACAAGCTTTGCGTATGAAAGGTTTTGATCCGGCCTGGAGAAAACAGATTGATTCCTTTACGCAAAAAGGGAGTGTAGGGATTAAAGTGAATGACGACATTGGACACTATTTCCAGACACACAAGGGGCTAAGGCAATGAGACCCAATGTCACCGATCCTATTCAACATAGTGGCTGATATGCTGACTATTTTAATAGGACGGGCAAAAGATGCAGGGCAGGTAGGTGGCCTGGTTCCACATCTAGTTGACGGAGGGATTTCCATTCTTCAGTATGCTGATGATACTATCATCTTTATGGAGCACGACTTGGCGAAAGCAAGAAACATGAAGCTGCTGTTATGCTTATTTGAACAACTGTCCGGGCTCAAAATTAACTTCCACAAGAGTGAATTGTTTTGCTTCGGAAGAGCTAATGATGACCAGGAGGCGTATAAACAATTGTTCGGTTGTGAATTGGGCTCTTTACCGTTTACATACTTAGGTATACCCATTCATCATCGTAAGCTGACTAACATCGAGTGGAAATGCATCGAAGATCATTTTGAAAAGAAACTGAGCTGTTGGAAAGGGAAGCTCATGTCATACGGTGGACGATTGATTCTGATTAGTTCGGTCCTTACCAGTATGCCTATGTTTCTCCTATCCTTTTTCCAGGTTCCGGTGGGTGTCAGGAAAAGGTTAGACTTCTACCGATCTCGATTCTTTTGGCAGAGTGATGAGCTTAAGCGAAAGTATAGGCTTGCTAAGTGGGATATAATCTGTAGGCCGAAGGACCAAGGGGGTCTAGGTATTGAAAATATAGAAGTCAAAAACATATGTCTCCTTAGCAAGTGGCTATTTAAACTTTCGTCTGAGACAGAGGCTACTTGGGCACAGATTCTGCGTAATAAGTATCTTTATGCTAAAACCTTGGCCCAGGTGAATGTGAGGCCTTCCGACTCTCCTTTTTGGAAGGGCTTGATGAGAGTTAAACAACTCTTTTTCAACAAGACAAAATTTGTTGTCGGGAATGGAGCTACTACGTGGTTCTGGGAGGATACGTGGCTTGGGGAGACCCCCCTTGCAATTCAATATCCTACTTTGTACAACATTGTGCGACGTAGAGAAGCCTACGTTGCAACTGTTTTACAATCCACTCCCCTCAATATTAGTTTTCGAAGGACTTTAGTTGGAAATTGTTGGGAGGCCTGGCTCCATCTTGTAAGACGTTTAATGGAAGTCCAGCTGTCCCGGAGCCGATCATTGTATTGAAACTTACTAAGAACGGTGTGTTCTCGGTCAAATCCATGTATCTGGATGTCATTAACTCTAGCGTCATCCCTTCCTCGATACACGTTTGGAAAGTAAAGGTTCCTTACGAATCAAAGTGTTTATGTGGTTTGTGCATAAACAGGTGATTTC
Organism: Aegilops longissima; assembly: GCA_021605205.1. Classification (NCBI taxonomy): domain Eukaryota; kingdom Viridiplantae; phylum Streptophyta; class Magnoliopsida; order Poales; family Poaceae; genus Aegilops; species Aegilops longissima. The sequence goes on from CM038676.1 coordinate 513,809,504, forward strand.
GACTAAAGATAACTTTGGCAAAAGCATGGCTGGGTGGGTTCTTCTAGGTGTAGTTTTTGCGATCATAACAAAAACATCAAACACCTCTTTCTTGATTGTCCGTTGGCTAAGATTCTTTGGCGGTCGATTAATATTGTGTTTAATATTAATCAACCCACCTCTATCAACATGTTATTTGGAACATGGCTTGATGGGGTTGATTCCGATACTGCGAGACACATTCGTGTTGGCGTCTGTGCTTTATTTTGGGCAGTATGGAACTGCATAAATGATTTAGTTTTTAACAGATCAACAAACATTCACTTTTTGCAGGTTATCTTCAGGGCCACGGCGTTCATCCGTATGTGGTCGCTACTCACTCCGACGGAGGCCAGGGAGTGTTTGGTTACTGCGTCTACCCGATGGGAGATGGTAGCTCGGGATATTTTCAACCGTTTGGATGACGGTCATGTAATAGGATAGGCATGTAGTGCTCCTATTTTATTTGCCAGCCGGTTGTGGCTTTGGGTTTTAGCTCTTACGAGCTCTTGTTTATGTTCACACCTTGATACTTGGAGACTTTGTTGTTGGATTTCATTTTAATAATATGAGCCGTATGCATCTTTTCAATGCAGAGGCTGGGGTAAACCCCTTTTTGAAAAAAAGAAAAAAAACCTGAACCGCCCCAACTTCTTTTCTGTGTGAAGTTCCAATTATTTGCACTTGACGCCGCCGAGTTAATTAGAGAGGTAGCAGGCGGCTAGGTTTTCTCCTCCGAACAGCGACGGCCGCATCCAGCTCGCGTTCCTCCCCTACGGAAATAAATTACGCTTCCGCAACCCAACCTACCCGGCGCAGCGGCGTTCCACTCCAACTCCCACCGGCAGCCTCCCCTTTCCTTTGCCCACGCCGGCGAATTGCAACCAACTGATCCGTGAGACCGGCCGTGGCCAACAGTGCACGTGGAAATTCCAAACCCAATCGTGCAACAATGGAGAAAGCACGCAAAAGCGAGGCAACGAAAGCTGCTTCTCGTGCAGACAACGGTATGCCCAAAGGTAAGCCCACCACTGTTATCGAAATCGATCCATGGAATCCTCCGTATCCCATGCACGGTGACGGCCCTTATACTCCTGATGAGTTTGTTCGTCGAAGAACAGCCTTTCTGATCACCTCCAGGGCGACCAACACGATCATCCCGGATCGTACTCCTCCGGAGGCGAATTCTCAGTTCTACCATGGAGTATACCCCCGCTTGCTGCCCGTCCTGGAGAAGGACAGCGTCCGGCGCTTCCTCCGCCTGTTCGCAGAGTGCCGGGACGACTGCATGACTTATGGCTCCATCATCATCCCGGAGGCCTTCAACCACATGGTCGTTGAGGACGCCCTGCGGTGCGCAAAGGTTGCCATGGAGGGCAAGGCTCCCGAGCTCGAAGGGCACCGCGCCAATCCCAACTACATGAACCAGTACGGCTACTTTCCCCTGCACGAAGCCGCGGAGAGGTTCTCGGTTGGGATGATCAGGCTGCTGCTCCGTCATGGCGCGTCGACCAATTTACGGACGGCCGGCGCGCTAGGCACCACCGAGGCCCTGCTCCCACTTCATGTTGCAGTGGAGGACACTTGTTTGCACAAGTATCTGGAGGACAATCTACTACTCCCCAAGGAGGATTCCAATTACCCGACGCCGACAGATGCCGATGTCTACAGGATTATTCATCTTTTGTGCCTACCGGAGATGAAGATTTTCTTGAATACGACTTGTTAGATAATAACGAGAAATAAACGAGACAAAGAGCACACGGATTTTTACGTGGAAACCCTTGCGGGAGAAAACTACGGAACGCATGAAGGCGTATTACTATAATTGGGAGGAGTATTACATTACACGAGATGACAAACCCTCTACGTGCTAATCTGGTGGAGATCTCTCTCATCTATTCTATGACTAGCTGGTACTATATAAAGGGGCAAACGACTCTCTTTCTTGGTGGACACGAAACAGAGTTGTAGTCATGCTACGTCTAGCACGGTTGGCATGCCGTAGTCCGGTAGGACTCCATCCATAGTACAATACTTGTATGGGATTCGGAACATAATAAAAATAACACTCCACCTTGAGACGAAATCCCTTACAATAATCATAGATAGCATCAACTCCCCAATTAAAGTCATCACAAGTAAACCTTGTGCCTGGAAACGTCCATAGGACTAATAAACTTCTCATGAAGTCATATTGAGCAAATCAATCAGTAGGTCGTCTAGAAAACAGCACAACTATCAACAAAGCAGACTAACAAAACTTGGTCTCCCAATAAAAGTCTGAGTCTGTGCCACTGACCTCAAAAACTGAAACTGCTCAATCATCAAATGACATAAGTCATCATATCTCCTGTGGTGCTGAGCACGGCGCATAGCTCATAGTGCAACATCTTGGTGCACATCGCATTGTGAAGAACTCATCTCATGGAATCTGAGCGTGCTTCAAAGCAGAAAGCACAAACCTCGGCAAACAATACTCATGCAAGAGCATATGAATGCGGATGACATCGCGTGCACCCAAAAACTGCCGACTTGTAATGGTTAATGAAAAATCCATGACATGGTCATAAACTGCCCTTGTAGAAAAACTGCCGGATGAAGGAACCATCTTAACATGCAACGGAGTTTCAACTCTGCAATAGACCCCTCTTGAAAGAGCAAAGACAACTGAATTGCACTTGAAACTTAACAGCGCTAAATGTTGTAGTATCCAGCATAAACAAATCAATCTCCTTCTTGCACCTCAACTGATTCTCATCACGAACATGAATATCAAAACAAAACCTTCACATGCATAACAGCAAAACACTATGGAGAGAATAGTGTATATGCTGGCTACCAACAGGCTTAATAATTACCTCCTTTATACCTTTTTTTTCTTGATAACTGAATTGTGTTCTTCAAATAACTGCAGCAATATTACATCCATTATCCCGACGGGTCATAATCCCCAAAACTCCACCTTGAAGAAAAAAAACTGAGTAAAGTGTGAATAGAGCTATGCTTCACAACAGGAGAAAAGACTTCGTTATAGTCAATACCTGGAATCTGGCTATAACCTTTAGCAACTAACCTTGTTTTATATCTTGTCTCATCATTAGGAGAAACACCTTCTTTCCTCTTGAAAACCCACTTGCAACGAATAGGTTTCTTCTCTCTAGGTAATTTTACTAAATCCCAAGTGCCATTCTTTTCAAGTGATTCCATCTCATCATGCATAGCGGTCATCCACTTATTACTATCACCAGAAATAATAGCCTCGGAATATGAAGAAGGCTCAGAATTACCTTTAATTTCTTACGCAATGATAAAGCAAAAGAAACAATATTGCACTCTTCAATTAACCTGTCAGGTTTATTAATACCCCGTCTAACTCTGTCACGTGCAAGATTCCAACTTGGTGGAACAATAGGCTGATTTGAACGCTGCGTACTCGGGGCTTCAAGCGTATATACGCAGCAGCGGCAACTTGCGGATTGATATGATGCGGCGTATGGCGGCTCGGCGGAAACTTCGTCCGTCTCAATGAACTGCTCGGATAGGAAATTGATCGGTGGCGAGAATACTGTCGGTCTTGGCTGCAGGGTAAATCGATCCGCCACGGATAGCCAGACGTGTGCGGCGGCGCACAACGAACCCTAATCCCTTGATCTCAAATCTCGTATGCGATCTCAGATCAACTTGGCTCTGTATACCACTTGTTAGATAATAACGAGAAATAAACAAGACAAAGAGCACACGGATTTTTACGTGGAAACCCTTGCGGGAGAAAACCACGGAACGCATGAAGGCGTATTACTATAATTGGGAGGAGTATTACATTACACGATAGGACAAACCCTCTACGTGCTAATCTGGTGGAGATCTCTCTCATCTATTCTATGACTAGCTGGTACTATATAAAGGGGCAAACGACTCTCTTTCTTGGTGGACACGAAACAGAGTTGTAGTCATGCTACGTCTAGCACGATTGGCATGCCGTAGTCCGGTAGGACTCCATCCGTAGTACAATACTTCTATGGGATTCGGAACATAATAAAAATAACACGACTCGACTGCTTGCTGCGCACACAGATAATCTAGTTGATGAGGTATGCAATTACATAAATGATGGAAAACTGTTGCAAACTGCAGTGTTGCTCCTGGCAGCTCAAGCACATATCCGTGTGGGGTGTCGCTGCAATGGTAAGAGTGTAGCTTATGGTTTTACTACAATCACCGCTCACATCGGTCAACACATCATTGACACAAAATTGGATATGCTTCGAAGCGGGAAGGAAATGCTGGATCTGGAGGCAAAGTGTCAACATTTGTCATCTGCATTGTTGCTTGTCCAAATAATTTCCAAAGCTGGTAAGGCTCTGGATTCATACATTCAGACGCATCAGGAGGTACCTCAAACAGATGTCCTTGAACGTGTTTCACAGATTCTCAACAATCATGGGTTTTCCCCTACCGGAGAAGGCATCGGCGTCGGAAATCTCTGTCCTTATAGATGGTGGCCGATGCCCAATGGTGAGGTACCTGAAAAACATGGGACTACGATTGCAGCTGAGGCAGCCGCAGAAATGACACCTCAACTGTATCCTGCAGATAAAAGGGCAGCCACAAGTAAACTTCGTCGACGTTGGGAGCATGAATGCACATGGTACAATTTCTTCCCGTTTTGGAGATCGGTGCTAGCATGCCGACATCCCGTCAAGCCGAATCCGGTCTATGCACAAGATGGTGTTTTGCATCTGCCTGATTGTGAACCCATCCGTAACTCTGGGAGCAAGTCGTTTGGTGAACTGTCTATGCCGGCAATGAGTAATGTACGTCTAATGGCAAGAAGAATCCCGCAGGTCTCAAGTATGAATCGATCCCGCAGACTATTTGGCACTGTTGCATTGAAGATCTTGAAGGTGCTAAAGAATGCATGAGTCATTAGAGAGGTCTCCTCGGACAATTAGCCTCAACTTTGTTATTCGGTGTCCAAGTACCCTTGTAATTTTATTGCTACCGTATACAGGGCGTGTTGCAAGCTTAATCAGTGCCATACAAATACCTTATATACAACTGATCTGTACAGTATTTATATATAAAATGGGAAGTTACTTCCAGCTTTGTTTCCAAGTCACTATGTCACTTGTCTTCATTCTCCAATACTTATGCTACAATACTGTTGTTATCCTTAATTCCAACTTCTTTGGTTCAAATCATGCATGCTTAGTTACACATGGCTGTCAAAAAGATGATGACGTTTTTAGTTTCTGACTTGTATGCTCAAACTGTGGCTAATTTACATCATGCTACAACTTTAAGCGAATTAAGTTTGCTGCCTGAATATGCTCTTTGCAGTTTTTCAGTGCTTCACTGCTATATATGCAGAGTTGTGTTAACTTGTCTGAACTACTCCATTACCTTACCTGGTCTGGCTTATCCTAGACATAAAAATGGGACAAGGTTTTTCACCATGATAAGCTTTTGTCTTCCACTAGTAAACAAGAATGAAATGAAGTACGCTGCTTGCTATGTCTTACCAAGTGAGCATGCTGTAAATTGACTTGTCAACAAAATTGAAATGCTATCCAACTAGTCCATCAGAAATTGAAATGTTACCCAAGTACGTCATCACAAACAGTACCCTTCTGCTTATTGTTGCCTTGCAGATTCGTTAAATTTGACCAACAACAAAGGTGAAGGTGGCACCTGAAAGATATGAACTCTCATTTTTGGAAATTGGATGTTCTTATATAATACTTCCTCAATATAGGTCTTTGCAGGGATTCCACTCTACATACGAAGCAAAATGAGTGAATCTACACTCTAAAATGCATCTATATACATTTGTATGTGGTTCATAGTGGAATCTCTACAAAGACTTATATTTAGGAACGGGGGAAGTATTTCGGACTTGGTTAGGTGCAACAATTTGGACCCCATATTATGTTGAAGTAATTTTGTTTTTACAGTTATGTCAAATTGTGTTATACAGTTCAATTTGAAATGGATGGATGTTCTTATATAGTATTTGGGACTTGGTTAGGTGCAACATTTTGGATCCCAGATGAAAAACGAATAATGTGGGGCACTGAGATCGGCAACCAAAAAATACCGGGTGGTAACCAGATGATTTTTTTAATGAATTTTAAATCTGGATAAAATTCATTGAAATTTCATTCAAATTTTAAAATTGAAGATTTTTTGCTTGGTAAGGCGACTTCTCACGAGGTACTGGGATTTTCGGTTACCTCCCACAGCATGCCCCTGAAGGCAAAATAAAAAGGATCCTGAGGATCCACGGCAAGCTCATTAGAGATAGGGTACAAAAAGAAAATGAAGTGTTCGCTGGCATATATGTTAACGGAGCTGCTAAAAATCAGTCGACTAAGACTTCGCGAAGTCTCAGTCGACTGGTGAACCGTCCGATCTGTTTGTTGCTTGTAGATTCACGCTGGGTCATTTTTGTGCCTTTTTTCGGCCTGTCTAAGGCGCGGTGGGCTCGGACCAGTCCGTTCTCCTTTTTCTACGTCGAAGCGCGGTCGAGGGTGAGTGTTTTGCTTTTTCGTGGGCTGGGCTTTTTTGTTTGTCTGTTTCTATCTTGATTTTTTCTCGGTCCGCTTTCTTCTTTTGGCGTTTGTTACGGGGAGGGAAGCGGCCACCGTGGTAAATTAGAGGAAGCTGCAGTTATACTGGCCAAACCTCGGGCGGGCGGGCTTGGTCGGGCCTAGCCAAGCCCGACCACGAAAACCCAGGCCCGGCCCGCCAGCCATCGAACTGTGTTTCGGGCCCGAGACCGCCCGAGCACGTAAAGCCCGTCGGGCCGGGCGGCCCAGCCCGACCTTGAAAAATGCAAAACTACGGGCCGGGCCGCCCGCCCGACCTTCGAGCTAAAAACTAGGCCCGAGCCCGGCCCGGGCAGCGTCGGGCGGGCAGGTCGGGCAGGCTTCCATGGCCAGGACTAGCTGCGATCATTCGTCTCTATCCATTCCCTCTCCCCCTTCTCTCTCTATCATTTTTACCTCTGTCAAAATCTGAAGACCTCTGCGACAAACGAAGGAATTGTTGTGCTGCTCAACGTCAACGAGTATGGGGACGCCATCTTGATGCGATAAGTGCTACCCCCTCTTTTCTTCCATCTTTGTTTTCCATTTGATTTGTTGGACGAGAGTAGTAGATCCGAGGGAGTTTTGGGTTCCATTTTCTTGTTTTTGTTGGCGAGAGCGATAAACCTGATTTGAAGCATAGAATCGATCCTTTTTTTCATTCAAGGAGTGATATGTAGAGTGTCCTCTTTTTTGTATGTGTTGAGGATTATTCTGACCAGACCACCTCATTTTTGTTCTGAACCCAAACCCAACCCCTGAAATCAGTAGCATGTTTTGTGAAATCAGTAGAATGGTGAGGATTCCTTTTTGTTTGTGGAATCTGATGGCTCGATCTGTTGTTTTTGTTATTTTTAGATTGTTTAATGAAACCCCTACTTATTTCTTGGAATCAAGAGAGGTACTTACCGAATCTATCATTAGGGGAGTGGGTATCTTCTTTTGTGTTTTCAGATTTTGTTATGGGACCCTATTCTTAATCAGTAGCATGTTTGTGAAATTACTGAACCCCACCCCCCTCATATATATTACTGAACCCAAACCCATCAAAATGAGTAGCATTTTTGTGAAATCAGTGGCATGTTTTGATTATTTTTTTGTTGAATGGAGTGGCTTAGTCTGTTGTTTTAGTTTTAGTTTTTTAGATTTTAATGAAACCCTATTTTTGTTTACTAGAAACAATAGAGATAATTTACTGAATCTATCAATAGAGAGTGTGGTATCTTTATTTTGTTTTTCAGATTTTTCATATGGAACCCTTTTTTTATTAATGAGTAGCATGTTTTTGAAATCTTTCCCTGTAATAAGAGAAAGATTTGTTACTGAATATGTCACTAGGTAGGAGGGGCATGTTCATTTGTTTTTGTCATATTTCTGGCGAAACTGTATTAATCAATAGCATGTTCAAAACTCTCTTGTTTTTCGGAATATAATAGAATGATTACTAGATTGAAGCATAGAATCTGAGGGATATTTTTGTCCAATTTTTTTATTGATTGAAATGTTTGTGTGCCTAATTCAATAGATATGAGGGGATCTTTTGATTTGGATTAAGTTGAGTACTTGTCTTCTAACTTGGTATGGCTGTGGGGATCTTTGTTTTTTCTCGGGGGGCGTCGAGAGAGAGAGAGAGCCTAGTTGCATGCTCAACTTTAGGCATGCAACTGCATGTCTTCTAGCATGGTCGCAACTGCATGTCTTATAACTTGGTTGCAACTCGAGTTTTCATTTTTGTTGTCTTGGTAGAGGGCCGTTGCATGTCCCTACAACGCACGCTGCATATCTTCTAACTTGGTAAATGGCGGGAACCTTTGATTTGTCAGAGGGGCGGTGTTGAGAGAGAGGGGGACAGTTGCATGGCCCACACTAGGCATGCAACTGCATGTCTTTTCCCAACATGGTCGCAATTGCATGTCTTATAACTTGGTCGCAACTCGAGTTTCATTTTTTGCTATATGAGGAGAGGGGCCAGTTGCATGTCCCATACTAGGACACGAAAAAGCATATCTTCTTACTTGGTCGCAACTGGGGGACCTTTGTTTTTGTCGGAGGGGGTAGCGTCTAGAGAGATGGGCCCAGTTGCATGTCCCACAACAGGCACGCAATTGCATGTCTTCTAACTTGGTCGCAACTGGGTGGGCCTTTGTTTTTTGTCGGAGGGGGCGGCGTTGAGAGAGAGGGGCCAGTTGCATGTCCCACATAGGCACGCAAGTGCATCTCTTGTAACATGGTCGCAACTAGGGACCTTTGATTTGTCGGAGGGGCGGTGTCGAGAGAGAGGGGCGATCGCCGCCCCACACTAGGCACGCAATTGCATGTCTTCGGCAAGATGGTATGGCTGCATGTCTTATAACTTGGTTGCAACTTCGGTTTCAATTTTTGTTGTACGGGAGAGGCACCAATTACTTGTCCCACAAAAGGCACGCAAGCTGTATGTCTTCTAACTTGGTATAACTTGGGACATTTTTTTTTTGTCGGAGGCGGCGCGAGAGAGAGGCGGCCAGTTGCATGTCTTATAACTTGGTCGCAACTCGGCTTCCATTTTTCTTATACGAGAAAGGGCAGTTGCATGTCCCTAATAGGACACGCAACCGCAGTCTTCTAACTTTTTCGCAACTAGGGACCTTTGTTTTGTCGGAGGAGGCAACGTCGAGAGAGAGGGGCCAGTTGCATGTCCCACACTAGGCACGCAATCTGCATGTCTTCTAACTTGGTCGTATGGCCCAGGGACCTTTATTTTGTTGGAGGGAGGCGTCGAGAGAGAGGGCCAGTTGCATGTCCCCACTAGGCACACAATTGCATGTCTTCTAATACCGGCATGGTCGCAATTGCATGTCTTATAACTTGGTGTAACTCAACTTCCATTTTTTTTGTTGTATGCAGGGAGAGGGGCCAGTTGCATGTCCCACACTAGGCACGCATAGCTGCATGGGTTCTAACTTGGTCACAATTGGGGACCTTTATTTTGTCGGAGGGGGCTAGTTGCATGTCCCGCACTAGGCACATAATTGCATGTCTTCTAACTTGGTCGCAATTGGGGGGGGGGGCTTTGTTTTTGTCGGAAGGGGCGGCGTTGAGAGAGATGGGGCCAGTTGCATGTCCCACTACAGGCACGCAACTGCATGTCTTCTAACTTGGACGCAACTGGGGGACCTTTGTTTTTTGTCGGAGAGGGTGTCTTCGAGAGAAGATGGGGCCAGTTGCATGTCCCACACTAGGCACGCAACTGCATGTCTCGTAACTTGGTCGCAACTGGGGACCTTTGTTTTGTCGTAGGGGGCGGCCTCGAGAGAGGGGCCCGTGTTGAGTGATGCCAACAAATGGTGCAAATGGCATATTGTACCAGTTCGTCTTGTATGTCGTGCCAAAACTCAAACAATCACCATATAACTCATACATTTTTCTCGAGTAGCCATCCGCCCAGGATAAGCACAACACCTTGTTGATGTCCTCATCAGCAACTTTGAATGCATAGTAGAAATTTGTGTATAACACAAGCTGGAAGCTGCAGAGTTTTATAGATGGCCATGGTTATAACATAACAGAATAGAAGATGCATAAGCAATCATCAAAGTTTCACCTGTTCTTGTTGTCCTGTTTTTATAACACAAGCATCAGTAAAGTTTGTGTATTCCTGAAGTAGAGTTGAGAACATTCCTGAAGTAAAGTTTGTGTTTTTGATAAAAGGAACTAAAACTGTCTGATGATTTGTGCTAGTGGCTATAATGTTTGTCCAGTTCATATCCTTAGTTTTTTCTGCCTTTTTGTTTTTTTTTTGTTTTTTAGTCCCCTTGTTCACAACACTAATGTCACATATACATTTTGTGAATACAGCAGCACACGAGCACTGGCACGGATGAGAAAGGAAGCGACCCTGAAAATAAAACAGACAACTGAAATGCAGAAGGCAAAGAGCAGTGTCTTGGAGATCCAGCGTTAGAAGAGAAAGGATATCATGAAGAAATCACTAACACGGAAGCATGAGAGGGTTCGCTTTTTGAACAAGTTGCTACAATGGTTAGTAACATTTTTCTATAAATATTCATGATTTTTTTAGTTTTATTTAGTTGAAACAGTGGGTTAACTAGGTAACACAGGATGTTAACTAGCTGTGTTGCCGTGTCTCCATACTCATGCTAAAGTTTAAACTAGCTAATACATGAACTTTTGTTAACTAGCTACTTAATGCAGGGAAGTTAACCAGCCGTGTCAACATGTCTATGTACTCTTGTTGAAACTAGGAAGAGGAGCATCTGCAAGCTGCTAGTCAACTTTAGTACTAAAAAACATCTATAAGTTGCTCTGACCAATTCCATGAACAATGGACAGCACGGTTCTGTTTAGCTAGCTCTGAACAGCAACTCCCCTCCTCGTATGTACATTCATAATTTTTTTGTATCGATATTGGTTAGGCCTGGCCTCCAACTTTTTTGTTCAATAACTTTTTTCGGATGTGTGTACAAACAAACAAACAAATCATAACCCAGCCCATCCCAAAGTAGCAAACAAACAAACAGGAAAACGAAAATAAGCCCAGTTTCTAGCCGGATACAACCCAGCAGTACAAGAGCTAGTAAACAGGCCTAATCTACTCGTGATGACGTCAGCCGACTGAGACTTCACGAAGTCTCAGTCGACTAAGACCTAGACAGATCCATATGTTAATTGCATATAGTCTCTCTGATCCATATTACTTGTTGCTTAAATGGATGTAGATACATCCGTTTGAGAGATAAGTAATATGGATCAGGGAGAGTACTTATAACGGTGCGTGTGTGTTGAGAAAATGCCAAAACAATATCTCTTGAAATGTAGAACATAGGAAATTTATTTTATTTTGAAATAAAGATCATCCAATTCTTTATTGAGGGTGTCTTCAAATTATGTGGAAGTAATTTTGTTTTTACAATTATGTAGAACTAATTGGTAGACCATAGGAAGCACGTGTCCGCTGTTTCTTCCGTTTTCCAGTCATTGAGCGATTTCGAAGAAAACGTTGCTACTCTGCAGAACCACATGACAGGTGGGTGGGGTGACTGATGTACCGGCCACCTCACCCCCTCTGCCCAATGCAGTTGGCAGCTCCGCGCGCTCCTACTCCAAAAACCCTCATCCACTCTAGTTTCTAGGCCATACCACCACCGCCCTACCCACAGCAAAATGCTCCGCAGTATACCCCGGTGCCGTCGCCATCGCCGTGGGCCTCCACCGCTCCCTCTACACGGCGCGCTCGCTACAAGATTTTGGTGTAGAGTCAAATACATCATGGGTGCCTCAACTTGTTCGGTGCGGTCACTTTGGTACCTAAACTTGTAAAATACACGAAACTGGTGCCGTAACTTGTCCGAACGTTCAAATACGGTGCCTCCGTCCATATCCGGGCATATGCACTGCCCACATGGCATGCCAACGTGGCATCAGCCCACATGTCAACGGGTGTGCGAGGAGTGTGCTGGTTGTTTTACAGAAAAATCCTTGTACTTTATATAATTTTCACAAGCTCCTGACATTTTATTTAAATACGTCAAACTGCATTGATCCCACCTGTCAAATTTAGGTCTCGCATGTCAGCACAATGTCAGCACATGGAATAAAATAGTAATAACAAAAAAAAAGCACCCGGCAGGAGTTGAACTCAGTACGAGGGCGCACAGCCTACATACATGTGCTAATCACTACGCCTAGAATAGTTGACGGTGCAATATCCTAATACGCTTATTTATCAAGAAACCAGGTGAAATAATAAAGAGAAATAAAAAAGAAAATGTTGATTCATGGGAAATTGAAAAAAATATTAAGGAATTCTCATGTTTGAAAAAAATAACTATTCAACATATTACCTGCCATCAACTTGAAAAAGTTTTAGTGCTTTTTTCAAAAATCATCATATTTTAGGAAAATTCTCATGTGTATTAAGAAATTGTAAATGTGTTTTTCAAAAATGCCTGTCATGCATTCAAAAAATTTACCACATCTATTTCATAAAATGTTCAATATGTATTAGGAAAATTAGGGTAAAATTGTTCTTACATTTCTACAGACATGTTTAACATGTGTTAACACATTTATAGAATTTATTGTTTCTACACAATTACAGAAATTGCAGAGCGATAGATAGACTTTCCAGCTAATAGCTGTACACAAAGTTCTATTAGTCTTGGTGGCTAGCGTGCGTACTAGCTATTTTACCTGGATGTCCCAGGGTCGAAACCAATTCAAGGACATAGTTTATTTTTTTTCCTGTTATTGGCATATACAGAGCAAGGGCTTATTTGCGCTAAAAAATTCATACACATTTCACCCAGCGCAGGCATCGCTCACACCCACTGACATGTGGGTCAGCCACCAGTTGTCACTCCACATGGACATTACATACGGTGGCATACAGGCGGAGACACCGTATATGCACAATGCGACAAGTTATAGCACCATTTTTGTGTATTTTATAAGTTCAGGCACTAAACTGACCACAACGGACAAGTTAAGACACCCGTGATGTATTTAACTCTTTGGTGTACGTACCATACACCTTGGGTCAATATTGTCACTTGTTAATGTTGCTATAGGATTCGATATAAAGGCCACGACCTGAAGAAAATTGTAAAATCTCTACTCCTAATGGAGCAGTTGGTAGCCTGGTACTCCGGTTTTATTTTCGTCCGGTTTTATTTTCTCCCACCTCCCACCACCACCCACGTGTTTTTTATCCATTGGTTTATTTTTCACTCCCCTCTTTTCTTTCCAAAATCAGCACTTTCCTAACATACAAAAGATCATGGATATAACTTTCCTAACTTATCCAAATCAGTTGATCCCTCCCATTAATGCAATTTACTTTAGGAAACAAATAACAGATTTTCGAGAAACAAATAACGGATTTTAAAAAAATTAACAAGTAAACCATGACAAACAAATCTTATTGTGAAATTGTTATATCTACTCCTAATGGAGGAGTCCGTACGTCGTTTTCTTAGGACTCCCCCTCGCTACCCCCTCCCATCGATCCTCCCTCCCATTGAGTTTTTAATTAGTATCATTTTTTTTCACAATGAAGTCAATCGAAAACCATTCAGATTCCATATATAATCAACAAACAAAACAAATCGACAGCCATTCAGATTCCACAAATCGATTGGCAAGCGATTTCTTTCCTTCTTCCCTCTCGTATGCAATGCACAGCCCTGCGATCAGGTGTCGCATGCACCAGATTCTTTTCCATCCGAAACTCCCTAAAGTTTGCGTGTCAAAATTACAATTTAATAGAAAGAATACATGTTCTGTGCCACGATGGAAATATGCTCGGACAGGAGAAGAAGGATACGACCTTGCGATCTCAATCGAGGACGGAAGACGCTGTCCAGCGGGCTGGCGGCCACCTCACTCACGACGCCGATCTAGACCTGCCTCTTCTGTGCCACTCGGCCGCTACGCTCGGATGCCAGATCAGGCCTTGCCCTCCAACATGGCTCATCCTTATCCACGCTGGTGCAGGAGGAGAGCAGAGATGGAGGACAGAGCTACCTCCATGTGCAGTACGACATCTTCACACCGACTCGACGCGCCGAGCAGCTGCAGGTCTAGGATGCTGATCCATCGGCCATCAGGAAACGGAGGGTGGGGCTCCATGGTCGCGTCATGAATTTGATGTCGTGCATCTTCATAAACTTGCAGGCGACGTCTGTTGACAATGACCGGGCGGTCATTGCCGATCTGAGGTGCATAAGGCGCCCAGCCGACGCGCAATTTTGACCATGGCGTGGTACGACGGCAGGTTGCACATCAGGTGGTGGAGGATCTTCGGTAGCATCACGTTGTGCTGCTCCTTCGGTGCATCCACGCCTTGAGGATCAAGGCGACATCGAGAGCTAGGAGGATGTGCATGTAGTGACTTGCTCCATGAACCTGGCTATCAGGAAGCGCATGTCTGACGAATTTTGTTTCATTGATGTCATGTGTAACTGTAACTGTGTGTACATTTGTTTTTTTGTGTATGTTAGTTAGAACACCCATTCGACAACGTGGGTATCCACTGCCCCGCGTACGACGACCGCGTTCGTGACCCCATCACCCTCTACGACTATATCGACGGCTACCTCGCCAACATCTGCCTCCTCAAAATCATCGTCGTCAAGCGCTCAAGCAGGTCAGCTTCTCTTCCGCCTAGATCGATGCTCACAACTTGCGGCATGAGTCTGCGCATGTGTTGCAAATTCGTGAAAATCTCTATGAATTTGAATTATACAGGGCTCTATGAGATTACCAGTTTACCATGAGGTGGACTATGGTCATGAAGTTCTCTCTCTTGTCGTGGAAGCCGAAGCTGGTCTTCACCGGGTTGTCGATCATGGGCGTCAACCCACGGAATCTCAAGTTCTGCAGCCATGTGGTTAACACTCATTCTTGCTTTCACCGTAACATGGAACGCATGTTTTCCATTCGAATGTGCAGTGGATTCACCCGCGAGGGAATATATCAGTATTGTGTCTATTTTGTGTAGCAGTTTGTTTTAGAACTGACACTGATTTTTCAATTCTTGTGTGTTTATAGATAAGTTAGTCAACTACTGATATTCAAAATACTCGTCTTCATCATGTTGCAGCGATAACAACAATGAAAAAAATGCAAGACACTGGTGTGCTGATCTGGTTCTGGCTCTCATAGTGAATGGCAATGTTAATACAAGGATGTGCTGATATGTTTCTAATTTAACTATCATGGTCTGACATTCAGACAAAAGAAAGTTGTATTTGTCTGCCCTGAGTTGAAAAAGACCAAGGCTACGCAAGGAACATCACATCATTCAGGCAAGTGAAAAACACTTGTTAAATTCTTCGATGTTATACTGCACGCCCATTGCATACAATACTTTGCCAAAATGATAATGATCTGCAGGATGAATTATTCTTATGGCGGCTATTTCAATGCTCATAGAGAAGACCCTTGTGTTCTTTTGCGTGTTAAAGAAGATTATGATGGTGTAGAGTTCTCTAAAAACTCGATAGCAGCCATCAACATGATCAGATTTTCCACTATATTTGATGCTGCAAAATTTGGTAGCTACAAATGTAATGCTGGACATTTCTTGGTCAGTAGTAGCTTGGTTTCATATCATAAGGTTGTAGGCATGATGAAGAAACTTTGATATTGCAAGATAGTGAAGGCCTAATTATATTTTCCATAGATGAAAGGTGAAATTTTCCATTTCCTTCGATGTATATTTTGATATTATTTTTCTCTTCTCTTTCATCTTCCACTAATTCAAATATGTTTTATTGTGCAGGTCAATATTAATTTTGTTTTGGTGCCAACTTATTGGTCCTTTGATGATTGCTATGGTTCCCCTTTGAATGGTATGAAAGATGTAAAGAAGAGTTGCTTCACGTGCTTAATTATGATTTTTTAAATCACACTGGGCACAATTGCACAGCGAGTGATGCAACTTTCTCATGAATATTTTTTGTATTTTGCCTCGGTCACAACATCATTGATCCCATGTATTTTTGTATAAGTTGATGGCTTTATGTAATTCTAAGAAATATCCATTACAAAATATATTAGGTAATAATCTTTTCTCTTTTAACTTATTCAATTTATCACCATTTCAAAAATGTCCAATCCACACACATATTTACCAGTAATTTGCACCCATTCAGTTTGTGACCGCTCACAAGCGATATACCAATGCTAATATTTTTATAGCATGGCCTTTGATTGTTCATGTGCATGTAATTTAGACTATGGCCAGATCTCACATTGTCTTCACAATTATAGTGAAATGATGTTTAAGTCAAGGTTGTGCCCTATAGAGCCACCTTTCAGCGAACAATATAGATGAAGGTTGTGCTTTCTGATCAAGTTGGAGCTGGTGCACAATTGAGGTGGTGATGATTCCCATAGTGGTACATGTAGCCGAATTAATCGTGAAGCATGACTGCTTGGGGCTGTTTTTAGAGTACATATTTTTTTTTACTTGGGGAGCTTGTAGTATGTCATATCTTAATTTGCTTTATATCTTGTGTATTCGTTCACTAATGCATGTATGTGTATCAAACAATGATGGTGCGTTATGCATATGAGTTCCTTGATATTTAATAGTTTTTTGAAATATTTTCACCATGTACAATAGGCTAGCACACACACCACATATGAATATCAGTTCTGAAGTATTGTTCCTATCATGGTACAAAAATTGACATGCAAATTTTATAAATTTTTTAATCCTGATATAAAAATATATGGGTTCCTTAATTCATATATTTAAGGGAATTCTTAACAGTCCACAATAAAAATTGAGCGGCATCATGGTGTGCAAGGATTTGTTCTAATATAATATATGTGAAGATTGGTGGATGTGCCAACTTGTTGGAATTTTAGTAGGGATAAATTAGCACCCCAAAATAACTTCGCTAGCATCACATAGTGATACATCCTTCACATGCAACGGGTCGGAATGGATTAATGAAATTAGTATGAACGAGTTGAAGAACTATTGTAGCATGTCAATGTCATACTCAAATTTGTTGTGAGCGTCGATGCAGAGATTGAGAGAGAGAGAGAGCATGGACGGAGCTTAGTGTACTCCAGGAGGGCTGTGCCCCCGCAGCCTTGGACAATTTTGTGAAGGAAAAAATAAATACAAGGCGTGGCTGGGAGAAAAATCAGTATTTTTCCCTCAAGTTTCAAATTTTGTGATCCGGCCCCCAGGAATTCCGGTGTAGCTCCGCCACTGAGAGAGGGGGGGGGGGGAGGGAGAGGGATGGAGAGAGAGTGAGGACTGATTTTGTATGGCGGAAGAAGAAAAGTGATCCAGCATACAAAATATAATGTGGCTTATATGTTAAACAAAATCAGTGTTCACACGCTAGAATATTTTTGCCCCCGTTGCAACAAGACACATTAGATATAAAATTAAAAATAACTGTTTTTCCTAAAGAAAACAACAATGCAAAGCACATATGCATCGATATAATCGCCGGCCCTACGTCTGCTCCCAGCTACCTTTGCTTCAAGGAGTCAATGTTTCTCCGCATCTAGGCCTTCAAGTAGTTCACTACGACGGTGTGCAATCCTTGGCACCAGTAATTGTCCTCGGATGCTTTGGAGGGGAGAGGAGGGGGCAGGTGACGCTGTAGAGAGGAGGGGAGATAATGGTGAGAGGAAGGTGCCGGCTGAATGTCGTGTGTCGAGGGATACGACAGTGAGAAGCCGTGGCGGTAGAGACGCCCTAGCGGGGAGAGCAAGCTGGGGGAATGATATGTGAGTGTGAGTGTTGTGTCATTCAGTGTGTGTGTGCGCGCGCGCATGTGTGTGTGTGTTTATATTTATATAATCATATTTTAATTTGTTTATTAAGTATGTGTATATAAGTTCACTTTTGTAGATCACAGATAAAACCTGATGGCTTGGATGATGCTTTGAAATTGATTGACAAGTCACTACATAACTATGATGGTTCGGACTGAAAAATCACCGAGTTTTACACAATCAGAAGAGATGCATAAAAATAATTGTTCTTATATATACTGCACACGATAATACAAAAGGTGTATTCTTTATATGTTTGTTTTTGCAGAGTATGAGAAACATGAAGATGGATTATGTTGACATTAAAAAGTAATCCGCCGTTAAACATAATCCGTCGATAAAGGACCCAAGACGATATTATTGGAAGGGGCTAAAAATTAACCAAGTTTTATAAAAACAATACAAGTATATATATGCAATTAGAAAAAAGTTAAAAGGCCCGTGGCAACGCACGGGCGTTCTACTAGTTATAATTGTTGATCACATACCTGATACCTCCTCATAACACAGGAAGAAAATCCCCTTTGGACCGTCAGAGAGTGCCCACAACACCTCACGCGACCACCACCACAGTGTGTCGTAGATACGCCACTACGCGCTCTTGATCTCCTTGTTGCGGTTGCCGAGGGACGTTCGCTGATGAGGCGGACTAGCGCGCCAATTTAGGTCTCCCAGACCTCCCCAGTGGTGAAAAGTTGGAGTGCAGGCTAGCCACGAAGATGCACGATCCCTGCCGCCTTCGACGCGGTTTTCTGCCATCGTCTGTGAGATGCCTCTCCTGCGGACCTGGTCGATTCTCCCCTCCTGGTGGCTTGTTGCCACGGCCACGACACTTTCTATTTTTTTCTAGGCCTAACATTGTTTCTACACTTGTTTGATGAGTGGGCTGAGGCTAGCCATTTGTTTGAGCTTGGAGCCACGCTGGCTAGTCACCAAAGAATGGGCTAGAAAAAAACCAATCTGGTCCGCTCAATCAAGCCATCCCGAGTCGTTCGCTCGAGGCATCACCCCGGTTAACGTTCCTTACTGGAAAGCACTCGCCTTAGCACAAGATCCAAACATGCAGCACGTTCCCTCTTGTTGCCACGTTCAGGTGGCGTTGGATTATAAACAAGTGGTGTACAATTCCTCGGTCAGGTCGCCTTCAGGGAGTAGGCGGAGAAGATGGAGGAGTGATCAAGGAGATACAACGAACTTTATAATTTTTTATCTTTTATAATTTCTCGTTTGAACCTCGAGCTTCTAATGTTGAAGCTCATAATCCGGCAAGGTTTGGTGTCTCTCTCCCTCAAGGGAGGCACATGTGCCTAGGATCTCCTTTTAATCCTATTGTTATTCCTGTAAACGTTGTTGTGAACCAATAAATCCTAGCTAGTTTTGCTCCAAAAAAGTAAAAGTTGACGGTCCCTGCCTTGACTATAAAAAAAATTGTCGACGTTTGGTGGCTATGCGATTTTTTTTTGAGGGGTGGTTTCTTTTTTATTGTACAAGTAGCAACTCGAGGGTGTCTACAAATAACGTGGAAGTACTTTTCTTTAGTGTGATGCAGAAGTAATTTGCTACTCTGTTTTTTTTTTTCGTTTTCCAGTCGTGGAGCGATTTCGAACACAACGTCGCTATTCTGCAGAAGCAGAGGAGGTGGCGTGAGTGATGGACCGGCCACGGAACGAATTCGAACAGACAGCTCGGTCAAAACTCAAAAGCAAGAGAGGGAAATGCCGAAAACGTCAGCCAGCACGAGGCGGGCGGACCCTCGCTGAACCAGGTCCACAGCACAGCAGTCCTCGCGTGAACCCAACCCACCTTCCCCCGGCCGCACCGCAACGCACTCGGCGGCTCCGAGCGCTCCCACTCCAAAAACCCTCCATCCACTCTAGTCTCTTGCTCTAGGCCATCCCGCCACCACCGCACCGGCACCGAATCGCCCCACCACCGCACCCGCAGCAGAATGCTCCGCCGCATGCCCGGCGCCGTGGCCGTGGCCGTCGCGGCAGCGGGCCTCCGCCGCTCCCGCCGTGGGCCCTGATCCAGCGCGCGTCGGTGGACGAGTCCGGGGCGCCGGCGCCGGGCGTGTACTTCCGCGCCGGCGAGCCCCCGTCCGTCGCCGGCCTCACCTTCCCCGCCCACCTCGTCCACCCGCGCCGCCCCGGGGCCGGCGACGGCGGGTTCGTCTCGGGCCAGGTCGCCGCCGCCAGCGGCGACGGCCTCCTCCTCGTGCGCTTCTGCCACCCCCGCCTCGACGCCCACGCCCTCCCCCTGCCGTCCCAGATGCGCAACCTCTCCTGGGCCGGCACGGACATGGACCCGGAGGTGGTCCGCTTCGTCTGCAACCCGCTCACCGGCGAGCTCTACCGCCTCCCGGACCTCGACGGCACCAAGAGGACGTCCGCCTGCCGCCACCTCGGCCTCCTCACCCAGTCCCGAGCCGGCGACGGGCCACCTGATCGGTACGCGGTGGCAGAGATGTTTACTGCCGGAGGCCCGGAGGAAGAGGGGGACGGGGGCTTCGTCATGCGCCGGTTTCTCTCGGAGACGGGGAAGTGGGACAAGGTGGCGGGCTTGCCGTCCCCGCTGCCTGCTGGGCGGAAGATGGAAATCGACAACGCCGTGGTGGCCTTCGGCGACCGCCTGTGGTGGATCGACGAGAGCTGGGGTGCCATCTCGGTGGAACCCCTCAGCGACCGTCCGGAGCTCCGGTTCGTCGAGCTGCCCAGAGGCAGCGTGCTCCCTGACCTGGACGGCCTGGCGTCAACGAGGACATTGGGCAGCCACCGGCGCATGGGTGTCAGCGAGGGGAAGATGCGCTACGTCGAGGTGTCCAAGGAGAAGCCGTATGTGATCAGCTTGTTCTCGCTCGACGACGGGGGCAGCTCCTGCACGCTGGACCATGAGACGGCGTTTGCTCCAATTTGGGATGATGCACTCCTCTGTTCGGCACCCTTGGAGCTTTTGCTGGCAATTGGCGGAAAATATTCTGTAGAGCTTAGGCTCACGTGCATCCCTTATCTAGCCATCCATCTCTGCATCGTGATTCATGCAAGAACTTTTCTCTTTTTTGTTTCTTCCAAATAAAACAACATATGAACTTCACACTTTGCAGCACAACAAAACATTCTAACTAGAATGTGGGAAAGAAATTTCAGATTTTTTCATGCATCATAAGTACTAAAAATAACATTTTTGAATAAAGAAAATCTCATTTTGTATATTTATGTTGGTCAAAAAAATCTGTAAGTTTTTTCTCTCATTGTAGTAAGAATGTTTTGCTATCTTGCAAAGTTAGAAGTTCATATGTCATTTTATTTGAAAGCAACAAAAAAGAGAAAATTTCACGCAGTAAGTTAGTTGTTTAGCACGGATCTCAAAGCTATACTGGATGGTACGGATAGGAGGTGTCCATGAGCCTAAGCTCTAAAAATCCGCGTCCGGCAATTGGCGCCATCAACCCGCTGAAAGCCAACATCGTGTACCTTGCCTGCAGCGACAAAATTCTTGGCGTCGATGTGGTTACTAAGAAGATAACTGGGATTTCTGGTCTAGCTATAGCTGTGCCCGATCATCCCCTACTACCATGTGTGCTCCCGACGTGGCTGGAGTCAAGCCAAATTCCATCTGCAGGTAACATTCCCATTTGCTCGAGTCCTGGAAGTGGTGAAAGCAATTATACTGTACTATTGTTAGTTTGGCCCATTAATTGGACACATTAAATTTTGACTTGTCTTGTGAAGTTATGTGCTTGGGGCCTTGGGGGCTTATGCAGGGTCCTCTATATATATAGACAGATTGTGCTAGAATTTTGGAGAACTGGGGGGGAAATTTAGGTGAATTTGGGGGAGAGTAGTGCTTGGAGTCCTTTTGTTGTGATCTGCCAGTACTAGAAACAAAAGAACTCCAGAGAGGAAGAATGGGATGTGGATGGAATATAGCTCAGGTGAAAGGCTGAGTATGTTCTAGTCTGTTCATCTTCTGGTTCTGCTGCCCTTTAAGCCTCACCAGAACGTGTCACCTCTTATCCTAGTAGCAGCTACCTCGCATGGCCCTTGTGACTTTCTTTTTTTGTTACTTTTGTTGCCTTTATATGTATATGGAGAAAATATCAGCCTATCATCTCTGTGTTGAGTTGTGGTACCTGCTGCATCCTCTGCTCAGTACTGAAATCATGTCTATGTTAAATATGTAGAACATATTATTATGCACAACCGAGACGTGTCTCCCCAAAAATTGCTACTGGGAGCTCGATGGCATCTTGCCGCGCGCACCTTCCCTCTCAATACTGTTCCATGGAGCTTCTGTGCCACCTTATATTATCATTTCATTGTTGCTTCTATATTTCTATACCAGCACATTGTTGTTTGTATCCCTGTTTCTGAAATTTTCATGTCACCACATCCATATTGTGTATCAAGGCAGACTAGGGAACATGTTTATTTGTTTGATTGGTTATTTGTATGTCTATATGCATTTTATTCATCTAATTACTGTAATCTGTGCAATGTCTCATTCTCCTTTTCCATTTCAAGTCATTTACGCTATGCAGAGAAATGTATACGGTGTTATAGTTGTTTAAGTTCTTGCTTTGATTGTTGCAGGTTGGAGCAAGAAAAACACCCTTAAAAGTGAGGGATCGCCAAACACTGTCAAAAGGGAGAATTTGCATGTCGAAATAGAACTGTTGAAATGAAGTGCACCGGCTAATCTTTCTTGTGGTACTTTCTCATAACTAGCTCTCCTTGTTTCATGTACTCCATCTGGTCCGAAGTGAGTGTCGTGGTTTTAGTTTATTTTGGAATGGAGGAAGTATTATTCATCACAGCCCAAATCCTATTGTGGTGCACTTTTCTGATTCACCAGGCATGACTTATTATTACAAAGTTAAAACTTGGAGTGTGAAACATCAAAAGGGTTATGCATGATCCATTGTTTTTCATCATTAATATATTATTAACACCTACTGATCTTATGATCTTACCTAAACTTGCTGCTTGTTCTTGCTACTGTTGAAGTATGTGGATTGCCCAACCTTCTCCACGAGTTTGGACCTTTTGGCTCTACTATTGGATTCAAGTCTATCTTCCCGTAATTTAAATAAAATAAATATTTCTTCACCCCTTTCTATCCACGTTTAGGCTTTATCATGTCATGCATTAGAGGGGGTGTTGAAGTATAGGTGGATTGCCCAACCTTCTCCATCTGTTTTGGACTTTTGTTCTACTGGTTGGTGCATGAAACTTAATAGCTACCATGTCATAATTTTGGCTGCATCAGTAAATAAACAAAGCATGTTTGCAGTCTGCAGATGGCATCTCGTTTTTGTAATTGTTCTAAAGCAGTATGAACTGGAATCAGTTTGTGCTGTTGTGTACTTCTGAACTTATGTTTGTGTTTATGTGTGTTTATATTGAGCCCAAGAAGAAATTAAAGGAACAAAAATCTTTTGTTTATGTCAGAGTGTTCTCTCCATGCCAGTATTTTGATGTCTCTAGTATGCAATGTTTTTCAGAATCATGAGAGATCTCGACGAGACTCATGTTTATATTTTGGTTTGCAGGTTACTCAAAAATGTCAAATCAGAGTTATTTTGGAGGGTTAGGAAGCTAATGGTGGTACTTTCCTGAAATCTCATTTTGGGGGGAATTCCTTGAGAAGTTTGGGTATATTAGGATTTGCTGATGCACTTCCTCAGTCACAGTTTGGGCAAAAAGTGTGGCGGGAAGCTTACCATATTTTGGATTTACTTGTGCGCTGTTGAATTCAGTACAATGGTTGATTCCTTCGTCAATTCAGCATGTAAAAAACGATAGCATGACGCAACGTTATGCCCTCTTAACTTCGAATGAATTAATATCTTTTGGAAGTTAGAATTCTGGGTCATTATGCCTAGACCGATCTGGAATCTGAAATCTTGTGTTATCCTGAGAATGCTTACTTTGAAGTTTGAACTGAATGAATGGCGGGCTTGTAAGCTTAAACCAATGTGCTCTGGCATTGTTATGGAATGATGATTGGAATCTGGGGATAAGCTTCATCCTTAGCATTGGCATGTACCTCAATTGGTATTTTGGAGTGGTTTAAATATGTTGTGAACTGCGGCTGGTCTTGGAGTGTGCATGCCAGTTTTTGTTCTCTTTTCGGTTAGGATGCCTTGAGGACGAGCTGCAGAGATGGTACATGCTTTAGGATGAAAACCCTGCTTTAACATTCCGATTTTGTTTCCACATTATCGCAGTTTGGTGAATTGACTTTTCAATATGTTCAACTAGAGATTCTGATGATCCATAAGTCAAAAGTCTCGGGTTTTTTTTTTCCTTTTTTATACTTGCCCAACTGAAAAATGGTAGAGTTTGGGAAGAGGATAACTTGGGGTCACTATCGGTCCTAGTGGGCAAACTCCTCTTTCTCTTGGTCTAGAAAATTTTGGTGGTAACTTTTTTTTTTTTGCGGTTGGATGGTTAGGAGGATAGTGGTATCACCGGCCCACTAGGGTCCAAGTCCTGGTGCTTGCATTTATTTTAGATTTATTTCAGGATTTTCGGCGATGCATGTTCAGTGGGAGGAGACATTCTCGTTGACCACGAGGCATCTACGGTGACCTTGTAAAGTCTTAAGATGATATGCCGGCTCAGTTTCTCGGAGGTGCTCATAGGGGTAGGGTGTGCGTGTGTGCGGTCATAAAGGTGAGTGTATGCCCGTATATATGTGTGCTTACGTCTGTATTGTATTAAAAAAATGGTAAATGATGAGGGTGTCTAATGTCGAGAGAAAGTCATATGTTTGTATCCAGGGCCGTCTCCAGAAATTCGGGGCCTCGGGGCGAAAATCAAAATTGGGCCCAAAACTTCAAAAAGAGTCATATCACAGAAAAACTCCATCTGCAATATTAGCATCATCATCTTCATTTACAGTGCCAGCCTCTGTCTCAACTACAATGTTAGCATCATCACCATGACGATCACCAACATTATCATTGGGAGTCTGGGCTTCAGAATTTAATGGAGGTTCTTTCACAACAAATCTGTCAAGAGAACCCTTTAGACGTTGAGCTTCTGCTTCTTGCTTTTGCTTCTTCTTACGCTTTTTAAAACCAGAATCATATGTTCTGGAAGACATGATGATTCGAAAATAAATGCCTCCTGTTTTATAAACCAAAGAAATTTAATGATTCATTATTCAAACATGAAATTTCCTAATTAGTGTGAATAAAAATATAAAGACATATAGGTATGTACAACTGATCAAGAACAAACTGATCCTACTCGCTACTCCTAACTAGGGCCTGCTCTTAACCTAGGTCAAGGAGATCAAATTTTGAAATTTACCTAATGGCAGCCTGGGCAATCGCCGATGGCAGAACCGCGGAAGCGGAAGGCAGCAGCGGACGACTTTCCGGGCGAGCGACTGGCGGAACCTTGGAAGGCAGCAGCGGACGGCGTCTTGGGCGACTAGGGGAACCAGCAGGTGGGCGATTGGCGGAAGGCAGGACCGCAGGACCGCAGGAGACGAGACGACGTCTGCTCGTGGCGAAAGCAGGCGAACCGGCGGGCGGCGGCGTGTTAGCGATCAATGGGATTCAGGAACACTCGATAGATACGTAAATAAGCAGTTAGCAGGCCTCGTGGGCTGGATTTTTGTTGCTGCGTACGAGTGCAAGGCCTTGCCGCTGAATTAATGGCAAAATGTGATTAAATCTGTATACACAATACTACTAATACCTAGTAATTTGGGGGCCCCAAATTTTGGGGACCCTGTGCGATCACCCATCTTGGCCACCTCCAACGATGGGCCTGTTTGTATCCTTGTGACATGTATATCATATTTCCCGTATGTGCGCCGGCCTGGGACCCTTACTTGAGCGACCGACCTGGCAAGACTTTGCTATCCCACGTATTCAATATGGTAAACTTAATTGACTTAGAGCATCTCTGACAGACGTGCGGGCGTTAAAAAAAAATTTTGCAGCACCAAAATAGCGTTTTAGCGCGCTGGGTTGGTGTTTTTCTTTACCAGAAGTGCAAAAACACAGTACCCAATCCGGCGGCCCCACCCACAGCAACCCAGATCGCGCGGGATGTTAGCGCATCTGTTGGAGCGTCAGTTTCGGTCGCGCGCGCAATGTAGTCCTAACGTGTCTGTTGAAGATGCTCTTTTTTTTTGAGATGGAAATCAGCGCTTCCATTAACCAAACAGCTCAGCAACATCGCTGGCTACAAGATTGTGCACAAAGGCAGGTGCTTGGTCCGGCCAAAAGGCTGGGGACACAAGGCCTGCATCTGCACCGTACGCCGCTAACGCGTCTGCAACTTTATTACAAGCCCTTGGGCAAAACAAGAACCCAGCATAGGTGAAATTGCAGCTAGCAAAAAATTTAATCTCCTTTATTAGAGTCCCATTAGCTGAGAGGTCAAAGTCGTTGGACGTGAGGGCCTGCACCAGAATCATCGAGTCTGAATGGACTTGTATCTTTGTCATTCCCCATCCCTGAGCTGCATGAAGACTTTGCAGGCAAGCAGTAGCTTCGGCTTGGAGAGGATCCAGTATGTGTTTGACAGGACCAGCTCCAGCTCCCACCGGTTGGCCCTCTTGGTTTCTAATTATAAAGCCCCAGCCACCCCGATTAGGATTTTCCTTCAAACTGCCATCCACATTAATCTGTAACATATCCTGACTTGGGAGCCTGTCCGGGACCACACTCAGTGTTTTCACAGTACCACTGTTAGGGACATGCAGCTGGAAAACACTGGCCATGTTTTGCACCCTTCTCACCAAAGCTTCAGTAGCTCGTTGTGGCTCTCCCACATTCTTCTTATTTCTTGTATCCCACCACACCCAGAGCATGGTGATACACCGCAGCTGTTTTTCCCCCTGCAATTTCAAAACTGCAGTAATAAAGTTCTTCGGCCCCTCGCAAATGAGAAATTTTTTCCTTTCAGTTTCTAACTGAAGCTCGTGCCAAAGTGGTCTGACTGCCTTGCATCTAAGGAATAGGTGCCCTCCATCTTCATTAAACCTGGAGCACATTGGACAAGCAGTATCAATCTCCATCCCCCTACGCTCGATGCTCCATCTGTGAGGTAAGCTATTGTGAGCCATTCTCCATAAAAAATGTTTCATTTTCCCGGGACAATAACACTGCCAGATTGCCTTCCAATTAAATTTATTGGCTTGCTCACTACTGTCCCCAACTTGCTTGAAGATGCTCTTAGAGAAGAGGAAAATGAAAGACACATCATGGCAAAACCGACTTGGAGAAAAACGAAAGAAAAGGCCCATCTGGAAAGTAGCCAATGCACATCTTGGATCCCACCAACACATACGTGGGTTGAGAGACTCACACGCGGGCAGCCAGAATCTTGGTGCCACGCATTACTTGACTGCTCATCTTCAAGATCAATGTGGGCTTTGGCAAACGAAGAGATGATGGAGCACATGATAATGACCAGAGAAGAAAATGCAAAGTTATGGCTGTTCACTATGCATGACTCTTTACCACATGTGGATTTACGTACATGGTTGTGACTTTGTGGGCGATATGGCATGCGCGTCGGAAATCAATCTACCAACATGTGTTCCAACCACCCATGTCAACACATATGTTCATCAAGCGCTTCATCGCAGAGCTTGAGGCTCTTGCTCCTCCAGCATCATCAGCTACCCGGCCTCTAAAGCCGGCAAGTCAACCCTGGATTCGTCCACCTCCGAGAATCGCTAAATGTAACGTAGATGGAGCTACTTCTGTACATGGAGATCGAGGAGCAGTTGTGGTTGTTTGTCGGAATGAATATGAAAAATATTTAGGGTCTTCTTCAATCTCCTGGGCAAGAATTTCAGACCCGATGATTTTCGAGGCCTTAGCAGTGCGGGAAGTTTTGGCCACCGCTGATGATTTAATGCTTAAAAGGATTCTGGTCTCATTGGACTGTCCTCGGGTAACTAATAATGTAAAGGCAAACACTGGAGGTGCACGTCAAGCTATTGTAAGGGAGATAAAAATTTTGCACAAGATTTCGAGGAGTGCAATTTCATTCATGAAAGTAGATCAAGGAATCTTGAAGCTGATAGTTTAGCGAAATATTCTTTGTACTTAGATACTGGTAGACATACGTGGTTACTCAAGCCGCATGACTCTGTAATCATTCCTCCGGAACTACTTGATCAATAAAGTTTTTAGTTCCTAGAAAAAAACCACTCACGTGCCGTAATTGCCATGAACATACGAGAAATTACAGAATGATCTTTAAGCTGAAAACTATTCTTACAATCTCGCCAATTATGGGGGAGTTGCAAGATTACGCATCCACCTTTAGCTCCAGAGCACTACTCATGTGTCGCAATCGCCATGAACATAAGAGACATTGTAGAATGGTCTTTAAGCTGAAGTTAAAAACTATTCTTAGAATATTGTGAATTATGGTGGAATCTTGGAGCACCCAAGGTTAAACTAATGGTGAGTAGTTATGGAGATGAAGGATAATGTGGTGGCGGATGTGAAGGAGTGGGTGACGAATGTATCTCGACCTTGTCTGTGAACTTGCTCCCGCATTCCCGGCCCCATCCCTCCACTCCCCTGAATATCACTAGTGATTTCGATTACGGCTGGCGACGGGGCTGTTACTGATGTCTACTACGCAACCTTCTTCTTGTAGATGTTTTTGGGCCTCCAAGTGCAGAGATTTGTAGGGCAGTGGCAAATTTCCCTCAACTGGATGACCTAAGGTTTATCAATCCGTGGGAGGCGTAGGTTGAAGATGGTCTCTCTCAAACAACCCTGCAACCAAATAACAAAGAGTCTCTTGTGTCCCCAACACACCCAATACAATGGTAGGTGCACTA
This sequence comes from Aegilops longissima, assembly GCA_021605205.1. Classification (NCBI taxonomy): domain Eukaryota; kingdom Viridiplantae; phylum Streptophyta; class Magnoliopsida; order Poales; family Poaceae; genus Aegilops; species Aegilops longissima. Next base: position 513,838,243 of record CM038676.1, read on the forward strand.
GTTCGGCGAAGAGATGGTGATACAAGTGCAATATGGATGGTAGATAAAGGTTTTGTAATCTGAAAAATATAAAAACAGCAAGGTAACAAGTGGTAAAAGTGAGCGTAAACGGTATTGCAATGCTAGGAAACAAGGCCTAGGGTTCATACTTTCACTAGTGCAAGTTCTCTCAACAATAATAACATAATTGGATCATATAACTATCCCTCAACATGCAACAAAGAGTCACTCCAAAGTCACTAATAGCGGAGAACAAACGAAGAGATTATGGTAGGGTACGAAACCATCTCAAAGTTATTCTTTCGGATCGATCTATTCAACAGTCCGTAGTAAAATAACACGAAGCTATTCTTTCCGTTCAATCTATCATAGAGTTTGTACTAGAATAACACCTTAAGACACAAATCAACCAAAACCCTAATGTCACCTAGATACTCCAATGTCACCTCAAGTATCTGTGGGTATGATTATACGATATGCATCACACAATCTCAGATTCATCTATTCAAACCAACACAAAGTACTTCAAAGAGTGCCCCAAAGTTTCTACCGGAGAGTCAAGACGAAAACGTGTGCCAACCCCAATGCATAGGTTCATGGGCGGAACCCGCAAGTTGATCACCAAAACATACATCAAGTGGATCACGTGATATCCCATTGTCACCACAGATAAGCACGGCAAGACATACATCAAGTGTTCTCAAATCCTTAAAGACTCAATCCGATAAGATAACTTCAAAGGGAAAACTCAATCCATTACAAGAGAGTAGAGGGGGAGAAACATCATAAGACCCAACTATAATAGCAAAGCTCACGATACATCAAAATCGTATCACCTCAAGAACACGAGAGAGAGAGAGATCAAACACATAGCTACTGGTACATACCCTCAGCCCCGAGGGTGAACTACTCCCTCCTTGTCATGGAGATCGCCGGGATGATGAAGATGGCCACCGGTGAGGGTTCCCCTTCCGGCAGGGTGCCGGAACAGGGCCCCGATTGGTTTTTGGTGGCTACAGAGGCTTGCGACGGCGAAACTCCCGATTTATTCTGTTCCACGATGGTTTTAGGGTATATGGATATATATAGGCGAAAGAAGTCGGTAAGGGGAGCCACGAGGGGCCCACGAGGGTGGAGGGCACGCCCAGGGGGGTGAGCGCGCCCCCTGCCTCGCGCTCTCCTCGTTGATCCCTTGACGTGCACTCCAAGTCTCCTGTATTGCTTTCTTTCCAAAAATAACTCTCCCGAAGGTTTCATTCCGTTTGGACTCCATTTGATATTCCTTTTCTTCGAAACACTGAAACAAGGGAAATAACAGGAACTGGCACTGGGCTCTGGGTTAATAGGTTAGTCCCAAAAATAATATAAAAGTGCATAGTAAAGCCCATTAAACATCCAAGATGGATAATATAATAGCATGAATACTTCATAAATTATAGATACGTTGGAGACGTATCATTACCAATCCGGAGGCTTGAACCTAGGTAAAATCATTGTGTCATCTTCATCGCCGACAAGATCCCTTCAGATATCACCCTTATCTGTACAGCAGTTCACGACTACATATAGCTCGTAAGATCGGCGGAGAATTATTCATCGACACAAAAGGGTGTCTACTAACTTATCCTCAGCCTAGACATTTGAAAAATTATCCGAAAACATTATTGCCAAGATTTTTATGAGGTTTTCATCCACATTTAGTTTGGTTGGTTTCTATTCCAATTTTTAGTTTGAAAAAACTTATATAGGAGTTGGGGTTGATATATTTACCAATGGTCATGAATAGGATAAGAAAGGTTGGGTTAAAATTTGGACCCTGATATCCTCCACACGTTCGGGTGGGGAGAGCATCGCCACACGCGTTGAAGCTTGGGTTAACCTTGCCTCCTGGCGCCGTCATTCCGATCTTCATGGAGGCTCAGGTATCCTCCTCCGACGGCGGCGGCAGCGACACGAGCAGCGTGGGCATGGAGGTGATCCTGGCCTCCTCTCCCCGTCCCTCCTCCCCTGCCCCGCCTCGGGATCCTTCCGGCGACGTCCTCATCATGCCTCTGGCCTTGTCCGAGCTGACCGGCCCGGTGCCGGCCTGCGTCGTCGGCTCGGAAGAGCGCGCGGCTCGAGTCGGTTACCCCCCTGGTGGGTCCATCTCCCAACGCCGTGGAGAAGGCTTCCCGCCGTGCCACGACACGGAACCTTGATGCAGGTCCGTCCTCCCATCCTACCCCGACTCTCTTTTTTGCAATGATGATGAGATGATTGAGGATACTGTTGGGGAACATAGTAATTTCAAAAAAATTCCTACGCACACGCAAGATCATGGTGATGCATAGCAACGAGAGGGGAGAGTGTTGTCCACGTACCCTCATAGACCGAAAGCGGAAGCGTTAGCACAACGCGGTTGATGTAGTTGTACGTATTCACGATCCGACCGATCAAGTACCGAATGCACGGCACCTCCGAGTTCAGCATACGTTCAGCCCGATGACGTCCCTCGAACTCCGATCCAGCCGAGTGTTGAGGGAGAGTTTCGTCAGCACGATGGCATGGTGACGATGATGATGTTCTACCGGCACAGGGCTTCGCCTAAGCACCGCTACAGTATTATCGAGGTGGACTATGGTGGAGGGGGGCACCGCACACGGCTAAAAGATCAACAGATCAATTGTTGTGTCCTTGGGGTGCCCCCCTGCCCCCGTATATAAAGGAGCAAAGGGGGGAGAGGCGGCCGGCCAGGAGGAGGCGCGCCAGGAGGAGTCCTACTCCCACCGGGAGTAGGACTCCCTCCCTTCCTTGTTGGATTAGGAGAAGGGGGGAAGGAGGAAGAGGAGAATAAGGAAAGGGGGGCGCCGCCCCCCCTCCTTGTCCAATTCGGACTAGAGGGGGAGGGGCGCGCGGCCTGCCCTGGCCGCCCCTCCTCTTCTCCACTAAGGCCCATGTAGGCCCATTAACCCCCGCCCCGGGGTTCAGTAACCCTGTACTCCGGTATATATCCGATAACCCGGAACCATTCTGGTCTCCGAATATAGTCGTCCAATATATCAATCTTCATGTCTCGACCATTTTGAGACTCCTCGTCATGTCCGTGATCACATCCGGGACTCCGAACTACCTTCGGTACATCAAAACATATAAACTCATAATATAACTATCATTGAAACTTTAAGCGTGCGGACCCTACGGGTTCGAGAACTATGTAGACATGACCGAGACACGTCTCCGGTCAATAACCAATAGCGGAACCCGGATGCTCATATTGGCTCCCACATATTCTATGAAGATATTTATCGGTCAAACCGCATAACAACATACGTTGTTCCCTTTGTCATCGGTATGTTACTTGCCCGAGATTCAATCGTCGGTATCTCAATACCTAGTTCAATCTCGTAACTGACAAGTCTCTTTACTCGTTTTGTAATACATCATCCCGCAACTAACTCATTCGTTGCAATGCTTTCAAGGCTTAAGTGATGTGCATTACCGAGTGGGCCCAGAGATACCTCTCCGACAATCGGAGTGACAAATCCTAATCTCGAAATACGCCAACCCAGCAAGTACCTTCGGAGACACCAGAGAGCACCTTTATAATCACCCGATACGTTGTGATGTTTGGTAGCACACAAAGTGTTCCTCCGATAAACGGGAGATGCATAATCTCATAGTCATAGGAACATGTATAAGTCATGAAGAAAGCAATAGCAACATACTAAACGATCGAGTGCTAAGCTAACGGAATGGGTCAAGTCAATCACATCATTCTTCTAATGATGTGATCTCATTAATCAACTCCTTGTCCATGGCTAGGAAACATAACCATCTTTGATCAACGAGCTAGTCAAGTAGAGGCATACTAGTGACACTCTATTTGTCTATGTATTCACACATGTATCATGTTTCCGGTTAATACAATTCTAGCATGAATAATAAACATTTATCATGATATAAGGAAATAAATAATAACTTTATTATTGCCTCTAGAGCATATTTCCTTCAGTCTCCCACTTGCACTAGAGTCAATAATCTAGATTACACAATAATGATTCTAACACCCATGGAGTCTTGGTGCTGATCATGTTTTGCTCGTGGAAGAGGCTTAGTCAACGGGTCTGCAACATTCAGATGTGTCGTGGTTTTGTCACGGCAGATGTCCTTAGCGTCAGGACTTAGTCGCGAGGCCAACGCATCTATGTAGTAGCTTGAGAGGGGTTGATCGGGACGAGAGACGCGACACACAAGACAAGGATTTAGACAGCTTCGGGCCCCGGGAAACATCATCCGGAATAGCCCTACATGCTGTTTGTGGCTGGGTCTCATTATGCTCATGAGGGAGTCGCCGCATAAGCCGGCTCCCCCTTTGTGTCTAGCCCTAGATATTGTTTCTTGTTGCTTGTCCTCTTTGGGGAGCCCTGCCCCTCCTTATATAAGTTAGAGGGGCGGGTTACATGTGGAGTCCTAGTAGGACTAGGACTAGTCTATCTTCTCTTACAAGTTAAATACAACTCCGGGTCTTGCTTCATCATAAAGGAAATATTTGTTATCCCTTTCCTCTTAAGCCGGCCCATCATAACGTGAACCGGCCTTCTGGGCTTTGGGCCTTATTGTCCATCTGACCCGCCGGCCGGGTTACTAATGAGTCGCCAATATCGGGCGGGTTATCTGTGAATCGCCAAGCTCCAGGCGGGTCACCAGTGAGTCGCCACGCTCCAGCCGGGTCATATCCGGCGGGTTACACCGCGGGGTATATCCTCGTCATTAGCCCCCAGTTTAAGTTGGATTTATCCATGTTAAACTGATCCTGCAAAATAACTCAGGAGCAAATTTGACAGGTTGTGCTCCGGGTTAAATATTCTCCTGAGACGGTACCTGATCATCCTTAAGTCCAATTGTCGTTTCCTTCTTCTAAAAAATCCGGGTCAAATAAGCTAGCTTCATACTCAATTTGCTGATGTTGGTTTCTCACAGAAAAATATTGTGAAGAATAATCCACTTGAGTCGGCTTCCAAGGCGCCGGGTTAAATAATTTTGGTCTTCAAATACTCATCTGATATTCAGCCGGCTTGAAGATGTAAAACTTGTCGGTTTATCATTACCAAAAACTATCGGATTATAAAACAAACGATGCCGGGTCATAATTGTTGTCGACACCGGTTTATGTAATTGATCCTCCTGATTTGCTCAAAACTGATAATTTGAAGATTTTTCTCCCTTATATCCATATTACCTGTAGCTCCCAAGTCTTGACCAGAACAAAGTGATGATTTAAGACTTGCTCCAATAAATGTTGCAACCTTGAAGAAATCCGGTTTATTCATCTCAATCATATAAACTGAATATTCCACACATGTAGCCCCCAAGTGCCGGGTTGTCATGCTTGCAGCAACCTGGGACTTGAAATTGGTTTATGCTCATGAAAACTTCAACCAGTGTAGCCCCCAAGGGTCGGGTCATTATGCAATAATGAGCAGGGACTTTGTAAATATGATCATGTAAACTGGAGCAGCAACGTGTAGCCCCCAAGGGCCGGCTCAGTAAGATATTAATGACCTGCGACTTTGTATATAATTCATTGATAATAACATCATATGATGTAATCTCCACCATGGGTCTTGAACCCACGTCCACAAGGTTAAGAGCTTTCTACTTTACCAACTGAGCAATGGACCCTTCAATATAATGGACTAAGACTGGTGTACCTTGAATTGTTGACAGGAGCAATTGGTAGCCCCCAAAGGCCGGCTCATTTAAAATGTGATGAGTCGGGTCTTCAATAAGTTGAGCAAAAAATGACTTTGCATTAGCCCCCAAGTGCCATGATGCATGCTGGCAGTGACATGGGACTTGTATATATATTCGATATAATCTCGATTTGAACAATGTAGCCCCCAAGTGCCGGGTCGTAAGCCTGCAGCGACTCGGGACTATTCCTTCCATTGTAGAATAAATTATATCCATTGATAAAAAAAGTAGCCATTGCGCCAAAGCGACTTTGAATACCTCATCTGTTGATAAGTAAATCCGGAGTTTAAATACCCGGCGGCTCTTGGCTGATGGCGATTTAATACGCCTCCATTGTAAGCTGGAATTTTTTAAACCCTGCGGCTTATAACCTTTGAGAAAATCAAGAATTGATAACCCTTTTGAGACACCAATTTCAATCTTTGATGATGGGCTTGAACTTAATCATTTATTTAAGTCATAGCTCTGTAAATCCTGCAGAGAGTTTAAACAACATATGCCCTGGCGACTTAACATCAAAAGCCAGGGCGGGTAACCACCCAAATGTAGTCTTATCCGGCACACAAGTAGATCACAAGATCCCTATGATCCTTTGAATGATACCGCCGGTTTATGTGACCCGGACAGTGAAGTTGACGACTCAACTCTGTAAGAGCCGGCACATATGATATTTGTGACAACTCAAATACTTGCGATTGTATAAAAACAGATAAAATTTTTGAGGCTTCTGATTCGAATATGATCAGTAAACCGTTCCAAAGGGGTTAAGCTAAGATTCGAATACGATCATATAGCCCCCAGTGGCGTTGGCGTTGCCGATCAAAGTGGGTATCGACAGCTATGTTCTCTTTGGTTCGAATAGGACCTATTTTGAACAGGAAGCCCCCAAATGACCTTAAAAGTTGTTTAACGATGCTGATTCGAATATAATCCATGTCGATTCCCAAAGGGGTTGAGCTATGATTCGGATACGATCAAGAAGCCCCCAAGTAGGTTCAGCAGTTTGCTAATCAAAAGGGTATCGACAGCTATGTTCTCTTTGGTTCGAATACGACCTATGTTTGAACAGGAAGCCCCCAAGTGACCATATAAACTTTTGCATTGCGCCGATCAAGAGGGTACTGATAGCTATGCCCGATGAGCAGGAAGCCCCCAAATGACCATAATAAAATAAGCCGTAAGGCAGGATACCCATGTTTTGAACCGTGCATCATGGCAGCAAGTTCCCTTTGATAACCATTAATTTGTTCAAGATCTCGAACTTGCGAGAGATTAATTCTTTTGAACCAGAAATTCTTAAATCGGATATTGAGATCCTCAAAGCTTTGTAAGGGACAAATTTACCTTGATCCGGATGTTGAACCGGTTTTGAGAGCTTCAAAGCTTTGCGGGAGAAAGATGTCTCTTGAGCTGTATTTTAAACCGGAATCTTCATTTTGAGCCGAAATTTTTTCTGCGGCCTTTAAATATTCGCCAATAAAGTAGTAGCCTCCAGGGCCGGGTTATCTTCCCCTCAATGACCCGGAGTTCTTGAATTCATTGAAACTGGCTAATTTTGCCGAGCCATACCATTGTAGCCCCCGAGTCTCAAGATGACTCGAAGTGTTGGCTTGAGATTCTCCATATTTGACCATAGCAGAAGGTGTATATCATTGGCGTTGGTAGTGCGATGTGAATCCACAGAAGGTTGAGGTGACTGCGGCAGGTTATAAATGATCCCGTATGAACCGCGTCAGCAACTTGGCCAATGGTTCCTTCCAACTGGCTGTTTGAAGTTAACCAAACCGTAGTGCAGCGACTTGTGCGCCTGCCCATTGAACCATCCAGTGCAGACGGAGGCTAATAATACATGATAATTTGCCTCCAATTTGTTGGAAGAAAACCGGGCTTCCCAAGTAGTGACTTGCTCATACTCAATAAACAACTCATGCAGACAGGTGCGGCCCGATGTGTTGATGTAGACCAGGCCACGAGAGACGGACGGTAAAGACGACTGCAACATCTGAGGTGGTACAGAAAGATAAACCGTCCGTGGCGTTGTAAGCCGGTGCGGACGGGCAAATTTTCCTCCTTGTTGTAAGCCGGCGTGGTCGCGAGAGATGGCCACGATGTTGTAAGCCGACGCGGTCGCGAGAGACGGCCACGGCGTTGTAAGCCGGTGCGAGAGTCCGTTGATTAACGACGACCACCTGTGCCAAAAGATGTTGGCGTGCCTCCATCTCCGCGGTATAATATCACTTTTTGTCATAAATAATTACCCTGCATAAATAATATTGCAGACCAAGGCAAAGATAAACTACTCTTTGACAAAAATAATATATGTCAATAAGATATATTTTAGATGGATATCACCTGATGTGCCAGGTCGGAAATAATCCGCCATGAAATTGGTGATCACTAGGTGAAGTTGAAATCAATCATGGGCGAGTCGGCCGCGGGTGCAGGTAGATGAGTCGGCCGCGGTGTTTTAAACCGGTGCGGACGGGAGAGTCGGCCGCAACGTTTGTAAGCCGGTGCAGTCGCGAGAGACGGCCACGGCGTTGTAAGCCGGTGCAGTCGCGAGAGACGGCCACGACGTTGTAAGCCGGTGCGGTCGGGCAAGGCAATCGCAGGCGCGGATGACGACTTAGTCGCGTATGTTGATGAAGCGGGGAGCAGCGATTTAATTTCGTATCCGCCCAGCAAGCGCTAGTACAAAAAAGCATATTGGTGTACTCCCCTCTGCGACGTCTTTGTAACAATTAAGAGTCCTGCGAAAGAATACCACGGACCAGAATAATCGTTCTCAAACATTTCAATATGTACTGATAAGATACATAAAGAAGATAGCACCTGGTATTTTCACCGGGTGAACATAGACAACGTCTTGACTGCACCCTTAACCTCACGTGGAGTAGTAGTGGCCACGGTGGTTGGTCGCTGCTAGCGGCGGCTTACGCGTGGCGGTTCAGTGATGCACACGGTAGCGAGGCCGGATCAGGCAGAAACGCTCGCGCTGGTGCGGCTCAGCACAATTATGGGCGGCGGCTCGGAGCGAGGGTAATCGCAGAGTCCATCTCCTTCTCCGGGTCATCCTGTATAAAACAGTACATGCCAGAAAAAAGAAGATATTTTCTAAAAGAATTAACATGTATAGACACAAAAAAACAGTGTTGAGAACACCCGGCTTTTCGTCGGACTAGCAATCGAAGCGAAATTCATCATGCCGGCTTTAATGGGCCTTCATATCCACCCACACATCCATCAAGCTTTGGAGGTCGTCCCCAAATTGCAGATTTTTTTACGCCAATATGTCATTGCACTGGTCTATGCTAATCATGTTAGCTTTGACTGAGTCCACCGTTGGAGCTGTCTGTTCCTGCAAACGAGGCAAGCCGGCGAGGCGGCTCAGATCAGGGTCACGGCGACGGCGGCTTGCTACGGGACCGCGGGCCACAGTAGCGGAGGGTGGCTTGACGGAGACCGGCGCCCCTACAGCTCGGCAGCGGCCTGTCGGAGTCCGGCGGCTCAACGTGGCTGCTCAAGGCCGGGCGGCTTGTGGAGACCGGCGGAGGAGGGGGCTTGTGGCAGACAGCGGTGAAGGCCATCGGGCGTCTACAACGGCTCGAGAGCAGCAGAGGCGGCGATGGTGACTCGAGGACAGCCGGCATCGGTGACCCGATGGCAACGTTACCCAAGGGCAACCTGAAGCGGAGGTAGTGGCGGCTCACGGTGGCAACTGATTTAGCCACGGCAGCTCGAAAGCAGAAATCTAAGGCAAAAACATGGCAACGGCGACTTGAGGCCATCCATCCCTGAAGCGGATGCGAGGGCAACTCGACAGTAGAAACCGAGCGCGTGTTCCAATCCGGTTCCGGGTCGTGGGCTGTTTTCCCACCTTTTTTTGTTTAGCTTGATCTTTGTGAACAGACCGAACATGGCTTTGGCAATTGAGGAATAGTGAATCACAGCCTAGTCCTTCACGTGAGATGAACTGTTAGGTTATAATTGGCCTGGAAACTTGTGCCTTCATAGATTTGCCTCTCCTTGTAGCGAACAGATATATAAAAAGTGCAACTTGACTTTGCACGAATCGGTCTTTACGCCAGGGAGCAGTATGCTCAGACTTTTTTGTTGGTCTCGGCGATTTGATCTTTGTGCTGATCAATCTCGGATAGGTCTTCAACTTGCAATAGCGGCGGCGCATCCGATGCAACCTTAATTTTCCTTAAATCTTCCAAACCATGAATCTGGACCGATGAACTCAAAACTGATACAGATCTTTTCCAACCAGCTCTTCTTCATCCGGAAATTATGAACTTCTCAATCCCTGTGAGAGATCCCTCCAAGATCTCAACACCAACGTGCGCAGGCCCCACGGTGGCGCATGCGCAGCCCCACTTCATCGTGCCTGCCAGTCATGTTTGTTAGCTCCTTTAGCTTCAGTTCATAAAGTGAGCCTTGCTTGTTCTTTGTCCATCACCACGCCGGTTACTAATGAGTCGCCAATATCGGGGAGGATCGCCAGCCCAAAGTGGTCACCGTGAGTCGCCACGCCCACCGGATATACCCCATGGGTAACCCGCCGGATGTATGACCGGCCGAGCGTGGCGACTCACCGGTGACCCACCGAGCTTGGCGATTCACGATAACCCGCCTGATATTGGCGACTAATTAGTAACCCGCCCAGGGTCGATGGACAATAAGGCCCAAAGCCCAGAAGGCCGACTCACGTTATGATGGGCCGGCTTAAGAGGAAAGGGATAACAAATATTTCCTTTATGAGGAAGCAAGACCCGGATTTGTATTTAACTTGTAAGAGAAGATAGACTAGTCCTAGTCCTACTAGGACTCCACATGTAACCCGCCCCTCTAACTTATATAAGGAGGGGTTGGGCTCCCCAAAGAGGACAAGCAACAAGAAACAATATCTAGGGCTAGACACAAAGGGGGAGCCGTCTTATGCGGCGAATCCCTCATGAGCATAACGAGACCCAGCCACAAACAACATGTTGGGCTATTCCGGATGATGTTTCCCGGGGCCCGAAGCTGTCTAAATCCTTGTCTTGTGTGTCGCGTCTCTCGTCCCGATCAACCCCTCTCAAGCTACTACATAGATGCATTGGCCTCGCGACTAAGTCTTGACGCTAAGGACATCTGTCGTGACAAAACCACGACAAGATCCGTATGTATCTTGAAAATTTCTATGTCTCCCACCTGGACTAGATCCCCGATGGAATTGATGCGTCTCTTGATGTGCTTGGTTCTCTTGTGAAATCTGGATTCCTTCGCCAAGGCAATTGCACCAGTATTGTCACAAAAGATTTTCATTGGACCCGATGCACTAGGTATGACACCTAGATCGGATATGAACTCTTTCATCCAGACTCCTTCATTTGCTGCTTCCGAAGCAGCTATGTACTCCGCTTCACACGTAGATACCGCCACGACGCTTTGTTTAAAACTGCACCAACTGACAGCTCCACCGTTCAATGTAAACACGTATCAGGTTTACGATTTGGAATCGTCCGGATCAGTGTCAAAGCTTGCATCAACGTAACAATTTACGATGAGCTCTTTGTCACCTCCATAAACAAGAAACATATCCTTAGTCCTTTTTAGGTATTTCAGGATGTTCTTGACCGCTGTACAGTGATCCACTCCTGGATTACTTTGGTACCTCGCTGCTAGATTTATAGCAAGGCACACATCAGGTCTGGTACACAGGATTGCATACATGATAGAGCCTATGACTGAAGCATAGGGAACATCTTTCATCTTCTCTCTATCTTCTGCAGTGGTCGGGCATTGAGTCTTACTCAACTTCACACCTTGTAACACAGGCAAGATCCCTTTATTTGCTTGATCCATTTTGAACTTTTTCAAAACTTTGTCAAGGTATGTGCTTTGTGAAAGTCCAATTAAGCGTCTTGATCTATCTCTATAGATCTTGGTACTCAATATATAAGCAGCTTCACCGAGGTCTTTCATTGAAAAACTCTTATTCAAGTATCCCTTTATGCTATCCAGAAATTCTATATCATTTCCAATCAGCAATATGTCATCCACATATAATATCGAAATGCTACAGAGCTCCCATCGACTTTCTTGTAAATACAAAGCTTCTCCAAAAGTCTCAGATAAAACCAAATGCTTTGATCACACTATCAAAGCGCTTATTCCAACTCCGAGAGGCTTGCACCAGTCCATAAATGGATCGCTGAGCTTGCACACTTTGTTAGCTCCCTTTGGATCGATAAAACCTTCCGTTGCATCATATACAACTCTTCTTCTAGAAATCCATTCAGGAATGCAGTTTTTACATCCATTTGCCAAATTTCATAATCATAAAATGCGGCAATTGCTAACATGATTCGGACAGACTTAAGCATCGCTACGGGTGAGAAGGTCTCATCGTAGTCAATCCCTTGAACTTGTCGAAAACCTTTTGCAACAAGTCGAGCTTTATAATAGTAACATTACCGTCAACGTCAGTCTTCTTCTTGAAGATCCATTTATTCTCAATGGCTTGCCGATCATCGAGCAAGTCAACCAAAGTCCATACTTTGTTCTCATACATGGATCCCATCTCAGATTTCGTGGCCTCAAGCCATTTTGCGGAATCTGGGCTCACCATCGCTTCTTCATAGTTCGTAGGTTCGCCATGGTCTAGTAACATAACTTCCAGAACAGGATTACCGTACCACTCTGGTGCGGGTCTTACTCTGGTTGACCTACGAGGTTCAGTAACAACTTGATCTGAAGTTTCATGATCATCATCATTAACTTCCTCACTAATTGGTGTATGTGTCGCAGAAACCGGTTTTTGTGATGAACTACTTTCCAATAAGGGAGCAGGTACAGTTACCTCATCAAGTTATACTTTCCTTCCACTCACTTCTTTCGAGAGAAGCTCCTTCTCTAGAAAGATTCCGAATTTAGCAACAAAAGTCTTGCCTTCGGATCTGTGATAGAAGGTGTACCCAACTGTCTCTTTTGGGTATCCTATGAAGACACATTTTTCCGATTTGGGTTCGAGCTTATCGGGTTGAAGCTTTTTCACATAGCATCGCAACCCCAAACTTTAAGAAATGACAACTTTGTTTTCTTGCCAAACCACGGTTCATAAGGCGTCGTCCAATGGATTTCGATGGTGTCCTATTTAACGTGAATGCAGCCGTCCCTAAAGCATAACCCCAAAACGATAGCGGTAAATCAGTAAGAGACATAATAGATCGCACCATATCAAGTAAAGTACGATTACGACGTTCGGACACACCATTATGCTATGGTGTTTCGGGTGGCGTGAGTTGTGAAACTATTCCGCATTGTTTCAAATGAAGACCAAACTCATAACTCAAATATTCTCCTCCACGATCAGATCGTAGAAACTTTATTTTCTTGTTACGATGATTTTCAACTTCACTCTGAAATTCTTTGAACTTTTCAAATGTTTCAGACTTATGTTTCATTAAGTAGATATACCCATATCTGCTTAAATCATCTGTGAAGGTGAGAAAATAATGATATCCGCCACGAGCCTCAATATTCATCGGACCACATACATCTGTATGTATGATTTCCAACAAATCTGTTGCTCGCTCCATAGTACCGGAGAACGGTGTTTTAGTCATCTTGCCCATGAGGCACGGTTCGCAAGTACCAAGTGATTCATGATCAAGTGGTTCCAAAAGTCCATCAGTATGGAGTTTCTTCATGCGCTTTATACCGATATGACCTAAACGTCAGTGCCACAAATAAGTTGCACTATCATTATAAACTTTGTATCTTTTGGCTTCAATATTATGAATATGTGTATCACTACTATCGAGATTCAACAAAAATAGACCACTCTTCAAGGGTGCATGACCATAAAAGATATTAGTCATATAAATAGAACAACCATTATTCTCTGATTTAAATGAATAACCATCTCACATCAAACAAGATCCAGATATAATGTTCATGCTTGTCGGTGTCAAAACCGGCGGATCTCGGGTAGGGGGATGGTAATAGGAGGCAGGGGACACGATGTTTACCCAGGTTCGGGCCCTCTCGATGGAGGTAATACCCTACTTCCTGCTTGACTGATCTTGATGATATGAGTATTACAAGAGTTGATCTACCACGAGATCGTAGAGGCTAAACCCTAGAAGCTAGCCTATGGTATGATTGTTCTTGTTGTCCTACGGACTAAACCCTCCGGTTTATATAGACACCGGAGGGGCTAGGGTTACACAGAGTCGGTTACAAGGGAGGAGTGTGGCACCCCGGCTCAGAGCGACCGGTTTACCATGCATTGCCAACCCAAAGATCATGTCTTCTGGCAACACACAACATCTTGGTAGAGAAAACAACTGCTTTATGGATGCTAGCGGAACAGAGTTTATATTACAATAGTTGTCGAGGCCAAGCGGCACACCCGGTGCGGCTGAACAATATGTACATTATTTAGTGAACATAAAGGGGCCTCGAATCGAACAACTACGTGGCAGCGGAAGAACGTCATAGCGGAAGCTCCATATCACAGGGACACCGATGTGGACACGATCTAGACTCGAATAGCGCTCCTCTCCAACGGTACTTTCCTGAAATCTGGCATGACACGCCAGGTCAGTTCATTGAATGTACTTGCAAGCTCACAACAGGCATAATCATAATGGCAAACAATATCATGATATTTAATCAATTATTAATAATGCAACACTGTATGTCAACCATGCTGTCATCATGCCCAAGCGTCTCTCGGGACAACTTACCAACCGTGATCATTCTCGGATCACAAACAAACCACCGACGTGGTCTTAACAAGAGTAACTCGTGATCGTTACGGCGATCACAACCACGACCAATATCTGGTCCCGAATATCTCGATGGCCTTTCTGCCATCCCCAACAATGCAAAGTTCATAGCTTAGTGTGCAATTTTATTAAACGTTGACTCATGGTGTGACTTACTACGAGGTGTCCGTGACCATGGACTCGGCTATCGATAGATTATACACTCTGCAGAGGTAGCACACTGTACCCACACCACGGAACCCATGGCCTCGCACTCCCATTCGGGTGGACCAACGGCGTTCTGACAAAACCCTTCCATTGCCATGACACTCTCCCAGCCACTCCGACCCAATCCCCAACGGGCTAGTCCTGGGTGGCCCCGTGTCTACCAAAGACACACCGACCACCGTCGTGGCCAAAACAATCCCACTCGGGGACTCGTTACCATAATCTCAACAACGGGCACACAAGGTTATGCCTGCTTACCGGGCCAGGGTAAGCACGACGTAACCTTCCCTAGTTGGAGGCACCGACCAGAGGCAATGTTAATGGACCGAATCAAGGCCTTCCCACAAAGGCAAATGTGGTTGCACTGGAAAGAAACTCGATTCAAGGGCACCATGACCCATCAACAAAGATATTCAAGTTGTGTTATATTCAGGTTCAATTTAAAATGAAAATGACCGGTGTCATAGCATGCCATGAAATGCAAAACTACACATGCATCACTTAATAAAGAAAATGACCGATGTCATCCATATTCATACAAAGCATAAACCTCAAAAACTCATATTACTTTGCTGATCAAGACAACTAACATATTAACCAAAATATTTTGTAACAAGTTTTATTATTATTTTCTCACGCAAGGACGTAACTCCGATAATTTATGAGTAACAAAGATTTTACCACAAACAAATCCTAATTTCTTTACCAACCAAATGAGGTTCCCACATTCTGTGAGTCAAGCAAAATGACTAAACAAGTACTTATAGAATATTTTCTAACAAATTTTTATCATTATTTATGCAAGAACATAACTTTAAATAATTACTAACATGCATAACAAAACTTATTTCTATCATCACCATAACTAGATCCTAACTTTGCTTCACCAAGTAAACTAGTTTCCACAATCTGTAAATCAAGCATATTAACTAGCAAACACTTAACAGAATATAAATAACACAATAATTATTTAAATGCATGGATTAATCATTTCATTCAAGTAAGAAAATCATAAATATTGAAATGACACCATGAAAATGTTGTTGTGCCTTGCCTTAGTGCAGATGAGGTTCACAAGCCTTCTGGTTATCCTCAAGAAAAGCCTCACCCTCTGAAAATAAATTTAAACACAAAAAGAAAATATCAAGAACACTTCTGAAAATCACCAGAAATTCTAAACAGCTCAGAAAAATCTCATCTTTGGTGAGCTGCTAGATTTCTTTTCAAAGAACAAAATGCAAAAAGAATCAATTCATTTGGACTTATGGTTGAAGAGTTATAACTGTTTGAAGCTCTCTAGAATATAAATGATTTTGAATTTAAATAAACAGCTGAGGGGGGGGGGTGACGTCGAAGGCGTAAACCTCAGGGGCGCCACCACTCGTACCGCTTCACGCACGTACAGAGTGGCTGACTAGCGGGCCCAGCTAGTTAGGTGAGGGGAGGGGGAGAAGGAAACAGAGGAGGCTGCAGCTTCGCCGGAGCTCTTTCCGGCGGCGAGGGCTCCTCGGCCAAAACGGAAGGGAGGGATTTAAAGAGGGGACGGTGGCGCTCCTGCCCGTACCCGTAGTGTGGCTAGGGGTGGTCAGACGGTGTCGGAATCAACCTCGCAAGCGGAGGCAGAACACGGTGGTTGCCGGAGTTGAGGAAGACGACGAACAGAGGCCACTCCAGGAGCTCCAAGCGGGCGATACAGCCTCACCGGAGAGAGGCGGAGGCCCTGGAGGGGTCGCCCAGGCCTAGGAGGGGCTGGAGCTACCGAGGCGACCAGAGGGGATCGCCGGCGAGCTCGAGCTCGGGGACGGCGGCCCGCGGCCTGCCCGGTCGGGCTACGGCTTCCTACTCGTTTGTGGGGTGTGTGAGAGTGGTGAATGGTGCTCGAGGAGGCTGGGGGTGGCTGTTGGGGAACGTAGTAATTTCAAAAAAAAATCCCACGCACACGCAAGAACATGGTGATGCATAGCAACGAGAGGGGAGAGTGTTGTCTACGTACCCTCGTAGACCGTAAGCGGAAGCGTTATATCAACGCGGTTGATGTAGTCGTACGTCTTCACGATCCGACCGATCCAAGCACCGAAAGCACGGCACCTCCGAGTTCTGCACACGTTCGGCTCGTTGACGTCCTCGCCTTCTCGATCCAGAAGAGGGGCGAAGTAGTAGATGAGTTCCGGCAGCACGACAGCGTGGTGACGTTGTTGGTGAAGAACAATCTTCGCAGGGCTTCGCCTAAGCACTATGAAAACTATGACGGAGGATAAACTAGAGGAGACGGGGTTGCCGGCACACGGCTTGGTGTTTCTTGATGTGTCTTGGGTGCTAGCCCTACCCCTCTATTTATATGTTGAGCCCTGGGGTCGAAACTTGGAGTAAAAGCCTCCTCAAAGTCAGTTTCACCCGAAAGGCAAGAGTCCTTCTCGGACTCCAGGGCTATACGCCAGGGTTCCCGGCGTCTACCCCTAGACGCCAGGGTTCCTGGCGTCTAGCCTCTGGCCTCCGGCAAAATTCCTTTTGAACTTTCCAAAAGCCTCGTGGGCTTTCCCCTTTGGCCCATATCGTCAAGGAACGTTAAGCGTGCGGACCCTACGGGTTCGAGAACTATGTAGACATGACCGAGACACCTCTCTTGTCAATAACCAATAGCGGGACCTGGATGCCCATATTGGCTCCTACATATTCTACCAAGATCTTTATCGGTCAGACCGCATAACAACATACGTTGTTCCCTTTGTCATCAGTATGTTACTTCCCCGAGATTCGATCGTCGGTATCTCAATACCTAGTTCAATCTCGTTACCGGAAAGTCTCTTTACTCATTCCGTAATACATCATCCCGCAACTAACTCATTAGTTGCAATGCTTGCAAGGCTTATAGTGATGTGCATTACCGAAAGTGGGCCCGTAGATACCTCTCCGACAATCAAGTGATAAATCCTAATCTCAAATACGCCAACCCAACAAGTACCTTTGGAGACACCTTTAGAGCACCTTTATAATCACCCAGATACGCCAGACGTTTGGTAGCACACAAAGTGTTCCTCCGTAAACGGAGTTGCATAATCTCATAGTCATAGGAACATGTATAAGTCATGAAGAAAGCAATAGCAACATACTAAACGATCAAATGCTAAGCTAGTGGAATGGGTCAAGTCAATCACATTATTCTCCTAATGATGTGATCCCGTTAATCAAATGACAACTCATGTCTATGGCTAGGAAACTTAACCATCTTTGATCAACGAGCTAGTCAAGTAGAGGCATACTAGTGACACTCTGTTTGTCTATGTATTCACACATGTATTATGTTTCCGGTTAATACAATTCTAGCATGAATAAACAAAATTTATCATGATATAAGGAAATAAATAATAACTTTATTATTGCCTCTAGGGCATATTTCCTTCAGTGGCTCCATTTATAGGCGAGCGACGAGGGGGGTTCGGGCTTCGCCGGTGGACACCTGTCCATGGCACCCTGCGATGAGCGGCGTCAGTGAGAGGGGGAGAAGGCGACGCAGCTCACGCGGCAACTGTGGGTGGACGAAGACGAGCACAACATCGAGGGGAAGGCGACGAGCACAGTGCGCTCTGCACTGTTTGGCTGGCCGGACCTTGCCCGTGCTCGCTGCAGCGAGCTCCGGCCTCGGCGAGCGCCAGAGGGAGGTTAATGGCGTTGAGAAAAAGATGGTGGCGCGGTTTGGCACGCTAGGGCAGGCGAGGGAAGCGAGCATGCGCGAACAGAGCGTTCGGCGGCACTCAGAGCGTGTCGACACGCATGCCTGGAATCGTGGACACGCGTGGTCACCGCGCGAACTCTCTCCTCAGGCCAGCCTAAGTCAAAAAATCATGTCTGGCAGGTTGTTCGTGGTGGTTTTGAAGTTTACCACTGTTTGGTTTGGATCCAGGTGCAGTAGAGAGGTTTTACAAGCCAGGTAAGTTTCTGATCAGTAACTTTGAGAGGTTACTGAGGTCAAATGGCTAGGAGTTGGAGGCTGTTCTTTGGAGGTTAGTTATGAGTTACTAAGGTGAAGATGCACAAGAAAGTTCAGGCCAAATGGAGCAAGTAAAATGGTAGTTGTTGTAGAAACCACCATTTCTGTCCAGAGCAGAAAATAATTTCTTTAGCAAAAATATTCCAAAAAGTGATGAAATATTTTTGCTCAGGAAGGTGCCCTAGGGTTCACAGAATATTTGTGAATTATCTCAGATTTTTCTAAGCCATAAAAATTAGGGTTGCTTTGGAGCATACTGATCTGGCTAGGGTTTTTGAGAGAAAAATGAATATTTTTCATTTAAGCAAAATATTCCAAAGATTATTTTGGGATGGATCAGAAAAGAAATGATGGTTTAGGACGGAAGTGAAGCACTTGGGTGAAAGCCAAGGATGCCCAAGTGTTTAAGTCCATATGAAAAGATTCAAAAACTCCAAGTTTCAGAAAATTTCAAATGAAGATCAAGCAAATAAGAGAGGGAAAAAACAAGGCTGTCACAAACCTCCCCCACTTAGAATGAATCTCGTCCTCGAGATTCGGTTGCTTGGGAAAAACACTCTGGATACTGATCCTTTAGAAATTCTTCCCGTTCCCAAGTTGCTTCTGATTCTGTGTGATGCTCCCACTGAACCTTGTAAAATTTTCTGACTTTACTGCGAGTTACCCTTTCCATTTGATCCAAAATTTTAAACGGTCTCTCTTCATAAGTTTAATCTTTCGCCAACTCTATCTCAGCCATAGCAGTCCTTTTCTCAGGCGGGGATATGCATCATCTCAATTGCGAAACATGAAACACATCGTGCACGTCTGCCAATTCAGGGGGTAGTTCCAGTTGATATGCAACAGTACCCACTCGAGACATAATCGGGAATGGACCAATAAATCTGGGGACAACTTTCCACGAGTCTGAAATATCTTGACTCCTTTCATGGGAGTGACTTGGAGGTATACGTGTTCTCCGGGTTCAAAACTGACCTGTCGGTGCTTTGCATCATAATAACTCTTCTGTCGAGATTTCGCCAGTTGCAATCTGTCTCTGATTTCCTTAACTTGTTTCTCAGCTTCCATCATGAGATTCATTCCGAAGATACGACTATCTCCAGTTTGAGACCAATTTAAAGGAGTGCGGCACTTACGGCCATACAGAGCTTCATATGGTGACATTTTCAGACTGGTCTGGAAGCTGTTGTTATAGGAAAACTCGGCATATGGCAAACAGTCTTCCCATTTGGGTCCTTGGGCTAAAGCACAGGCTCGCAACATATCTTCAAGTATTTGATTTACCCTTTCTGTCTGTTCATCCGTCTGAGGATGATAAGCAGTACTATATTTCAATGCTGTCCCCAAGGCTTGATGGAGACGGGACCAAAAAGCGGAGGTAAACAGGGAACCTCGGTCAGAAGTGATAGTTCGGGGTACGCCATGCAGACTAACTATTCTGGATACGTACAGCTGTGCAAGTTGATTTTCTCTGTATCTGGTACTGATCGGAATGAAGTGAGCAACCTTGGTTAGAGTGTCTACTATGACCCAGATTGCATCATTGCCTCGCTGAGTCTTAGGCAATCCCGTAATGAAATCCATACAAACGTCATCCCATCTCCATTGTGAAACCGGCAGCGGTTGGAGGAGTACGGCTGGCTTCTGATGCTCTGCTTTCACCTTGTTGCATATGTCGCAACAGGCTACAAAATAGGTAATGTCTTTCTTTATTCCATCCCACCAGAATATTTGTCTAAGGTCCTCATACATTTTCGTACCTCACGGGTGAATGGAATATGAGGATTCGTGTGCTTCTGACAGAATTTTCTTCCTTAAATCCGGTTGATTGGGTACACAAATCCGTCCAGGGAATCGGAGGGTACCGAATTTGTCCTTAAAGAAATCTGGGGTCTGTTTTGACATCTGGCACTTGGCACGTCTTTGCAGCTCGACGTCATCTGACTGGGCCTTGCGGATCTCTAGCTCAAGTGTGGGGGTAACTTCCAAAATATAAGCGAGGCCAGCATCCACTATGACCAAGTTGAGCTGAGCAATCTCCTCTTGGAGTTCGGGAGGCAAGGATTTCAATATGACATTCAAGCTGACGGGCTTTCGACTGAGTGCATCGACAACTATGTTGGCCTTGCCCGGGTGGTAATTTATTCCAAGGTCATAATCCTTGACCAACTCTAGCCATCTTCGTTGACGGAGATTTAAATCTGGCTGAGTGAAGATGTACTTGAGACTTTTGTGGTCGGTAAAATTTTGGCACCGTTTTCCAATGAGGTAGTGTCTCCAAATTTTTAATGCTTGAACCACCGCAGCCAATTCCAAATCGTGCGTAGGATAATTTCCTTCATGGGGTCATAGCTATCGTGATGCATATGCTACTACCTAGCTGTCTTGCATGAGTATGCAACCAATACCTTGCCTGGAGGCGTCGTAGTGCACATCAAAACTGCGATAAATGTCTGGAAGAGTCAATAGAGGTGCGGTTGTTAGACGTATCTTCAGCTCATTAAAACTCTTCTCACAATCCTTCATCCATTCAAACTTCTTATCCTTTTTTAGCAGCTTCGTCATGGGTTTCGCAATCTTGGAAAACCCTTCAATAAAACGACGGTAATATCCAGCCAATCCGAGGAAGCTACGGATCTGCGTCACAGTCGTGGGCGGCACCCAATCGAGCACATCCTTTACTTTGCTCGGGTCCACGGCTATACCTTCGGCGGATAGTACATGTCCGAGAAACCCAACTTGCTTGAGCCAAAATTCGTGATTCATCGAACTTGGCGTATAGCTGATGGTCGCGGAGTCGTTGTAGCACTGCTCGGAGATGATCCTTGTGCTCTTCTTCACCCTTGGAGTAGATGAGGATGTCATCGATGAAGACTACCATGAATTTGTCGAGGAAGTCCATGAATACTTTGTTCATCATATGCATGAAGAAAGCAGGGGCATTGGTGAGTGATACGTCTCCAACGTATCTATAATTTTTTATTTCTCCGTGCTACTTTATCTAATGTTTTAGGCAATATTGGGCTTTATTATCCACTTTTATATTATTTTTGGGACTAACCTATTAACCGGAGGCCCAGCCCAGATTTGTTGTTTTATGCCTATTTCAGTGTTTCGAGGAAAAGGAATATCAGACGGAGTCAAAACGGAACAAAATCAACTGGAGAAGTTATTTTTGGAAGGAAACCCACCTGATGGACTTGGACTCCACGTCAGAAGAAACGGGAGGTGCTCACGAGGGTGGGGGGCGCGCCCACCCCCCCGGGCGCGCCCCCTGCCTCGTGGGGCCCCCGTACCTCCACCGACGTACTCCTTTCACCCATATATAGCTAGGTACCCTAAAACTTCCAGAACAGAGATTAGACCGGGAGTTCCGCCGCCGCAAGCCTATGTAGCCACGAAAAACCAATCGGGACCATGTTCCGGCACCCTGCCGGAGGGGGGAACCCTCATCGGTGGCCATCTTCATCATCCCGGCGCTATCCATGACGAGGAGGGAGTAGTTCACCCTCGGGGCTGAGGGTATGTACCAGTAGCTATGTGTTTGATCTCTCTCTCTCGTGTTCTCTCTCGTGTTCCCTCGATGGCACAATCTTGATGTATCCCGAGCTTTGCTATTGTAGTTGGATCTTATGATGTTTCTCCCCCTCTACTCTCTTGTGATGAATTGAGTTTCCCCTTCGAAGTTATCTTATCGGATTGAGTCTTTTATGAGAACACTTGATGTATGTCTTGCCGTGCTTATCCATGGTGACAATGGGATATCATGTGCCACTTGATGTATGTTTTGGTGACCAACTTGCGGGTTCCGCCCATGAACCTATGCATAGGGGTTGGCACGCGTTCTTGATTCTTCGGTAGAAACTTTGGGCCAGTCTTTGAGGTACTTTTATGTTGGTTGGATGAATCTGAGATTGTGTGATGCATATCGTATAATCATGCCCACGGATACTTGAGGTGACATTGGAGTATCTAGGTGACATTAGGGTTTTGGTTGATTTGTATCTTAAGGTGTTATTCTAGTACGAACTCTAGGGCTGTTTGTGACACTTATAGGAATAGCCCAACGGATTGATTGGAAAGAATAACTTTGAGGTGGTTTCGTACCCTACCATAATCTCTACGTTTGTTCTCCTCTATCAGTGACTTTGGAGTGACTCTTTGTTGCATGTTGAGGGATAGTTATATGATCCAATTATCTTATTATTGTTGAGAGAACTTGCACTAGTGAAAGTATGAACCCTAGGCCTTGTTTCCTAGCATTGCAATACCGTTTACGCTCACTTTTACCACTTGTTACCTTGCTGTTTTTATACTTTTAGATTACAAAAACCTATATCTACCATCCATATTGTACTTGTATCACCATCTCTTCGCCGAACTAGTGCACCTATACAATTTACCATTGTATTGGGTGTGTTGGGGACACAAGAGACTTTTTGTTATTTGGTTGCAGGGTTGTTTGAGAGAGACCATCTTCATCCTACGCCTCCCATGGATTGATAAACCTTAGGTCATCCACTTGAGGGAAATTTGCTACTGTCCTACAAACCTGTGCACTTGCAGGCCCAACAACGTCTACAAGAAGAAGGTTGCGTATTAGACATCAAGCTCTTTTCTGGCGCCGTTGCCGGGGAGGCTAGGTAAGTGAAGGTATATCTTTAGATCTTGCAATCGAATCTTTTTGTTTCTTGTTTTAGCACTAGTTAGTCTATAAAAGAAAATTACAAAAAAAATGGAATTGAGTTTGTCTCATACGCTTCATCTTTTTAATATCTTTCGTAAGTATGATGCAAAAGGAAAATTGTGCTCAATTGCTAGAGGAAGAATGCATTAAAATGTTTGGCACTAAATATTTGAATGATGAGCATGATTGCAATGTTGTTAGTATGAATTCCTTGAATATCCATGATACTAATGATATGCAAATCCACAAGCTTGGGGATGCTATGTTTGATGAAGATGATATGTTTAGTCCCCCAAGCTTTGATGAGCAAATTTACTATGATGAAAACATGCCGCCTATCTATGATGATTATTGTGATGACACGTATGCTTTAAAGAATAATGATGACCATGAAACTTGTCATCTTGATCTTAATTTTCAATCATATGATAGTTATTTAGTTGAGTTTGCTCCCACTACTATTCACGAGAAGAATTTTGCTTATGTGGAGAGTAGAAAATTTTCTATGCTAGTAGATCATGAAAAGAATGCTTTAGATGCTGGTTATATTGTTGAATTCATTCATGATGCTACTGAAAATTATTATGAGGGAGGAATATATGCTTGTAGGAATTAAAATAATATCAAGTTTCCTCTCTATGTGCTTAAAGTTTTGAAGTTATGCTTGTTTTACCTTCCTATGCAAGATGATTCTTGTTCCCATAAGTTGTTTGTTCACAAAATCCCTATGCATAGGAAGTGGGTTAGACTTAAATGTGCTAGTCATATGCTTCATGATGCTCCCGTTATGTTTCAATTCTTATCTTTTATGTGAGCATCATTGTAATCATAATGCCTAGCTAGGGGCGTTAAACGATAGCGCTTGTTGGGAGGCAACCCAATTTTATTTTAGTTTCTTGCTTTTTGGTTCTGTTTAGGAATAAATAATCCATCTAGCTTCTGTTTAGATGTGGTTTTATGTTTTAATTAGTGTTTGTGCCAAGTAGAACCTTTGGGAAGACTTGGGTGAAGTCTTTATGATCATGCTGTAAAAAAACAGAAACTTTAGCGCTCACGAGATTAGCTAGAACTTTTTACTGGAGAGTGCTATTTGGTTGATTCTTTTTGCAGATGATTACTAGAAAAAATCCTCAGGTCCACAAATTTATTTTAGAATTCTTGGAGTTCCAGAAGTTTGCGTTAGTTACAGATTACTACAGACTTTTCTGTTTTTGACAGATTCTGTTTTCATTGTGTTGTTTGCTTATTTTGATGAATCTATGGCTAGTAAAATAGTTTATAAACCATAGAGAAGTTGGAATAAATTAGGTTTAACACCAATATAAATAAATAATGAGTGCATTACAGTACCTTGAAGTGGTGTTTTGTTTTCTTTCGCTAACGGAACTCACGAGTTTTCTGTTAAGTTTGTGTTGTGAAGTTTTCAAGTTTTGGGTAAAGATCCGATGGACTATGGAATAAGGAGTGGTGAGAGCCTAAGCTTGGGTATGCCCAAGGCACCCCAAGGTAATATTCAAGGACAACCAAGAGCCTAAGCTTGGGGATGCCCCGGATGGCATCCCCTCTTTCGTCTTCGTTCATCGTTAACTTTACTTGGAGCTATATTTTTATTCACCACATGATATGTGTTTTCCTTGGAGCGTCATTTTATTTTCTTTAGCTTTGCTTTCTGTTAGTTAGAATAATGTTTTGCATCTTTAGTTTCAATAAAAAAGGTCAAGGATAGCCTTTGCCATGCTTATTTTGCTACTATACATGTTGCTGTTTGAAAACAGAAAGTTTACCGTTGTTGCAAAAATTCCCTAGAAAAGTCAGAGAGTGGTATAATGTTGAATCTTTTTGAATATTGAGATCTGATAAATTTATTACAGAGGGAATTTTAGTTCATAATTTTTGGAGTTAGGGAAGTATGATGAATCTTGCATTATTTACAGACTATACTGTTTTGACAGATTGGTGTTATGGTTGCATTGTTTGCATATGTTTGCTTGTTTAATGATTCTATTTAAGGATAGGAGTATTAAATATGCAGAGGCATTTAGTATGCAATGTTGAATAATAATGTTAGTGTTTTTTTACAGTAGAAAATGATAAGGTTTTGCATTGGTTTATACTAACCTATCTCACGAATTCTTGTTGAGTTTGTTGTGAATGAAGCTTTTGATAAAAAGAAGAGAAACCATGATATGAGAGGAATTAAGGAGACATAAAAGCTCAAGCTTGGGGATGCCCAAGGCACCCCAAGATAATATTTTAAGAAGTATCAAGCATCTAAGCTTGGGGATGCCCCGGTAGGCATCCCACCTTTCTTCTTCAACAACTATCGGTTAGTATCGGTTGAGCCTAAGTTTTTGCTTCTTCACATGAGTTGTGCTATCCTTGCACTGTCATTTTATTTAGCTTTTCTTGCTGTTTAAATAAGGTATCAATATCTGAAATTATTAAATGGGAGAGTCTTCATATAGTTGCATAATTATTCGACTACTCATTGATCTTCACTTATATCTTTCGGAGTAGTTTTTGTTATTGCTCTAGTACTTCACTTATATCTTTTAGAGCACAATGGTAGTTGTATTTTGAAGAAATAGATGAACTCTCATGCTTCACTTATATTATTTTGAGAGTCATTAATAGCATGGTAATTTTCTTAATGTTAATATACTTGGTATTCAAGATATGTGAAACTTTCTTTTGAGTGAATTGAATACTAAGATAAGTTTGATGCTTGATAATTGTATTGAGATATGGAGGTGATAATATCAAAGTCGTGCTAGTTTATAATTGTGAATTTGACAAATACTTGTGTTGAAGTTTGCAAGTCCCGTAGCATGCACGTATGGTTAAAGTTGTGTAACAAATTTGAAACATGAAGTGTACCTGGCTTGTGCATCCGTATGAGTGGCGGTCGGGGACGAGCGATGGTCTTTTCCTACCAATCTATCCCCCTAGGAGCATGCGCATAGTACTTGATTTTTGATGGCTTCTAAATTTTTGCAATAAGTATATGAGTTCTTTTGACTAATGTTGAGTCCATGGATCATACGCACTTTTATCTTTCCGCCATTGCTAGCCTCTTCGGTACCGTGCATTGCCCTTTCTCACCTTGAGAGTTGGTGCAAACTTCGCCGGTGCATCCAAACCCCGTGATACGATATGCTCTATCACACCTAAACCTCCTTATATCTTCATCAAAACAGCCACCATACCTACCTATCATGGCATTTCCATAGCCATTCCGAGATATATCGCCATGCAACTTCCATAGCCATTCCGAGATACATTACTTTTGTCATATTGCCATTGCATGATCATGTAGTTGACATCGTATTTGTGGCAAAGCCACCATGCATTATTTTCCATACATGTCACTCTTGATTCATTGCACCATCCCGGTATACCGCCGGAGGCATTCATATAGAGTCATATTTTGTTCTAAGTTTCAAGTTGTAATTGTTGAGTTGTAAGAAAAATAAAAGTGTGATGATCATCATTATTAGAGCATTGTCCCAAGTGAGGAAAGGATGATGGAGACTATGATTCCCCCATAAGTCGGGATGAGACTCCGGACGAAAAAAAAAGAAGAAGAAAAAAGCAAGGCCAGAAAAAAAGAAAGGCCCAAAAAAATGAGAGAAAAAGAGAGAAGGGACAATGCTACTATACTTTTACCACACTTGTGCTTCAAAGTAGCACCAAGATCTTCATGATAGAGAGTCTCTCATTTTTTCACTTTCATATACTAGTGGGAATTTTTCAATATAGAACTTGGCTTGTATATTCCAATGATGGGCTTCCTCAAAATGCCCTAGGTCTTCGTGAGCAAGCAAGTTGGATGCACACCCACTTAATTTCTTTTGTAGAGCTTTCACATACTTATAGCTCTAGTGCATTCGTTTCATGGCAATCCCTACTCCTCATGTTGACATCAATTGATGGGCATCTCCATAGCCCGTTGATTAGCCTCGTCAATGTGAGACTTTCTCCTTTTTTGTCTTCTCCACACAATCCCCATCATCATATTCTATTCCACCCATAGTGCTATATCCATGGCTCGCGTTCATGTATTGCGTGAAGGTTGAAAAAGTTTGAGATTATTTGAGTATGAAACAATTGCTTGGCTTGTCATCGGGGGTATAGAAGTTGGGAACATCTTTGTGTGACGAAAATGAAGCATAGCCTAACTATATGATTTTGTAGGGATGAACTTTCTTTTGCCATGTTATTTTGAGAAGACATGATTACTTTGATTAGTATGCTTGAAGTATTATTATTTTTATGTCAATATGAACTTTTTTATTGAATCTTTTGGATCTGAATATTCATATCACAAGTAAGAAGATTTACATTGAAATTATGCCAAAGTATCACTCCGCATCAAAAATTCTTTTTTATCATTTACCTACTCGAGGACGAGCAGGAATTAAGCTTGGGGATGCTTGATACGTCTCCAACGTATCTATAATTTTTGATTGCTCCATGCTACTTTATCTACTGTTTTAGGCAATATTGGGCTTTATTATCCACTTTTATATTATTTTTGGGACTAACCTATTAACCGGAGGCCCAGCCCAGATTTGTTGTTTTATGCCTATTTCAGTGTTTCGAGGAAAAGGAATATCAGACGGAGTCAAAACGGAACGAAATCAACTGGAGAAGTTATTTTTGGAAGGAAACCCACCTGATGGACTTGGACTCCACGTCAGAAGATACGAGAGGTGCTCACGAGGGTGGGGGGCGCGCCCCCCTGCCTCGTGGGGCCCCCGTAGCTCCACCGACGTACTCCTTTCACCCATATATACCTACGTACCCTAAAACTTCCAGAACAGAGATTAGATCGGGAGTTCCGCTGCCGCAAGCCTCTGTAGCCACGTAAAACCAATCGGGGCCCTATTCCGGCACCCTGCCGGAGGGGGGAACCCTCACCGGTGGCCATCTTCATCATCCCGGCGCTATCCATGACGAGGAGGGAGTAGTTCACCCTCGGGGATGAGGGTATGTACCAGTAGCTATGTGTTTGATCTCTCTCTCTCTCTCTCGTGTTCCCTCTCGTGTTCCCTCTATGGCACGATCTTGATGTATCCCGAGCTTTGCTATTGTAGTTGGATCTTATGACGTTTCTCCCCCTCTACTCTCTTGTGATGAATTGAGTTTCCCCTTTGAAGTTATCTTATCGGATTGAGTCTTTTATGAGAACACTTGATGTATGTCTTGCCGTGCTTATCCATGGTGACAATGGGATATCATGTGCCACTTGATTTATGTTTTGGTGACCAACTTGCGGGTTCCACCCATGAACCTATGCATAGGGGTTGGCACGCGTTCTTGATTCTCCCGTAGAAACTTTGGGGCACTCTTTGAAGTACTTTTATGTTGGTTGGATGAATCTGAGATTGTGTGATGCATATCGTATAATCATGCCCACGGATACTTGAGGTGACATTGGAGTATCTAGGTGACATTAGGGTTTTGGTTTATTTGTATCTTAAGGTGTTATTCTAGTACGAACTCTAGGGCTATTTGTGACACTTATAGGAATAGCCCAACGAATTGATTGGAAAGAATAACTTTGAGGTGGTTTCGTACCCTACCATAATCTCTACGTTTGTTCTCCTCTATTAGTGGTTTTGGAGTGACTCTTTTTTGCATGTTGAGGGATTGTTATATGATCTATCTATGTTATTATTGTTGAGAGAACTTGCACTAGTGAAAGTATGAACCCTAGGCCTTGTTTCCTATCATTGCAATACCGCTTACGCTCACTTTTATCAATAGTCACCTTGCTGTTTTTATTATTTCAGATTACAAATACCTTTATCTACTATCCATATTGCACTTGTATCACCATCTCTTCGCCGAACTAGTGTACTTATACAATTTACCATTGTATTGGGTGTGTTGGGGACACAAGAGACTTTTCGTTATTTGGTTGCAGGGTTGTTTGAGAGAGACCATCTTCATCCTACGCCTCCCACGGATTGATAACCTTAGGTCATCCACTTGAGGGAAATTTGCTACTGTCCTACAAACCTGTGCACTTGCAGGCCCAACAACGTCTACAAGAAGAAGGTTGCATAGTAGACATCAGTGAGACCAAAGGACATCACGGTATATTCGTAAAGACCGTACCGAGTAGTGAATGTGTTCTTAGGAATATCCTCCTTTTTAATTCTGAGCTGATGATATCTGGTCCGTAAATCGATCTTAGAGAATACTTTAGCCCAACTGAGCTGATCAAACACATCATCAATCCTTGGTAGCGGATATTTATTTTTGATGGTGACCTCATTCAGCTGGCGGTAATCTACGCACATGCGGAGACTACCATCCTTTTGTCCACGAAAATAGCAGGTGATCCCCATGGTGAAGAGCTGGGACGAATATAACCTTTCTGGAGCAACTCATCAAGTTGTTTGTTTAGCTCCACTAATTCTTATGAGGGCATCCGGTAATACTTCTTGTATAGCGGTGCGGTTCCGGGCACAAGATCTATTGCAAATTCCAGTTCCCGATCTGGTGGCATGCCTGGCAGTTCTTCCGGAAATACATCAGGGTACTCGCTGACCACAGGAATAAATTCCAATTCAGCCACAGCGGTGCAAACCAATTCTTGCTTGGGTATATTCATGCGAGCGTAGAATTTGGTAAGTTGTCCATTCAGACTGGTCAAAGTGACTTCTCGGGTTGCGCAGTTTATGCAAACTTGATATTTGGTCAACCAATTCATACCCAATATAATATCCAACTTTTCAGAGTCAATGATTATCAAAGAGGTTGGAAAGTAGACTCCGTTGATATTGATTTCCAGATCACGGCAGACCAGATGGCTCTTGATTATAGATCCCGGGGTTTGTACCAGCATATTTTTTCCCAAAAGCGTGCAAGGAAAATTGTTTTGGGCAGCAAAACTCCGAGAAATAAAAGAAATAATAGAAGACCCAGAGTCAAATAAAATTACGGCAGGTATGTAATTAACATAAAACATACCAATGACGACTTCTGGCTTCTCTTGGGCTTCATCGGTGGAGATATGATGTACGTGCCCAGTGAAGTTCTGCTGGGTTGGCCACGACTCCATAAAGTTGACTTGTGGCCTGCTTAGGGAATTCGTCTTGTTGTTCTTGGGGCACTGTCTGGCATAATGTCCGTTATGCCCACAGTTGAAGCAAGAATTATTGCGCTGACGCTCCTCATGTGTTAGGTTGGTCACAACATTCTTGACTTGAGTGGTGGTCTTGTTAACATTCTGCTGCCAATTTGGCTTGAATTCCACCTGAGTCTGCTGCCAGGTACGAGCCTTTTGCACTGGTTGCCCATCCTTCTTTGGCTCACACTTACGCTTGTTGTCGTTGTTAACAGGCCTAGTATCTGCTATAAGCTTGTGCTCCCGTTCAGCAATGAAAGCCTTGTTCACCAGAGTTTGGAAATCTGGGAAATCAAGCATACTGAGAGTACACCGGAGTTGCGGATTTAGGCCTCCAAGAAATCTGTCAATCTTCCTTTCTTCAGTGGCCACGTCATAAAGAGAGTAACGGGCCAAATGATTGAATTTTTGCAAATATTCAGCTGCGGACTGATTTCCTTGGACAAGTACGAGAAATTCATGCTGCTTGGCCTTCATAACTCCAGTAGGGATATAATATTTTCGGAACTGATCCTTGAACTTTTCCCAAGTGATTTCCTCATCAACCGGCCACATGGCTTTTGTATTTTCCCACCATATGGCAGCTGCGCCTTCAAGGTAATGAGTTGCAAAGGGAACTTTATCATTTCCTTCAGTACGAGCAATCTCATGCTTTTTCGCCATGGTGCGCAACCAATCGTCTACATCCAACAGGTCAACAATCTGATTGAAGCTGGGTGGATTGGTCCTCTGAAAATCTGACAGCTTTGAGTGATGACCGTTCTAATTTCCATTCTGTCCAACCATAGCTTGCACACTTCTCAATATTTCAATCAGATCATTGTTCCTTTTCTCTTCAAACATACGCAGAATTTGCTCGGTGGAGGGAGGATTAGGCGGTGGAGGTGGTGGCGGAACGTACGGCTCGGGAGAATGTCCTGCCTGTCATGAAGAACGACGAACAGGAGTTCCCTCACGAACGTTGCTACTGCTGCCTCCCCGCGTCATCCTATTGTGGATTTTTCCCAAGACAACGCAATCGAGATGAGAAGCATCGAAGAATAAAATTGGGGAAAAGCCAACGACAAATCCCGGAAGAAAACAAAAGGGCGAAGAAAATACGGCGAATAAAGTCTCAACATAATTATACATAGACTCATACATGAAAGATAAACAACATGCCAGGTTCAACTACTCTCATACATGCAACGAAACATCATGACTCGTACGACTACATCCTTACATCATCCAGACGACTGCGAATACTCAAAGATACTACTGCTCTGCTGGTGTTGCGGTGTCCTCCCCTGAAGCGGACTCGGATCCCGAACTGACGTGGTTAACGGAAACCTCCGGTTAAAGGTAACACAACGGCGCTGCCTCGAGGGCTCTCCCTCAGGGGCGGGGGTAGGATGAAGCATCGGGGCTACAGGAGTAGTGAGAAGTGAAACCCACTCGGCAGGAGTACTGAGTGGGTTTACGGCCGAGACGCCCGTGCTACTCGGAGGATTAACCGGCGAAATGGGGAACTAGAACTGGCTGGAATATAAGGGGTAAATCCCAGAGAAGATGGAGTGGCGGCAGATCTAGAAGTGACTAAAGTAGCGGCTAAAGCAGTACGGGCACGAGTTAGCTCTCGAGCCAGCTCGTGGATCATAAGATAGCTAGCAATGACATAACGAGCAAGGTGGCTAGCAACACTATCAGACTCCGGATCAATGAGAGGGAACCGGACACGACCGTTGTCGTGAAGAGATGGGTAGTAATAGAAACCTTGGTGGTTCTGCATTCGGACCTCGTGGTAGCGAAGCTTGACAAGGACCTCGAATGTAGCAAAATGGACAGCCTGAGAAGCGGTGGAGGCGTAACCGCTCCGAGAAGTACGAGTGTAAGAGCTGGAATCAAAGATAGTGCGCAGAGTGACCACTGCGTGATACTCATACACTGAATCAGCTAGGTGCTCCCGGTACACGCGATAAACTGGGTCGTCTCGGAGAGGGTACAGCCGACGCCACATGTTGCGAAGGATGTGCGGTGACGTGTATGGCATCAGCTGCAACTGGCACAGATATGGCACCGGAGCCATCTACACCCACAACCATTAGCAGGTTAGCATAAAAAATATATAAACCGAATGCATGCAACACAACAATCAGCACAAATTACTACCGGCACTCAACTTAAACTCGTATATAACGTCCGGTTAACACGTCGCAGTCTAGCATGGCCTATAGTCAGCGCGGCTCTGATACCAAGCGTTGTGGCACCCCGGCTCAGAGCGACCGGTTTACCATGCATTGCCAGCCCAGAGATCATGTCTTTTGGAAACACACAACATCTTGGTATAGAAAACAACCGCTTTATTGATGCTAGCGGAACAAAGTTTATATTACAACAGCTGTCGAGGTCAAGCGGCACACCCGGTGCGGCTGAACAATATGTACATTATTTAGTGAACATAAAGGGGCCTCGATTCGAACAAATACGTGGCAGCGGAAGAACGTCGTAGCGGAAGCTCCATATCACAGGGACACCGATGTGGACACGATCTAGACTCGAACAACGCTCCTCTCCAACGGTACTTTCCTGAAATCTGGCATGACACGCCAGGTCAGTACATTGAATGTACTTGCAAGCTCAGAACAGGCATAATCATAATGGCAAACAATATCATGATATTTAATCAATTATTAATAATGCAACACTGTATGTCAACCATGCTGTGATCATGCCCGAGCGTCTCTCGGGACAACTTACCAACCGTGATCATTCTCGGATCACAAACAAACCATCGACGTGGTCTTAACAAGAGTAACTCGTGATCATTACGGCGATCACAACCACGACCAATATCTGGTCCTGAATATCTCGATGGCCTTTCTGCCATCCCCAACAATGCAAAGTTCATAGCTTAGTGTGCAATTTTATTAAACGTTGACTCATGGTAGGACTTACTACGAGGTGTCCGTGACCGTGGACTCGGCTATCGATAGATTATACACTCTGCAGAGGTAGCACACTGTACCCACACCACGGAACCCATGGCCTCACATCCCATTCGGGTGGACCAACGGTGTTCCGACAAAACCCTTCCATTGCCATGGCACTCTCCCGGCCACTCCGACCCAATCCCCAACGGGCTAGTCCTGGGTGGCCCCGTGTCTACCGAAGACACACCAACCATCGTCATGGCCAAAACAATCCCACTCGGGGACTCAGTACCATAATCTCAACAACGGGCACACAAGGTTATGCCTGCTTACCGGGCCAGGGTAAGCACGACGTAACCTTCCCTAGTTGGAGGCACCGACCAGAGGCAATGATAATGGACAGAATCAAGGCCTTCCCACAAAGGCAAATGTGGTTGCACTGGGAAAGAAACTCGATTCAGTGGCACCATGACCCAGTCAACGGTATATTCAAGTTATGCTATATTCAGGTTCAATTTAAAATGAAAATGACCGGTGTCATAGCATGCCATGAAATGCAAAACTACACATGCATCACTTAATAAACAAAATGACCGATGTCATCCATATTCATACTAAGCATAAACCTCAACAACTCATATTAGTTTGCTGATCAGGACAACTCACATATTAACCAAAATATTTTGCAACAAGTTTTATTATTATTTTCTCATGCAAGGACGTAACTCCGATAATTTCTCATATGAGTAACAAAGATTTTACCACAAACAAATCCTAATTTCTTTACCAACCAGATGAGGTTCACACATTCTGTGAGTCAAGCAAAATGACTAAACAAGTACTTTACAGAATATTTTCTAACAATTTTTTATCATTATTTATGCAAGAACATAACTTTAAATAATTACTAACATGCATAAAAAAACTTATTTCTATCATCACCATAACTAGATCCTAACTTTGCTTCACCAACTAAACTAGTTTCCACAATCTGTAAATCAAGCATATTAACTAGCAAACACTTAATAGAATATAAATAACACAGGAATTATTTAAATGCATGGATTAATCATTTCATTCAAGTAAGAAAATCATAAATATTGAAATGACAATATGAAAATGTTGTTGTGGCTTGCCTTAGTGCAGATGAGGTTCACAAGCCTTCTGTTGATCCTCAAGACAAGCCTCACCCTCTGAAAATAAATTTAAACACAAAAAGCAAATATCAAGAACACTTCTGAAAATCACCAGAAATTCTAAATAGCTCAGAAAAATCTCATCTTTGGTGAGCTGCTAGATTTATTTTCAAAGAACACAATGCAAAAAGAATCAATTCATTTGGACTTATGGTTGAAGAGTTAAACTGTTTGAAGCTCTCTGGAATATAAATGATTTTGAATTTAAATAAACAGCTGAGGGGGGGTGAGGGAGTTCCGGACTAGGGGGTGTCCGGATAGCCGAACTATCATCATCGGCCAGACTCCAAGACTATGAAGATACAAGATTGAAGACTCCGTCCCGTGTCCGGATGGGACTTTCCTTGGCGTGGAAGGCAAGCTTGGCGATAGGGATATGTAGATCTCCTACCATTGTAACCGAATCTGTGTAACCCTAACCCTATCCGGTGTCTATATAAACCGGAGGGTTTTAGTCTGTAGGACGAACAACAATCATACCATAGGCTAGCTTCTAGGGTTTAGCCTCTTTGATCTCGTGGTAGATCCACTCTTGTAACACACATCATCAATATTAATCTAGCAGGACGTAGGGTTTTACCTCCATCAAGAGGGCCCGAACCTGGGTCAAACATCGTGTCCCTTGTCTCCTGTTACCATCCGCCTAGACGCACAGTTCGGGACCCCCTACCCGAGATCCACCGGTTTTGACACCGACATTGGTGCTTTCATTGAGAGTTCCTCTGTGTCGTCACCGATAGGCCCGATGGCTCCTCCGATCATCAACAACGACGCGGTCCAGGTGAGACTTTTCTCCCGGACAGATCTTTGTGTTCGGCGGCTTTGCATCATGGGCCAATTAAGCAGCCATCCGGAGCAGATCGAAGCTACGCCCCGCCATCAGGTCAGATTTGGAAGCTTAAACTATACGGCCGATATCCGCGGAGACTTGATCTTCGACGGATTCGAGCCGCAGCCAAGCTCACCGCATTGTCTCGATGGGCATGATCTAGCTCTGCAGCGAACAGTGCCCTGGAGGCCGCACCAGTATCCGCTCCGACCCTTAATTCGCAGCCGGATTCCCCGACCGAGGACGAGTGGTTGGACACCGCCTCGGGGGCTACAATCTCTACGGCGATCGAGCCGAACTCGATCCCTGTCCTTTGCGAAGACTCTGACTCCAGGGCGCCGGACTCCTATCCGGACTCCAAACCCTCCGCGCCCTTGCCGATCGAATCCGATTGGGCGCCCGTTATGGAGTTCACGGCCGCGGACATCTTTTAGCACTCGCCTTTTGGCGACATCCTGAATTCACTAAAGTCTCTCTTTATCCGGAGAGCCCTGGCCGGACTACGGTCAGGAAGGTTGGGATGCGGTCGACGAAGAAATTCAACGCCCACCCACCACCCGTTTGGTAGCCGCTGTCGACGATCTAACCGACATGCTAGACTACGACTCCGAAGACATCGACGGTATGGACGACGATGCCGGAGACGACCAAGACCCAGCGCCTACAGGGCACCGGAAGGCCACCTCGTCATACGACATATACATGGTGGACATCCCAAAAGATGGGAACGGCGATGGAACAACGGAGGATGACCCCTCCAAGAAGCAGCCCAAGCGCCGGCGTCAGCGGCGCCGCTCTAAATCCCGCCACAGCAAGAATGAAGATTCCAGCACGGAGATAACAATACACCGGACAGCGCCGAAGACAATCCACTCCAGCAAGATCCAGCGCAGGAGGATGGAGACGCCAGCCCTCAAGAGAGAGCGGCAGAAGAAGAGGTAGAGGATTATATGCCTCCCTCCGAAGACGAAGCAAGCCTCGACGACAATGAATTCGTCGTGCCTGAGAATCCCGTCGAACAAGAGCGTTTTAGACGCAGGCTTATGGCCACGGCGAACAGCCTAAAGAAAAAGCAGCAACAGCTTAGAGCTGATCAGGATCTGCTAGCCGACAGATGGACCGAAGTCCTCGTGGCCGAAGAGCATGAGCTCGAACGCCCCTCCAAAAGCTACCCTAAACGCAACATGCTCCCCTGATTAGAGGAGGAGGCTTACGAACCCGCATCACCAGGAGACAATATGGTTGACCGACCACCCCGTGTTCGCGACAGAGAGGCCTCTAGGCCCTTCACTAGAACCGTACCCCGGCATCGCTCAAAAAGCACACGGCCAAAGGGGAACGCTCCGGACCTGCGAGATATATTGGAGGACAAGGCAAGACAATCAAGATCGATATATGGATCGCATGGGCGCCCCACGGTACGTGACGACAACCGTCGCGCCAGACACAGTAAGTCCGGCCGGGCCGAACAAAACAGACCAAGCTCTTTTGAGCTCCGTCGTGATATCGCCCGATCTGAGGCGCCAAGCACACCCACTATGCTTCACGGACGAAGTAATGGATCATCAAATCCCCGAAGGGTTTAAACCTGTCAATATTGAATCCTATGATGGCACAACAGACCCCGCGGTTTGGATTGAAGACTATCTCCTTCACATCCACATGGCCCGCGGTGACGATCTTCACGCCATCAAATACCTCCCCCTCAAGCTTAAAGGACCAGCCCGGCATTGGCTCAACAGCTTGCCGGCAGAGTCAATTGGGAGCTGGGAGGACCTGAAGCCGCATTCCTCGATAACTTCCGGGGCACTTATATGCGACCACCGACGCTGATGACCTAATCCACATAATTCAGCAGCCACACGAATCGCCGGACAATTCGGACACGGTTCTTAACCAAGAAAAGCAAATCGTCGACCGTCCGGATGCGGAGGCCCTCGCGCCTTCAAGCATAACATCCGCGACGAGTGGCTTGCCCGCACCTAGGACAGGAAAAGCCGAAATCCATGGCAGCCCTCACATCACTCATGAAACGCCTCGCTGGTGAGGACAGCTGGCTAGCACGCAGCAACAACCTCGGCAAAATTTTCGCAGTCCGGACTTCAAGGACCAAAACGACAGGCCGCGTCGTAACAAAAAAAAACGCCGTACTAACGGCGACAATATTGAGGATACGGCAGTCAATGCCGGATTCAAAGGCTCTAAGCCCGGTCAGCGAAAAAAGCCATTCAAACGAACTACTCCGGGTCCGTCCAATTTGGACCGAATACTCGAGCTTGTGCCAGATACACGGCACCCCCAAAAAGCCAGCTAACCACACCAACAGGGACTGTTGGGTATTCAAGTAGGCAGGCAAGTTAATTGCCGAAAACAATGACAAGGGGCTGCATAGCGATGACGAGGACGAGACCCAACCGCCGAACAATAGAGGACAGAAGGGTTTCCCCCCGCAGGTGCGGACGGTGAACATGATATACGCAATGCACATACCCAAAAGGGAGCAGAAGCGTGCACTCGTGGATGTCTCACGATTGGAGCCGATTGCCAAGTTCAATCCATGGTCCTCCTGCCCGATCACTTTTGACCTAAGGGACCACCCCACCAGCATCCGCCATGGCGGATTCGCCGCACTGGTCTTAGACCCAATCATCGATGGATTTCACCTAACCAGAGTCCTGATGGACGGCGGCAGCAGCGTGAACCTGCTTTACCGGGATATAAAGGCGCAAAATGGGCATAGACCCCTCAAGGATTAAACCTACCAAAACGACCTTTAAAGGCGTCATACCAGGTGTAGAAGCCAATTGTACAGGCTCAATTACACTGGAAGTGGTCTTCGGATCCCCGGATAACTTCCGAAGCGAGGAGTTAATCTTCGACATAGTCCCGTTCCGCAGCGGCTATCATGCCTGCTTTCGGACGTACCGCGTTTGCAAAGTTCAACGCGGTGCCGCACTACGCATACCTCAAGCTCAAGATGCCAGGCCCTCGAGGAGTCATTACGGTCAACGGAAACACTGAACGTTCTCTCCGCACGGAGGAACATACAGCGGCTCTCGCGGCAGAAGTGCAATGCAGCCTCTTAAGGCAATTATCGAATCCGGCCGTTAAGCGCCGGACACAAAGCGCGCCGGAGTAACTTACAACAAGACCACAGCACGCCCGAGCACGCGTAGCGATGCCCCAACCCCAGCTCTGCGAACGTCAAAGCAGGTCCTTCGCGTACACCATTACGCTCTGAAGATACCATGGGCATGGGGAGGGGGGCACGACCACAATACACCCAGACTGCGGCTCAACCACACAAGGGGCTCTCAAGTGTGTCGTTCCTTTTTCTTTTCTTTTTACCTTTTACTTTTTAACCACAGGACTCCGTTTGTCGAAGCCACGTGCGCAGCAGACTGCGGAACTCACGATGCAACAGCCAGGGAAGGATAAAGGCTACAACGAATATACAGGTGGTCTCCATT
Source organism: Aegilops longissima (assembly GCA_021605205.1). NCBI lineage: Eukaryota > Viridiplantae > Streptophyta > Magnoliopsida > Poales > Poaceae > Aegilops > Aegilops longissima. The sequence continues at coordinate 513,877,180 of CM038676.1, forward strand.
ACGAGCATTTTCATACACCAATCTGCAGCCTACCCACGGAGAGGACATGTTTAACAGTCTCCTACCTTACTTATCGCACTATTTGTATCGCTCGCATTCATAGCAGCACTTATTGAATAAAACAATGCAGCACCTTTTGCTTATAATTGCATTTCTTTTTCATACATATGTTCATTCACGACATGTTGCATCCGTACACTTTGGTACGGATAATATACACCAGGGCTTATGTTTCCAGCGTTATGGTGTGATGAGTCCGAACACTTTCACAAGTGCGGCACCCGAACTTATAGCACTATATGCATCGGCTCAATCATGTCTTGGGTCGATAGTTGGGTTTTCCGGCTCCGTGTTTTGGTACCTTACGTTCCGTTATATCGGCTAAGGTAGCACCGGAGAACCACTGCGATTCCGCCCCGATTCGGCTGGGTTAACGCCTCAGTGGAGAAAGCTAAAACTCACCGTCATGATGAGGCGAGAGACCGGTCGCTGTTCGAGAGGTTTTCTGCGAGTCCTTAAAAACTTATGCCGCTTAGAGCGAGGAGCCGGATAATGTCCGGCCAAGGCGTGATAGCGCCCCAAATTGACCTTCCGAAGACTAGGGGCTTCACGAAATTTAAAATTATAGAATTCTATGGCTAAGGAGAGTGTTCAAGCATTATAAGTCCGGTTGCCTTGTTCGTTGTGTTGAGCGCCTCCTAGATGGACCCAAAATGGGAACAAGAGCGCTCAAGTTTATCCCAAACACCCCAGACTCGTGGCATGGGGGCTGAAGCCGACGACTTGCCATCTCTCGATTTGATAAACAGCCGCTGAAGGTAATATTTTAAATTAACAAGCGTTGCTTAGCGATATGAACTAAGTTTTCAGCGACAGGATAACAAAATGCGAGTCTACTCAAATATTACATCTTTGGAGCACTCACCCACAATAGTGCGGGCGCCTTCAAAGACACCCTTATAATACATCTCGCCGTGCGATGCTCCTTGCCCTCTAGTGGCGGGTCCGTCCACGAGCTTCGGGCATCCATCTTGCCCAGTGCACCTTTGCGCTGGCAAGGCCCGACAGGCACCTCGATACAAGCAGAATGCTTGATAACTTCAACCCACGGGCACGCATCCACCAGCCGCCGCACCAGGCCAAGTAGCTCCTGTGCATGGCCTCCTTAGGCCACAGCCAACTATGAGGCCCTTCATGGCCTGTTCGGCCGCCTTGTAGGAGCTCGACCAGCTGCTTCACTGGTCTCTAAAGGGCACCGGATGTCCGCCTCAACATACCGAGACCAGAAGACCTTCTCCGTCGAGCTCCCTCCTCGCCCGAGAGAATGCGGCAGCATCGGACACGCTGCGAGGAAGATCTGCGAACACCCCGAGAGCTCCGATTCGGGTAAGCAACCGTAATTAACACTCACATGCTTACTCTGCATGAAAAATGCCTTACCTGCTGCTATTTTCTTCACCGCCTCAATCTCCTGGAGGGCCTTGTAGGCTTTGGCCTTAGCGGCTTTGGCACTCTCAAGAGCCATGGCAAGCTCAGACTCTCGAGTCTTCGAGTCACGCTCCAAGTTCTCATGTTTTTTCACAAGATCCTGGAGCTCTTGCTGTACCTCCGCCACCCGCGCCTCCTGCTTCTCTCGCTCGGTGCGTTCGCGCGTCGCATTACGTCCGCCACGGCCACCGCCTCCTTGTGGTCGCCACCTCGTTAGCGACCCTACAATACCCACGTTATCCTTGTCATTTTCTTGCAACCAAATCCTTTTTGTAAGGTACAATTTTCATAAGGTATTACTCACCTTCTTTTTCCTCGAGCTGCTTCTTGGCATGGCCGAGCTCGTTCTCGGACCGCTCGAGGTTTTCCTTCAAAGTATTGACCTCCTTGATCGATGGCGGAGGTCGGCAACAGACACCTGCAATCCCATATTGACATATTTTGATGACTCCTGCGTTTATCTTTCTAAAGATCCTCATCCGCTTTTCTTTCCGAACACCGAACCGAGCATCGGGGCTACCGTCTATGCGGTACCATTTTACATATATTGAAATTTCTTACCTCAAAGCCCGATAGAAGATCGGTGCATAAGCTTGGTCAGCCCGCTCTTGGCGGACCGAACTGTCCGGATCACCGCACTCATAACCGTGCGGTGCTCCTCCTCGATGGAGGCGCCGTTGAGCGCCTCCAATAAGCTACCCAGTGCCTCCGGTTGGACGAAGGACACCGGCGTCTTACCCTTCTTGCGAAGGGATCGCTTACCGGACTCCGGAACCACTGAAGGTTCCGGCATGAAGTCCGGACAAGGGTCGGGCTTAGAGCCCCTGGGGGTCTTGCCCCCCACGCGCCTGGAGTCCGGGAGGTTGCCTTGTGGCACCTCCTGCGCCACCTCCTCGTGACCAAGCCCCTTTGAGCCCGCACGGCGTTGTCCGCAGCATGAGGCGAGGAGGCGGTCGGAAGCGAAGTACTCTCCATTTCCGACGAGCCCAGGGACCCGCTCGATGAATCGACGAACTCACCTTTGGGCGGGCTGCACGATTGTTCGACATTAGAGAACACTCGATAATAAAAAGCCACGGGTATCCGGACACTTACGATCTTGCCAGGGGCTTGGTCCTCGTAGGCCGATCCCCCTTGTCGTCGTCGACGTTGGTGGAGAAGTCCGGAGGAAGGGTTCTTCCCTTCTTGGACCCTCCGGCCTCCCCAGTTGGGGCGGCCTTCCTTTTCCTCTCCTCCCCTGCTGGGGGAGAAGCTTCTTCTTCTTCCTCCTCGTCTTCAGGAGAAGATTCTGCTTCAGAATCCAACAGCACCTGGCGTCGGGAGCTCCTTCGAGTTCCCTTGGCCTCCTTCTTGGCCTTCTTCTCCGGCACCACATGGGGTGCCGGAGCCAGCGGCCCCGTCAATCGGGCGTCCGCTGGGTCTTCTGGCAAAGGAGCCAGACAGCTAATCTGTCCGGACATCTTCAGCCAGACTTGTCGAAGAATAGGGAGTTTTCAGACCCCACGTAGAGTCAATCTATGAAAAAAGAGTCCCGTAAAGGGTAAAATAACTTACCTCGTTGGCTTGACGCCGCGAGCTGTGTCCGCGATCTTTGTTAGTGGATGCGGGGGCTTCAGCGCCCTTGAACAGCAGCTTCCAGGCATCTTCGTACGTGGTATCGAAGAGCCGGCTCAAGGTTCGGTGCTGTGCCGGATCGAACTCCCACAAATTGAAGTCCTGTTGTTGGCATGGGAGAATCCGGCGGATGAGCATCACCTGGATTACATCGACAAGCCTGCGATTCTTGTCCACCAGGTTCCGGACGCGTGTTTGGAGTCCGGATAGCTCGTCTGAATCCCCCCACTTCAGGCCCGTCTCTTTCCATGACGAGAGCCGTGTGGGGAATCCAGATCTGAATTCGGGGGCTGCCACCCATTCAGGGTCGCGTGGCTTGGTGATGTAGAACCACCCCGATTGCCACCCCTTTATTGTCTCCACAAAGGAGCCCTCGAGCCATAGGACTTTGGCCATCTTGCCGACCATGGCGCCTCCGCACTCCGCTTGGCTGCCCTTCACAACCTTCGCTTGACATCAAGGTCTTGAGCCAAGTCAAGTGGGGCTGGATGCAGAGGAATGCCTCGCACACGACGATAAACACCGAGATGTTGAGGATGAAATTCGGGGCCAGATCATGGAAATCTAGGCCGTAGTAGAACATGAGCCCCCGGACAAAGGGATGAAGCGGGAAGCCCAGCCTGCGGAGGAAATGGGGAAGAAATACTACCCTCTCATGGGGCCTGGGGTTGGGGACGAGCTCTCCCTCGTCGGGGAGCCGATGCGCGATGTTGCTGGATAGATATTCGGCGTCGCGCAGCTTCTGGATCTGCCCCTCCGTGACGGAGGAGGCCATCCACTTGCCTCCTGCTCCGGACATAGTTGGAGAAGGTTGAGGTGAGAAGTGCGGACTTGGGCGCTGGAGCTCGAGTTCGCGGAGATGGATAAGCCAAGGAGGAAGAAGGCGCAGGTAAAAGGGTTGGATCCTTATCCCCTTATATGGGCGGACAAAAACATGTGTCCCCACCGGCCTGGTAAAACTCGCTTATCTCCCAAGCGCCACAATCAATGGCGCGGTTGGGTTACCCACGTCCGTATTGACGAGAATCCGGAATAAGGGAACACGATCTCTGCCTCGACAAGGCGTGCCAAGGAAACCGCCGCTAAACGCTACCGAGGTGGACCGGTAAAACAATTTGAATAAAGGCTTGGTAGTGGTGCGACGCCACGCCACAAAATACGTCACAGATTGATCTTGTGTAATATTATTCTCTACGGTGGTATGTGGAATTTATTTTTGCGAGCGGACACTATCCTGGTGTTCACAATCTTCTATGAATTATTCGAGGAAGAACCCGCCTTGCAATGCCGAAGACAACATGCGCGCCGGACTCATCGTCATTGAAGCCTGGTTCAGGGGCTACTGAGGGAGTTCCGGACTAGGGGATGTCTGGATAGCCGAACTATCATCATCGGCCGGACTCCAAGACTTTGAAGATACAAGATTGAAGACTTTGTCCCGTGTCCGGATGGACTTTCCTTGGCGTGGAAGGCAAGCTTGGCGATACGGATATTGTAGATTTCCTACCTTGTAACCGACTTCTGTGTAACCCTAACCCTATCCGGTGTCTATATAAACCGGAGGGTTTTAGTCCGTAGGACGAAGAACAATCATACCATAGGCTAGCTTCTAGGGTTTAGCCTCTTTGACCTCGTGGTAGATCCACTCTTGTAACACACATCATCAATATTAATCTAGCAGGACGTAGGGTTTTACCTCCATCAAGAGGGCCCGAACCTGGGTAAAACATCGTGTCCCTTGTCTCCTGTTACCATCCGCCTAGACGCACAGTTCGGGACCCCCTACCCGAGATCCGCCAGTTTTGACACCGACAGGGGGTGACGTCGAAGGCGTAAACCTCAGGGGCGCCACCACTCGTACCGCTTCGCGCGCATATAGAGTGGCTGACTAGCGGGCCCAGCTAGTCAGGTGAGGGGAGGGGAAGAAGGAAACAGAGGAGGCCGCGGCTTCGCCGGAGCTCTTGCCGGCGGCGAGGGCTCCTCGGCCAAAACGAAAGGGAGGGATTTAAAGAGGGGACGGTGGTGCACCTTCCCATACCCGTACCGTGGCTAGGGGTGGTCGGACGGCGTCGGAATCAACCTCGCAAGCGGAGGCAGAACACGGTGGTTGCCGGAGTTGAGGAAGACGGCGAACAGAGGCCTCTCCAGGAGCTCCAAGCGGGCGAGACGGCATCACCGGAGAGAGGCGGAGGCCCTGGAGGGGTCGCCCATGCCTTGGGAGGGGCTGGAGCTACCGAGGCGACCAAAGGGGATCGCAGTCGAGCTCGAGCTCGGGGACGGCGGCCCGCGGCTTGCCCGGCCGTGCTACGGCTTCCTACTCGTTTGTGGGGTGTGTGGGAGTGATGAATGGTGCTCGAGGAGGCTAGGGGTGGCTCCATTTATAGGCGAGCGAGGAGGGGGGTTCGGGCTCCGCCGGTGGACACCTGTCCACGGCGCCCGGTGACGAGCGGCGTCCGTGAGAGGGGGAGAAGGAGACGCAGCTCACGCGGCAACTGTGGGCGGACGAAGACGAGCACAGGATCGAGGGGAAGGCGATGAGCACAGTGCACGCCGCACTGTTGGGTTGGCCGAACCTTGCCCGTGCTCGCTGCGGTGAGCTCCGGTGTCGGCGAGCGCCAGAGGGAGGTTAATGGCGTTGAGACGAAGATGGTGGCGCGGTTTGGCACGCTCGGGCAAGTGACGGAAGTGAGCACGCGCGAACAGAGCATTCGGCGGCACTCAGAGCGCGTCGACACGCATGCCTGGCATCGTGGACACGCGTGGTCACCGCGCAAACTCTCTCCTCAGGCCAACCTAAGTTGAAAAATCATGTCTGGCAGGTTGTTCGTGGTGGTTTTGAAGTTTACCACGGTTTGGTTTGGATCCAGGTGCAGTAGAGAGGTTTTTACAAGCCAGATAAGTTTCTGATCAGTAACTTTGGGAGGTTACTGAGGTCAAATGTCTAGGAGTTGGAGGTTGTGCTTTGGAGGCTAGTTATGAGTTACTATGGTGAAGATGCACAAGAAAGTTCAGGCCAAATGGAGCAAGTAAAATGGTAGTTGCTGTAGAAACCACCATTTCTGTCCAAAACAGAAAATAATTTCTGTAGAAAAAATATTCCAAAAAGTGATGAAATATTTTTGCTCGGGAAGGTGCCCTAGGGTTCACAGAATATTTGTGAATTATCTCAGATTTTTATGATCCATAAAAATTAGGGTTGCTTTGGAGCATACTGATCAGGCTAGGGTTTTTGAGAGAAAAAATGAATATTTTTCATTTAAGAAAAATACCAAAGATTATTTTGGGATGGATCAGAAAAGAAATGATGGTTTAGGAGGGAAGTGAAGCACTTGGGTGAAAAGCCAAGGATGCCCAAGTGTTTAAGTCCATATGAAAAGATTCAAAAACTCCAAGCAGAAAATTTCAAATGAAGATCAAGCAAATAAGAGAGAGCAAAAACCAGGCTGTCACAAGGAGATCTATATATCCGTATTGCCAAGCTTGCCTTCCACGCCAAGGAGAGTCCCATCCGGACACGGGACGAAGTCTTCAATCTTGTATCTTCATAGTCCAACAGTCCGGCCAAAGGATATAGTCCGGCTGTCCGGAGACCCCCTAATCTAGGACTCCCTCAGTAGCCCCGAACCAGGCTTCAATGATGATGAGTCCAGCGCAGATTGTCTTCGGCATTGCAAGGCAGGTTCTTCTCCAAATTCTGAATAGCTGCTGAGTAGCGTCCGGCCTCCCATAAATGTTGCACTTCTTGGCTTCCGCGCCCAATAATGGCAATCTTCCACGTGTCGAGAGAATGCGAGAAGCCAGGGCATTTTTACATTTGCCACCCTAGCCATGCGAGCAAACTATCTATTAAAGAGACGGGGATTCTTAGATCCAGATCACACCATCCTCCCACGGCGAGTATCTGATACCTCTCCAACGTATCTATAATTTTTGATTGCTCCATGCTACTTTATCTATTTTTTTGGACTATAATGGGCTTTATTTTCCACTTTTATATTACTTTTGGGACTAACCTATTAACCGGAGGCCCAGCCCAGAATTGTTGTTTTTGCCTTTTTCAGTATTTCGAAGAAACAGAATATCAAATGGAGTCCAATCAGAATGAAACCTTCAGAAACGTGATTTTCTTACCGAACGTGATCCAGGAGACTTGGACCCTACGCCAAGGATCCAGAGAGGCGGTCACGAGGGTGGGGGGCGCCCCCCCCCTAGGGCGCGCCCCCTGCCTCGTGGGCCCCTCGAAGCTCCACCGACGTACTCCTTCCTCCTATATATACCTACATACCCCCAAACAATCAGAACAGGAGCCAAAAACCTAATTCCACCGCCGTAAATTCCTGTATCCACGAGATCCCATCTTGAGGCCTGTTCCGGAGCTCTGCCGAAGGGGGCATCCACCATGGAGGGCTTCTACATCAACACCATAGCCTCTTCGATGAAGTGTGAGTAGTTTACTTCAGACCTTCGGGTCCATAGCTAGTAGCTAGATGGCTTCTTCTCTCTTTTTGGATCTCAATACAATGTTCTCCCCCTCTCTCGTGGAGATCTATTCGATGTAATCTTATTTTTGCGGTGTGTTTGTTGAGACTGATGAATTGTGGGTTTATGATCCAGCCTATCTATGAATAATATTTGAATCTTCTCTGAATTCTTTTATGTATGATTGAGTTATCTTTGCAAGTCTCTTCGAATTATCCGTTTGGTTTGGCCAACTAGATTGGTAGTTATTGCAATGGGAGAAGTGCATGGCTTTGGGTTCAATCTTGCGGGGTCCTTACCCAGTGACAGAAAGGGTTGCAAGGCACGTATTGTATTGTTGCCATCGAGGATAACAAGATGGGGAATTTATCGAATTTATTCCTCTACATCATGTCATCTTGCTTAAGGCATTACTCTGTTTTTAACTTAATACTCTAGATGCATGCTGGATAGCGGTCGATGAGTGGAGTAATAGTAGTAGATGCAGAATCGTTTCGGTCTACTTGTCTCGGACGTGATGCCCATATACATGATCATACCTAGATATACTCATAACTATGCTCAATTCTGTCAATTGCTCAACAGTAATTTGTTCACCCACCGTAGAATACTTATGCTCTTGAGAGAAGCCACTAGTGAAACCTATGGCCCCCGGGTCTATTCTCATCATATCAATCTCCATCACTTTTATACTTGCTTTGTTTTTACTTTGCCTTTACTTTTCACTTTGCATCTATATACCAAAAATACCAAAAATATTATCTCTATCAGATCTCACTCTCGTAAGTGACCGTGAAGGGATTGACAACGCCTAAACGCGTTGGTTGCGAGTAGCTATCGTTTTGTGCAGGTACGAGGGACTGTGCGTGGCCTCCTACTGGATTGATACATTGGTTCTCAAAAACTGAGGGAAATACTTACGCTCTGTGCTGCATCATCCTCTCCTCTTCGGGAAAACCAGCATAAGCTCAAGATGTAGCAAGAAGGATTTCGGCGCCGCTGCCGGGAGTCTACGCAAAAGTCAACATACCAAGTACCCATCACAATCCCTATCTCTCGCATTATATTATTTGCCATTTGCCTCTCGTTTTCCTCTCCCCCACTTCACCCTTGCCGTTTTATTCGCCCTCTCTTTCCCAATCTCCTCCTCTTTTTCCCTTTGCCGTTTGTTTGCTCGTGTGTTAGTTTGCTTGCTTGTCGCTATGTCTGAAATTGGGGAAATTATCGCCGGTATGGGCGATAATAATATGGAAAATTCCAAAGCTCCTGCTGAAGAATCCCCTACCTATCACACAAAAATATTTCGAATCGGTAGTGGTAATATTATTGGAAAAAGAGTTATTCAAGATTTCTTTACTTGTGCTGGTGCTTTACCCTCTATCGGTGGTTCTATTCTCCATAGAACTAGTAGTCTTGCAGACGCTATTGCCATGCTTATCGTTGAACTTGAAAGGAAATTTATGCATATGCACCCTTCGATACAAAGAATTTTCCTAGAATTTTCTAATATTAAACACTCCTCTGTTAAGCGTGCCGCTACCATCTTTTTGGCTCATGAATTCAGATTTATAATAAAAGAAGCGAAAGAAATCTTTGCGCATTATAGGGTAGACGCTGGCCGTCCTCCCATAGAATCTATCATTTTTATCAAGAAGAAATAATGCATTTTCAATCTATCGACTATGTTGCTTTCAATGAAAATCTTAGAAAAAAAGTGCCTACCAATATTTTAATTGATAGAATTTCCGAGCTTAATGATGATTTGGCTATTCGAAATAATGAGCTAGGATGCTCTCTTGAGTACAGGCTCACAAAGTTCTGTCAAAAGAATGCTTATAATGATGAATTGGTTGTGCAATATGAAGGGCCGAAAGAGGAACCTATACCTCCTAAAATTGATCTTGGGGACTTTTGTCCTATTAAATTTAGGCCTTTTGATTACTTTTGCTTGCCTCAAAGAAAACTTGCTGCCGAACATAGAGAATATGAAATGAGTTTCACCAATCTATCTTATTATTACGGCACTACCTAGATCTATCCTAGCTTTTATGCCTAGCTAGGGGCGTTAAACAATAGCGCTTGTTGGGAGGCAACCCAATTTTATTTTTAGTTTTTTGTTTTTGTTTCTGTTTAGAAATAAATAATCCATCTAGCCTCTGTTTAGATGTGGTTTTATCTCTTAATTAGTGTTTGTGCCAAGTTAAACCTATTGGATCTTCTTGGATGATAGTTTTTTGATCTTGCTGTAATTTCCAGAAACTTTGCGCTCAGTGCCCGAATTGTTAAAAATCACCAGAACGTGATAAAATACTGATTCCAATTGCTGCAGATCAATAAACAAATTTTCCAGATCGTCTAATTTTGGTAGAACTTTTTGAGTTCCATAAGTTTGAGTTAGTGACAGATTACTACAGACTGTACTGTTTTTGACAGATTCTGTTTTGCGTGTGTTGTTTGCTTATTGATGAATCTATGGCTGGTAAAATAGTTTATGATCCATAGAGAAGTTGGAATACAGTAGGTTTAACACCAATATAAATAAAGAATGAGTTCATTACAGTACCTTAAAGTAGTCTTTTGTTTTCTTTCTCTAACGGAGCTCACGAGATTTCTATTGAGTTTTGTGTTGTGAAGTTTTCAAGTTTTGCGTGAATTCTTTTGATGGATTATGGAACAAGGAGTGGCAAGAGCCTAAGCTTGGGGATGCCCATGGCACCCCCAAGATAATCCAAGGACACCAAAAAGTCAAAGCTTTGGGATGCCCCGGAAGGCATCCCCTCTTTCGTCCACTTCCATCGGTAATTTACTTGGAGCTATATTTTTATTCACCACATGATATGTGTTTTGCTTGGAGCGTCTTGTATTATTTGCGTATTTGCTTTTTAGCTTACCACAATCATCCTTGCTGTACACACCTTTTGAGAGAGCCATACATGAATTGGAATTTGATAGAATACTCTATGTGCTTCACTTATATCTTTTGAGCTTGATAGTTTTGCTCATAGTGCTTCACTTATATCTTTTGAGCGTGATAATTTTTGCTCTTGTGCTTCACTTAGACCTATTAGAGCACAGTGGTGGATTTGTTTTAAAGAAACTTGATCTCTCATGCTTCACTTAGATTATTTTGAGAGTCGTTAATAACATGGTAATTTGCTTAATGTTAATATACTTGGTATTCAAGATAGGTGAAACTTTCTTTTGAGTGCGTTGAATACTAAGATAAGTTTGATGCTTGATAATTGTTTTGAGATATGAAGATGGTGATATTAGAGTCATGCTAGGTGAGTAGTTGTGAATTCAAAGAATACTTGTGTTAAAGTTTGTGATTCCCGTAGCATGCACGTATGGTGAACCGTTATGTGATGAACTCGGAGCATGATTTATTTATTGATTGTCTTCCTTATGAGTGGCGGTCGGGGACGAGCGATGGTCTTTTCCTACCAATCTATCCCCCTAGGAGCATGCGCGTAATACTTTGCTTTGATAACTTCTAGATTTTTGCAATAAGTATATGAGTTCTTTATGACTAATGTTGAGTCCATGGATTATACACACTTTTCCCATCCTTCCACCATTGCTAGCCTCTCTAATACCGCGCACCTTTCGCCGGTATCATACACCTACCATATAACTTCCTCAAAACAGCCACCATACCTACCTATCCTGGCATTTCCATAGCCATTCCAAGATATATTGCCATGCAACTTTCCACCATTCCGTTTATTATGACACGCTCCATCATTGTCATATTGCTTTGCATGATCATGTAGTTGACATCGTATTTGTGGCAAAGCCACCGTTCATAATTCTTTCATACATGTCACTCATGTTCAATTGCATATCCCGATACATCGCCGGGGGCATTCATATAGAGTCATATTTTGTTCTAAGTATCGAGTTGTAATTGTTGAGTTGTAAGAAAAATAAAAGTGTGATGATCATCATTATTAGAGCATTGTCCCAAGTGAGGAAAGGATGATGGAGACTATGATTCCCCCACAAGTCGGGATGAGACTCCGGACGACAAAAAAAAGAGGCCATAAAAAAAGAAGAGAAAACGCCCAAATAAAAAAAATGAGAGAAAAGGAGAGAAGGGACAATGTTACTATCCTTTTACCACACTTGTGCTTCAAAGTAGCACAATGATCTTCATAATAGAGAGTCTCTCATTTTGTCACTTTCATATACTAGTGGGAATTTTTCATTATAGAACTTGGCTTGTATATTCCAATGATGGGCTTCCTCAAATGCCCTAGGTCTTCGTGAGCAAGCGAGTTGGATGCACGCCCACTTAGTTTCTTTTGTTGAGCTTTCATATACTTATAGCTCTAGTGCATCTGTTGCATGGCAATCCCTACTCACTCACATTGATATCTATTGATGGGCATCTCCATAGCCCGTTGATACGCCTAGTTGATGTGAGACTATCTTCCCTCTTTTTGTCTTCTCCACAACCACCATTCTATTCCACATATAGTGCATATCCATGGCTCATGCTCATGTATTGCGTGAAGATTGATTTTTTTTTGAAAATGTTAAAGTATGAAACAATTGCTTGGCTTGTCATCGGGGTTGTGCATGATTTAAATACTTTGTGTGGGGAAGATGGAGCATAGCCAGACTATATGATTTTGTAGGGATAACTTTCTTTAGCCATGTTATTTTGAGAAGACATAATTGCTTAGTTAGTATGCTTGAAGTATTATTATTTTTTATGTCAATATGAACTTTTGTCTTGAATCTTTCGGATCTGAACATTCATACCATGATTAAGAAGATTTACATTGAAATTATGCCAAAGTATCACTCCGCATCAAAAATTCTCTTTTTATCATTTACCTACTCGAAGACGAGTAGGAATTAAGCTTGGGGATGCCTGATATGTCTCCAACATATCTATTATTTTTGATTGCTCCATGCTACTTTATCAATTGTTTTGGACTATAATGGGCTTTATTTTCCACTTTTATATTACTTTTGGGACTAACCTATTAACCGGAGGCCCAGCCTGAATTGCTGTTTTTTGCCTTTTCAAGATTTCAAGAAAGCAGAATATCAAACGAGTCCAAACGAAATAAAACCTTGAAACGTGATTTTCTCACGAACGTGATCCGGAGACTTGGACCCTCGCCAAGGAACCAGAGAGGCGGTCACGAGGGTGGGGGCGCCTGTGGCGCGCCTGCCTCGTGGGCCCTCAAGCTCCACCGATGTACTCCTTCCTCCTATATATACCTACGTACCCCCAAATGATCAGAACAGGAGCCAAAAACCTAATTCCACCGCCGTAACTTCCTGTATCCACGAGATCCCATCTTGGGGCCTGTTTCGGAGCTCCGCCGGAGGGGGCATCCACCACGGAGGGCTTCTACATCATGTCATCTTGCTTAAGGCGTTACTCTGTTTTTAACTTAATACTCTAGATGCATGCTGGATAGCGGTCGATGAGTGGAGTAATAGTAGTAGATGCAGAATCGTTTCGGTCTACTTGTCTCGGACGTGATGCCTATATACATGATCATACCGGGATATACTCATAACTATGCTCAATTTTGTTAATTGCTCAACAGTAATTTGTTCACCCACCGTAGAATACTTATGCTCTTGAGAGAAGCCACTAGTGAAACCTATGGCCCCCGGGTCTATTCTCATCATATCAATCTCCATCACTTTTATACTTGCTTTCTTTTTACTTTGCCTTTACTTTTCACTTTGCATCTATATACCAAAAATACCAAAAATATTATCTCTATCAGATCTCACTCTCGTAAGTGACCGTGAAGGGATTGACAACCCCTAATCGCGTTGGTTGCGAGTAGCTATCGTTTTGTGCAGGTACGAGGGACTTGCGCGTGGCCTCCTATTGGATTGATACCTTGGTTCTCAAAAACTGAGGGAAATACTTACGCTACTATGTTGCATCATCCTCTCCTCTTCGGGGAAAACCAACGCAAGCTCAAGACGTAGCAGTATCCATCGGAGCGCGCCCGGAAAAATCCATTCCAACATGGCCGGCCATCACAGCTCCTCCTCTCGCTCCCGTAGCCCTAAACCCGGTGATTGGAAGAAGTGTTTCGTCCCACACAGCCAACTAGTAGAGTTACAAACCCAGGGATTTCTCCCTCCAGCGTATATGGTCCCCGTTCGAGCCGGGCTCGCCACCTATAATGGCGGGGAGCAAGCGGAGAGCTTTCCCAATCCCTCCAAGGGGGAGCGGGTATGCCTTGTCCCTTATTTATTAAGGGGACTTGGATTTCCAATCCATCCGTTCCTCCGCGGGCTCGTGGAGTTTTATGGCCTCCAGTTGCATAACTTCACCCCTGCTTCCATATTACACATCGCTGGTTATGTTGCCCTTTGTGAGCTATTTCTGGGCTGCGAAGCTCATTTTGAGCTGTGGAAGAGGCTATTCTGCCTTGTGCCCCGTACGCAGAAGGGGTCAATATATCAAGTCTTGTGAGCGAAATATGGCGCATCGCCGGGACCGGATACCTGTCCGGCACCCCGAAGAAGACGTCCGAAGACTGGCCTTCGGAGTGGTTTTACATGGAGGACGTCCCCCTTCCAGATCCTATTCAGATGGGTCTTCCCGAGTTCGGCAATGCCCCCTTGAAGAAACGCCAAAGCTGGCGCCCACGGAGCCCTCAGGAAGAAGATAACGGAGAAGTTATTTACCTGATGGGCCGGATAAAAGTGCTGGCTCAATCAGGACTGACAATAACCGAGGTTATGTCAATAGGTATAATGTGGGGGGTACAGCCACTTCAATATCGAGGGCACCCCATGTGGAATTTTAACGGGGAAGACGATGCCACCCGTTGCGGGCGTAAGGGACCGGACTCAGTTCCTGCTCTAGCAAAAATTCTGTCTGATTTTATACAAGGGAGAGGAAGAGGAGTTCATCCGTATTAAGCCACGGGATGGATTCTCCATGTACAACCCTCCAAGCTGGGTGAGCTGCCACTTTTTACTCCCAGCCTTCCCGCATTCTTTGTCATAAGTACTCACCTTGCCGTTTCATGGCAGGAATTGCGAAAAGCTGTAAGGGAGGTCAACAACCCACCTCCACAACCGGAGGACCCTGACCGGGCCCTCGATCCTGGACTCAAAGAGGATCCGGACATATTTGTGGAGCTAATCGACAGGACATTCTATCAATTGAGCTGCGATGATGCCATGGTGGCCATCATAGCCGACTATCCGGGGCTACTCCCTGCATCGCATGTAAGAAAAACCGGAGTCCCAACTTCCGAGAAGGCTCCCCTTTTATGCACTTCACCTACCGTACACATATGGTGTCTTACAGGGAAGACCCTCGGGACGCCATGCCAAACCTGAAGTGACTCGCCAACAAGGGGCACAGAAGCTGGGTAGGCTTAAAAGGAAGGCAGTCAGGACTGAGGCGCCGACGCAGAGGTATGATACAGAACCTCGCTCCGTGGTTGTCGTCTTCTAAAATATAATAACGTCCATGTTTCCTAGTAGGAAAAACGCTCGCCGGACTATATCTGGGGAGGTTGTCGATCACGCCTCCACCTGTCGGGCTCCACGGTCGGACATAGAGGCGGAAGCTAACACGGGGCGAACGCCGGATGCTCCTCCTACAGAGGATGCGGATAGACTATCTGCTACAAATTCCGAAGTGGAGAGCGCCATGAATCACAGGCGTCGCCGGGCCGTACTCCGTGACGCTTGCTTCTCCCAAGAGGCGTTTGATGCCTTCAACTCAGGAGACGCGTACAACTGTGCTGCTCAAAATGGTCTTGCCCGAGCCACGGACCAGTATGTAAAAGATATACGGGTAAGAAAATCTGATGATTATATATATATATATATCAGTAGCCCCTGATACTTGAAACAGTTGACACAACTGATTTAAGGATCATTATTTGTGCAGGTTCTTACAGAGAAGAATACCCAATTGTCTCAAGAGCTGGAAGAGTGCAAAGCCCAGCTGCGGGCCGCAGTTGCCGTGTTGAAGGAGTCCGAGAAGGCCCTCTCTGGTAACACTTGTTTCCATTGTAAAGAATGACAGGTACCAGATAATATGCGGCATGCATGCAGATCTAACAATAGATGTTGCAGATGACTCCGGAGTGAATCCGGAGGCCGTACCAGGGGATGCGCAACGTGCTAATCGACAGTTAAATGATGGCGAGCGCGTGCATACGCGGGTCAGGCAGGAGAAAAATGATCTCCAAGACGCCAATATCCAACTGGGCGTGGAACTGAAAGATGTTCGAGCCCAGCTTGTGGACTCCGTGAAGGAGAATAAGCGGCTTCGACGCGGCATTTTCAGTAAGTGCTTGAACGAACTTTTTGAAAGAGTTCGGCGAAGAAGCCGGCTAACAGAGTTATGTCTGTAGGTATGCTGACGGGTCATCCCGTGGAGGAGATGCCCGGGGTCTGCGGGTGATCTTCTACCAGAGCTCTCACAACTGCACGAACAAGTTCGGCAGGTGATGTAGGGTATTGCCCAAGCCTCCCCGCCAGGAGGCATGGGGGAGCTTATAGGGAAGCTCAAGGGAGCGCGGCGGCGCTTCCGATTATGGAAGATATCAGCCAGCCGACAAGGTGCAAGGGAAGCCTGGGCCATGGTGAAGACGCGATATACCAAAGCTGACCCAAACCACATGGCCGAGGTCGGACCTGTGGGGCCCGATGGGAAAGAGATCCCCGTCAGTTTGGTGTATGACCAAGTAGAATTAGCCGCAAAGTATTCCCAACATGATTGTAGGCTAGACAGCCTGTTGGATGGTATAGAAGAAAAATTTAGTCAGTCTAAGTGACTGTGTAATTTAAGTGACATATATAATGTCCCTAGCCGGATTGTAAATCATTTGTCATGGCGGACCTTTTCGCTTCGACCTCTGGACCTGATAGTCCGGAGTGTATCCGAATACCCGCTAGGTTATGTAAAAGCTGGGGTATGCGTGGAAACCAGGCGTAGGGGTAAGTGCTTGAACAGACAAGTACCCAACTAGCTATGTTATATTACATGGATAGTAAGAAACATCTTCCAGGGAGAATAGTTCCGTTAAGGGTTCCTTTCCCTGGGTACGCATGCCCTAATGTGCAAGTCCGAACTACGAAAAGAGACGCAGGATATAAACATCTGGGGGCGTGTATAAAAAATAAAGAAAAGTCATCTTTTGTTCACCGACCGAATATTCCCTTAAGAACGCTAGCTTTCGGCTTCACCCAGTCTGAGGTACACATCCGGTGACCGGCGATAACAATCGCAGAGGTGCTCCCCTTATGCCCTAGCGAATTAACGGAGCGTAGGGCATAAACACAAGAGCCAGGCAACCCAGCTTGGCCAAAACTTAAGTCATATCGATGCATATAATGGAGAAAAAAGGTACATGTGGAAGAATAACACATGTGTGGGCATAAAGCCCAGAAAAATAGTTATATTAAGCTTCTGTATAAGAAGCCCCCAGGTATAATGAGCGCGGTTGGCGCGTCAAGATTATGTGGTCAAGACACAAGTTAGCCTTTTAAGGCCTTGAGGAGAAGGAAAAGAAGAAAGAAAGAGAGAAAAGACAGATAACGGATATGCAAAAATATTGACAGGGGTAAGGAGACGAACATAAAGTCCGGCACTAGGCGTAGAATCTTTGGAGTCTGGCTGCGTTCCATGGGTTTGGCTCGAGTCGATTGTCCGATGCATCCATAAGCAGTGCGCTCCACGGTCGAGAACTTGGTCGATAATGAAGGGACCTTCCCATTTGGGCTTGAGCTTGTTCTTTTTTCTTCTCCGGCAGGCGTAGAACTAGTTCACCAACGTTATAAGTTTTTGCGCGTACTTCTCTGCTTTGATACCTTCGAGCCTGTTGCTGATAGAATGCAGAACGGGCTTTTGCCATGTCGCGCTCCTCCTCCAGGGCGTCCAAACTGTCCTGCCGATCGAGCTCGGCCTCTTTTTCTTCATACATGCGCACTCGAGGTGAGTCATGAATTATGTCGCAAGGCAGAACCGCCTCTGCGCCGTACACCATAAAAAACGGTGTGTATCCGGTTGTGCGATTCGGCGTGGTTTGCAGCCCCCATAGTACGGAGTCGAGCTCCTCTACCCAGTGCGTGTTTGATTCCTTTAAGGACCGCACTAACCTGAGTTTGATGCCGCTCATGATAAGACCATTTGCTTGCTCGACTTGACCGTTAGTTTGCGGGTGATAGACAGAAGCATAATCGAGCTTTATGCCCATGTTGCTGCACCAAAGTTTTACTTCGTCGGCTGTAAAGTTCGTGTCGTTGTCAGTGATGATGTTGTGGGGGATGCCATAGTGGTGTATAACCCCAGATATGAAGTCTATCACCGGTCCGGATTCGGCCGTTTTAACGGGTTTGGCTTCTATCCATTTGGTGAATTTATCCACCATGACCAGTAAGTATTTTTTCTTATGGGTTCCCCCTTTGAGGGGTCCGACCATATCAAGCCCCCAGACCGCAAAGGGCCAAGTAACGGGGATTGTTTGGAGAGCGGTAGGCGGCATATGGCTTTGGTTTGCAAAAAGTTGGCAACCGGCGCAACGTTGGACCAAATCCTGTGCATCTGCCCGGGCCGTCGGCCAATAGAAACTTGTACGGAAGGCCTTGCTTACAAGGGCCCGGGCTGCAGCGTGGTGGCCGCTGAGTCCAGCATGGATTTCTGCCAAAAGCTTCCGCCCTTCCTCTTCGGAGATGCACCATTGAAGGACTCCGGTAGTGCTTTCCTTATAAAGCTCTCCCTCGTGGACCTTGTAGGCTTTAGATCGCCGCACTATGCAGCGTGCCTCATTTTGGTCCTCGGGTAGTTCCTGCCTGGTTAGGTAGGCCAGGAATGGTTCTGTCCACAGGGCGATGACGGCCATTATCACGTGGGCTGAAGGTGTTATTTCGGTTGCAGATCCTGCGATTGTGTCAGAATGTTCGGTATCTGGTGTTGTGGCCGGGTCCGGACTATTGTTATCGGTGTCCCCTTCCCATACCACGGATGGCTTGAACAACCTTTCCAAGAAGATGTTAGGTGGGACAGGGTCGCGCTTAGCACCGATACGGGCGAGAATATCCGCCGCCTGATTGTTTTCCTGAGCCACATGGTGGAATTCAAGCCCCTCAAACCGAGCTGACATTTTGAGGACGGCGTTGCGGTATGCCGCCATTTTTGGATCCTTGGCATCGAAGTCTCCATTTATTTGAGATATTGCAAGGTTCGAGTCCCCTCGCACCTCCACGCGTTGAATGCCCATGGAAACTGCCATCCGGAGACCATGTAATAGGGCCTCGTATTCGGCTGCATTGTTGGAGTCTATGTATAGTATTTGGAGTACGTATTGGACTGTATCTCCGGTGGGGGACGTCAGGACAACGCCAGCCCCCAGGCCAGCCAACATTTTAGAGCCGTCAAAGTGCATGATCCAATTGGAGTACGTGCCGTACTCTTTAGGGAGTTCGGCTTCTGTCCACTCGGTGACAAAATTGGCCAGTACTTGCAACTTAATGGCTCGCCGAGGTCTATATGTTATGTTGAACGGGAGGAGCTCGATGGTCCATTTGGCAATCCGGCCCGTGGCATCGCGGTTGTTTATTATGTCGTTGAGTGGTACCTCTGAGGCCACCGTGATTGAACACTCTTGAAAGTAGTGTCATAGTTTCTGGGATGCCATAAATACCGCGTATGCTATCTTTTGATAATATGGGTACCGTGATTTGCATGGAGTGAGGACAGTGGATACATAATATACCGGCTTTTGCAGTGGGAATTTATGTTTGTCCTTCTCTCGTTCGACGACGAGCATTGCGCTTACGACTTGGTGCGTTGCCGCTATATATAACAACATTGGTTCGCCGACACTTGGCGTGGACAAGATTGGGTTGGTGGCCAAGATGGCTTTTATTTCTTCCAATCTGGTCGTGGCCGCGTCCGTCCACTCGAAGTGTTCGGTGTGCCGAAGGACGCGATAAAGGGGTAATGCCTTTTATCCTAATCGGGAGATAAAGCGGCTTAATGCCACCACGCATCCAGTTAACTTCTGGATTTGCTTGAGGTTAGTTGGGATAGCCAACTGTGACAGAGCTCGGATTTTAGCCGGATTTGCCTCAATTCCTCTGCTGGAGACGATGAAGCCCAGGAGTTTTCCAGCGGGAACGCCGAAAACACATTTTTCTGGATTGAGCTTGATGCCGTATGTTCAGAGATTGTCAAACGTGAGCCTCAAGTCTTCTATTAAGGATTTGACGTGTCTGGTTTTAACGACCACATCGTCTATGTATGCCTCCACTATTTTGTTGACCTGTTTTTCCAGACATGTCTGAATCATGCGCTGATACGTTGCGCCGGCATTTTTGAGCCCGAAGGGCATTGTGTTGAAACAGAAGGGGCCGTACGGAGTGATAAATGCCGTTGCGGCTTGATCAAACTCCGCCATCTTAATTTGGTGGTAGCCGGAGTATGCGTCGAGGAAACACAGTGAGTCGTGTCCCGCAGTAGCGTCGATAATTTGATCGATGCGGGGGAGGGGGAAGGGATCCTTGGGGCAAGCCTTGTTAAGGTCCTTGAAATCGACACATAAGCACCAGGATTTATCCTTCTTTGGTACCATCACCAGGTTTGCCAGCCAGTCTGGATGTTTTATTTCTCTAATGAATCCGGCCTCTAGTAACTTGGCTAGCTCCTCTCTCATGGCTTGTCGCTTGGGTTCAGAGAAACGCCGAAGAGTCTGCTTGACCGGCTTGAATCCTTTTAAAATGTTAAGGCTATGCTCGGCCAGCCTGCATGGGATTCCTGGCATGTCTGAAGGATGCTAGGCGAATATGTCCCAATTCTCGTGCAGGAACTCCCGTAGTGCGGCGTCTACAGCAAGGTTTAACTGTGCCCCGATGGATGCTGTTTTTGTAGGGTCCGTTGGGTGGACTTAGAATTTGACTATTTCATCCGCTGGTTTAAAAGAGGTGGACTTGGATATTTTGTCGAGTATCACGTCGTCCCTGTCCACTGTGGAGCGCAACGCAGTTAATTCCTCCGCTGCGAGGGCTTCGGTTAACGCCTCGAGGGCCAGTGCGGCTGTTTTGTTTTCGGCGCGGAGTGCTGTGTCCGGATCACTAGCTAGAGTGATGATTCCATTGGGCCCGGGCATTTTGAGCTTCATGTACCCGTAATGGGGTATGGCTTGGAAGATCGTGAATGCCTCCCGCCCTAGAAGGGCGTGGTATCCGCTATTGAACGGGGCCACTTCGAATGTAATTTCTTCGGACCTGTAATTCTCCGGAGTGTCGAATACCACATCTAGTGTGATTTTCCCAGCGCAACGTGCCTCCCGACTAGGGATGATTCCTCTGAAGGTCGTGCTGCTTTGCTCAATGCGGTTTCGGTCTATTTCCATTTTATGAAGAGTCTCCTCAAAAATGAGGTTTAATCCGCTTCCGCCGTCCATGAGTACTTTAGTAAGCTGAAAGCCGTCCACAATTGGACTGGGGACCAAGGCGGTTGGTGCTTGGACTGTTCGGAATTTAGGTTCGTCACTGGCATTGAAGGTGATAGCCGTGTCGCTCCATGGATTTATTGTTGCCACGTGGCAGACTTCGGCAAGGCTGCGGAGTGCTCGCTTACGCCTATTATTTGAGGCGAAGGTCTCAAAGATCACATCATCTGTATTGTTATCCACGGGATGGTGCTCTGCGGTGTTTTGAATGAGGAGATCCTCACCGCTCTTGGCCACCTGCCGGAGTACCCAACATGCTCTAAGGTTGTGTGTTGGTATGGTATCCGCTGTACTATGAAGTTTGCAGGGCCCGTTAAGCCATCCCTCCAATACAATACCACGCCCTGTAGTGGGCTTTTGCTTCTTTGTAATTGAGTCGGGCGACTTATGAGAGTGCACCCTTTTAATTCGGACTGGGGGCTTTGTCAGAGCCGGATTATCCCAAAATTTTGTTTGGGTTTTCCAGGCGCTTTCCATCGCACAGTACTTCCATACCATGGCCGCCAAGTCTGTGAAGCGTGTTATGTCACGGCGACTTATGGCATTGAGGATTCTCTCGTCCGTGCAATTATTGCAAAAGAATGAAATTGCGTCTTCCTCGCGACAGTCCTTGACCTTGTTCATTACAAGGAGGAATCTGGCCCAGTAGTGATGTACGGTCTCCTGCGGCTCTTACCTAATGTGGGGAAGATCGTTTATATCTGGGTGGGTGGGTCGATTTAAGTCCGGACCTTGACCCGGTTTGAGACCCAGGGGAGGAGGAGTTTCCAATCTTGAAAGTTCGGGCTCTGGTTTGTTGCCCAGTGGGTCTGGCCTGTTGCCTGATTCTAGGTTCAGGGTTTGGGCGATGTCCTCCCGTAGGCAGGTATCCAGCTCAGAGAGCTCGGGAATCCGGACGTAGATTGTCCTCAAGATAGAGGAAGAATCGCCGCATTGCTCCTCCACCACCGCTATCTGATGGGTGACCGGCGGAGAGTTAATCTCCCTTTGGTCGGGTTTAAGCCCAATCTGATCATAGTCTGTAGCGACTCCCAAAGCGGCGATGCGATCCAAGAGCTCATTCAAAGAGGAGAGCTCCATTGGGTCCATCCGCTCGGTAAGCTCCGAGCCGATGTGGAGGCTGTTTTTGATGACCCGAGAAGTCATCGTCGTAGCAATGAAGCAGGCGGTCATGACGGCCGCCTAGTCGAGAGTTTGGCCTACAGCCGGGCTCCCCAGATGTGATGTTGTCCCTGACAACGAGACGAGCCATCCTTCCTTACGATGACGGCATAGTGGAACTCTCAATGAAAGCACCAATGTCGGTGTCAAAACCGGCGGATCTCGGGTAGGGGGTCCCGAACTGTGCGTCTAAGGCGGATGGTAATAGGAGGTGGGGGACACGATGTTTACCCAAGTTCGGGCCCTCTCGATGGAGGTAATACCCTACTTCCTGCTTGATTGATCTTGATGATATGAGTATTACAAGAGTTGATCTACCACGAGATCGTAGAGGCTAAACCCTAGAAGCTAGCCTATGGTATGATTGTTGTTGTTGTCCTACGGACTAAACCCTTCGGTTTATATAGACACCGGAGGGGGCTATGGTTACACAGAGTCGGTTACAAGGGAGGAGATCTACATATCCGTATTTCCAAGCTTGCCTTCCACGCCAAGGAGAGTCCCATCCGGACACGGGACGAAGTCTTCAATCTTGTATCTTCATAGTCCAACAGTGCGGCCAAAGGATATAGTCCGGCTGTCCGGAGACCCCCTAATCCAGGACTCCCTCAATGGTCAACGTTGGAACCAAATAACAATTATTCAGGTCTAAAACTAATCTCGAAGGTAGATGTAGAGGTAGCGTGCCGACCGCGATCACATCGACTTTGGAACCATTTCCCACGCACATCGTCACCTTGTCCTTAGCCAATCTTCGCTTAATCTGTAGTCCTTGTTTAGAGTTGCAAATATTAGCAACAGAACCAGTATCAAATACCCAGATGCTACTGCGAGCATTAGTAAGGTACACACCAATAACATGTATATCACATATACCTTTGTTCACCTTGCCATCCTTCTTATCCGCCAAATACAGGCAGTTCCGCTTCCAGTGACCAGCCTGCTTGCAGTAGAAGCACTCAGCATCAGGCTTAGGTCCAGACTTGGGTTTCTTCTCCTGAGAAGCAACTTGCTTGTTGTTCTTCTTGAAGTTCCCCTTCTTCTTCCCTTTGCCCTTTTCTTGAAACTGGTGGTCTTATTGACCATCAACACTTGATGCTCCTTCTTGATTTCTACCTCCGCAGCCTTTAGCATTGCGAAGAGCTCAGGAATCGTCTTATCCATCCCTTGCATGTTATAGTTCATCACGAAGCTCTTGTAGCTTGGTGGCAGTGATTGAAGAATTCTGTCAATGACGCTATCATCCGGAAGATTAACTCCCAGTTGAATCAAGTGATTGTTATACCCAGACATTTTGAGTATATGATCCCGATGAACTATTCTCCTCCATCTTGCAGTTGTAGAACTTATTGGAGACTTCATATCTCTCAATCCGGGCATTTGCTTGAAATATTAACTTCAACTCCTGGAACATCTCATATGCTCCATGACGTTCAAAACGTCGTTGAAGACCCGGTTCTAAGCCGTAAAGCATGGCGCACTGAACAATTGAGTAGTCATCATCTTTGCTCTGCCATACGTTCATAACATCTGGTGTTGCTCCTGCAGCAGGTCTGGCACCCAGTGGTGCTTCCAGGACGTAATTCTTCTGTGCAGCAATGAGGATAATCCTCAAGTTATGGACCCAGTCCGTGTAATTGCTACCATCATCTTTCAACTTTGCTTTCTCAAGGAACCCATTAAAATTCAACGGAACAACAGCACGGGCCATCTATCTACAATCAACATAGACAAGCAAAATACTATCAGGTACTAAGTTCATGATAAATTTAAGTTCAATTAATCATATTATTAAAGAACTCCCACTTAGATAGACATCCCTCTAATCCTCTAAGTGATCACGTGATCCAAATCAACTAAACCACGTCCGATCATCACGTGAGATGGAGTAGTTTCAATGGTGAACATCACTATGTTGATCATATCTACTATATGATTCACGCTCGACCTTCGGTCTCCGTGTTACGAGGCCATATCTATTATATGCTAGGCTCGTCAAGTTTAACCTGAGTATTCCGCGTGTGCAACTGTTTTGCACCCGTTGTATTTGAACGTAGAGCCTATCACACCCGATCATCACGTGGTGTCTCAGCACGAAGAACTTTCGCAACGTTGTGCTACCTCTTGAGCACTGCGTTGATTTTCCCTTGAAGAGGAAAGGGTGATGCAGCAAAGTAGCGTAAGTATTTCCCTCAGTTTTTGAGAACCAAGGTACCAATCCAGTAGGAGGCTACGCGCGAGTCCCTCGCACCTACACAAAACAAATAAATCCATGCAATCAACATGATAAGGGGTTGTCAATCCCTACACGGTCACTTACGAGAGTGAGATCTGATAGATATGATAAGATAATATTTTTGGTATTTTTATGATAAAGATGCAAAGTAAAATAAAAGGCAATGAAAATAGCTAAGTGTTGGAAGATTAATATGATGGAAAATAGACACGGGGCCATAGGTTTCACTAGTGGCTTCTCTCAAGAGAATAAGTATTTTACGGTGGGTGAACAAATTACTGTTGAGCAATTGACAGAATTGAGCATAGTTATGAGAATATCTAGGTATGATCATGTATATAGGCATCACGTCACGAGACAAGTAGACCGACTCTGCCTGCATCTACTACTATTACTCCACACATCGACCGCTATCCGGCATGCATCTAGAGTATTAAGTTCATAAGAACAGAGTAACGCTTTAAGCAAGATGACATGATGTAGAGGGATAAATTCATGCAATATGATAAAAACCCCATCTTGTTATCCTCGATGGCAACAATACAATACGTGCCTTGTTGGCCCTACTGTCACTTGGAAAGGACATCGCAAGATTGAACCCAAAGCTAAGCACTTCTCCCATTGCAAGAAAGATCAATCTAGTAGGCCAAACCAAACTGATAATTCGAAGAGACTTGCAAAGATAACCAATCATACATAAAAGAATTCAGAAGATTCAAATATTGTTCATAGATAAACTTGATCATAAACCCACAATTCATCGATCTCAACAAACACACCGCAAAAGAAGATTACATCGAATAGATCTCCACGAGAGAGGGGGAGAAAATTGTATTGAGATCTAAAAAGAGAGAAGAAGCCATCTAGCTAATAACTATGGACCCGAAGGTTTGAGGTAAACTACTCACACATCATCGGAGAGGCTATGGTGTTGATGTAGAAGCCCTCTTTGATCGATGCCCCCTCCGGCGGAGCTCCGGAACAGGCCCCAAGATGGGATCTCGTGGGTACAGAAGGTTGCGGCGGTGGAATTAGGTTTTTGGCTCCGTTTCTGATCGTTTGGGGGTACGTAGGTATATATAGGAGGAAGGAGTACGTTGGTGGAGCAATGTGGGGCCCACGAGGGTGGAGGGCGCGCCATGGGGGGTAGGCGCGCCCCCTACCTCGTGGCTTCCTCTTTGATTTCTTGATGTAGGGTCCAAGTCCTCTGGATCATGTTTGTTCCGAAAATCACGTTCCTGGAGGTTTCATTCCGTTTGGACTCCGTTTGATATTCTTTTTCTGCGAACTCTGAAATAGGCAAAAAACAGCAATTCTGGGTTGGGCTTCCGGTTAATAGGTTAGTCCCAAAAATAATATAAAAGTGAATAATAAAGCCCAATAATGTCCAAAACAGAAAATAATATAGCATGGAGCAATCAAAAATTATAGATACATTGGAGACGTATCACGGTGCATACTCAGGGAGAACACTTATACTTTGATAATTTAGTGAGGGATCGTCTTATAATGCTACCATCAATCAAAGCAAGATAAGATGCATAAAAGATAAACATCACATGCAATCAATATAAGTGATATGATATGGCCATCATCATCTTGTGCTTGTGATCTCCATCTCCGAAGCACCGTCATGATCACCATCGTCACCGGCGCGACACCTTGATCTCCATCGTAGCATCGTTGTCGTCTCGCCAATCTTATGCTTCTACGACTATCGCTACCGCTTAGTGATAAAGTAAAGCATTACAGGGCGATTGCATTGCATATAATAAAACGACAACCATATGGCTCATGCCAGTTGTCGATAACTTGGTTACAAAACATGATCATCTCATACAATAAAATTTAGCATCATGTCTTGACCATATCACATCAGAACATGCCCTGCAAAAACAAGTTAGACGTCCTCTACTTTGTTGTTGCAAATTTTACGTGGCTGCTACGGGCTTAGCAAGAACCGTTCTTACCTACGCATCAAAACCACAACGATAGTTTGTCAAGTTGGTGTTGTTTTAACCTTCTCAAGGACCAGGCATAGCCACACTCAGTTCAACTAAAGTTGGAGAAACTGACACCCGCCAGCCACCTGTGTGCAAAGCACGTCGGTAGAACCAGTTTCGCGTAAGGGTACGCGTAATGTCGGTCCGGGCCGCTTCATCCAACAATACCGCCGAACCAAAGTATGACATGCTGGTAAGCAGTATGACTTATATCACCCACAACTCACTTGTGTTCTACTCGTGCATATGACATCTACGCATAAAACCTGGCTCTGATACCACTGTTGGGGAATGTAGTAATTTCCAAAAATTTCCTACGCACATGCAAGATCATGGTGATACATAGCAACGAGAGGGGAGAGTGTTGTCCACGTACCCTCGTAGACCGAAAGCGGAAGCGTTAGCACAACACGGTTGATGTAGTCATACGTCTTCACGATTCGACCGATCAAGTACCGAACGCACGGCACCTCCGAGTTTAGCACACGTTCATCCCGATGACGTCCCTCGAACTCCGATCCAGCCGAGTGTTGAGGGAGAGTTTCGTCAGCACGACAGTGTGGTGATGATGATGATGTTCTACCGACGCAGGGCTTCGCCTAAGCACCGCTACAGTATTATCGAGGTGGACTATGGTGGAGGGGGGCACCGCACACGGCTAAAAGATCAACATATCAATTGTTGTGTCCTTGGGGTGCCCCCGTGCCCCCGTATATAAAGGAGCAAAGGGGGAGGCGGCCGGCCAGGAGGAGGCGCGCCAGGAGGAGTCCTACTCCCACCGGGAGTAGGACTCCCTCCCTTCCTTGTTGGATTAGGAGAAGGGGGGAAGGAGGAAGAGGAGAAGAAGGAAAGGGGGGCGCCGCCCCCCCCCCCTCCTTGTCCAATTCAGACTAGAGGGGGAGGGAGCGCGCGCCCTGCCCTGGCCGCCCCTCCTCTTATCCACTAAGGCCCATGTAGGCCCATTAACCCCCGGGGGGGTTCCGGTAACCCCCGGTACCTCGGTATATATCCGATAACCCCCGGAACCATTCCGGTGTCCGAATATAGTCGTCCAATATATCAATCTTCATGTCTCGACCATTTCGAGACTCCTCGTCATGTCCGTGATCACATCCGGGACTCTGAACTACCTTCGGTACATCAAAACATATAAACTCATAATATAACTGTCATCGAAACCTTAAGCATGCGGACCCTACGGGTTCGAGAACTATGTAGACATGACCTAGAATTGTTTCCGGTCAATAACCAATAGCAGAACCTGGATGCTCATATTGGCTCCTACATATTCTACGAAGCTTTTTATCGGTCAAACCGCATAACAACATACGTTGTTCCCTTTGTCATCGGTATGTTACTTGCCCGAGATTCGATCGTCGGTATCTCAATACCTAGTTCAATCTTGTAACCTGCAAGTCTCTTTACTCGTTTTGTAATACATCATCCCGCAACTAACTCATTAGTTGCAATGCTTGCAAGGCTTAAGTGATGTGCATTACCGAGTGGGCCCAGAGATACCTCTACGACAATCGGAGTGACAAATCCTAGTCTCGAAATACGCCAACCCAACAAGTACCTTCGGGGACACCTATAGAGCACCTTTATAATCACCTAGTTATGTTGTGACGTTTGGTAGCACACAAAGTGTTCCTCCGGTAAATGGGAGTTGCATAATCTCATAGTCATAGGAACATGTATAAGTCATGAAGAAAGCAATAGCAACATACTAAATGATCGAGTGCTAAGCTAACGGAATGGGTCAAGTCAATCACATCATTCTTCTAATGATGTGATCTCATTAATCAAATGACAACTCTTTGTCCATGGCTAGGAAACATAACCATCTTTGATCAACGAGCTAGTCAAGTAGAGGCATACTAGTGACACTCTGTTTGTCTATGTATTTACACATGTATCATGTTTCCGGTTAATACAATTCTAGCATGAATAATAAACATTTATCATGATATAAGGAAATAAATAATAACTTTATTATTGCCTCTAGAGCATATTTCGTTCAGATACTTCCTATTCGGCTCTTGCGGGGGTTCCGTTGGGTCACTTAGCAAAAGTTGCGGCGGACTCCGCCATAGTTTTTCGGGGGGAGAAGGGTCCCCCCTTAGAACGAATTGCGCCCCTTCAAGCCAAGGAGGTCTTGGAAGGGCGTCTCACGCCTGCTCGGGCTCGCGAGGCGGTTGTGGCCGATGAGGCAGCCCCCTCGACTCCATGCCCGACGCATAGGTCAACACCTCGGGACCTAGTCCCCGAGGAGGTCCGTGGCAGGACCCGTTCGCGGACGGCTTAGTTGCGTCGTGCCCTTAGTGCCAACTCCATAGTGGGGTCCCGGGAGGACCCCATAGGCGAGTAGTTATGCGTGAGTTATTCTGGAACCTACGGGGTTTCGGCCATGATGGCCGTCGTAGGCAGCTGATTGATTACATGCGCGATGAAACTATGGATGTGGTAGCAATTCAAGAAACGATGCGGGTGGATTTTTCTTTGGCCGAGCTCGAGCGCCTGAGCCGTCACTTATTCGCCTGGCACTGGTTGCAATCTAGTGGGGTGGCGGGACACTCCGGTGGTATCCTTTTGGGTGTGAAGGATGCTACCTTCGAGGTGGGATCCATGGATCGTGGATCCCACTTTGTTAGTATGGAGGTGTGGGAGCATGATGTTAACTTTAAGTGGGAGGTTATTGTGGTCTACGGCCCTGCCAATCATAGTCGATCTGCTGCCTTCCTGGCCGAACTCCACACCAAGATTGCCTCCGCAACACTTCCGGTCGTGGTTGGCGGGGATTTCAACCTCCTCCGCTCCGCGGAGGAGAAGAGCAACGCACGGGTTGACCTCGCAGAGATCAGTTGTTTCAACGACTGGGTTGCAAACTTAGGACTGCTGGAGTTAGACAGGGTTGGGGCGAGATACACCTGGACCAATAGACAAGTTACCCCAACCCTTAGTGTGCTTGACCGGGTATTTGTCTCTCCCGACTGGGAGTTGCAGTTCCCCCTAGCCTCTCTCCAGGCCATTACGCGCATCGGGTCTAACCACGTACCCCTTCTCTTGTCCTCTAGAGATGAGAGGCCACGCCCTCCACCGCGGTTTTGTTTCAAAACCTTTTGGCTGCGGCAGCCGGGCTTCACGGCTGCCGTCCAAGCTCACTGGGTGTCGGCTTTATCCGAACCCCATGGAGCGATGTCGATCCTAGATGAGTGGCATCACCTGTCCAAGCAGTCTAGGAAATTCATGAAGTGATGGGGTGCTAATATTGGGAGGGACCTTCATCTCCAGAAGGCTTCCCTCCTCGAGAAAATCCGTGCTCTGGACCTTCGTGCAGATATCTCAGGGATCTCTGCAGAAGAATGGGCACATAGATATAACCTGGAAGAGTCTCTCATGGATATCTACTCCAAGGAGGAAGAATTTTGGCGCCAACGCGGATCTATAAAGTGGGTGTTGTTTGGTGATGCCAACACAGCTTACTTCCAGGCTATCGCTAATGGCTGTAGGAGACGTTGCTCCATCCCCCTTTTATGGGAGGGCGGCCATCTTCTTCAGGATCCACCAGCGATTCGCGCTTTGGTGGACGACTTTTATAAGTCGTTATTTATGGGCCGCGCCAGGGGTGGTGTCGCCCTGGCCGACCATATCTGGTCGCATAACCAGCTAGTTTCCCCGGCGGAGAATGCGGTGTTAACTGCCCCATTTGATGCCGCGGAGGTGAAAGCGTTCGTCAAATCGATGAACCCGTCCTCGGCCCCAGGCCCCGATGGGCTTCCGGTCCGCTTTTTCCAGGCCTTCTGGCCGATGGTCAAGGAGATCATTCTGGACCTATTCTGGGATTTCTCTAGGGGAACATTAGACATGTCTCGGCTCAACTATGGGATCATCTCCCTGATTCCTAAAGTTCCAGGAGCTATCGACATTAGACAGTTCCGCCCTATCACCGTCCTTAATGTGATATTTTGGATTCTGACTAAGGGGTACGCCACTAGGGCGGCCCTGATCGCTCCTCAGATCCACCATCCGAATCGATCGGCCTTCACGAAAGGTAGATATATTCTTGATGGGGTCCTTGTCCTTCATGAAATCATCCATGAGGTCAAGACCAAACACCTTCGTGTGGTGTTCTTCAAGATTGACTTCCACAAAGCATATGATACCATCCATTGGTCCTTCCTTCGGGAATTGCTTAAACGTGGCTTCGATCCCCATTGGGTTGCTCGGGTGATGCAGCTAGTGACGAGCGATCGTACGGCCGTTAATATCAATGGGGAAATCGAACCTTATTTCACAACGGGACAAGGTGTTCGGTAAGGGGACCCGATTTCCCCTTTCCTTTTCAATCTTGTGGTTGATGCGTTAGCTTCGATACTAGATTTGGCCAGGCAGGTCGGCCACATTAGGGGGATTTGCCCCCATCTTGTGGCCAATGGAGGCCTGAACCATCTCCAGCATGCTGATGACACCATTATGATGGTGGAGGGTTCGGATGAGGATATTCGGAACCTCAAATTCCTCCTCCTTTGCTTTCAGGAGATGTCGGGCCTCACGATCAACTTTGCCAAAAGTGAAGTCATGGTGCTCGGATATTCCCCGTCGGAAGCCCAGCGCATTGCCAACCGCTTGAATTGTCGTTTGGGGTCCTTTCCGACCACCTACCTTGGCTTGCCGATTAGTGACAACCGTCTACTGGAGAAAGACTACCGCCCTATAGTTGCCAGGCTCCAACCGCGGATGGAGCCTTGGCAAGTGATCCTGATGAACTCCTCCCTTATTAGCCTCCTGATGTACATCATGGGATTCTATAGTTTACATGAATCCCTCCATCAGGAGGTGACCAAAATCCTCTCCCGGTTTTTCTGGGCTGGCGAGAACAATAAACACAAATACCACATGGTGAAGTGGTCTGAGATCTATAAGCCTAAAGACCAGGGTGGTCTT
Source organism: Aegilops longissima (assembly GCA_021605205.1). Taxonomy (NCBI): domain Eukaryota; kingdom Viridiplantae; phylum Streptophyta; class Magnoliopsida; order Poales; family Poaceae; genus Aegilops; species Aegilops longissima. The sequence goes on from CM038676.1 coordinate 513,908,571, forward strand.
GGGGTCATCTCATCCAAGAGGATGAATATTGCCCTCCTCTCCAAATGGCTCTGGCGGATCCAGACTTAGGAGGGCGGTCTCTGGCTAGAGATTATTCGCGCTAAGTACCTTCATGGTCAACCACTGGCTTTTGCCTCTAGATCAGGCGGGTGCCAATTCTGGCAATCGGTGATCCGTCTAATGCCTGTCCTGCGCATTGGAACCTCCATTACTGTTGGCTCCGGTTCTGGTACCCTTTTTTGGCTAGATAGGTGAGCTGGGCCCCGCTCATTTGCGGAGCGCTTCCCCTCACTATTCTCGTTCTGCACCCGCTGGTGTCTACTACGCAACCTTCTTCTTGTAGACATTGTTGGGCCTCCAAGTGCATAGGTTTGTAGGACAGTAGCAAATTTCCCCCAAGTGGATGACCTAAGGTTTATCAATCCGTGGGAGGCGTAGGATGAAGATGGTCTCTCTCAAACAACCCTGCAACCAAATAACAAAGAGTCTCTTGTGTCCCCAACACACCCAATACAATGGTAAATTGTATAGGTGCACTAGTTCGGCGAAGAGATGGTGATACAAGTGCAATATGGATGGTAGATATAGGTTTTTGTAATCTGAAAATATAAAAACAGCAAGGTAACAAGTGGTAAAAGTGAGCATAAACGGTATTGCAATGCTAGGAAACAAGACCTAGGGTTCATACTTTCACTAGTGCAAGTTCTCTCAACAATAATAAGATAATTGGATCATATAACTATCCCTCAACATGCAACAAAGAGTCACTCCAAAGTCACTAATAGAGGAGAACAAATGAAGAGATTATGGTAGGGTACGAAACCACCTCAAAGTTATTCTTTCCAATCAATCCATTGGGCTATTCCTATAAGTGTCACAAACAGCCCTAGAGTTCGTACTAGAATAACACCTTAAGACACAAATCAACCAAAACCCTAATGTCACCTAGATACTCCAATTTCACCTCAAGTATCCGTGGGTATGATTATACGATATGCATCACACAATCTCAGATCCATCATAAGAAATAATAGGAGAATATTGGGAAGTCTCTTCCCTTTCGTTAGCATTCTCTTCATCTTCTATTTTGTTTTCTTTTCTTTATGTAATTAGCAATATAAGGATTTTCAATGCAATTCACCGCACAATACATATAAATTTCCTCTAGACCAAAATCAAGAAATTTATCAAGATTAAATTTTGGAATACCCTCAGTTATACGTTTCATTTCTTCATAACCCAAAAGAAGACTAAGCTCTTTATGATGCTCAAGGGTAATCAAGTTATCACAATTTTTGGACACGACTTGATCATGAAACAAATAGCATTGGAGCTTTAAATGACCATGTTCATTGCAAAGTTCACAAGGATGGCAATAAATATTGAATCTTTCAGTGCAAACATCTATCCTTTCTTGCAACAATTTAGTTTCTAAGTACTTATGCCTCTTGCAATATCTATCTTCCCTATTTGGTGTGTACTTACAAACCCAATGCACTCCACAAAAATTGACATGTTTATAAGAGATATTTTCATCATGACTAGTGCAATCATCATTAGTACCATGGATATTCAAGGAGTTCATACTAACAACATTGCAATCATGCTCATCATTCAAAGATTTAGTGCCAAACATTTTAATGCATTCTTCTTCTAACACGCTGGCACAATTTTCCTTTCCATCATACTCACGAAAGATATTAAAAAGATGAAGCGTACGAGACAAACTCAATTCCATTTTTTTGTAATTTTCTTTTATAGACTAAACTAGTGATAAAACAAGAAACAAAAAGATTCGATTGCAAGATCTAAAGATATACCTTCAATCACTAACCTCCCCGGCAACGGCGCCAGAAAAGAGCTTGATGTCTACTACGCAACCTTCTTCTTATAGACGTTGTTGGGCCTCCAAGTGCAGAGGTTTGTAGGACAGTAGCAAATTTCCCTCAAGTGGATGACCTAAGGTTTATCAATCCGTGGGAGGTATAGGATGAAGATGGTCTCTCTCAAACAACCCTGCAACCAAATAACAAAGAGTCTCTTGTGTCCCCAACACACCCAATACAATGGTAAATTGTATAGGTGCACTAGTTCGGCGAAGAGATGGTGATACAAGTACAATATGGATGGTAGATATAGGTTTTTGTAATATGAAAATATAAAAACAGCAAGGTAACAAGTGGTAAAAGTGAGCGTAAACGGTATTGCAATGCTAGGAAACAAGACCTAGGGTTCATACTTTCACTAGTGCAAGTTCTCTCAACAATAATAAGATAATTGGATCATATAACTATCCCTCAACATGCAACAAAGAATCACTCCAAAGTCACTAATAGCGGAGAACAAATGAAGAGATTATGGCAGGGTACGAAACCACCTCAAAGTTATTCTTTCCAATCAATCCATTGGGCTATTCCTATAAGTGTCACAAACTGCCCTAGAGTTCGTACTAGAATAACACCTTAAGACACAAATCAACCAAAACCCTAATGTCACCTAGATACTCCAATGTCACCTCAAGTATCCGTAGGTATGATTATATGATATGCATCACACAATCTCAGATTCATCTATTCAAACCAACACAAAGTACTTCAAAGAGTGCCCCAAAGTTTCTACCGGAGAATCAAGACGCAAACGTGTGCCAACCCCTATGCATAGGTTCATGGGCGGAACCCGCAGGTTGATCACCAAAACATACATCAAGTGAATCACGTGATATCCCATTGTCACCACAGATACGCACGGCCAGACATACATCAAGTGTTCTCAAGTCATTAAAGACTCAATCCAATAAGATTACTTCAAAGGAAAAACTCAATCCATTACAAGAGAGTAGAGGGGGAGAAGCAACATAAGATCCAACTATAATAGCAAAGCTCGCGATACATCAAGATCGAATCACCTCAAGAACACGAGAGAGAGAGAGAGATCAAACACATAGCTCTTGGTACATACCCTCAGCCCGAGGGTGAACTACTCCCTCCTCGTCATGGAGAGCGCCGGATGATGAAGATGGCCACGGTGAGGTTCCCCCCTCAGGTGGTGCTTGAACAGGTCCCGATTGGGTTTTGGTGGCTATAGAGGCTTGCGGCGGCGGAACTCCCGATCTATTTTGTTCCCTGATCGTTTTAGGGTATATGGGTATATATAGGAGGAAGAAGTACGTCAGGGGAGCCACGAGGGGCCCACGAGGGTGGAGGGCGCGCCCCCCTGCCTCGTGCCTTCCTCGTTGCTTCCTTGACGTGGACTCCAAGTCTCCCGGGTTGCTTTCCTTCCAAAAATAACTTCTCCAGAAGGTTTCATTCCGTTTCGACTCCGTTTGATATTCCTTTTCTTGAAATATCAAACAAGGGAAAAACAGAACTGCATTGGGCTCGGGTCAATAGGTTAGTCCCAAAATAATATAAAAGTGCATAATAAAGCCCATAAAACATCCAAGATGGATAATATAATAGCATGAATACTTCATAAATTATAGATACGTTGGAGATGTATCACCCGCCCACTCCTATCGGTAGCGGTAGCCTTAGCGGACTTGGGGGTTGTTGCCTTCCGCCGTACCTTCGGGGCGGGGGAACGCGAACAATGGGATGAGCTAGTCGAATGTATTGCACTCCGCTCCCCCTCCCTCGAGCCGGATACGCTATCTTGGCATCTTGAGCCCAATGGCCGCTTCTCGACTAGGTCCCTTTATCAGGCGATTGTACCCACTCCGGGACCGATGGAATTATCCATACTTTGGGAAATCAAACTCCCTCTGAAAATCCGCATATTCCTATGGCAGTGGGTTCGAGGCCGGCTACCCTCGGGCACGGAGGTCCGCAAGCGTAGCGGTCCTGGGGATGGCCTCTGCCCCCTTTGTTTGGTGCCGGAAGATTGCAACCACATTTTCTTCGATGCCCTGTAGCTCAATTCCTATGGAGTTGCTTTCGGGAGGTCGTGGGTGGCAACTGGTGCCACGATAACCTCCCGGACCTGTTTGGGGAGGCCTTTAGGCTCCCTAGCCCCCGAAAAGCCGTCACTTGGGTGGCTTTGGGGACCCTTGCTTGGACCATGTGGTGTATCTGCAATAAGCTTGTCATCGAGCGTGTGATTCCCAACCGTGCGACTGACACTATCTATAAAATGTGTGGCTTCTTACAGCTCTGGAGACCGCTTAGCAAGCGGCGCGATCCGGACATCCTTGACAACATCATTGCAGGCCTTCGATCCTCGGCAGTAGCCTTCTCGCCAAGCACCACCTCCACCGCCACCCCCACCCGAGCCGGATTAGCTCTCTTTTTCTTCTTTTTGGGGCTTGTTCCGCTGTGCCCCCAGCATGACTTGATGACTTGATTGGTACTTGTACTATTGTGTGGGATGCTTCATCGGTTGCTTTATAATATAAAGCGGGGGGAAACCCTTTTTCGGACGAGCGATCGACCCACCGAACGAGTCGTTCGGTACCAGCGATCATCCCACCGTATGATTTTGTTCGATAGGGAAACACCACAGCCCAAACACTCTGCCCATCGGCCCCTAGATGCATTTTCCCTGTAAAAATAAAGACCAGTAAAAGAAAAGGCCCAGATTTATACTACGTTTGCCATGTCCACAAAAATAAGAAATGGGCTTTATTAGTCATAGCAAAATTTGGGCTTTATAAAAATACATTTTTCATATTTGTGCAAAATAAGTCCTCAAGATATGCAGGTGGTTTTTTTTTTGCGGAAAGCTTTTGATAATTCATTTTCAATCATAGCAGTACAACAAATATCAAATAGAATAGAAATTATGTCCACCGTAGACTACCTAGCAACGACAATAAGCACTGAAGCGGTTCGAAGGCGCGCTGCCGTCATCGCCCCTCCCTCGCCAGAGCCAAGTAAAGAGAGGAGTAGATCGGAAGTATCCCACCTCAAGACACACGAATATAGACGAACGAAGACCGGATCTGAGCAAATCCAGTAAAGATAACCTGGCAATACCTGCGAGATCTAGCAGAGACATAACTCCACAAATCCTCTGACGATGTTGAACGAAGCACCAGGACAAGGGCTATGTGAGGAGAACTTTTTTTTCCATCTTAAGCCTTCGGGGAGCCGTTGCCGTCTTGCCTACTTGTGTAGGACACAAACCCTAACAAAACTCAAAAAAAAATTCTAAAAATGGAATCCTCCCGTCGGCAAGGGTCGAGATCCACCACGCCCCATGACCCTAAGGCCATAAGAGAGGAGGGCAAATCAGTGACATCATTGATGGGAAGCAGAAACCCTAGTGCCCTGTTCCCTTGGGAGGAGAGGCGCGCGTTCTCTCTTACAACCCTAAGATATACATGTGTTAAAAAGGTGTAAACCCAATTTTTCTGAATTGTAAGTAATTAATATTTTTTATCATCAAAACTATAATCCTCCAACAATGGCCATATTGTTTACAATTCGAGGCAAAATAAAGTCAAGGGCATTAGTGTCCCAAGACTCAGATAAGCTAACTCTAATACAATGTTTTGCTAGACTATCATCAACAAGATTTGCTTCCCTACAACAATGAACATAATCAACGCTTGAAAACTCCAGCGCCAGGAGAGGAGCATCTTTAATGATCGGCGTGTCCAGACTCATATATCCCTTCAGATTCGAAATTGCATCCAAGGCGTTCCTACTGTCTGATTTGATGACAACTTTAGTGTAGCTGATGTTAGCCACTGGATTCGAAATGCATAACCAATGTTTCAGCATAAAATGACACGTTAATGTTGATTTTAACATGCCCTCCATTCGGTTTCTTCCACACATGCTCAGATTTTCGGATAAGCTGGTTCGGTGTATTGTGCAAAAAAAGGGCAGTGCTAGGCGCCGGCGCACCGGCCGAACCGTTCGGCCGGTCGACCCCCAGCCGCCCGATGCAACGACACCCAGCCGTTCGATCTGCTCGTGTTGACTTCCCCCATCTCCTTCTTCCTCCCCGCGCGCAGCCCTTGTCGTCTAGACGTCCTCCCGTCCGCCGGCCACCACCCCCTCGCCTGGACCTCCTCCCTCCGCCGCCCCATGCTACTGGATGTGCTCGTCGTAGGTCGTCGTCCTCGTCGCTGCCGGTCCAGCAGGAAGCCGTCACTCCCCTTGTAGCAAAAAACGACGCCCCCTTGAAGCACGCCGACGCTCGCTGTCGTTGCGGCACCTAGCAACCGCCAGTCTTACCACACCCCGTCATTGCAATGTCGTGCCCCCGACCGCAGCTCTCAACGCCGCCGCTGTCACCATTGGCACGCCGGTTGAAGCTTTTTTATCACACCGGTTGAAGCTTTTTCCATGCCGGTTGAAGCTTTTTTCGCAGATTGAAGCTTTTCATCATGTCGATTGAAGCTTTTTCCAACTACGATTGAAGCTTATTTTGTAAACGCTTGCAACTTTTTTCATTTTGCAGTGCCCCGTTGAAACTTTGTATGTTTTTCGGTTGAATCTTTTTTCACCTAAGGTTGAAGCTTTTTTCTTAACGGTTGCAGCTTTTTCAGTTGATAGTGGCTGGTTGAAGCTTCCCTTGTTGATTGTTGAAGCTTTTCTATATAGGCTTGAAGCTTTTTTGTCAATTGTTGTAACACTCGTATAGGTGGTTGTAGCTTTTTTGTCTCTGGATCCAATTTTCTACTCTTCGGTTGTAGCTTTCACCAAAGCCGGTTGTAGCTTTCACCAAAGCCGGTTGTAGCTTCCGAAGTTGCCGGTTGTAGCACTGCCCTAGTCTCGTTTGACAGCCGCCGTTTGGTTGAAGCAAAAAAAATGTCGTTCGAGCGTCGTCGCCGGCTGCAGAAGCCCGACAAAGAAAGCTTGGAGTAGTAGCAGGGGTGGCCCGTGCAACAGCGGTGGTGAGGGCGTGCAAAACCGTGGTTCTGGTGGCAAGGTAGAGATAGAGGAGGGGGAGAGGTCAAGCTCGAGGGTGCCCGCGTCCATGGCTGGGACCAGGCCATGGAGATGCAAAAAAGAAAGGAGACGGGCTGAGGAGGAAGACAGCCAGGAGGGGATAAGGTGGGCCTAAGGGAGACGAGCGCGCTGGGCCACAGGATCGCTCTTTCATCGAACGCGTCGCGCGCGACCGGCGCAACGGTTCGGCCGGTGCGCCGTCTATTAACGTTTCCAAAAAAACACTCTTCATAATTATGTATACATATATCTACTGTAATATCATTCGTCATGATAAAAGGAAACTTTTCATGTGAAATTCGGAAATAATTCTAGTTAATAGCTGCATGTGTCAAAGTGCTAACAAACCAAATAATTCCATGCATGGCGGGGATTTGTAGCTTAACCACGGATGATATACCCCCAAAAAATCACAGATAGTATCAATTTAATAATACCATTGCAATTTTTTATTTACTTCAGTGGTTCAATGATGATCCTTTTTGAATCAAGAGCGACGAGGTTAGCCCCGGCCGAACGGCATTACCCATACATGTTGCCTATATAAGCAAGCCTGCCGCGCTCCCTCGCCGTGGTCGACGAGGTGGTGCTCAATGGCAATGGCAATGGCAATGGCGCCTGTAGCACTTGCACTCTGCTTATGTACCGCCGTCTTCCTCTCCACTCCAACACCTGCCCAATCCTACACCGGCGACCCATCCTCCCGTCCCAGCCCGACCCCCGCAGCGGCAGAGCCGACGTCTTCCTCGGAGTATACGACGTACATCATCCTGCTCAAGCCTCGAGCGGACGCCCAGGTCATGGACGATGAAGCGCGCCAGGGCTGGTACCGGTCCTTCCTCCCCGACGACTTGACCGCCCACGGCGAGCCGCGGCTCCTCCACTCGTACAACACCATTTTCCACGGATTCGCCGCCTTGCTGACGGAGGAGGAGCTGGACGCCGCATCCAGGAAACCCGGCTTCGGGCGCTGGTTCCCGGACGAGATGATGTACCCCACGACGACCCGCTCGCCCGAGTTCCTCGGCCTGAGCAAGGACGCCGGCTTGTGGCCGAAATCTAGCTACGGCAAAGGGATCGTCATCGGGGTGATAGACTCCGGCATCGAGTCGAACCATCCCTCGTTCGACGACGCCGGCATGTCGCCGCCGCCCGCCAGGTGGAAGGGCACGTGCAAGGGCATGGTCAGGCCCGTCCGGTGCAACAACAAGCTCATTGGCGTCAGGTCCTTCGTGGACTACAACCCCGCCGATGAGACCGGCCACGGCACGCACGTGGCGTCGATTGCGGCGGGCAACTTCGTCGCCAACGCCTCGTCTTCCCACGGACAGGCCGCCGGGACGGCCGCCGGGATCGCCCCCGGCGCACACGTGGCCATGTACAAGGCCTGCAGACCTAGTGGGTGCCTCCGCTCGAACTTAATTCGTGCGATTGACACGGCGGTGAGCGATGGGGTCGATGTGATCAACATCTCCCTCGGCCGTAAACCGGGACTACCACTCAGCAGGGACGTTGTGGCCATTGGCGCATTCCGCGCGGTGGCCAAGGGCGTCGTCTTCGTGACTTCTGCTGGCAACGACGGCCCCGACCCGTCCACCGTCAAGAACGACTCGCCGTGGGAGATCACGGTGGCTGCCGGGTCGGTGGACCGGAGGCTCGCCGCCGACCTTGTGCTGGAGTCGGGCGACCTGCTGGTGGAAGGAGAGGCGCTGGTGCAGGGGGCCAACTCGACCGCCTACCAACCCCTCCACTACCCCGGCGACGGTAACCTGTGCAAGAAGGTGAGCGCCGACCGCACGAGGGGCCACATCGTGATATGCGAGGATGCGTTGGTTAACGTTGACGCTCAGGCCCGCATCATCAAAAATCTCTACGACAATGGCGCGGCTCAAGTCGTGCTCATCGGTCCGGAGAAAGCTGGTTTCACCTTGGGCTTCAGGGAGTACGGCTCCTCCGTCGTGCAGGAGCCCGCCGCCGTCGGCCGCAAGCTCAAGGACTACAGCAAGTACCCGGATTCCGCGGCGCAGGTGTTATTCAAGGGCACGCAGCTCGGCGTCGGCCCATCGCCCACGGTCATCTACTTCTCCGGCCGTGGCCCGAGCCGCGGCAACCCACACATTTTGAAGCCCGACATCCTGGCGCCGGGGCTCAACATCCTCGCCGCCGCCACGGCGAGCCCAGACCGGGGGCCTTTCAGGTTCAAGTCCGGGACGTCGATGGCGGCGCCTCACATCAGCGGAGTCGTCGCTCTTCTCAAGAGCATGCACCCGGACTGGTCGCCGGCGGCCATCAGGTCAGCCATAATCACCACGGCCGATGACGTGGACAACGAGGGCAGCCGGATCATGAACGAGAAGCACGAGCCGGCGAGCGCCTTCGCTGTAGGCGCGGGGCACGTCAACGCCACGCGGGCCGTCGACCCGGGGTTGGTCTATGACCTGGAGGTCAGAGACTACGCCGGGTACATTTGCCATCTTTTCGCCAAGCTCGACGATGATGACGACGACTACGCCGTGCAAGACATCATCCAGGACTTGAACTTGAATTGCAAGACCGTGCCCCCTCTGTCGGACGTCGACCTCAACTACCCAAGCATCGTGGTGCCGGCCAACACCACAGTGCGGCGGACGCTGACGAACGTGGGGCCGGCGGGGGAGTACACGGCCAGGTTGCACACACGCAAGATCGTGTTCCATGACGTTGGGGTGGATGTCTCGCCCGAGTCGCTGTCCTTCTCGCGGCCCGGGGAGAAGCTCACCTTCCAAGTAAGCCATCATGGGCCGGAGCTTGCAGAAGGATTCTTGATCTGGGAGTCGGATACGCACACGGTCCAAAGCCCACTCGTTGTCGTGCGTTCGTGAGCGGAAGTTAGACAGATGGAATGTAAGAGATGTGCCACTCCACTGTACTACTACTGCTGCTAGCTTTGCATTGCTTACACGACCAGAATAAAAGAATCCTTTAAATTATTTCTTTTAAAGAAGTCGATTTGGTGGCCGAAATTTTGAAAAATTTAAAATTTAAACTTCACAGTTTCAAAAAAATCTAAAAATATGGACTCTTCTTTTTTCCTGTTATGTGCGTTTTGTTTTTCTAAATCAGATTGCAACATAAGTTTACCCACGGGCAGCATTCCATGATTATACGATCTATATGAAGCTAGGAAAAGTTACCATTCTATTAGCAGCAGGCTGGTTTTCCACCTTAATTTGTACTAGTTCTTAGGCTGTTTCTAGTTTATCTCTGCATCATGACTTATTGACGCAATGGATCACCGACTGTTTCTATATAATGGCGTCAACTTTGGATCCATATTTTCTGATGAATATTTCAGTCATCCAATCTAAAATACATGCATTCTATGTACAATAGTTCTACCATGAATTCTGGTTTACATCGCATATGACCGATTTTTTGAGAAAAATGGTATGCTCTACAGCACATACCTGATAACCTATATCAAATTAACATAAATGCTAGTGAGACGGCCGTTTTCTAGTTATGCAGAACCATTTACCATCATCAGCATCCAAATATCCAATGAAGCATATCCCAGATTTCATGAATACAAAGTCAAACATGTCAGAACTAAACACTTCAGGGCATTAACATTTTACAAAGAACATAAGCACAATCTCTTGCAACTCGCAAGTAACGATTTCTGATAGGTGTGCACCTACACTTGTCCGAAATATTTAAGATCATCAGTCCTTTTAAAGAGAATTACATCAGACAAAAAAATAAGCCCAAATTGTCATAGAATTCCCCAAAAAATAAGAGCTCTTGCCTTACAGGTGCCACCTTCGACTCAATCTTTGTCGTGTCGGCAACAATGGTCGTACTAGGAGGGCGTAGCTGAGATAAAATAAATAAAAAGAGAAAATTGGCCCTTTGCCAGCAGCTAGATTTTTTAACGTGGCTTTTTTTAGAGCTCAGTCCATTAATTAAGAAGTACTCCCTCCGTCCCATAATGTAAGACCTTTTTTTGACACTACACTCTAGTGTTGAAAAAATGTTCATGCTTCGTTCCCCATCAATTATGATTTTTAAAATTTTAGAAACACGAATTAAGGACTCAACAAAATCGTACTCCGTCTGTTCTTTTTTCCCACATATAAGTTTGTATTAAGTCAAATTTCATCAAGTTTGACGAAGATTGTAGGAAAAATTATATTAACATTCGCAACATCAAATCATTATTATTAGATGCATCATGGAAGTTACTTTACATTGTCTATCTTTAGTATTGTAGATGTTGAAGTTTTTAATATAAATTTGGTTAAATTTTACAAAGTTTGATAAATTTTATAAGTGGAGTAAAATGAATTGGACGGAGTACTTGTGAACGCATCTCCAGACGTGATATGGGAATTTTTTCTGTCTTTGAGATCACGTGGGCCTAAGGTGACGACATGGACTTTGCATATATGGACATTTGCTCATGGCGAGCAAGTGATTGCCCGCTATACACGCCCTTTCTTTTATTGGATCACCGGGGGTGTGTAATGGGCTACAAATTCACTCAGTTTGGGCCTTCAACATTGTACCATGTAAATGTATTTGTTGGCATGCAGAGACGGAGTTCCCTGAATTGAAGTTTGCTACGTGAGGTAATGAAGGATGAATGCGAACGATTGTAGTATTATGTCCGAAAGTATTTATATTTGTAAGTGTTAGATGAGTGGCGAGTGAAAATGTAAGGATAATCATAATTGATACACGATACTCCGTGCATTGGCAATCATCATATGGAACACAATGTCTGAGTTCCGGCCACTGCCCAAAATTCCTGAAATTCAAAACACCGGGGTGGAATGGCTATTGCATTCTATAAATGTCCTTCAGGAAACTGAAAGAGCCATGTTGCTTATGGTTTTATGGATATGCTGGTATGTTCGTAATGAAACAGTCCATGATAAAATCCCACAAGTCAACCACCCGTCCAAGTCTCATGTAGGTTCCTGTGTAGCTATCTGGTTTTACTCCATTATGTTTCACAGAACTCAAACATGGACATTGTTAAAGGCAAAGGCATATTGCATCTTCCTGTCATGCCAAAGTGAGTAGATCGGCCTACCCGCAAAAAAAAGGCAAGGAGATCGGCCTATGCCTTGCTTTGTTGAAAATCTTCCCTGGGTAGCTCCAGGGCCGGCAAAACTAAACATGGGTGGATCCTTTGATACATCTTCTGGTACTGCAATCATGATGGTGAAATCTTGTCTAGCTCCGGAAGATTTATACACGTTTGCCCCTCGACCCTTGAAGCAGATAGGCCTGTCGATGAGGGGGAGCGAGATGAGCGATCGCACAGGGCCCCCAAAATCGTGGGGCCCCCATCGAGAGAAAATCAGGAAAGATCGCTTCCTTAGATGCCGCTGAAAAATCGCTAAAAAGACCAGGTATCCAACCGTCGTATGTGTACGTGAGCTGTTTACTAGGCTGCGATATGATAGAAGGTCAGAGGCCCAAAATAATACTAGCACAGAAGTTTGGAGGCCCAATGGCACGATCGGAACAGGCAGTGAACTGGCGTCTGGGTCTCGCGACCGGCGATCGGCGAAGCACCAAACCCTTGCCCTGCGCGAGGCCCTAGTAGTCGTGCCGGCGCCGGCAGTTGCCTCCGATCCAATCCCACTGTTGATCGTCTTCCTGCCGGCTGCCGTGAAGATGCAGCAATCACAGAACGCGGCTCCGTCAGTTCGTTGCTTCAATCAGGACTGAGGAACACATCTACACCAGACTACGAACTGGTTTTTACCTCCAAGAGCAAGGTTCTTTTTAAAATTTATTTTCTTTGTATTTGAATGATCTAATCATCTAGCGATCGTTACTATTTGAAACTAATTAGATTCTGTTTGATCAAATGATCGATGATCACTAATAATTTCTTAGGTTTTGTTTACTAGCTAGACGAGTGCTCCTTTTTGGTAGAACATGAGGTTCGTTTATTGCTTTGCTATCGTTTAGCTTTTTAGCATTAGTATTAATATTTGATATATGCCTAAATAAGGTACAAAAAAACATACATGGAAATATATAATAAAATGGGAGTATGCTTTACGGATATTGATTTTTCTCTTATGTGAATTATTCGAAATTTTGGGCCACATTTTGGTTTTCGCCCGGGGCCCCGAATTCCTGGAGACGGCCCTGAGCAGAAGCAACAACCTGCATGAAAGGCATGATATCTTCCCTACAATGGTGCAGAGCCCCAATGATTGTTAAATCAGACGGTCTTGAGTTGCTGAAAATGTTTAGCAACGAGGAAAGGAACCGATCAGCTTTAGCTAATCGGTGAGATTTTACATCTCAAAAAAGCTGAAAGAGATACTCTTAAAAGCATAAGCCAGAAAAATTGTAGTGATTACTCCCTCCGTCCGAGAATACTTGTCATTGAAATGGATGAAAATAAATGTATCTAGAACTAAAATACATATTGTCATAACATCTTATATTATGAGACGGAGGAAATAGAAAGGAACAAGGTTGCAGCAAACTAAGTCACACGCAAGAACAACTTCACAACTTAATCTAGATACACCCATTTCAATGACAAGTATTTCCGGACGAAGGGAGTACATGGCGAAGTTTGGACGTATTGAGCGCCGAACAGTTGTTTGGCTCCACTCAGGACGGCTAGTTTGGTTCTTGTCCTGGGGCTACACCTGGAGAAAAGTAATGCCTGAATACAGCCTGAGAATTTGCCAGTTTCTGCCTGGCCAGGCGCGCATGCAAGCATAGTGTTTGGTTTGAGTAATTGACCTGGAGAACGTGCTACATAGCAAGACATGCTAGCATCTGACACACAGTCCAATTAATATATGTATTTGGTCCAGGCAGCCTAGAAGGATGCCTGGAGCCAGGCTGATCCTCCTGCCTAGGCTAAGTATATGATTTTATTTGAGTTCTTTAGTCGGGCCAGGCTATGAGAAGTCCAAGCCAGGCAACCATTCTTAACTACCAGGCATGCTTCAGGCACAGGCCAGGCCAAGCACCAAGAGCTGTAGAAGCCAACCAAACAGACTCGCGTGATTTAGAACAGTTGTCTCGTGCAGATAGTAACATAACTTCCTAAGTAATACAAATTTCTTACTCCAAGAAAACCGTGCATGGTTCGAATATATACTGGAAATGGATTCACATTTCCTGATCTTTGCAAACTCCTAGACCCATCTGAAATCTCACGTAGTTAAGGACAGTACGGACATGCTGCATAGATGGGATGTAAGCGAAAATGCTAAATGGAGGCCGAATTTTGGAAAAATTTGTAATTCATGATTTTACATTTCATTTTTCTAAATACAAATATGCCCAGAGATATAATGTACATACATTAAAATGACAGCTAGACACGAAAAGATAAATCTATAACTTTTCAGCACTTGAACTGTTCATTTTTGTGCAGTTTGCAATTGGAAGGTATTTTTTACAAAATTCTACACACATATAGGAGTACATTACATCATTGTATATTTTTCAGAACCTTTTGAAACTGAGATGTATAAAATTTGAATTTTTCAAAATTTCAGCCACCAAAACACCTTCTTTAAAATAAGTAAATAACAGATTCTTTTATTCTGATCGTGTAAGCAATGCAAAGCTAGTAGTAGGAGTAGTACAGTGGAGTAGCACATCTCTTGTGTTCCGATATGTCTAGCTTCCGCTCACGAACGCACGACAACGAGTGGGCTTTGGACCGTGTGCGTATTCGACTCCCAGATCAAGAATCCTTCTGCGACCTCGGACCCATGATGGCTTACTTGGAAGGTGAGCTTCTCCCCGGGCCGCGAGAAGGACAACGACTTGGGCGAGAAATCCACCCCCACGTCATGGGCCATGGACAACCTGCCCGTGTACTGCTCCGCTGGCCCCACGTTCGTCAGCATCCGCCGCACCGTGGTGTTCGCCGGCACCACGATGCTCGGGTAGTTGAGGTCGACGTCCGACAGACGGGGCACGTTCCTGCAATTCAAGTTCAGGTCCTGGAGGATGTCTTGCACGGCGTAGTCGTCGTCGTCGTCGAGCCTGGCCCTGGCGAAATGATGGCAGACGTACCCGGCGTAGTCTCTGACCTCCAGTTCATAGACCAGCCCCGGGTCAACGGCCCGCGTGGGGTTGACGTGCCCCGCGCCTACAGCGAATGCGCTCGCCGGCTCGTGCTTCTCGTTCATGATCGGCTTGCCGTCGTTGTCCAGCTCATCGGCCGTGGTCATTATGGCGGACCTGATGGCCATCGGCGACCAGTCCGGGTGCACGCTCTTGAGAAGGGCAACCACGCCGCTGATGTGCGGCACCGCCATCGACGTCCCGGACTTGAATCTGAAAGGCCCCCGGTCTGGACTCTCCGTGGCTGCGGCGAGGATGTTGAGCCCCGGCGCCAGGATGTCGGGCTTCAGGATGCGTGGGTTGCCGCGGCTCGGGCCTCGGCTGGAGAAGTAGGCGACCGTGGGCGACTGGCCGACGCCGAGCTGCGTGCCCTTGAAGAACACCTGCGCCGCGGAATCCGGGTACTGGCTGTAGTCTTTGAGCTTGTGGCCGACGGCGGCGGGTTCCTGCACGACGGAGGACCCGTACTCCCTGAAGCCCAAGGTGAAACCGGCTTTCTCCTGACCGATCAGCACGACCTGAGCCGCGCCATTGTCGTAGAGATTTTTGATGATGCGGGCCTGAACGTCAACCTTAACCATGGCATCATCGCATATCACGATGTGGCCCCTCGTGCGCTCAAGGCTCACCTTCTTGCACAGGTTACCCTCGCCGGGGTAGTGGAGGGGTTGGTAAGCGGTCGAGTTGGGCCCCTGTACCAGTGCCTCTCCTTCGACCAGGTCGCCCGACTCGAGCAAAAGGCCGGCGGCGAGCTTCCGGTCAACCGACCCGGCGGCCACCGTGATCTCCCACGGCGTGTCGTTGTTGACAGTGGACGGGTCGGGGCCGTCGTTGCCAGCAGAAGTCACGACGACGACGCCCTTGGCCACCGCGCGGAATGCGCCAATGGCCACAACGTCCTTGTCGAGCGGTACTCCCGACTCACGGACGAGGGAGATGTTGATCACATCGACCCCATCGCCCACCGCCGTGTCAATCGCGTGAACTACGTTCGAACGAAGGCACCCAGTGGGTCTGCAGGCCTTGTACATGGCCAAGTGTGCGCCGGGAGCGATCCCGGCGGCCGTCCCAGCGGCCTGTCCGTGGGACGACGAGGCATTGGCGACGAAGTTGCCCGCCGCAATCGACGCCACGTGCGTGCCGTGGCCGGTCTCATCGTCAGGGCTGTAGTCCACGAAGGACCTGACGCCAATAAGCTTGTTGTTGCACCGGACGGGCCTGACCAAGCCCGTGCACGTGCCCTTCCACCTGGCGGGTGGCGGCGCCATGCCGGCGTCATCGAACGAGGGATGGCGCGACTCGATGCCGGAGTCGATCACCCCGATGATGATCCCTTTGCCGTAGCTAGATTTGGGCCACAAGCCGGCGTCCTTGCTCAGGCCGAGGAACTCGGGCGAGCGGGTCGTCGCGGGGTACATCATCTCGTCCGGGAACCAGCGCCCGAAGCCGGGTTTCCTGGACGCGGCCTGCAGCTCCTCCTCCGTCAGCAAGGCGGCGAACCCGTGGAAGATGGTCTTGTACGAGTGGACGAGCCGCGGCTCGCCGTGGGCGGTCACGTCGTCGGGGAGGAAGGACCGGTACCAGCCCTGGCGAGCTTCGTCGTCCATGACCTGGGCGTCCGCTCGAGGCTTGAGCAGGATGATGTACGTCTTGTACTCCGACGACGACGTCGGCTCTGTTGCTGCAGGGCTCGGGCTGGGAGGGGAGGATTGGGCGGGTGGTGGAGTGGAGAGGAGGACGGTGGTACACAGGCAGAGTGCAAGTGCTACGGGCGCCATTGCCATTGCCATTGAGCACCACCACGTCGACTACGGCGAGGGAGCGCGGCAGGCTTGCTTATATAGGCAACATGTATGGGTAATGGCGCTCTTGATTCAAAAACAAAGAAAATATGCCATATATAGCATCATTAAAACACGGAAGAAAATAATAAAGTTGCGATGGTATTATTGAGTTGATCTTCAAAAATGGTATTATTGAGTTGATCCTCAAAAATGGTATTATTGAGTTGATACTATCCGTGATTTTTTTGGGGGTTTGTTATCTGTGTTTCTTATTTTCGGTAAGCTACAATCCCGCCATGCATGGAACTACTATTTGATTTGTTAGCACTTGACACGTGCAGCTATTAACAATAAATTATTTCCGAATTTCATATGTAAAGTTTCCTTTTATTATGACGATATCTCTTCGCTATAAAATCCGTGCCTGGAGATCAACGGTATAGACGACGTTAGGACTGAAATCCTTAAAATCTGACGTTCGTTTCTTATCGTTTCCGTATATAAAATCATATAAGCAACGTGGCTCTTTCTGTTTCCGGAAGGCCATTTATAGCATGCAATAGCCATTTCACCCCGGTGTTCTCAATTTCAGGAATTGTTTGCAATGGCCAGAACTCAGACATTATGTTTCATAAGTAACTTTCCACTCGTCATTCAACTACGCCGCCTTCTCCTTCAAAAAAGAAAGTTAGGGTTTGTGCCTTTTGCCGGCGCCGGTGTAGGTCCGCCTCGTCTCCAATGGCCGGCCATGGAGGCGCGGTGGATCCTGATAAGGCAGGCGGGAGGGCTATGTGTTTAGTCGTTTTTTTCAATTTTGTTAGGTCTGTGTCCTGTTCAGGAAGGCGAGACGGCGGCGGCTCCCTGAAGATGGAATAATGGTCTCCCCGCCTAGCCCCGTTCAGGTGATGCGTCTAGCATCGTTGATGGGCGTGTGAAGGTGTGTCTCCGGCGGATATATCTTGGTGAATTTGCTCACATCTCGTCGTTGTTCGTCTACGTTTGTTTGTCTTCGCTTTGGATCCTTCCAATCTACGTTTCTTCATCAGCGGCGGCTGCTGTTCTGGGGTGCTGGTCCTATGGGGCCTTAGCACGACGACTTCCCGACTATCTACTACAACAAGTTATGTCGGACTCCAGCGATGAAGGGGCGATGATGGCAGCGCGCCTTCGGCTCGCTTCAGTGCTTGTAGTCCTCGCTATATGGTTTACGGATCTGGATGTATTTTTTATTTCTGATGTTCGCTGTATTGCCATGATTGAAGATGAATAGATCGAAAAAAAATCATAAAAAAAAGAAATATTACAATAGTACGCATTCATCCTTCATTACCTCACGTACTAGTAGCAAATTTCAATTCATGAAACTCATCTCTACATTCCAACAAATACATTTACATGGTACACCGTTGAAGGCCGAAACTGACTGAGTGAATTCGTAGCACACTACACACCCATGTGATCCAATGAAAAAAGGCAACTGATAGGCGCCGGCGGAACGGTTCGGCTGGTCGCATCTAACGCGTCAGTTTATCTTTTTACCAACCATCAGATTAGTCTTTTGCATCTTTTTTTTTTGCTAAAAAAATAGCATCCAGCTGTTCGTCCTGGACACCCGCCATGGATGCTCCGAGGCCTGCCTTGAAGCATCACCAGCTCGCCGCAGGTCGCCATCCTCGCCGTCGATCGCCGCACCGCCATGCCATCGGCTGCAGCTTTTTTCTCACGCCCATTGAAGCTTTTTCACAAAACGGTTGAAGCTTTTTTCGTCGACAGTTCCAGCTTTCGTGGTTGCGTGGTGGTCAGTCCCCAAAATTCGTCACCTTCGGTTGAAGCTTCCTAGGACCGTGGTTGTAGCATTTTTTTGTAATGTTTGCAGCTCCCTCCACGCCATTCACAGCCTCTTTTTTTCTCTCTTTGAGTGGTTCCAACAACAAAAGCGATCCAATAAAAATAAAAAATGGGGGAGTAGCAAAAACAAAGACGGTGGTAGCAAAAATGGAGCTGCTCTTGGTCGTGATGGTTTTTAGGGTTCTTGGATGGATTGATCGATATAGCCATAAAGGCGGGCGCCCATGATTTGAGATCTGACCTGGGTGTGCCATAAGACATAGTTGTTGCGGGTGAGTGGCTTGGAAGTGTTGTTGTTCAGGCCAGAGAAGATGGCCAAGCTAGAGGAGGACATGGTTGCTGGGGTTATCGGTGGAAGCTAGGGTTTTGCGGGGACGTGGTGAGATCGGCGGGAGGAAGATGGAGGCGAGTTAGACGAGATGAAAGAGTCCTGCTTTGCATACTATGTTGGATAATGGGTAAAGTGTCTCAATCACCATACATGGTGACCCGCATAGGTTATATATTGATATGTCTTGCGGTACAAGGTTTGTGGATGTTGTAAACCAGCGGGATAGATATACAAGGAGGAGATATAAATCGATACAAGTTGAACTACTAACTACTCCCTCCGTCCCATGATGCAAGACGTTTTTGACATTACAGCCTAGTGTCAAAAGTGTCTTACATCATGGGATGGAGGGAGTATCTCCTAACTACTTGCTACAAATATTCTGTGCACAGGTCATGGTTCTCTATCACTATCTTCATCATGAGAATTAAAAAACCGACGTGTCTCATACTGTCAACAAACAACGAAGCTTCGCGCCACACCCTCCTGAAGCCACTTGGGCTGAAATAGGGGCGCACACGACCGAATCCCATCCAATCTAGAAATCTACAGGAGTCAAGCACCCAATGAAGATCTCCAGCTGAGCATTCCAAAACTCGTCAATGGCCAGATCCATCAGAGTCGGCAACCGGCAGAACACCATCTTAGAGCAGAAAGAACCGAAGGACCGCGCCACCCGCCGGCTCCCAACAGCAGGCCAGAGATCTCAGCAGGCACCACCGCCACCACCCGCACCACGCGGAGATGAGTAGCTGAGCCGCACCGAGCCCCCCGAACCAGACGTCGTGCCGCCCTCGCGACCACAGCGGCAGTCGTGGTCGCATGACGCACATGGCCGAACTGGAGCCCGGAAGGCAGACAACACGACACCTGAGGATACCCGATGTCGTGCCGCCGGGAACTGAAGCCGTTGACGCCCGCGATCCACACCGCTTAGCCGGTGCTGTTGAGTACAGCCATGCGACAGACCGGAATCCATCGCCAGGGAGCCTCCGCAGAGCATGCCTGATGCCGCTGCCATCCGGTCGGGGAGGACTTGCCGCCGACGCATGCTGTTGCACTGCTATGCAGCCATGCACGCCCAGGGCGCTGCTCCGCCTAGCCGCTGCTCGGAAACGAGCACCGCACCGACTTAGCCACCATGCCATCTCGTGCCTTAGCCCTGAAGAGAAGGCCTCGCCGGCGCCTGCGCCGCGTGGGCTTTGCCCGGCAGCCCCCTGTGGCGGCTGCAAGGGAAGATCAGGCCGAAGGTAGACTCCCCGGCGGCTGGCTGGGCGCCCCGGTGCAGCCCCTTGGAGCCGCACGGTAGCGGGGGGTTGGTGAGATCCGAGGATTACGGAGCTGATCTGCACGGGTCATGGTTGATGGTTAACACGAGATAATGGATCGACGGCAGCGATCCACGGCATGTTGTGTTCCACTGGTTTGGATTTGTCGGCCAAGATCATGTTGGTTGTCATCCTGTGCTCCAGAGTCGAGCTGCAGCCCTCGTTCTCCAGTCTCCAGTGAAAACGAACTGATCACGAACGGTTGGTTTCTACTGGACACTTGGACGTACCGCAGCTTCCCCTGGCTCTGGCTGGCTGCCCATACGCCGGTACCTGCCCAGCATCAGAGTCGCCGCGGTGTCGACCATGTCAGCTCCACGAAGCGGTGCTCCGGTCAGTCGCTGAGCGGGTCGACGGAGCAGGCGGCCCAGCTCAGGTCGACCCACCACAGCCGGTCGCCCAAGGCCACTACCTCGTGGTTTATGTCTGCCAGCGCTCGTCCCACTCGCTGCGTGTGTGAAGTTTTTGACAGGAACAGCCAAAGTTCACCACCGTCATGCCCAAGCCGCTGCGTGTGTGACTAGATTATCATGATGAACAAGTCTACCTAGTTTAAGAAAAGAACAATGTTATTTTAGAGGAAAAATGTTTAGCAACGAACATTATTCCATCTATGACCCATTTTATTCACAACAGGCTGGTTTTCCACCTTTGTACTCTCTCCGTCCCATAATGTAAGAACGGGAGTAGTTCTTAAGTTGTTTGTACTTTATTGTCTCTGCATCATGACTTATTAACACAATTTTCACAGTAGGTAGATCACCAACTGTTTCTCCTACAAAGTCATCACCATCATCTATACAATAGCGTCAACTTTGGATCCATATTTTCTAATGAACATTTAAGTCATCCAATATAAAATACATGCATTCAACTTTGAGGACGGGGCGCCGACCCGTTGGCTGGGCAGCTGAGGTTGCTGCCAGCCCACCCGAGTTCGAGTCCCGGCACGGACGCGCGGTGCTCACGGAGTTTCTCTTATAAAGAAAAGCCAACGAGGGTTAGCCCTTAGGTTGGTCTCATTTGGATATGACCGATTTTTCAACAAAAAAGGTATGATCTACAACACATACCTGATAACCTATATCAAATTAACATAAATGCCAGTGAGAGGTCCGTTTTCTAGTTATGCAGAAGCATCTAGCAACATAAAGAGAATTCATAGATTTACCATCATCAGCATCCAAATATCCAATCAAGCATATCCCAGATTTGATGAATACAAAGCAAAACATGTCAGAACTAAACACTTCAGGGAATTAACATCTTACAAAGAACATAAGCATGATCTCTTGCAACTCGCAAGTAACGTTGGATTTCTGATAGGTGTGCACCTACACTTGTCCAAAATATTTAAGAACATCCGTCCTTGAAAAGATAATTGCATCAGCCCGAAAAATAAGCCCAGATTGTCGTAGAATTTCCCCAAAATAAGAGCTCTAGTCTTACAGGTGCCACCTTCAACTCTGTTGTTGGTCAAATTTAAGGAATCTACAAGGCAAAGTAGTAAACAGAAATAGGTTTAGTGATGACATACTTGGGGAACACTTCTGTTGAAGGACTACTAGATAGCATTGCAAATTTGGTCATAGGTCAATATACAGTATGGTAATTTGGTAAGAAAATAGCAAGCACCATGCTTCAGTTCAGTCATGATTTGTTGATAACATTTCAGGATATTGACTAGTGAAGTATTACATCTTTATCATGGTGAAAAGGCAGCCATCTTTTAGCCTTGTCCTAATTTTATGTCTGGGATAAGTCAGACCGGGTAATGAAGTAGTTCAGACAAGGTAATACTACTCTGTGTAGCAGTCCAGTACTATTATAAGAGTCAAGAAAAAGTAGAAGCCAAATCAGTCACCGTGCTACCGGTTCATTGACTAGTCCCAACATATTCAAGCATCATATTTTTATTCATCTAAAAGTGCAGCATGGTCCTCCTTTTCTATTCTTATAAAGTGCAGCATGATTGGAGAAAAGGAAGTGTTCTGTCCTGTAATTAGCCACAGTTTGTGCATACAATCCTGACAAGTTGGATTTAAGGATAACAATGGTGGAGTATAATTATTCAACATAGTGATTTGGAAACATGACCAAAACTTTGTTGTTTGTGCAAGTAACACATTTTGTGGGCAGTGTAGGAGAAATGCAGAATCATGCCACAAGAAGGAACAAGATATGACAAGATATCAAACGAATCAAGAAGGGTACCCACCAAACAAGAAAGAGTTACCAGAGATAAGTTAGCTGTCTATGCGAACCAGCATGTCTGCCAAGGTCTTCTTTTTGCAATCGGCGTTGTTGCTTGTTGAAAGGGTTCCTTCAATTAACAGATACAAGAACTTAAATAAAAATAACACAGAGCAACAAGAGGAGTATATGTTTCATCGTTGCATCAGGACTTGAAGTGGAGAACAGCATTTAGGCATTTAACAGGACAATTGCATACTACTCCCTCCGTTCCTAAATAATCGTCTTTCTAGCCATCTCAAATGGACTACAACATACAGATATATGTAGACATGTTTTAGAGTGTAGATTCACTCATTTTGCTCCGTATGTAGTCATTTGTTGAAATCTCTAGAAAGACAATTATTTAGAAACGGAGGGAGTATATGCTGACATCAATTGGATCGGCAAAACCATTTTTTTACATGATAGACAATCTCATGACCAATGCAATCAATAAAATACATCAGATTCTCTAGCGATGCCAAATTCCACCTCTGATATCCTAAAAAGGTAAAAAACACTGGTAACAGTGGCCAGTTTAATTCAGAAAAGTATAAGTGTATGTGCAATTATTAAACCACAATGTGTGAGATATCGTCACATCCTTCAGAATCTTCAATACAAATGCAATTTGTGCACATTAACAAACTAAATCATGACAATCTAACAATTATAGGACAGTAAACTTTGGATTGGATGATTCGGTATCAAGTGTATGAAGCTTATATGTACCTGCAGCAGAGGGGATCTGGCTTGTGGCAAGCCATGTTGGGAGCGCGCACGGAACAAGAGAACTGCCACGGAGCAAATTTTCAAAGAAGATTTCTTGTGGAAGGGAACTCCTCCAAATCTCCTTTTTCTTAGCCAGGTCCATGGCAATGACAGTGCCACTATGCTGGAGGTACACAAGGTTGGCTTTGAATGGATCTATGGCAGCAATCTGAACATGGCAGCGGTCGCCCCGATCTGTAATTTGAGCTGAATGATCCAGCGCCCAGCTGTAGGTCTCGTCATCCAGTGAAAACGAAAGGATCACGCACGACCTGTCGTCTCTGTTGGACACTTGGACGTAGCGCAGCTTCCCCTCGCTGACCCCCATGTGCCGGTACCTGCTCAGCGTCGGAAGCAGCGGGGAATCAAAAACAGGCAGCACGCTGCAGCGCGGCAACTCGGCGAAGCGACGCTCCGGCCGGTCGCTGAAGGGGTCGACGGAGCAGGCACCCCAGGCCACGTCCACCCACCACAGCCGGTCGCCCAACGCCAGCACCTCATGGTTGATCAGCATGCTCCGCGCAGCCTCCATCTCGACCACCCCGACCAGCGGCCGCTCGTCCCACTCCCCTGTCTCGGACAGAAACCGGCGAACGACCCTGCGGCACTCCCCTCCCCCGCGACTGCTTTTACTGAGCTGAGCGACCACGTATCTGTCAGGCGGGCCGTCGGGGCCTTGGGATTGGGTGAGCAGGCCGAAAGAGGTGCTCATCTTGGGGACGTCCATGCCGGGGGGCGGGACGCGGACCAGCTGGCCGCTGAGAGGGTTGCAGACGAAGAGCTTGGCCGCCGGTTCCACGCCGCCGCGGTCCGCGGCGAGTTCGTGTGGCCATATGGGGCGGGGGCGGGCGTCGACGAAGTCGAGGAGGAGGAGGCCGTCCCAGCTGGCGCTGCGGACGATGCCCACGAGGGGACCCATGTGGCCGTGGGGGTCGACGAGGCGAGCGGGGACGGAGAGGTGGGAGACGCACGGGGTGGTGTCGAGGTCGACGAGCGCGCGCGCGCCCCGCGACGGCGCCCCTGACGCGTCCAGCGCCGCCTGGCTGTTCACCATGGCCCAGGGAGGGCGCGGGGCCGCCGTGCAGAGAGGGCGGCGGAGGGGGGCCGCGCCGGCGACGGCGCCGGCGAGGCGTCGGAGTAGGAGGGGCATTTGCTTGTGGAGGAGGCGGTGACGCTGTGTGTGGCAGACTGTCAGTACGGGGGAGGGGTTTGTGCTTCTGCCCGTGAGCGAAGACGGTGGGGAAAGAAGGAAGGGGGGTTTGGTTGGTGCACATGGACTCGGTCCAGCCGGCTCTGACAGCTTTAGCCAAAAGGCCGAGTCCCATCGAGCCTTCTTCGGGTCAGCTCGAATCGTTCCCATCGTCTCGCAGAGAAGATGACAAGAGAATATGAGTTCGAACTCCCAACTTTTCAAAATTTCAAAGGTGCGTGTTCTCCCCGAACAACAAGGAGCTTGTTCTCCGCATTGTCCTTTGTCGGTCGCAGATGGACATGGGCGGAAGTTCGAGCTCCTCGTCGTCCCCGGTAGCTCGGCAAGCCTTAGTGCCCGACCGCACCGGCCCGTCGTCCTCCGCGCTTGTCTAGGTCCATGGCCTTCCGCCGCTCGCCCCTCCCCCCCCCCCCCCTCCCCCTCATGCCCTTTCCTCTCTGTTGGTGATGGGTGCTTGTGCCCGCATCGCAGAGGTACACACCCAAATCGGAGGCACTTGCTGCACATCACTTGAGGCAACGGATGGCGTAGAGGGTGGTAGAGGTAGGTTGTAGCCACTCTGGCTGCGGTCCGCGCTCGCCGAGCAGGAGGACGACCTCCTCTGCGATGTTACGCGTCGGTCATTGACCTCACCAGAGATGGATGCCCACAAAAGCCGCTACAAGAATACCAAGCCGCTTCGGCTCCGCAGCGAGGACTCCATGTGGCTCGCAAAGGAGAAGGCCGTCGCGCTGGCAAAAGCCGCCCGCCTGGCGTCTTGCCAGGATCTGCTTGTCCGACAGCAGAGGCACCACCTGCGGCGACGACG
Source organism: Aegilops longissima (assembly GCA_021605205.1). NCBI lineage: Eukaryota > Viridiplantae > Streptophyta > Magnoliopsida > Poales > Poaceae > Aegilops > Aegilops longissima. Next base: position 513,933,888 of record CM038676.1, read on the forward strand.
ATGACGACGAGACAAGTAGACAACCCTTCTCTGGTTGTCGATGCCTACATCAAAGATTACTAAGAGCATCTCTAACAGTCGCGCGTTGATCGCGAGCGTTTGCAGCACGCTGATCGCGAGTTTTTGTGCCGCGGGGAGCGCTTGCTCGAGCGTTTGCTGAAAAGTTTAGCACGCGCGAGCCGCTCCAGCAGCCGCTGCAAAAACCGCGTGCGCGCTGTCGCACAAACGACATAGGCACTTCAAACACAACCAAGAAGATCAAACACAAACAAAATAAAATCAACAATAAATAGATCAATTTTACTATTACAACTCAAACAAATAGTTCGACACTACAACATCAAACATACAAATCATGATGCTCTTTGTCGGCCATTCCATGCCCACCACTCCTCGATGAGATCCTTTTGAAGATCATTATGTGTTTCGGCACGTCGAATGGCATGATAGGAGGCAACAGAACGGGCCATCCTGGCAGCCCTCCGCCGCACTCGCGCATGATGTCCAAGAGCTCATACTGAGAGTAGTCTAAATCTTGGCCACGCTCATTCTCGATGATCTTGTTGTGCACAATCACACAAGCGCGCATGATGTATCAAAGCATCTTTTGATCCCAAAATCTAGCCGGTCTTCTCATAATAGAAAATTGGGCTTGCAAAATCCCAAAAGCTCTCTCCACATCATTTCTAGCCACCACCTGAGCATTGTGGAAATCAAGATTTTTCTAACTTCCAATTTTTCCAACGGCTTCACAAATGTTTGCCACTTTGGGTAGATGTCATCCGCAAGATAGTAGCCATAGTTGTATGTATGTCCATTTGCTACAAACTGCACCGGTGGCAGTTCACCATTTGCAATCTTATTCATCAGTGGTGACCGATTAACATCGTTGATGCCATTCAAAGATCCAGGCATTCCAAAAAAAAGCATGCCAAATCCAAGTCTCTTGATCGGCCACCGCTTCAAGGATAGTGGAACCCTTTTTTGGCCGTGGAATTGCCCATGTCATGCCTTAGAACAGTTCTTCCAACTCCAATGCATGCAATATATTGATCCAAGCATACCTGGGAAGCCGCGAGCTTTGTTCATCTCCAAAAGCCTTGCACAGTCTTCAGCATTGGGAGATCTCAAATACTCCGGACCAAACACTTGCACAATTCTGACTGTGAAGCGCTTGACACACATGATGGCTTGACTCTCACCCATGGCCAAGTGGTCATCACCTAGATCAGCCGGAATACTGTATGCCAACATACACAAAGTGATTGTCACCTTCTGAAAAGTGCTATGCCCGAGCTCTCCTTTGCTGAAAAAACCGATCATGGCTCGCTAGTTTCTCTGCAATGCGACTGAACAACTCGGTGCTCATCCTAAACCGGCGCCGGAAGTATGACTCGTGGTACACGGGATTATCCACAAAATAGTGCATCATAAATCTGTTGTGGGTATCGATCCTATCCCTCCAAAATTTCTGCCGACCCATAGCCGAAGCACCGTGCTTTGGTTTTTTATTGATGTGCATAGCTAGGATCATTGCAAGATCCTCCTCCACTTCAATATCAAATTCTTCTTCGGAAGAATCATATGACGACTCATCTACAATGATCAATTTAAACTAGGCTATAAAAACTACAAACAACATGCACCAAATTCATGTAAAAATGTGAAGTTGAAGCAATACATACCTTGCAAGCATTTTGTCGAACACCTTGTGGCCGAGCGGCAGTGGGCGGCCGGACGATGTTCGTCGGAGGAATGGTGTGCGCGAGGGGTGGCGGCGGCTGGAGGGACATGGAGGAAGCGGCAGCGGCGCGGGGATAGGCTAGGGATGCGCCAGAATGGTCGCCGGGACAAATGGGGTGGTGTGGGCGGCGGCGCCGGCGCCTAGGTCGGGTAGGTGGAAGTCACGAGCCGGCGCTCTAGTGTGCAGCGCGCGGAAGCGGGCGCAGCAAAAAAATGGTGCGTGATGGTGTTTCAGACCGTGCGCTAAACTCTTTATGCAGCAGCATGTTATTTGCGCTTCACTGGAGCTCCCAGAGCGGTTGTCTGTGGCAAAAACGAAAATTTCAGTAGCGGCTGTTGGAGATGCTCTAATACCACCACCGCTCTAGAGACCCCAAGAGGAAGCGTCTGGCGAGGGAGTGGTGATTTCTAACCATATCTATAGTAAATGGTTCTAGATCGTATTTTGCTATCAAACAACAACTATGTCCGGTGTTGCGTTGAACTTGCTATGGCCGCTTTTAGGTTGAACTTTGTTATGTGAATGTTATGTATATGTTGATTTATATTGTGCTACATCGTCAGGGGTTTCCATATGAGGAGGATGGTTGTGCACACAACATCTAAGAGGTGACCAGACCAGGAGAGACAAGCAGTCAACCTGTCATGGACCTTCTAGACCACTCGCCCGAGTCAAAGCAGTCCGGGTAGATCGGACGGCTTTGAACGCCCCTGAGAGGCCCCCGCGGCAAGTCACCAGGCCACGCGGCCCACCCATCATGGACTGCCCAGATGGGTCACCCCCTGCGCAGGGCCTCACCCGCGGAGCCGCCCAGTGATGGTGGCCTCGGCCTGGCATGCGGTCCACCCATCATGGACCTGCCAGCCAGGTCGCCCGGTTGCGAGCCGTCCGGGCAGATCGGACAGCTCAGAGCATTCCCAAGTGTCCCTCGCGGCACGCCACCGAGTGACAGATGGTTCGGAAGCGCTCTCAGCCTGCAAGGCGCCAAGGAGGCGCGTAATCCACCATCCTTTATAGGAGTAATATCCTTCTTCTTCATATACTAAGCATGTGTACCTGTCATGTTGGGTGACACTATTATTGGTATAACTAAAAAGAGATAACAACATGGTTATCAAATATTTCATTGTGGTGAATGCGTCATCTCAGGTCTCGATTGAAACCATCTTGATGGTGCTTAAACCTATTCATTGTCTCCCTTAGCTTGTCTTTTTGCTGATAGATACTAAATAGATCCATTTTTCCATGAATAACTTGTTCAATAGGTTTACCTTTTGAGTCACCTTCTTAAATTCCTCCATGTCTTCGACATGATACTCTTTTCCCGTATATTTAACTGATTCCTCAATATTCCATTGCTCCCTGGCAATCATAATTTTTTCTATCAATTATTTTACTTATTCTAGAGTAAGGGACATAAAGCGTCCAACTGCACTTGAATGAAGGATATACTTATATTCATCATTAATCCCAATGATAGAATATATGAAGTATCACATATTCTGCAAGAACCATGATAGCGCAAAGATTCAAGAGTTTAGAATATCCACCCCCCCCCCCCCCAAGCTGCATAGAGGCTATCTCTATTTTACTGGACAAAAGAAGTGAGATCACTTCCGAATTTTGCTATTTTAGAGCAGGAGAAAAATTTAGCCATAAACTTCTCTCCACACAAATTCCAACTCGTTGTGTTGCAATATTGCAATGTGTTATACCATTCTTCTACCTTTTTAGAGAAAAATTGAAGAGTTTTAATAAAATAAATGTTGGGGAATGTAGTAATTTCAAAATTTTCCAACGCACACGCAAGATCATGGTGATGCATAGCAACGAGAGGGGAGAGTGTTGTCCACGTACCCTCGTAGACCGAAAGCGGAAGCGTTAGCACAACGCGGTTGATGTAGTCGTACGTCTTCACGATCCAACCGTTCAAGTATCGAACGTACGACACCTCCGAGTTCAGCATACGTTCAGCTCGATGACGTCCCACGAACTCCGATCCAGCAGAGCTTTGCGGGAGAGTTCCGTCAACACGACGGCATGATGACGGTGATGATGATGCTACCGATGCAGGGCTTCGCCTAAGCACCGCTACGATATTACCGAGGTGGAATATGGTGGAGGGGGGCACCGCACACGGTTAAGAGATCAATGATCAATTGTTGTGTCTAGAGGTGCCCCCTGCCCCCGTATATATGAAGGAAATATGCCCTAAAGGCAATAATAAAGTTATTATTTATTTCCTTATATCATGATAAATGTTTATTATTCATGCTAGAATTGTATTAACCGGAAACATAATACATGTGTGAATACATAGACAAACATAGTGTCACTAGTATGCCTCTACTTGACTAGCTCGTTTATCAAAGATGGTTATGTTTCCTAGCCATGGACAAAAGAGTTGTCATTTGATTAACGGGATCACATCATTAGGAGAATGATGTGATTGACTTGACCCATTCCGTTAGCCTTAGCACTTGATCGTTTAGTATGTTGCTATTGCTTTCTTCATGACTTATACATGTTCCTATGACTATGAGATTATGCAACTCCCGTTTACCGGAGGAACACTTTGTGTGCTACCAAACGTCACAACGTAATTGGGTGATTATAAAGGAGCTCTACAGGTGTCTCCGAAGGTACTTGTTGAGTTGGCGTATTTCGAGATTAGGATTTGCCACTCCGATTATGGGAGAGGTATCTCTGGGCCCTCTCGGTAATGCACATCACTATAAGCCTTGCAAGCAATGTAGCTAATGAGTTAGTTACGGAATGATGCATTACGTAACGAGTAAAGAGACTTGCCGGTAACGAGATTGAACTAGGTATTGGATACCGACGATCGAATCTCGGGCAAGTAACATACCGATGACAAAGGGAACAACGTATGTTGTTATGCGGTTTGACCGATAAAGATCTTCGTAGAATATGCGCTTCAATACCCGTCTCTTTATAGTATTGTTCAACGACGCGAGGCTTACGTTGCAACAGTACTCCAGTGTAACGCCCGGATAATTATGCTATAGTGAACCTATGCTAATGATGCCACGTCACCTCTGTTATTGTTGCTAATATTTTGTTAGTTCAAAACCGATTCAAAAATCAATTCAAAATATGGCAAACAACAAAGGTTTTCAAACCTTGAAACAAAAATGTTCGGTGGGTGCCAAATATTGCACTGATAATTATTATAGAGAAAACAATTTTTTTAAAGTGCCTAAATATTTTAAAATGAAGTAAAACAGAAAATAAAATAAATAAAAAGAAAAAGTGAAAATAAAAAAAGGAAAAGAAAACCCCCCTGGACCAGGCGGCCCAGCTCATAGCCAACCCGGCCCACCTGGCCCATTCGGCCGACCCGCGGCCCCCTACCTCGTCTCCTTCCTGTTCCCCGACCGGGTGAGCAGGCGCGTCGCCGACCGCCTCGCCGGCACCGACGCCGGGAGGAGATAAGGCCGCCATGCCCTCGCCTCCTCGATCCCATCTCCCACTCGCCCCCGCTCGCCCTCTCGCTCACTGCGCCTCCCTCTCCCCTCAGATCCACCTCGCTGCCTCTCCTTCCCCTTCGCATCCGAGCGCCACCGCCGCCATGGCTCCGGCCTAGCCACAGCCACCGTGCCCACCTCGCCGCCCCACTTTGTCTCCAAGGGCCGCCGCCGTTCGCTGCTTCGACCGGTGCACCCCGTTGGAGTCCGAAGCCACCGCAACGCCCACGACGCCGCCGTCTTCCTCCTCTGCTCCGACGAGCTTCGCCGCCGCTCTTCACCAACTCCGGTGACGCCTCTGCTGCTACTAAACCGTTCACGGGCCACCGTGTGTGCCGCTCGGTGAGCCCCCCGCTGCCTCCTCTCTTCCTCGCGCGCTGTAACTAGTTTGCCACCGCGTCTGTTTCTGTCCGCCGCCGATGAGCTCGTGGCCGTCGCCACAGCCGTCGTCAAGCTCGCCTGAGCCCGTCACCGTGTTCCTGGCGCTTCCAGGAACCCAACGCGCACACGCACACGCCTTCCCGTGCCCCCCTAGCGCTGGATGCACTGACGCCCGAAGTCCGGCGTCCGCTCCACCGCTCGCCACCGCTGTCTTCGGCTGTTTCCGGCCAAGCCCCCTCCACCGTTCGACGCGCCCCGACGCGCTCGTCTGTTCAGTCCCAAACACGCATCGTTTGAATGTCCCGTAGCGCGTTCCCCGTCCGCGCCCGAACTGCCGTCCACCGCGCTCGTCACCGGCGTTGTTTCCGGCCACCCCCGTGCGTTTCGACGCCGTAGATAGACGCGGGGCACTCTCCTTGTTCGAACGCAGGAGACAACGCTCGATTTGGTGCCCCGTAGGCGAATCCCGATGCTCGCCGGCGTTCGGCCGCTGCACGCGAGCTCGCCAGAGCTACTCCGGAGGCTCCGCTGAGCTGGCACACAGGGCCCACCCCCTGGGTCACTGCCTGTGGGCCTAGGGGCCCCAACTAGCCACGTTAACCGAAGTCAACTGCGCTGACGTGGCAGCTACTGCCACTGACATGCGGGCCCGCGTTGTTTAAAACGTTTTTGTAAATAGATAAATTGTTAATTAATTAAATTAGTTAATTAAAACCCTAATCTCTCACTCACTACTGGCCCCACCCACTAATTAACCCATTTAGTTAGTCTAAACCCCCTGTTAGTGCCCCTGACAATGACATGTGGGTCCCAATGGACCCACCTGTCTGGTTTGACTGGACAACCGACCAGTTAACCTGCTGACATCACTTTGATGTCATGTGTGCGTCATCGTTCACTGTTCTAGATAATGTTGGATTTAAATAAATAATTAAAATCATAAAATGATTAAATCTTTAGAAAATCATATAAAATAATCCGTAACTCGGATGAAAATACTTTCTACATGAAAGTTGCTTGGAACGACGATACGAATCCGGATACGCAGCCCGTTCATCCGCCACACATCCCTAGCATAGCAAACTAGCAACTTTCCCCCTCCGGTTCATCTGTCCGAAAACGCGAAACACCGGGGATACTTTCCCGGATGTTTCCCCCTTCGCCGGTATGACCTCCTACCGCGTTAGGGCACACCTAGCACCGTTCATTGTCATGTCATGCATCGTCATGCATATGTTTGCTTTTATATTTATTGTTTCTTCCCCCTCTTCTCTCGCTAGACACCGAGACCGACGCCGCTGCTACCCAGTACAACTACAGTGTTGACGACCCCTCCTTCTTGGCTAAGCTTCCAGGCAAGCCCCCCCCCTTGATCACCAGACAGAGCCTATTCTACTCTCTACTTCTTGCATTAGAGTAGTGTAGCATGTTACTGTTTTCCGTTAATCCTATCCTGATGCATAGACTGTCCTTGCTACTACTGTTGTTACCTTTACCTGCAATCCTACATGCTTAGTATAGGATGCTAGTAGTTCCATCTGTGGCCCTACATTCTTGTCCGTCTGCCTTGCTATACTATCGGGCCATGATCACTCGGGAGGTGATCACGGGTATATACTAATATACTTCATATGATACCTGTGGTGACTAAAGTCGGGTCGGCTCGAGGAGTACCCGCGAGTGGATATTTGTGGCGGAGGGACAGGGCAGCTTGAGACCACCTAGGCGAGAGGTGGGCCTGGCCCTGGTCGGCGTTCGCGGTTATTTCGAAATAACACACTTAACGAGTTCTTGGTATTTGATCCGAGTCTGGCCACTGGCCTATACGCACGAACCAACTACGCGGGAACAGTTATGGGCACTCGGCGTCGTGGTATCAGCCGAAGCCTTCGTGACGTTAGCGACTGAGCGGCGTGCGGCGGATTGGAACGTAAGCCTGCTCTTGTATTAAGGGGGCTAGTTTTGCTTCTGGCCGCCCACACAACGTGCAGGTGTGCAATGGGTGATGGGCCCAGACCCCTGCGCCATAGGATTTAGACCGGCGCGCTGACCTCTCTGTTGTGCCTAGGTAGGGCTGCGACGTGTTGATCTTCTGAGGCCGGGCATGACCCAGGAAAGTGTGTCCGGCCAAATGGGATCGAGCGTGTTGGGTAATGTGGTGCACCGCTGCAGGGAAGTTTATCTATTCGAATAGCCGTGATCTTCGGTAACAGGACGACTTGGAGTTGTACCTTGACCTTATGACAACTAGAACCAGATACTTAATAAAACACACCCTTCCAAGTGCCAGATACAACCCGGTGATCGCTCTCTAACAGGGTGACAAGGAGGGGATCGCCGGGTAGGATTTATATGCGCTGCTACTTGGTGAACTTACCATCTACTTTCTCATACATGCTGCAAGATGGAGGTGGCCAGTAGCGTAGTTTTCGACAGGATTAGCTATCCCCCTCTTATTCTGGCATTCTGTAGTTTAGTCCACCGATATGGCCCTTTACACATATACCCATGCATATGTAGTATAGCTCCTTGCTTGCGAGTACTTTGGATGAGTACTCACGTGTAACGCCCTCGATGCGGCTATATCTCCCACGTGTCGAAGCACGACTTAGAGGCATAACCGCATTGAAAGCAATGTCGCAAGTGAGGTAATCACCGGATAAGAGCATTGAGGAAAAGAATGAAGAGACTTCACATCCATACGATGGATATCTGATTAAGAAATCTGAGTCCTTGAAGAAAAGGGTGGGAGGGTGGAAAACAAAAACAACTTGGAACGGATGAAGCAAACACCGTTTAGAAAACTTAGAATTGATCTCGCGAGTGTTGAAATGATCGGATCCACTTAAAGAGAAGCACGCCGGTTGGAAAAGAATTAACATGACGACCTCGATGATCAAGAAGGATTAGCATCCACATAGAAATATGAGAACACCATTTAGGAGAGGTATGGAATCAACACTTGACATTGAAGCAACTCGAATACCACAAAAACAAAACAAAAACAAAGGATTTGGCTTGCGGAATAAGCCGGAACAAACATATGATAGATCCCATATCGTATCATGTGTGTGTTGGAACGATATCTTACGAGATACTTTAATTCCCACCTATAAACTCCCGAAACTTTCTGGTTATGCAATCAGGTGTTGGGGATACAGGGGACACAAAATATATCACCCAAACTAACAATACCTAGATCCAGCTGTATCCATCCTTCAACACATAACCAAGAAACCTTCGAAATCGTTTACCTCGACCTTGAAAAGCATCCGTTATCTGAGTCATGGCAATACTCTCGAGCTCGCCCAAAGATCTTTGGGTTATCGAGGTTATCTCACCAACAACTGCATAAAAGAGATTTTCGATGTCGGCAAAACTCGGTATTCCAGAATCGCAGCGATAAAATTGTGGCGACAACACCTCGGAGCTCAACTCCCCGGGACACTGCCACAACCCCTAAATGTCAGGAGGCACCAAGAACAATGTTCTCGTCACAAAACCATCGGAACGATTCCAAGATACCCGCGTGATCCTAAAATTTTTTTTTAGTGAAATTTGAGGAGAGAAAAGTCAAAACATCTATGTCAGGATGCCTCACCAGAGCGACGAAGGGACTGAGGAGTAAAAAGAATCCTACTCTCCGATATATATAATCCTAAGACTCAAAACATTTTCCGTTCTAGACTCAACAACGCCAGCAAACAATCAAGTAGGGGGCTCCTAAGTCGGGGAAGGCTCTGATTACCAACTTGTAACACCCTCGATGCGGCTATATCTCCCACGTGTCGAAGCACGACTTAGAGGCATAACCGCATTGAAAGCAATGTCGCAAGTGAGGTAATCTTCACACAACCCATGTAATACATAAGGGAAAGAGATACATAGTTGGCTTACAATCGCCACTTCACACAATACATGAGTAAAGCATTACATCATACAGATACAATCAAGGTCCGACTACGGAACCAAAATAAAAGAAGACTACCCCAAAAGCTACACAGATCCCGATCGTCCCAACTGGCTCCACTCTTGATCAACTGAAGCGAAACAACACAATGAACAAGATCTTCATCAATCTCCTCCTTGAGCTCGGGTGTGTCACTGCACGGTTTCATCGGCACCGCAAACTGGTTTTGAAGTATCCGTGAGTCACGGGACTCAGCAATCTCACACCCGCGAGATCAAGACTATTTAAGCTTATGGGTAGGAGAAGGTAGTGAGGTGGAGCTGCAGCAAGCGACTAGCATATATGGTGGCTAACATATGCAAATGAGAGCGAGAAGAGAAGGCAAAAGCACGGTCGAACAACTATGATCAAGAAGTGATCCTAGAACAACCTCGTCAATCATAACTCCAACACCGTGTTCACTTCCGGACTCCACGAGAAGAGACCATCACGGTTACACACGCGTTGATGTATTTTAATTAAGATCAACTTCGGGTTTACTACAACCGACATTAACAAATTCCCATCTGCCTCATAACATGGCACGGCTTTGAAAGATAATACCTGCAGGGTGTCCCAACTTAGCCCATTATAAGCTCTCACGGTCAACGAAGGATATTCCTTCTACCGGGAAGACCCGATCGATCTCGAATCCGGACTACAAGACATTTCGACAGCAATAAAACAAGACCAGCAAAGCCGCCCGATGTGCCGACAAATCCCGATAGGAGTCGCACGTACTCTCGTTCGTGGCACACCGGATAAGTCAAGCTACGAGTAAAACCAAGCATCGAGTTTCCCGTGGTGGCCCCGCAGTTGCTCGGTTCGGACCAACACTCGGAGGAGCACGGCCGGGGGCTAAAATAAAGATGACCCTTGAGTCTGCAGAACCCAAGGGTAGGGGTATATGTGGTAGGTAGTCAAATGGTAAAACCAAGGTTGGGCCTTCTTTGGAGGAGTCTTATTCAAAGCGAACTGTCAAGGGGTCCCATAAATCACCCAACCGCGTTAGGGACGCAAAATCCGGGAACATAACACCGATATGACGGAAACTAGGGCGGCAAGAGTGGAACAAAGCACCAGGCATAAGGCTGAGCCTTCCACCCTTTACCAAGTATATAGATGCGTTAATTAAATAAGATATATTGTGATATCCCAACAAGTAAACATGTTCCAACAAGGAACAACATCTCCATGTTCCAACAAGGAACAAACTTCATCTTCACCTGCAACTAACAACGCTATAAGAGGGGCTGAGCAAAGCGGTAACATAGCCAAACAACGGTTTGCTAGGAAAGGATGGTTAGGGGCTTGACATGGCAATATGGGTTGCATGATATCGCAAGTGGTAGGTATCGCAGCATAGGCATAGCAAAAGAGCGAGCATCTAGCGAGCAAAGATAGAAGTGATTTCGAGGGTATGGTCATCTTGCCTGAAATCCCGCAAGGAAGAAGAACGAGTCCATGAAGAAGACAAACGGATGAAGTCGAACGAATCCTCACAACTCCGGAACGAAACCGAAGCTAACGAGAGGAGCAACCCGGAAAGAAACAAACAACATAGTAAACAACCATCACATAAACATGGCATGATGCACAACCAAGTATGATGCATGTCCGGTTTCAATAGCATGGCATGACAATATGCTATGCACAAACAAAACTACAGGTTAAGTGGAGCTCAATATGCAACGAATTGCATATTGACGAAACTTCACAACATTTATTTAGTTCACTCTTGTTTAGGCTACCCAACAATATTAAATTTTATTAAACATGGCAAGGGGGTGAAGCATATGAAACTAACTATTTAGGCAAGATTAGATGAGGCCGGAAACAACAACAACAATTCCGGAAAAATCCTCATATGCATATTTCGAATTTGCTACTGTTCTGCCCTAAACACAATTTTAATGTTGTTAAACATGCCAAACAAGTACACCATGTTAAACTAGGCATTTTTCTACCCCATTTACATATATAATTTATTTAAAATGGAGCTACGGTTATTTAGTTATGAAATAAATCATTTTAGCATGGCATTTAAGCAAATTAATGCAAACAACAATTTTAAACATTTAGATGTTGTTATCATGATGCGGATGACATATACAAGTTATATGCGATTTTTATGAAAATGTTGACAAGAGCATGTTACGAGGCATTTGGTCACCATGGCGGTACGAAAGGGTGCCACGGCGGCGAAACGAAAATGGTGCCACAGCAACATTTCGGTTCCGGTAGCTCATGGAGATATCGGTGCAAAAGAAAGTGTGGAAGCGAGTTGAGCAAGATGGTGGGGTGTTCCCGGTTACCGGGTTCCCACGAGACGATGGCATGGCAACGAGGAGGAACAAGCGAGCAACAATTTCGGACATGTTGCAAACGGGCATCTCATACGACATATGCATTCGTTCCACGGTCGGTCATCTCGGTTCTTATACCTTCGAAGCGTGCGTTCGGGGCGGAATGCGTTTCGTAGAGGGAAGTAGACGTACGCGGCGACGGTAGTGGAAGTAGTGGTTCACGTTCGTTTTCGGGGAGGAACTTGATGAATCCAACGTCTTCGGGACGACGGTATAGGTACTCGCGACGGTAGTGGTACACGTTCGTACATGTTTCGTAGATGTTCGAGGTCACGGCGAGGAACTTGACGTCCACGGAGTCTTCGAGGGTCGACGAGTAGTACACGGCAACCGTAGTTGAACTTGGCAATGGTAGTAGCACACGGGTCGTGACGTTCGAGCCATCGGAAGCGGTACTTGATGAATCCCGAAACGGACTTGACGTCTTCGTGCGTAGGGGTACTTGGCGTTTCCGGTTCGGGGTCACCACAAGGAACTTGTCGAAACCAGTGTCTCGGTCGTCGGTATAGGTACTTGGTGAAATCCACGGGTGTTGGTAGTTGTACATGGTCTTCACGTTGTAGTCTGACTTGGCGATTCCAAAACGTTCATCGGTAGTGGAACTTGGCGGTCTCGACGGTCGTCGTGGTACTTGGCGTCATTGTTGCCTCGGTACTTGCCGAAACCACATCGGAGGTAGTCGAACCGATCTGAAGACGAACTTGGCGCCGAGGTTGAACTTGCGGTCTGGATGAATCTGAAGGGGCATCGAGGGACTTGCAAGGCTCTACCTCGGGAGGTCACCGGGACCGCCGAGCTGCTGGAGGTCGCTGGCAGCAGATGCAGGGGTGCGGCATGGAGCTTCACGGCGGGGCTCGGGCTTCGTGGAGCTCGGTGGTCGCCACCAACGAAGGAGGCGGCAAAGGCGAGGGGACGGGCGCAGGGAGCACCACTCCCTGGCTCGATCTGGAGGAGGACGGGCTGGGCTGCATGGGCTGGCTGGCGCCATGGACGAAGGAGCATGAGCTCGGGAGGAGGTCGAAGGCAGGAGGAGGAGGGAGAGAGGGACTTGGCGGCGCGGCTGATGGCAGGGGACGATGGATCCAGGCAGCGGCCGTGCTCGGGAGCCTTCCCGAGCGAGACGAGGACAGAGAGGGCCGAGCGAGAGAGGGATGGGTTGTGGGAGAAGGAAAGGCGAGGAGGCGGCGAGGGAAAAACGAGGAGAGGGGCGAGGGATCGGCGCGGTGGAGGCGACGAGGGGATCGGAGGAGGCGGGGCTCTCCTGGCGATGGGTGAGGAGATCGGGCGCTGGAGAGGGCTAGCGAGGGAGATGGGGAGCGGAGGAGGGAGTCGGGCTAGGTTAGGAGGGTTAGGTGGGCTGGGCCTCAAGGGGTTTGGTGGGCGGCCTGGCCTAGGCTTTAGCAAAAGAAGTGGGCGGCTTAGTTGGTCGGGCCTAAGAGGCCGGCTGGGCTGGCTCTCTTCTCTCTCTCTTTTCTTTAACCGAAAGGAAAAATAGAGAAAGGAAAAGAAGGGGGTTAGGGAAAAGAGTTTGAGCAGAAGGACAATTTTCTGGACTCATAAAAATAAGCATGACCACAGAAAAATAGAAGCGGCAAGATTGAAGGAATTAAATTCAAATTCATTTGAATATAATTCAAATGGTCTTGAATTGGGACTAGGTTTGGTGTGGCCAAAAATGTTGAGGATTTTTGGTGGAGCTCCGGAAAATGATGAAATAATATTGGCAAGGTTTTGAGGTCAACTCGGAGCAGAAAAGGCATGGGATTTATTATGCAAGTGGGTTATGGTGATTCCAAAACAAAGGAATATTTTATATAGCTCCCTAATATTGGGACGATATGTTATAAAGAGAAGTCAACCTTCCCTCGATTTAAATAGATCAAAAGATCTATGCAATTTATTAAGATGAGTTTTAAAATTAATGATATGATGGCATGATGACATGATGCAATGCAAAAATAAAAGGGCAGGCACAGAAGAAACACACGGCGAAACCCGGAATATATGGAAGTCTTCTGAAGCATCGGTCTCGGGGCGTTACAACACTCCACCACTATGAGAGGATCTCGTCCCGAGATCTAGGATGGCGCCGGAGAGAAAAACGGAAGAGGAAGAGAGGAGGTAAAACTAAGTTGCTTCTTTGACAAACGAGTGAAACCAAAGAACCTTGAGAGGTTGAACAAAATGAAAGAAAGAAAACAACGAAGATGAACAAGGTTGAAAACACTCTGTTAGAAAATAGGAACATGGGATACGACGAGAACCAAGAGGTTTAGTGATAACATAGATATTGAAACCACTCCGGTTAAAACTAGATAGAGAAGGAATAAGATTGATATAATTTGGACAGCACTCCGACTGAAAATGTAAGGAATTGAACATGATCTTGACAAGATGAGAGGATACTTGATGAAAGAAAAGAGGATACTTGATGAAATCAACAAACTCTGCCTCTGGAACTATTGAACAATGGCACAAAGGGTAAGAAAGATTTCAGACAACACTCCGGTTAAATGGATAAGCAAGAAAATAATATAATCTTTACAAAACGAGGTGATGGGTGAAGAGAGGAACATCACAATGCCTCCGGAAACAATGCATGATAGATAGAAAGTTGGAATGAATAGAACGAAGAATGAAACCAACATCTCCCACCATAAATGAATTTGAAAGAGCATCCTTACGAAGTAGGATTGAACGGAGTTGTTTGAAAAACAACAACGGTAAGGATAAGCTTGTAGTGGGCTTATGAAAACATCTCAAAATTATGAGGTGAGCTTCTGCCACCAACGGAAATAATTGATTGGATTGAGAGTAACACGGAGATGAAAACTTCTTTCATTGAGAGGATAGGAGGAAAACTTGGATCATTGATAAACACCACAAATAGCAACATTCCTTCGGAAAGGCTTTAGGTGAAATCTAAACCAAGATAACACCAACGAATAAATTGTTGGGTTGAAAAGATCTCGTGAACGAAGAAAATGATGGATTTAAATATCTCATGACGACAACTTGTGAATCAAGAAACACGAAGGGAAATTGTCAAGAATGACATAACACCATCTCAAGAGATAAGGTAGAAAGAATTGCACTTTGGAATGCAAGATGAAGAATGCTTGAACTCCTCAAAACAAAACATGTGTTGAACACGATGCTTATTTTAGAGTATAGCTTGACGGATCTTAACTCCGCGAGAAATCTTGATGAAAAATTGGAGAAATGAAAAGAATCCTTGACGAACCATCATGTAGAGCCTCCATGAAGAACTCCGGTAAGAAAAGGATGATAAAAGAAAGAGAAGTTGCAAATACAAGGTGAAACCTTGCAGTGATAAGATGAAGCTTTGAAATGATATAACCGAGAAAACTTGGAACTCCGGAAAGAAAAGATGAAGCAATTCGAACCGAGAATTGTGACATGATGAACAACTCTGGAAAGAAGAAACTAGATCACTTGGATGAAACAATAATAAGAATTATGTTATGCGTATCCTTCACCAAATTAGATTGATGACAAGCAACGGATTTGGCATACTACTTATTTCTCGTTGAAAAAGGATTGAAGAGAGATATAGCGCAAACTTGAGAAGGTCTTCAACAATTCACCGGTAGGATTCGGAAAGAACGAATGAATTGATACGATAATAAAGGAATAGGAATGTTGAACAAACCACCGGTAGGATTATGAGAGAACAAATGAATCTATATGATAACGAAGGAAGAGAACTCTTGAACGAACCACCCGTAAGAATTGAAAATGAACGAAGAAAAAGGCACAATTCACCGGGAAGAATTGGAAAACGAATGAAGATATTTGAGGGGATTTAGATACAAGTGAACGAATAGATGACGAGCTGATTGGTAAGATTTGGAGAACAAGAGCTGAAAGCTGGAATGAATATTTCTGAGATGATGGGCTCCGAAGAATCAAACTGAAAAGACTCCTGAATTGCTCCGGATGGGTGAAAAGAATTCTCACAATCAAAACAATTATGAGAGGATGGCATCAAGCTAGAACCATGAATCTTGAAGGGAATGGAGCAAGATTTAAGAGAAACTCTTCTTCGGTCTTCAAAATCCGAGAATGACGACGAGAAACACCACCATGAATTGTTGAGATACTCCGGGATGAAAATTAGAAAGGTTGAACCAACAAAGAAAATAATTTGAAAGATCTTGGAGAAAGACATTTGAATGATGATAACTCATTCTTACGTCAAACTTTGCAATGAATTTGGGAATAGCTCCTGAAAATTAGAAGAGTTAGGTAAGATCCTGGGAAAATACCTGTGGGTTAGGGCCCACTCAAAAGAACCACTGTTGAACAATTGTTTGAAATAGATATTGCACCGGTAGAATTAAATGGCTCAAAAGGGATAACAACTACGAGAAATCTTGCACGGATTAGGAATGAAAACACGAATCTTCTGAGATAATCTTCGGCACTCTGGAACAATTGAATAACAAGAACTGAAAGATTATGAGGTGCACCGGTATGGGAAAACATTTCAAACGGGGAAAAGGATATGATCGACAAAGCTTGAATTGATTCCACCGGGGAAGATAAGAGAACAAAGGATGATAAACTTGGAGCTTCCTTTAGCATCTTCATGAGAATCACCGGATAAGAGCATTGAGGAAAAGAATGAAGAGACTTCACATCCATACGATGGATATTTGATTAAGAAATCTGAGTCCTTGAAGAAAAGGGTGGGAGGGTGGAAAACAAAAACAACTTGGGACGGATGAAACAAACACCGTTTAGAAAACTTAGAATTGATCTCGCGAATGTTGAAATGATCGGATCCACTTAAAGAGAAGCACGCCGGTTGGAAAAGAATTAACATGACGACCTCGATGATCAAGAAGGATTAGCATCCGCATAGAAATATGAGAACACCATTTAGGAGAGGTATGGAATCAACACTTGACATTGAAGCAACTCGAATACCACAAAAACAAAACAAAAACAAAGGATTTGGCTTGCGGAATAAGCCGGAACAAACATATGATAGATCCCATATCGTATCATGTGTGTGTTGGAACGATATCTTACGAGATACTTGAATTCCCACCTATAAACTCCCGAAACTTTCTGGTTATGCAATCAGGTGTTGGGGATACAGGGGACACAAAATATATCACCCAAACTAACAATACCTAGATCCAGCTGTATCCATCCTTCAACACATAACCAAGAAACCTTCGGAAATCGTTTACCTCGACCTTTGAAAAGCATCCGTTATACGAGTCATGGCAATACTCTCGAGCTCGCCCCAGTACTGGGTTATCGAGGTTATCTCACCAACAACTGCATAAAAGAGATTTTTGATGTCGGCAAAACTCAGGTATTCCAGAACTGCAACGATAAAATTGTGACGACAACACCTCGGAGCTCAACTCCCGGGACACTGCCACAACCCCTAAATGTCAATGTTCTCGTCACAAAACCATCGGAACGATTCCAAGATACCCGCGTGATCCTAAAATTTTTTTTAGTGAAATTTGAGGAGAGAAAAGTCAAAACATCTATGTCAGGATGCCTCACCAGAGCGACGAAGGGACTGAGGAGTAAAAAGAATCCTACTCTCCGATATATATAATCCTAAGACTCAAAACATTTTCCGTTCTAGACTCAACAACGCCAACAAACAATCAAGTAGGGGGCTCCTAAGTCGGGGAAGGCTCTGATTACCAACTTGTAACGCCCTCGATGCGGCTATATCTCCCACGTGTCGAAGCACGACTTAGAGGCATAACCGCATTGAAAGCAATGTCGCAAGTGAGGTAATCTTCACACAACCCATGTAATACATATGGGAAAGAGATACATAGTTGGCTTACAATCGCCACTTCACACAATACATGAGTAAAGCATTACATCATACAGATACAATCAAGGTCCGACTACGGAACCAAAATAAAAGAAGACTACCCCAAAAGCTACACAGATCCCCGATCGTCCCAACTGGGCTCCACTACTGATCAACTGAAACGAAACAACACAATGAACAAGATCTTCATCAATCTCCTCCTTGAGCTCGGGTGCGTCACCTGCACGGTTTCATCGGCACCTGCAAACTGGTTTTGGAAGTATCCGTGAGTCACGGGGACTCAGCAATCTCACACCCGCGAGATCAAGACTATTTAAGCTTATGGGTAGGAGAAGGTAGTGAGGTGGAGCTGCAGCAACCGACTAGCATATATGGTGGCTAACATATGCAAATGAGAGCGAGAAGAGAAGGCAAAAGCACGGTCGAACAACTATGATCAAGAAGTGATCCTAGAACAACCTACGTCAATCATAACTCCAACACCGTGTTCACTTCCCGGACTCCGCCGAGAAGAGACCATCACGGTTACACACGTGGTTGATGTATTTTAGTTAAGATCAACTTCGGGTTTACTACAACCGGACATTAACAAATTCCCATCTGCCTCATAACCGCGGGCACGGCTTTCGAAAGATAATACCTGCAGGGTGTCCCAACTTAGCCCATTATAAGCTCTCACGGTCAACGAAGGATATTCCTTCTACGGGAAGACCCGATCAGTCTCGGAATCCCGGACTACAAGACATTTCGACACAATAAAACAAGACCAGCAAAGCCGCCCGATGTGCCGACAAATCCCGATAGGAGTCGCACGTACCTCGTTCTCGTGGCACACCGGATAAGTCAAGCTACGAGTAAAACCAAGCCTCGAGTTTCCCGTGGTGGCCCTTGAGGTTGCTCGGTTCGGACCAACACTCGGAGGAGCACCGCCCGGGGGTCTAAAATAAAGATGACCCTTGAGTCTGCAGAACCCAAGGAAGGGTATATGTGGTAGGTAGTCAAATGGTAAAACCAAGGTTGGGCCTTCTTTGGAGGAGTCTTATTCAAAGCGAACTGTCAAGGGGGTCCCATAAATCACTCAACCGCGTTAGGGACGCAAAATCCGGGAACATAACACCGATATGACGGAAACTAGGGCGGCAAGAGTGGAACAAAGCACCAGGCATAAGGCTGAGCCTTCCACCCTTTACCAAGTATATAGATGCGTTAATTAAATAAGATATATTGTGATATCCCAACAAGTAAACATGTTCCAACAAGGAACAACATCTCCATGTTCCAACAAGGAACAAACTTCATCTTCACCTGCAACTAACAACGCTATAAGAGGGGCTGAGCAAAGCGGTAACATAGCCAAACAACGGTTTGCTAGGAAAGGATGGTTAGGGGATTGACATGGAAATATGAGTTGCATGATATCGCAAGTGGTTGGTATCGCAGCATAGGCATAGCAAAAGAGCGAGCATCTAGCGAGCAAAGATAGAAGTGATTTCGAGGGTATGGTCATCTTGCCTGAAATCCCGCAAGGAAGAAGAACGAGTCCATGAAGAAGACAAACGGATGAAGTCGAACGAATCCTCACAACTCCGGAACGAAACCGAAGCTAACGAGAGGAGCAACCCGGAAAGAAACAAACAACATAGTAAACAACCATCACATAAACATGGCATGATGCACAACCAAGTATGATGCATGTCCGGTTTCAATAGCATGGCATGACAATATGCACAAACAAAACTACAGGTTAAGTGGAGCTCAATATGCAACGAATTGCATATTGACGAAACTTCACAACATTTATTTAGTTCACTCTTGTTTAGGCTACCCAACAATATTAAATGTTATTAAACATGGCAAGGGGGTGAAGCATATGAAACTAACTATTTAGGCAAGATTAAATGAGGCCGGAAACAACAACAACAATTCCGGAAAAATCCTCATATGCATATTTTGAATTTGCTACTGTTCCGCCCTAAACACAATTTTAATGTTGTTAAACATGCCAAACAAGTACACCATGTTAAACTAGGCATTTTTCTACCCCATTTACATATATAATTTATTTAAAATGGAGCTACGGTTATTTAGTTATGAAATAAATCATTTTAGCATGGCATTTAAGCAAATTAATGCAAACAACAATTTTAAACATTTAGATGTTGTTATCATGATGCGGATGACATATACAAGTTATATGCGATTTTTATGAAAATGTTGACAAGAGCATGTTACGAGGCATTTGGTCACCATGGCGGAACGAAGGGTGCCACGCGGTAAACGAAAATGGTGCCACGGCAACATTTCGGTTCCGGTAGCTCATGGAGATATCGGTGCAAAAGAAAGTGTGACGGAAGCGAGTTGAGCAAGATGGTGGGGTGTTCCCGGTTACCGGGTTCCCACGAGACGATGGCATGGCAACGAGGAGGAACAAGCGAGCAACAATTTCGGACACGGTGCAAACGGGCATCTCATACGACATATGCATTCGTTCCACGGTCGGTCATCTCGGTTCTTATACCTTCGAAGCGTGCGTTCGGGGCGGAATGCGTTTCGTAGAGGGAAGTAGACGTACGCGGCGACGGTAGTGGAAGTAGTGGTTCACGTTCGTTTTCGGGGAGGAACTTGATGAATCCAACGTCTTCGGGACGACGGTATAGGTACTCGCGACGGTAGTGGTACACGTTCGTACATGTTTCGTAGATGTTCGAGGTCACGGCGAGGAACTTGACGTCCACGGAGTCTTCGAGGGTCGACGGTAGTCGTACACGGCAACCGTAGTTGAACTTGGCAATGGTAGTAGCACACGGGTCGTAGACGTTCGAGCCATCGGCAGCGGTACTTGATGAATCCCGAAATGGACTTGACGTCTTCATGCGTAGGGGTACTTGGCGTTTCCGGTTCGGGGTCACCACAAGGAACTTGTCGAAACCAGGGTCTCCGTCGTCGGTATAGGTACTTGGTGAAATCCACGGGTGTCGGTAGTTGTACATGGTCTTCACGTTGTAGTCTGACTTGGCGATTCCAAACCGTTCATCGGTAGTGGAACTTGGCGGTCTCGACGGTCGTCGTGGTACTTGGCGTCATTGTTGCCTCCAGGTACTTGCCGAAAACCACATCGGAGGTAGTCGAACCGATCTGAAGACGAACTTGGCGCCGAGGTTGAACTTGCCGGTCTGGATGAATCTGAAGGGGCATCGAGGGACTTGCAAGGCTCTACCTCGGGAGGTCACCGGGGACCGCTCGAGCTCTTTGGATCTTTGGCGCGAGATGCGGGGTGCGGCATGGAGCTTCACGGCGGGGCTCCGGGCTTCTGGTGGATCTCCTGGTGGTCGCCACCAACGAAGGAGGCGGCAAGGGGCGAGGGGGACCGGGCACAGGGAGCACCACTCCCTGGCTCGATGCGGAGGAGGCTATGGCGCGGGCCTACGGGGCTGGCTGGCGCCATGGACGAAGGGAGCATGAGCTCGGGAGGAGCCGAGCTGGCGAGGAGGAGGCAGAGGGACTTGGCGGGGCGGCTGATGGCATGGGACGATGGATCCGGGCAGCGGCCGAGGCTCGGGAGCCTTCCCCTAACGAGACGAGGACAGAGAGGGCCGAGCGAGAGAGGGATGGCAGCGCGCGGGAGAAGGAAAGGCGAGGAGGCGGCGAGGGGAAAAACGAGGAGAGGGGGCGAGGGGATCGGGCGCGGTGGAGGCGACGAGGGGATCGGGAGGAGCGGGGCTCTCCCTGGCGATGTGCGTGTGTGGAGGCGGCGCTGGCAGGGAACGAGGGGAGAGATGGGGTGCGGAGGAGGGAGTCGGGCTAGGTTAGGAGGGTTAGGTGGGCTGGGCCTCAAGGGGTTTGGTGGGCCGGCCTGGCCTAGGCTTTAGCAAAAGAAGTGGGCCGGCTTAGTTGGTCGGGCCTAAGAGGCCGGCTGGGCTGGCTCTCTTCTCTCTCTCTCTTTTCTTTAACCGAAAGGAAAAATAGAGAAAGGAAAAAGAAGGGGGGTTAGGGAAAAGAGTTTGAGCAGAAGGACAATTTTCCTGGACTCATAAAAATAAGCATGACCACAAAAAATAGAAGCGGCAAGATTGAAGGAATTAAATTCAAATTCATTTGAATATAATTCAAATGGTCTTGAATTGGGACTAGGTTTGGTGTGGCCAAAAATGTTGAGGATTTTTGGTGGAGCTCCGGAAAATGATGAAATAATATTGGCAAGGTTTTGAGGTCAACTCGGAGCAGAAAAGGCATGGGATTTATTATGCAAGTGGGTTATGGTGATTCCAAAACAAAGGAATATTTTATATAGCTCCCTAATATTGGGACGATATGTTATAAAGAGAAGTCAACCTTCCCTCGATTTAAATAGATCAAAAGATCTATGCAATTTATTAAGATGAGTCTTAAAATTAATGATATGATGGCATGATGACATGATGCAATGCAAAAATAAAAGGGCAGGCACAGAAGAAACACACGGTGAAACCCGGAATATATGGAAGTCTTCTGAAGCATCGGTCTCGGGGCGTTACATCACGGTTGCTTTTCTTCCTCTTTTCCCCCTTTCCCTTCTACCTGGTTGTCGCAACCAGATGCCGGAGCCCAGGAGCCAGACGCCACTGTCGACGACGACTCCTACTACACCAGAGGTGCCTACTACTATGTGCAGGCCGCTGACGACGACCAGGAGTAGTTTAGGAGGATCCCAGGCAGGAGGCCTGCGCCTCTTTCAATCTGTGTCCTAGTTTGTGCTAGCCTTCTTAAGGCAAACTTGTTTAACTTATGTCTGTACTCAGATATTGTTGCTTCCGCAGACTCGTCTATGAACGAGCACTTGTATTCGATCCCTCGAGGCCCCTGGCTTGTATTATGATGCTTGTATGACTTATTTTTTTTAGAGTTGTGTTGTGATATCTTTCCGTGAGTCTCTGATCTTGATCGTACACGTTTGCGTGTATGATTAGTGTGTGATTGAATCGGGGGCGTCACAAGTTGGTATCAGAGCCGACTGCCTTTAGGAATCCCCCTTTCCACCTCCTTGGCTGAAGTTGAGTCTAGTCATTGCAAAACTTTTACTAACATGGCTGTGTGTCTTATGGACCCACGTCGCCATTGGGTGGTATTAGGATCTTTTACTCCTCGTCTATACTCTGGGATTCTGATCTCTCTTCTATTCGGTTTAAATGGTTTAGCTAACTCTAACTCTAGGTTCTCGTAAATACTTTATCCCGGAGAGCTCCTTCACTCCAGATAATGGCTTGATTCACCAAAAGATTCGAAAGATAACCTTCGTTGATTTCCCGAGACTTGTGCTCTCCGCCTTTACAATCCCCTTCCACCGATAAATCCTTATGGATAACTACCTACATTTGTCATTCATACATTCATCCCAGTTGATCTTGTTATTACAAGATGCCCTGAATTATTCTCCGATGTTTTGAGAATCTTTTATGCCAACTGCCTTGCAGTTCTTGTCTTGCGGATACCCCTACGGATAATTTTTCACACTTATCGAGGGCTTGCTCATTCCTAGTTGTTCGTGTGATTCGCAAGCTTTGAAATACTACCCAACCTTCTAAATATCCTTAGTAGCCTATTGCTCTTGAAACTCTTGCTTGCATTATGGTTAATCCCATAATTCTAGAAATCTTATTGGTATCCTTTGTCTCAATCATTTTGAGTCCTTTGATCGATGTGTTGAGGACGCTCGCAATCCTCAGTCGAATCCTGGAATTCATTCTTCCAGCTGAGATGAGATTTTGAACATGAACTGGTTATCGACCAATCAAATTGTCGTCGATTGTACCCCATTGTACCCCTAAGCCTATTCAACCTATCCATTCTTAATCAGACCGTTGGCTTCTGATCCCTTAATCGGAAATCATAATTCCTTTACATTTGATCTTTGAATCAGTTAGTTATTTCTATAATCCAATGCCTTTGCATTGTTTCTTCTTCTGATTGTGTGCCGATGCTCACATCAGCTCCGTTGTGGACCGTCAGTTCCTTTGTTGGGTTTTATCCAACAACGTCCTTCCTATTCAATCACTTTGGAAGTTCTTTCCCTGATACATAATGCCATTGGTAAATCCTATTCTCGGATTTGGCCAACCATGCTCTATTTTCGAGCTGGTGATAATTACTCTCGAAGCTTGTGGTATATGTTTCTAAGATGCCCTGATGGGTTGAACCTATGCCTTCCTTAATCTGTGTGAACCCGAAAGTTTTCCAAGGTTCGTACTCCTCTGGTAATTCACCAGGTAGATCTTCGCACTCAAATCATTTTTAGTAGAGCAGTGAATGAAAGGTTATGCATTGGAGAAGTGGGAGTCAACCTTGAACTTTGTGTTCATGCCCATGGACACGATGTGGATCTTATCATTAAAGCTTTTCTTAAATTAATTATTCCCTTGGTATAAGTTCATCTCATATCTGGGATCTGGCCTTTTGCAATTGTGGTTCCGACCATGTTCTCCTGTAAATACCATTTCTCATGCAAGTTTAAGCACTTGTATTCTGCAAAGCAATACCCTAGTCCAACCTCTACTTTGATATGTCGTCGAGCATTACCCCCTGGTATCTCGAGATTATCATGGAACTGCATAACCTCTTATGAGTTCATCATCAAGTACTACATTCTCACTGATTCAAAATTTCCATGGGCTCTGAGTTATTAAACACTCAAAGACATCGATAATTGAATCGAGTTCACATTGCGATTCAACAAGTATTTGAACCCTTCACTGCTTACAAATTTAATACTCCATCATGTCATTCCTAGCCTGATCACATACATCATTATCGTGCTAATTTTAACTGTGCTACCTGGTCCTTCTTCCCGGAGCACAAATTTCGATGGTGAGCTAATCTAACGTCGATCTTCCTCGTCATATTATTTCTTCTTGAACAACAAACTTGATTTCGAGTTTGTGTCCTACTCGTGGTTCCAATAACCTTTCGCTTCATCATTCGTTTGACTTGATGTAAACGGCGATTGATTACATCTTCATGAAATCTCTCGACAAATGTGTCATGGTCATCATCAGTACTCTGAGCTTTTCCATGATATCAATTGAATTCATGATGAGAAATACCATCCTTGCCTTGATGATTTATGTTATCATCGACCACTCTATTGTCTTAACTCCAACACAAACTTGTTCCTGTTTTGTGTTATACCTTGGGTTCCTTGCTACCCATCATTTGTTCTTCTTTACCTTGAAGTATTACCATCTTCTATGTCAAGAATGTCGTGAGAATTTCACCACCTCTTAAGAATTCTTGATTCAAGTGATACTTCTCACAATCTCCGTTCAATTCTTGGTCCCGGTATTGTTGCTAACCGGAATGCCAACAAATGAAATGTGCAGTGTAATTCCAAAACTTCTAGCAACCCTATTGCTTGAAGTTAATGGTCGACAGTTGAAAGCACAAGTGCTCCCTGGGTGGTTTTGGTAATTAATGTCAACATATCTCTTGTTGGACTAACACTTTTACCTAGTATATTTCAGATAAGTTCAACAATGGAGTGGCATGGACTAGAGGATGTGGAACCCCTTCAAGATGCTAAGGACAAAGGATTGGCTCAAGCTTCAAGATCAATACTCTACACTTTTATATTTTAGTGATCCAAGATCACATTGAGTCTATAGGAAAAGCCAATACTATCAAGGAGGGATGAGGTGTTGCTTAATGGCTTGCTTGCTCAAAGTGCTTAGTGATATGCTCCAAAACCCTCAACTACCTTCCCACATCCACATATGACCTAAACCAAAAGTCAAACTCGGCCCCACCGATTCTTTCTATCCGGCGCCACCGAGTTTCAGATGTCATAGCCACTGCCACAAACCCTAGCAAATCGGTTTCACCAATAGGGATCTCGGTATCACCGAGATGGGATTGTAATCTCTCTGTGTATGTCCATTACCAAAATCGGTCTCACCGAGTTTGAGCAATCGGTACTACCGAGATTACAATGCAAACCCTCTGGTTAGCTTATTACCAAAATCGGTCCCACCGAGTTTGTGTAATCGGTCTCACTGAATTTTCCTGACCAACTCTCTGGTTAGCTTATTACCAAAATCGGTCCTACCGAGTTTGTGTAATCGGTCACACCGAGATTACGTTATGCCCTAACCCTAACCATATCGGTCCTACCGAGTTGCATCTCAGTCCCACCGAAAATCCTAACGGTCACTAGGTTTGCTGAATCGGTCCGACCGAGTTTAACCATTCGGTCCCATCGAGTTTGGCAAATTGTGTGTAACGGTCAGATTTTGTGTGGAGGCTATATATACCCCTCCACCCACTCTTCATTCGTGGAGAGAGCCATCAGAACATATCTACACTTCCAATACACATTTTCTGAGAGAGAGAACCATCTACACTTGTGTTGAGCTCAAGATATTCCATTCCAACCATATGAATCTTGATCTCTAGCCTTCCCCAAGTTGCTTTGCACTCAAATCTTCTTTGCACCAAATCCAAATCCTGTGAGAGAGAGTTGAGTGTTGGTGAGACTATCATTTGAAGCACAAGAGCAAGGAGTTCATCATCAACACACCATTTGTTACTTCTTGGAGAGTGGTGTCTCCTAGATTGGCTAGGTGTCACTTGGGAGCCTCCAACAAGATTGTGGAGTTGAACCAAGGAGTTTGTAAGGGCAAGGAGATTGCCTACTTCGTGAAGATCTACCGCTAGTGAGGCAAGTCCTTCGTGGGCGACGGCCATGATGGAATAGACAAGGTTGCTTCTTCGTGGACCCTTCGTGGGTTGAAGTCTCCATCAACGTGGATGTACGATAGCACCACCTATCGGAACCACGCCAAAAACATCTGTGTCTCCAATTGTTTTTGAATACTCCAAACCCTTCCCTTTACATTCTTGCAAGTTGCATGCTTTACTTCCCGCTGCTCATATACTCATTGCATGCTTGCTTGATATGTATTGTGTTTGTTAAACATGTGCTTAAATTCCACTTAAACTTAAGAATATTAAAAACTGCAACTTTTTGCACTTAGTGTCTAATCACCCCCCCCCCTCTAGACACCTCTTCTCGATCCTTTCAATTGGTATCAGAGCTTTAGTCTCCATTGCCTTGGTTTAAACACCTTTGGAGGAAGATGGATGTGTCTACTTTGGGGAGTCTTAGACATAGAGTGCCTATTCTTGATGGAGAGTATTTTCATGAGTGGAAAAATGAAATGCTTGAGATTTTCAATGAATATCACTTGAACAAGTACATTGCTAGTCCTTGTGCACCTCATATTGATCCCTTGCATCCCACACCCGAAGAAGATCTTGACATGATTCGCAATCTTAGAACCATCAATCTTATCATAAGAGGATTGCCCAAAAATTTGATTGCTAGTTTGCCTACTCTTGATTGTGCCTATACCATATGGAGATTTCTTGAGGAACGATTTCCAGATTATTCCTTGAAAAATTTAGACGAGATTCTCCATAAGTCTATTGCCTTGAGTAAGATGAACTCTAGTGACCTAGCTTTGGTGATTGTCTATTTGAGTACCAATCTCATGCGTGCTAAAGGAAATGTTGGAATCATTAGCGATATCATATCTGAAGCTATTAGAATTCATAAAGGTAACCATTGTGATGATCATTTATCTAATGAATTACCCTCTCTACGAATTGATCAATCACAAGATGATGTTGAACATGGATACTATGATGAAGATGATGATAGTGACTATGATCTTGATGATGCAATGAGGCATTTTTGTCTTATGGCAAATCTTCGCGGCTACATGGCTGGAGGAAAGGAATGGGTCCTTGATAGTGGATGTACTGATCATATGACCGGAGATGAAGATATGTTCCGTGAGCTTGCTGAAAACGACGGCCTCCAAAAATATGTCACTTTTGGTGATAATTCAAAGGGTAAGGTGGCCATCTCACATGATAGCTCCATACAAAATGTCATGCTCGTCGAATCCTTTGGATACAATTTACTTTCAGTTTCCAGACTTGCTGATTTCGGTTTCATTGTCCTATTCACTGAAGTAGATTGCCAATTGTTTCGTAGAGACAATCATAAAATGGTATTTACTGGTATACGTAGAGGAGATCTTTACATTGTTGATTTCACTAAAAAGGCTCAACCTAGAACTTGCTTAATTGCTAAATCTTCTAAAGGCTGGTTGTGGCATAGAAGACTAGGTCATGTTGGTATGCGAAATCTTGATAAGCTTATTAAAGGTGATCATATCCTTGGAATAAAAGATGTCATATTTGACAAGGATAGACTTTGTAGTGCTTGTCAAGCAGGAAAACAAGTTGGAGGAAGTCACCGCGTGAAGAACATCATGACCACAAGAAGACCACTCGAGCTACTTCACATGGATCTCTTTGGTCCAAATGCCTACAAGAGTCTCGGTGGTAACTCATTTGGTCTAGTCATAGTTGATAATTTTTCAAGATTTACGTGGGTGTTCTTTCTTGATGACAAATCGCAGGTCCAAAAGATCTTCAAAAACTTCGCTAGGAAGGCCCAAGAAGGTTCGGAGCGACAACGGAACGGAGTTCAAGGACGCAAATGTGGACACCTTTCTTGACGAAGAAGGGATTTCACACGAGTTCTCGGCTACATACACACCTCAACAAAATGGAGTTGTTGAAAGGAAGAACCGGACTCTTATCGAGATGGCAAGAACGATGCTTGATGAGTACAAAACGCCAAAGCACTTTTGGGCGGAAGCGGTTGAGACAGCTTGTCATGCAACAAATCGCTTGTATCTTCACAAGCTACTCGGCAAGACGGCATCTGAGCTCCTCACCGTAATCTGAACCCCAAGTTGGATACTTTCAAGTATTCGGCTCAAAGTGCTACATTCTTGATAAGCATCGTCGTTCTAAATTTGCTCCTAAATCTCATGAAGGTTTCCTACTTGGTTATGGCTCAAACTCTCACACTTACCGTGTCTACAACAATTTCACCCGAAAGGTTGAAGAGACGGTAGATGTGAAGTTTGATGAATCTAACGGCTCGCAAGTAGAGCAATTGCCAATTGATGTAGGAGACAAAGACCCTTCGGAAGAAATTCAAGACTTGTCCATTGGCAATATTCGTCCAACGGAAGTGAAGGAGAGTACCTCGTCCGTCCAAGTGGAAGCTTCTACCTCACGACAAGGTGAACCAAGAGTTGATACGGAAGCATCCACAAGTGGGACACGCCAAGATGAAGAAAACGAGGAAGTACACCAAGATGAACATCAACAACCTCCTTCTCCACCACGACAAGAGAACGACAATGTCAACAATGAAGAAGGCCAAGAAGAAGCACAAGATGAAGAGGATGTTCCACCCCGACCCAAGCAAAAGCTTTCACGAGTTCGAGCAAGAATTGCAAAAGATCATCCCGTCGAGCAAATCTACAATGATATCCAAACCGGGAGAATCACTCGCTCTAAAACTCGTTTAGCTAACTTTTGTGAACATTGCTCATTCATCTCTAGCATTGAAACTATGAAGGTTGAAGAAGCATTGGAGGATCCGGACTGGATAAACGCTATGCATGAAGAGCTACACAACTTTGAGAGAAATCAAGTCTGGACATTGGTCGAGAAGCCCGACAACAACCACAACATCATTGGTACCAAATGGGTGTTTCGCAACAAGCAAGATGAAGATGGACAAGTGGTTCGCAACAAAGCACGTCTCGTCGCCCAAGGCTACACACAAGTTGAAGGTATGGACTATGGTGAGACATATGCTCCCGTTGCTAGACTTGAGTCCATTCGCATCTTACTTGCTTATGCTAATCACCATGATATCACCTTGTACCAAATGGACATTAAAAGTGCTTTTCTAAATGGCGAAATTAAGGAGGAAGTTTATGTTAAGCAACCTCCCGGCTTCATCAATCCTAAGAAACCTAATCATGTTTACAAACTTCACAAAGCCCTTTATGGTCTTAAACAAGCTCCTAGAGCATGGTATAAATGCTTGACCAAGTTCCTTATTGAAAAAGGCTTTGAAATTGGTAAAATTGATTCTACTCTTTTTACTAAAAGGGTTAATGGAGAACTATTTGTGTGCAAAATTTATGTTGATGATATCATATTTGGTTCAACTAACCCTCATTTTAGTGAGAAGTTTGGAAAGCTAATGTCGGAGAAGTTTGAGATGTCTATGATGAGTGAACTCAAATTCTTTCTCGGTTTGCAAATCAAGCAAACTAAGGAAGGTACCTTTGTCTCTCAAACGAAGTACACCAAGGACTTATTCAAGAAGTTCAATTTGCAAGAATGCGAAGGTATGACTACACCCATGCCTACTAGTGGACATCTTGATTTGACCAAAGATGGTGAACCGGTTGATCAAAAGGTTTTTCGCTCTATGATTGGTTCATTGTTATATCTATGTGCCTCTCGTCCCGATATTATGCTAAGTGTGTGCATGTGTGCACGATATGAAGCTGCTCCTAAAGAATGTCATCTTAAGGCTGTGAAAAGGATAGTGAGATACCTAATCCATACACCAAATTTTGGCATTTGGTATCCTAAGAGGTCCTCTTTTGATCTTGTTGGCTACTCCAATTCGGACTATGCCGGAGACAAGGTTGATAGAAAATCCACTTCGGGTACTTGTCAATTCCTTGGTAGATCTCTTGTGTCTTAGTCTTCCAAGAAACAAAACTCGGTATCCTTATCCACCGCCAATGTGGAATACATTGCCGCTGGTTCATGTTGTGCTCAATTACTTTGGATGACCCAAACTCTTAAAGATTATGGGATATATGTGAAACATGTTCCATTGCTATGTGACAATGAAAGTGCTATTAAGATTGCTCACAATCCCGTGCAACCCTCTCGAACTAAGCATATTGAAGTTCGTCATCATTTCATTCGAGATCATGTTGCTAAAGGGGACATTAACCTTAAGCATGTTCGCACCAATAAGCAATTGGCGGATATATTCACTAAACCACTTGATGAGAAAGTGTTTTGCAGGTTGAGAGGTGAATTGAACATCATTGATGCTTCAAACTTGGAGTAGGAACTCCATTTGATACATGCGGGGCATGAGCCTATGACTAATCCTTGATGTTTCTTTTATGATGCTATTCATATGTCTTGGATATATTTGTACCTTGCATGTTATCTAACCCGTGTAGGTACTTGGTTGAATCTAAATCTATGAGATTGCAACTCACTCACATCTTGAGCAATCTCTACATCACCAAGTCTCTACACAATGGTGGTTGAAGACAAGGAAGCACGAAACCACTCAAATATATCCTTTGGCAAATTCTATGTTGAGTCTCATGATTGTCATTTGGGATACACAAGTGCTCTTCCTTGCAAAGCTAACCCATGTAGGTAGATGAACTCAAACTCCAAGTGGTGCTCCCAACTCTTGATGAACTACATAAACCTTGAGCAACCCACACAAGTTCAACTACATGAGCAAGATCAACACCACCACCCAAGGTATGTTATTCCATCTTAGAGAAGCTTTACTCCAAGTCATGAGTCAAAGCAACTCGACAAGATGTGAATACATCAAAAGGCTTAAACGAAAAATGGTAACCCCATTTTGAGCTTAAACGATGAGTATGACCTATGATCAAGTGCTCTCACTTAACTCCTAAGTCAATATACTCTAACATAGGTGACTTTGTCGCCGACCATCTCTAGATGAAGTTCTCCTGTGTCTCTCTGTGCTTTTGTCTCTTGCATATTTGTTTCCCCTTTCAAAAAAAACTCTAGATCTTTTAGTTTCTTTTCAATCCTTTTTGTTCTGCATTTTCTGCATCCAATTCATTGCAAATCTTTCAGTTAATTCCTTGCATATCCTTGTGAGATCTTACTTGTCTAGTGAGCTGAGGTGACAAGTGGTTTCACTCTGATGAACTTGGTCACACCGGTTTGTTTTCTTCGGCTCAACCGAAACCTTTCGGTGCAACCAAAGCACACAACTCGGAGTCACCGATTCCACCACAGAAAAACCAACTTGCCACTTATTCCTGATTTCTGTTTGCTCCAGCTCCACTCAATGATTCTTGTCCTCTACCAGCATCATATTAGACATGCTGCTTTGCTCTGTGACTCAAGGACCAACCCATTTGTATCACATGTCCAGAAGAGCCCTTCTTGGAAATTGATGTCAAAGGGGGGGAGAGAGATCACATCAAAGCTTAATCTTTCCTATAGGGGGAGAAAGAGAGAATACTCAGGGGGAGAAAGTAATATCATCAAAGACCCCAGATGCTTGGTGTTCAAGAGGAGAGATGTTACATGCCTTTAAGAGGGGAAAGACATGTTTGTTTGCTTGCTTTAGCTCAAGCTCTGTTGTTTCTTTTCTGTTGCTCTGATTTTCTGTTTCCTATCTTCTCCCAATATTCCATGCAGATTCAGGGGGAGCAAGACATCTGAGGGAAGAAAATCTCTGATTTTATTGCATATCCTTTACCTTTGGGGACATGTCTATATCCAATGTGGTACTTAGTACTCACTCTACATGTCATCCCAGTCTTGGTTCTCTTGTGGTTTCTCTTGTTTGCTCTGGTCAATAGGTGTATCTGTGTTATCTAACCTTGTTTGCGTAGGTTCATCCCATCCTAAGCCAACTCAAGACCACAAGGTAAGTATATGCATCTCAGTCATGTGAATGAGAAATTCTTGCTGATGTACATACTGTTTGCAAGAAGGACTCATGAGCATGAAGGTACAATTCTCATATTCACATCATTTGCTCTGATGCATATAGCCAAGATACATGTAACACATTGCTTACTCTGTCATGCTTATGCATTCACATGCTCCTATATCCCATATTCACATGTTTTCATACATGTAGGGGGAGTCTATGCCTGTTACAAGTCTTTCCGAAGCTTTACTTGCTATTCTCTATATCTTTATCTAAAGCATTGATGTATGTTGTCATCAATTACCAAAAAGGGGGAGATTGAAAGCACAAGTGCTCCCTGGGTAGTTTTGGTAATTAATGTCAACAAATCTCTTGTTGGACTAACACTTTTACCTAGTATGTTTCAGATAACTTCAACAATGGAGTGGCATGGACTAGAGGATGTGGAACCCCTTCAAGATGCTAAGGACAAAGGATTGGCTCAAGCTTCAAGATCAAGACTCTACACTTTTATATTTTAGTGATCCAAGATCACATTGAGTCTATAGGAAAAGCCAATACTATCAAGGAGGGATGAGGTGTTGCTTAATGGCTTGCTTGCTCAAAGTGCTTAGTGATATGCTCCAAAACCCTCAACTACCTTCCCACATCCACATATGACCTAAACCAAAAGTCAAACTCGGCCCCACCGATTCTTTCTATCCGGCGCCACCGAGTTTCAGATGTCATAGCCACTGCCACAAATCCTAGCAAATCGGTTTCACCGATAGGGATCTCGGTTTCACCGAGATGGGATTGTAATCTCTCTGTGTATGTCCATTACCAAAATCGGTCTCACCAAGTTTGAGCAATAGGTACTACCAAGATTACAATGCAAACCCTCTGGTTAGCTTATTACCAAAATCGGTCCCACCGAGTTTGTGTAATCGGTCTCACCGAGTTTGCCTGACCAACTCTCTGGTTAGCTTATTACCAAAATCGGTCCTACCGAGTTTGTGTAATCGGTCACACCGAGATTACGTTATGCCCTAACCCTAACCATATCGGTCCTACCGAGTTGCATCTCAGTCGCACCGAAAATCTTAACGGTCACTAGGTTTGCTGAATCGGTCCGACGGAGTTTAACCATTCGGTCCCACCGAGTTTGGCAAATTGTGTGTAACGGTCAGATTTTGTGTGGAGGCTATATATACCCCTCCACCCACTCTTCATTCGTGGAGAGAGCCATCAGAACATATCTACACTTCCAATACACATTTTCTGAGAGAGAGAACCACCTACACTTGTGTTGAGCTCAAGATATTCCATTCCAACCATATGAATCTTGATCTCTAGCCTTCCCCAAGTTGCTTTCCACTCAAATCGTCTTTCCACCAAATCCATATCCTGTGAGAGAGAGTTGAGTGTTGGGGAGACTATCATTTGAAGCATAAGAGCAAGGAGTTCATCATCAACACACCATTTGTTACTTCTTGGAGAGTGGTGTCTCCTAGATTGGCTAGGTGTCACTTGGGAGCCTCCAACAAGATTGTGGAGTTGAACCAAGGAGTTTGTAAGGGCAAGGAGATCGCCTACTTCGTGAAGATCTACCGCTAGTGAGGCAAGTCCTTCGTGGGCGACGGCCATGATGGAATAGACAAGGTTGCTTCTTCGTGGACCCTTCGTGGGTAGAGCCCTCCATGGACTCGCGCAACCGTTACCCTCCGTGGGTTGAAGTCTCCATCAACGTGGATGTACGATAGCACCACCTATCGGAACCACGACAAAAACATCCGTGTCTCCAATTGCGTTTGAATACTCCAAACCCTTCCCCCTTTACATTCTTGGAAGTTGCATGTTTTACTTTCCGCTGCTCATATACTCATTGCATGCTTGCTTGATATGTATTGTGTTTGTTAAACATGTGCTTAAACTCCACTTAAACTTAAGAATATTAAAAACTGCAACTTTTGGCACTTATTGTCTAATCACCCCCCCTCTAGACACCTCTTCTCGATCCTTTCAACAGTTCATTCTTAGACCATTGGTTATTGAAACACCATTCTGACATCGTTCCTACCTAAGCCCATATCTCGGGTGCACCTTTCAACCAATGTTTAATTGTGTATGTTTTCCTCGAGCATACATCATTATATCAATTGATCTGACAAATGTTATCCCCTTGTTCACATGATTGTGGAAATCCATCTTTTTGGAAATCTCGAGGAATTGTCGTTGAGTCCATCAGCCACCCCCTCATCCTCTCCTTAGTTTACTAATGAACTCTTGTTTCGGACTTGCTTCCATAGTTCATTTCCCGAGAATCTTATGATATCATCCCGTCAATTTGTGTTGCACCTTTTCTTCTCAGACATCCTGAGTTTGAGGTATCCTGACACCAATCAGATCCGGTCGGTCAGATATGATGGTTGGAACATATTTCCAGGAGTTATAACATCTTTAAATGACCCGGTAAGGTGATGCCATGCCTAGCACACCTGGCCAGAGGACCTATTGTTATAGTTTCCTTTTCTGCAAGGTTATCCATTCTTCTATGAGGAAATTGTAAGACTTATTCTACAAGTTGTTCCTGAAGGATCCTTCGTGTATCCAAAGTCTGATCCTTACGCAATGACCATGTTAATGCTATCTCGAAGCATGTTTGTGATACTCCATTCATCAACCAGAACATTGGAAGCGCAATGCTAAATGTTTCTTGATCAACTATCCAAACACCATTGTTTGGGTAATGTCATGAAATTCCTCTCACCTTACCTAAAAGGTTTTCTAATTTCTATCTTGTCATGGATATCATGCTTTACTTGTCCTTGGGAATGATATACCCCTGAAACATGTGTTTAAACACATTTTCCTTTCCATTGTTCTGTTTAATATGATAATCAGATTTTACTTTCCATTGTTTGTCTGAACCTTTCTTGTGATCTACATGATCTAAGCAGCAATATTCTCATGCTTATGTAAACACCTCGGTGTACAATTCTGTCAGCAAGAACCTATTACTATTGTTGATGACATTCCGGTAGCCACCGATGGACGAGAACTTTGCCTATTGGTCCGCCTCGTTCAACGAGCAGGAAAATGGTTCTCTTCGTCCCTCGCCCTTGGTACCGACGTTGTTGCCGACATAATCGACATGCTACCTCTGACATGCCTTGCTATCATGACCATGCAAGATGTCACCACTCCTTCTACTTTTATCCCACATGGTGGGCCCATAACCCACAGTTCCACACGATCGAAACCTGACACTCCTGTACACCCCCGGTTTCCAAAGTTATTCCTCGTGCTTGACTTCTTATGTAACTCACGGGCCACCAGCCAAGTGATCTATTTGGGTATCAGACGCAATACTTATTCTCGTTGCTCTGAACCCCTTTCACCTTCTGATTAGGCATCGAACGCTTGCCTATCCATTTGAAACTTCTCATGGTACCTTCTTACTTTTCTCTCGACATCTTCTTAAGTTTCAATTCGAGAGATACTTATGCTTCTTCCCCTGAGTTAACCATCTGATGCTCGATCTTGTTAGAATCCGTCCTTATAGGGTTTTCCCTTCTCACCCTTTCGTAAGTACGGTGAAGATCCTGAAGGAAGGACGACAACTTCATCATGAGGACCTGAAGCAGAGGAATGAAGACATCAATGTGATGGATCGACGTCTTCGAGAAGAGCAACTATGACCGAGAAGAATCGTTAGAATTTTGTAACCAGATCCCTTCCCCCTTATAACCACTCCTAAATCTCGGGACGAGATTTCTTGTAGTGGAGGAGATTTGTAACGCCCGGATAATTATGCTACAGTGAACCTATGCTAGTGATGCAACGTCACCTCCATTACTATTGCTAATCTTTCGTTAGTTCAAAACCGATTCAAAAATCAATTCAAAATATGGCAAACAACTAAAGTTTTCGAACCTTGAAACAAAAATTTTCGGTGGGTGCCAAATATTGCATTGATAATTATTGTGGAGAAAACAATTTTTTTGAAAGTGCCTAAATATTTTAAAATAAAATAAAACAGAAAACAAAATAAATAAAAAGAAAAAGTGAAAATAAAACAAAAGGAAAAGAAAACCCCCCATGGACCAGGCGGCCCAGCTCACAGCCAAGCCGGCCCACCTGGCCCATTCGGCCGACCCGGCCCGGCCCCCTTCCCTGTTCCCCCGACCCGGGTCGGAACAGGGGCGCGTCCCTGCCAGACCGCCTCGCCGGCACCGACGCCGCGAGGAGATAAGGCCGCCACGCCCTCACCTCCTCGATCCCATCTCCCACGCGCCTTTCGCCCTCTCGGTCCCTTCGCCTCCCTCTCCCCTCAGATCCACCTCGCTGCCTCTCCTTCCCCTTCGCATCCGAGCGCCACCGCCGCCATGGCTCCGGCCTAGCCACGGCCGCCGTGCCCACCTCGCCGCCCCACTGTGTCTCTAAGGGCCGCCGTCGTCCGCTGCTTCGGCTGGTGCACCCCGTTGGAGTCCAGAGCCACCGCAACACCCACGACGCCGCCGTCTTCCTCCTCTGCTCCGACGAGCTTCGCCGCCGCTCTTCACCAACTCCGGCGATGCCTCTGCTGCTACTAAACCGTTCACGGGCCATCGTGTGTGCCGCTCGGTGAGCCCCTCGCTGCCTCCTCTCTTCCTCGCGCGCTGTAACTAGTTTGCCACCGCGCCCGTTTCTGTCCGTCGTCGACGAGCTCGTGGCCGTCGCCACAGCTGTCGTCATGCTCACCTGAGCCCGTCACCGTGTTCCCGGTGCTTCCAGGAACCCAACGCGCACGCGCACACGCCTTCCCGTGCCCCCTAGCGCTGGATCCACTGACGCCCGAACTCCGGCGTCCGCTCCGCCGCTCCCCACCGCTGTCTCCGGCTGTTTCCGGCCAAGCCCCCTCCACCGTTCGACGCGCTCGTCTGTTCGGTCCCAAACACGCATCGTTCGAACGCCCCGTAGCGTGATCCCCGTCCGCGCCCGAACTGTCGTCCACCGCGCTCGTCACCGGCGTTGTTTTCGGCCACCCCCGCGCATTCCGACGCCGTAGATAGACGTGGGGCACTCTCCTCGTTCGAACGCAGGAGACAACGCTCGATTTGGTTCCCCATAAGCGAATCCCGACGCTCACCGGCGTCCGGCCGCTGCGCGCGAGCTCGCCGGAGCTACTCCGGCGGCTCCGCTGAGCTGGCACACAGGGGCCCACCCCCGGGTCACTACCTGTGGGCCTAGGGCCCCATCTGGCCACGTTGACCGAAGTCAACTGCGCTGACGTGGCAGCTACTGCCACTGACATGCGGGCCCGCGTTGTTTAAAATGTTTTTGTAAATAGATAAATTGCTAATTAATTAAATTAATTAATTGAAACCCTAATCTCGCACTGACTACTGGGCCCCACCCACTAATTAACCCATTTAGTTAGTCTAAACCCCTGTAGTGCCCCTGACAATGACATGTGGGTCCCAATGGACCCACCTGTCTGGTTTGACTGGTCAACCGACCAGTTGACCTGCTGACATCACTTTGATGTCATGCCTGCGTCATCGTTCACTGTTCTGGATAATGTTGGATTTAAATAAATAATTAAAATCAGAAAATGATTAAATCTTTAGAAAATCATATAAAATAATCCGTAACTCGGAAGAAAATACTTTCTTCATGAAAGTTGCTCAGAACAACGAGACGAATCCGGATAAGCAGCCCATTCGTCCGCCACACATCCTTAGCATAGCAAACTCGTCACTTTCCCCCTCCGGTTCATCTGTCCGAAAACGCGAAACACCGGGGATACTTTCCCGGATGTTTCCCCTTCGCCGGTATCACCTCCTACCGCGTTAGGACACACCTAGCACCGTTCATTGTCATGTCATGCATCGTCATGCATATGTTTGCTTTTATATTTATTGTTTCTTCCCCCTCTTCTCTCGCTAGACACCGAGACCGACGCCGCTGCTACCCAGTACGACTACATGTTGACGACCCCTCCTTATCGGCTGAGCTTCCAGGCAAGCCCCCCCCCCCTTGATCACCAGATATCGCCTATTCTACTCTCTACTGCTTGCATTAGAGTAGTGTAGCATGTTACTGTTTTCCGTTAATCCTATCCTGATGCATAGCCTGTCCTTGCTACTACTGTTGTTACCTTTACCTGCAATCGTACATGCTAAGTATATGATGCTAGTATTTCCATCTGTGGCCCTACATTCTTGTACGTCTGCCTTGCTATACTATCGGGCCGTGATCACTCGGGAGGTGATCACGGGTATATACTTATATACTTTACATGATACCTGTGGTGACTAAAGTCGGGTCAGCTCAAGGAGTACCCGCAAGTGGATCTTTGTGGCGGAGCGTCAGGGCAGGTTGAGACCACCTAGGCAAGAGGTGGGCCTGGCCCTGGTCGGCGTTCGCGGTTATTTCAAAATAACACGCTTAACGAGTTCTTGGTATTTGATCCGAGTCTGGCCACTGGCCTATATGCACTAACCAACTACGCAGGAACAGTTATGGGCACTCGTCGTCGTTGTATCAGCCGAACCCTTCGTGACGTCAGCGACTGAGCGGCGCGCGCTGGATTGGAACGTAAGCCTGCTCTTGTATTAAGGGGGCGAGTTCTACTTCCGGCCGCCCACGCAACGTGCATGTGTGCAATGGGCGATGGGCCCAGACCCCTGTGCCATAGGATTTAGACCGGCGTGCTGACCTCTCTGTTGTGCCTAGGTAGGGTTGCGACGTGTTCATCTTCCGAGGCCGGGCATGACCCAGGAAACACTAGTAGAAAAAGGGTCAAATGTGAGACACATTAGTCCCGGTTTGTAACAGAACCGGCACTAATGTGGCCATTAGTGCCGGTTCCAACGGCTAGCCGGGAGGAGCTCTTTAGTACCGGTTCGTGGCAAACCTTTAGCACCGGTTCGTGCCACGAACCGGTACTAATGAGAGTGGTGGCAGGATGTTGTCGAATTGGGCCCTTCAGCAGATTTTAGTACCGGTTCGTGGCACGAACCGGTACTAAATGTCGTCCTATATAAATCCTTCATCCACCCGCACTCTGTTCTTCCCCCTTTCCCCTCTCCCTCTCCTCTGTTCTTCCCTTCTTCCTCTCGAGTTTATCACAAAATTTGCCCCAAATTTGTCAAGATTTGCAGGCCCTCATCCATTCAAATGATCACCAAGGTTAGCAACTTTGTCCTATCATCTCTCATTGATAGATTAGCTCTTGCATTGGTTTATATATTGATTAATTGTGGGTTTTAGTAATTTGGGAGGAATTATATGTGGTAGTATTTGATTTATATGCAATTTGAGGTCAAAATAACACTTAGTTTGCATATGTAGGTGTGGTTTACTTAGTGCCTTCTAAATCTTTGTCGTAACCACCGTCGATCGCCCGCACCGTCCCGTCGCCGGCACCACCTTTTGGTGAGCCTCTTGTTCATGAAATTTTATATAAAAAATTGATGTTTGTGTGATTTGGATATATAGTTACTCGTATAATAATTATCTTACCCGTATGTTGTTTGTTATACATAGTGCTATGGTTTTGATATCCGTCCCCGTCGGCCCTCGTCCTTGTTATGATTCGGATGTGGTATATTCTCTTTAAAACTATTTGTTGCATTTC
Organism: Aegilops longissima; assembly: GCA_021605205.1. Classification (NCBI taxonomy): domain Eukaryota; kingdom Viridiplantae; phylum Streptophyta; class Magnoliopsida; order Poales; family Poaceae; genus Aegilops; species Aegilops longissima. The sequence goes on from CM038676.1 coordinate 513,973,848, forward strand.
GTGTTTATGACAAATTATGCCCATCAAGTTGACATAGATATTTTTATCTAGGAGGTATGTGAACCGGAAATTCCAACCGACCCTATTGTCGAGAGGTTAAATTTAGTTGAAAGAGAAAACGAGTACTTGAAAGAAAAATTGAAAATAATTGAGGGGGAGAAGATGGAATTGGAGTTGCATGTTGCCAATGTCGTCGATGATCACAAGATCAAGATGGAGAAAATGCGCTTGAAGATTAGAAAGATTAGAAAATATGCCATCGATAGTGAGGCTTGGTATCATTATGCTGTTGGATCAATTGTTACCTTAGTTGCGATCTTGATCGCATTTGTTGTTGCGTTTAAATGCTTTAGCTAGAGAGTTATTTGTTTGTTGCATTTAAGTGTTGTATGAACTTTATGTATGAACTTGTATTAATTTGGTCTATTCGGTGTTGTGTAATGAAGATGAGCCGCAATGGATGTACGATGACCGATGCTCTCCCAGTTCGTTGAGGGCGTGCATACTTTTCTCGCTATGGCTGAGGCAAACAAGCGGGCGGATGGTTTTATGCCTTGTCCATGTGCTGGCTGTAAGAATGGTCGCAATTACTCACGTCAAGAACCATTCACATCCACCTGTTTGAGTCCGGTTTCATGCCCCACTATAATGTTTGGACCAAGCACGAGAAACAGGGTTATGATGGAAGACAATGAAGAAGAAGAGGACGACGACAGCTATCCCGGCCATGGGTTCCCTGAATACGATGATACAACAATGGGGAAGAAGCTGAGCCGGTAATGCGGAAGAAGCTGGGCCGGCAATGCGGGAAGAAGCTGAAGAAGAGGCATCAGATGAGCCCGTTGATGATCTAGGTCGGGCCATTGCCGATGCAAAGAGAAACTGCGCAAGTGATTTGGAGAAGAAGAAGTTGCAGCGCATGTTAGAGGATCACAAAAAATTGTTGTACCCAAATTGCGTAGGTGACAAGAAAAAGCTGGGCACCACACTAGAATTGCTGCAATGGAAGGCAGAGAATGGTGTATCTGACAAGGGATTTGGAAAGTTGCTGGTAATGATAAAGCATATTGTCGGTGTCAAAACCGGCGGATCTCGGGTAGGGGGTCCCGAACTGTGCGTCTAGGCGGATGGTAACAGGAGACAAGGGACACGATGTTTTACCTGTGTTGGGCCCTCTTCATGGAGGTAAAACCCTACGTCCTGCTTGATTGATATTGATATTGTGGATGTTTACAAGAGTGGATCTACCACGAGATCAAGGAGGCTAAACCCTAGAAGCTAGCCTATGGTATGATTGTAAGGGTTGTTGTTGTTGTTGTCCTACGGACTAGAGCCATCCGGTTTATATAGACACCGGAGAGGGCTAGGGTTACATAGAGTCGGTTACAATGGTAGGAGATCTACATATCCGTATCGCCAAGCTTGCCTTCCACGCCAAGGAAAGTCCCATCCGGACATGGGGCGAAGTCTTCAATCTTGTATCTTCATAGTCTTGGAGTCCGGCCGATGACAGTTCGGCTGATGATGGTAGTCCGGCTATCCGGACACCCCCTAATCCAGGACTCCCTCAGTAGCTCCTGAACCAGGCTTCAATGACGATAAGTCCGCGCCAGATATTGCTTGGCATTGCAAGGCGGGTTCCTCCTCCGAATGATAGAAGATTGTGAACACCGGGATAGTGTCCGGCTCTGCAAAATAAATTCCACATTCCACCGTAGAGAGAATAATACATGCACAAGTTCAATCTGCTGACCTTTTTTGTGGCATGACGTCACGCCACCACCAAGCCATTACATGAATCGTTTTTTACTCTACCACCTCAGCGCATTTAGCGAAGAGGTTTCCTTGGCACGTCTTGTCGAAGCAGAGATCGTGTTTCCCCTTAATCCGGGATTCTCATCAATATGGACGTGGGTAACCCAACGCGCGCGTGCCGCCACGCCTCTATCGGCGAGTCCCAAGCGGTCACGGAGACGGCTCTTGGTATTCTCCTCTTTATAACGGGACCAAGGCTCGTTTCTTTTCTTCAATCCTCCATCGAATCCTCTCCCCGCTCCAAGTTCCAGCACCTAGAGCTCTAGATTCGAGCGCTTCGGACTTTCAACGATGTCCGGTTCCGACCTCCAGGGCCGGTGGATGCCCTCCTCCAGCACCTAAAGCTGCGGGAAGCCAAGTACCTGGCTTATGAGATTTCGCACAGGCTGCCTGCCGAAGGGCAGGCCATCCCCACCCCCGAGCCCGGCGAGTATGTCGTTTTTGTATCCCACCTCCGTCGGGGTTTAGGCTTCCCGATGGATCCTTTTGTGAGAGGGCTCATGTTTTACTATGGGTTGGAATTCCACGATTTGGCTCCAGAGTCCATCCTCCATATTTCCGCATTTATTGTCGTCATGAAGCCTTCCTCCGTCACCCTCACTTCGCCTGTGGTCAAGACCTTCAATGTGGCGCCAAGATGATCGGGGCGCAAGCGGAGTCGCGGCGGGCGGCCATAAGTAGGAGGGCCGATGCCCGTGGCCCGCTGGCTCCTTCCAAGAGGAGCTCGCCCGTGGCAGCAAGAGTGGTTCTATATTACCGTTCCGAGGGGCCGCAGACAAAAGCCGCCGCCCTTATTCCGCCCGGGACCTCCACGACGGTTGATGTCGTGGGTCAACCAAGGGCTCAACTGGGGGCCGTCAAAGGACGTGCCCCTACTGCAGGGCCGGATTCGAGATCTCCAAACAAGGGAAGTCGATATGGTGGTGGTAATGCAGGTTATGCTGATTAGGCGTCTCCTGCCCTGCAAACACCGCCCTCTCCGGCTATGGGAGTTCAACCCGGAGGGCCCACGAATTCTTCAACACTTCATGGGTATGACACCCCTGGAGATGTACAAATTATTCTTCGGATCGCAAGAGGCGCGTCCGGAATTGACCGAGGATGCTGGCCTAAGCTGCAATCGCCCGGATACTCAAGTAAATAGTTCCGAGTCCGGACATACCGTTTGTTTGCCTTTCGATGATTCGCCTTATGACCAACTTCCTTCTACACAGGAGTGGATAGCGGAAGCAAAATTGATATGGTGTCCGGCCCCCCTCCCCGAGACCGCGCCGGATTCCGTGCTGGTCCGGATGCTTGAGGTTGCGCCTCCAGAGGAAGACGAAGGGGAAAGCAGGAAAGCTACTGCCTCGCCTAAGGAGGCTCTTGAAAGAGGGGGGATCGAGAATCCCTCCCTCCAAGGGGAGAAGAGGACTGCCTCCGAGGACCCGGGGGCAAAAGCCCCTAAACGGGGGAAGAAATCTTCGCCAGAGGGTCCTGCGTCCGGGGAGGCCCCGGCCGCACAATCTCCCTTAAAGAGTCAGCCCTCCAACGAGCCGTAAGTAGAAAGAAAGGAGTTTTATAATAAGGGACATCCCTATTTGTGCTTCTGAGGATAACTAAAGTTTTTACCTTGTAGTTCGGATCTCCGTCCTTCGCAAATGAGCTCGTCTTCGGGGGACCTTCGTCCGGAGATGATGGAGAGCGAGACGCCTCCGTCCGGGGCGCCGTCGGATAGGGCGGACGAGCCTGAAGTGTCGTCATGGAGGGAGCCCCCGGGTTTGGCAAAGCCGGATAGTTCGGCGCCAACTGGTGTACGGCTGAAGAATCTGCTTGAGAAGGCGTCTATCGCAGAAGATCACCACGCATTGATGAGCATGGTGATTGAAAGAATTTCGTTCACCGAAGGCGGGTTGCACAATGCCGTCAGGAGTTTGCTGGCGGGGTTTGAGGTACGTAAAAATGACGCACCGTTTGACAGTTTTGCATATAGAATGCGCCCTGTATAGATAGTAGCCCCTGAGACTCGGTAGGTTGTCGAAATCGACAGCGTGCCGAGGATCAAAATCGCAGGTTTAAATTTCCGCTGTGCCGATGCAGGTGGCGGGTTGTCCGGGGGCCAGCCGGACTGATGGAGTTGCTAAACTAAAGCGGCAACTCGCTGTTGCGGATGCGGACATCACGCTGGTCAACAGGCGACTTGATGAGTCGCGAGGTAAGTGTCATTGTGCGGTCACTTGGTAAGGGAGCCGAAGCCAGCTCCTTACAACATGTGCGTGAAATGCAGATAGTGCCGCTGCTGTGGAGAGCCTTCAGGCCGAACTTGCTCAAGCCAAGGAGCAGGCCAGAAGGAGTAATGCGGCGGCCTCGAGGGCGGCCGAGGAGTTAGCGGCCGAAAGGGTCGCACACTGCCGGAGCAGGGAAGAGATGGCTGAAATGGCCTTGAAGTTAAAAGATGCTACCGACCGCAATGAGGCTCTTGGGAAGGAGCGCCTAGCGGGGCAAGAAGACTGGGAAGGCCACCGGTTAAGGATGCCCGCCTGCAATGCGGGCTATAAAGGAAGAGCTGCGCCAGTCGGAGATATTGTAGGTGGCAAGCCATTTCGCTGCGCCAAGGTTTACGGATCCAAAGTATGCTCACTGGGTTAACTGTGGGGTCCAGAGGACCCTTATATGGACTTAGCAGCGAGTGCGGCGGATGCCGCAGTGCATTTCGAAGCCGAAGGATCACAAGACGGAAGAGTTGTTTTGGTCTCAATTCCATAGTCCGGAGCGGTCACTTCCGCTGACCGACCGCTTGGCCGAGTGGGCTGAGCTAAATAGGTTGTCCGGCTTGCTATGACGGATATAGTGACCCATATCCGCCGGATAGGCCCGAGCCAAGAGTTACTTTGGCTTATTGCAGCAATTTCTTGGGGCGGTGCCGCATATTAAGGCGATGAAGCGGTCGGCTGCATAGAGGGTGCGCGGATGGCACTCGCCCGTGTGAAGACACATTGACAGAGATGGATGCCACCGCTGTTGCGACCCGGTTCGGATGATAACGGTTACCCGCCGAGCACTATTTTGGCGAAGTCTGCGTGGTGCTCGTGTAATAGAGTCGCAGATGCTCAAAAATGTTACGCTCAATGAACGCTTTTATGATGTAAAACAATATTTATGATGTAAGCGCCTTTTATACTTGTGCGCTCAAGTAATAAACTATCTCCTATGCGGCCATTCATGTATAAGTGTGTATAACCCGAAAGATGGCGTCGTCGGCTTCAGCCCCCACGCACAAGGTGCGGTGTGTTCGCAAAAATAGCGCGTTTTCACACTTAATCCGGACGCCTCGGTCCTGTAAAGGAGGTGGTAGCGAGCAAACGAGGCAACCGGACTATAATGCTTTATCACTTTCACTTAGCCATGGAGTTCGAGGGTGGGGCTACGACATAGCCCTCGGGGCACCGCGCCTCCGAATTTGGGGCGCAGATGTGCTGGCCGAAACGGCCCTTCGTCAAAGCGGAGGAATCCTAAACATTCCCATGGTCGATCGAGTGGTTGACCAGTCTCTCGCTGTATAATGACAATCAGTTTTCGCTTTCATCGAGGTGCTCGCCAAATTAACCGGGGCACAATCGCAGAGTTCTCCGGTGCCGCGTTAGCCGATGATACGGAACGTAAGGCAGCAAAACACAGGAGCCGGGCAAACCCAAAATTTGACCAAAGACATGATTCGGAGCTTATGCATATAAGGCCTAACTCGAGAAGCCGAACACTCCCGAAGGTGTTCGGTCTTTACAATAGCGGGCAAAACAAAGCCCTAAGCCCCTAGTGTCCGTGTACGGCAGGTTCTTCCGCGCGGCCGATGCCAAAACGCCAGTCTCCACTCTGGTTATAATGATAAACCAGGGGATTATAGCAACAAGAGACAGTAAGAAAGGTTTACGTAGGGTCTTAGTCTGAAAAGAGTCCTTGCAACGGGTCCCTACTGCACGTCTGCGCCTGTGTCTCCGTTGTGCCGTATCCTGGACGGGTGTGCACGCTGTTCATCTGTAAAAAGAGAGGAACTTAGTTGGAAAAGAAATCGTGCGAGAAAGTGCATAAAAATTGAAATATAGATTAATAAAGCTGAGCCTATGCGAGCTCATTATGGCTTGTATGTACAAACCCTTGTGAAGGGGTGTGCGGCTAGGTAGCCCCTAGCTTATTTATTCCGGACTCGTCCAGCCGTGTCCGGGGTCTCAGGCGACCTTTTAATGAAATGATGCCACGTGTACCGTGCATTTTAAGCGCAAGAGACGCGTAATGTGGTATTGCATTGAAGCGGACGAAAGCTTCCCGTCCCAGTGATGCTTGATAGCTACTTTTAAATGGGGCGACATGAAAGGTTAGCTTTTCTCGTCGGAAGTTGTCAGGTGACCCGAACACAACTTCGAGTAATAATGAAACTGTGCACCTGGCGTAAGGGCCTGGCGCCACTCCTTTGAAGGAAGTGCGGCTATGCCGAATTATAGTAGGGTCTATCCCAACTTGCGGATTGTGTCCGGATATAGCAGGTTTAAGTCACTGCCGCCGTCCATCAAAACCTGCGTGAATTGCAGTCCGTCTATTATGAGATCCAATATCAGGGCAGTCTATCCTGCGTTCCGGATACTTCTGGACTAATCCAGATGGTCGAAAGTGATTGGTTTTGACGTCCAATCTCGGTGTTCCACTGGGGTGGACCGTGCGACACTTGTCTTAGCGAGTGCCGTGTTGGTTTTCCGTACTATCACATGAAGCGAGTTTACTGTTTTGACTTCTTGTGGGAAAGTCTTTTGACTTCCGGTGCTCGCTGGTGGGGTTCACATCGCCCTCGCCATGATCGAGCCCCTTGTGTCCGGCGTTGAGTCTGCCGGACTGTTTAAAACCCAACAATTTCGTTGGTATGGTTTGCGTGCCTTCCGAGGTATCGTGGATTTGACATATCCGATCTAAAATTTTGTTTAAATTTGATAGCTCGTCTTTGTTGTCCTTAAGAGGCCATGTTTTATTGTTTGGCCGCGAGCTTTTGAATCCGGCGTTGACCGCCGTGCCCTTTGGGCTTTTTTCTTTATTCCGGCGCTGATCTTTCCTGTGCCGTGACTTTCCGTTTCCATCTCTGATCTCGGATGTACTCGGGTCGCTGGTGCTGCATCTTGCTAGCCAGCTGTCTTCTCCTGCGCAAAAGCGCGTCATGAGGCTTGTTAGCGCGGCCATTGTCCTTGGCTTCTCTTGGCCGAGGTGTCTGGCGAGCCATTCGTCTCGGACGTTGTGTTTAAAAGCTGCTAAGGCTTTCGCGTCCGGACAGTCGACTATTTGGTTCTTTTGGTAAGGAACCTGTTCCGAATTTGCACTGACTCTCCGGCTATTGGATTATATGACTCAGATCGCTCAGATCCGGAGGGCGGACATAAGTCCCTTGAAAATTTGCTCTAAACGCGTCCTCAAGTTCTTCCCAACTTCCAACAAGAGTTTTCTCGGGAGGCTTTTGAGCCAATGCCGAGCTGGCCCTTTGAGCTTGAGGGGTAGGTATTTTATGGCGTGGAGATCATCTCCTCTAGCCATGTGTATGTGTAGTATGTAATCTTCTATCCGACTCTGGGTCTGTTGTGCCGTCAGATGCCTCTATGTTTATGGGTTTGAACCCTGCTGGAAATTCATGATCCAGCACCTCATCGGTAAAACATAGCGGGTGTGCGGCGCCCCTGTTTTTGGGTGTGCCGCTGTCTTCGAACACTTGTCGTGTTGTGTTACTTCCTAGGGCCCTCTTTTTTGACCCGTAGATGGACCTAGTTGGGCCGTCCGTTTTCCTGTGATTATAAGTCGGCTTGTGTGCGGCCCGCTTGTCGCTTTTGGCCTGTCATCTGGCCGTCTATCCGGCCAGGCGGCCTCTTTATTTTTTGACTGTGAGGGCTCTATGGCTTCCTCGTCAAATTCTGGCAGCAACTTGCGCTTTGGGTAGCTCTTTGTTTGATGGCCATTGCCATATTTGTCTGCAGTCTTGAATACTTTGCTCCACTTCATTCTGAGTGTGTCTTCCGCTGTTTTGAGCTTCCGTTTTTCCTTCTTCAGACTTCTTGCAGTGGCGATGAGTCTTTTGTGTAGGTTCTTATGCTCCGGTGTTGTGTCCGGACTGTTGATTGCTCCGTGAAGGGGTTGATTATCCGGCTCGTCCTGTTCGTCGTTCGCTGGTTTGCCCTGCTCTATCGCTGGGTCATTAGGAATGCTGCTTTGATCGAGGCGGGACTTAGGGCGGCGCTTCACGCCGCCGTTTTGGTTGTTTATCGGCGGGATTATCCTCTGCCGCGTCCCGTTGTTCCTCGTTATCGCTTCCCTTTGGGGTGTCCACCATATATATGTCATGTGACGAGGTGGCCTTCCGGTGCCCTGTAGGCGCTGGTTCTTGATTGTCTCCGGCATCGTCGTCCATACCGTTGATGTCTTCGGAGTCGTAGTTTAGAACGTCGGTTAGATCGTCGATGGTGGCTACGAAGTGGGTGGTGGGTGGGCTCTGAATTTCTTCATCGTCCGTGTCCCGACCATCCTGGCCGTGGTTCGGCTAGGGCTCTCCGGATAGTGAGAGATGTTTCAACGAATTTAAGATATTGCCGAAGGGTGAGTGCCGAAAGGTGTCCGCAGCGGTGAATTCCATGATCGGCGCCCAATCGGATTTGACTGGCAGGGGCGCAGGAGGTTCGGAGTCCGCAGAGTCCGCACCTCGGAGTCATGAGCTTTATGCGGGACAAGGTAAGTGTTCGCCCATCGCCGAGAAGTTGCAGCCCCGAGGCGGTGTCCAGCCACCCGCCCTCGATCTGAGCGATCGGCTCCGGACTATGGGTCGGAGCGGATTCGCAGCGGCCTCCAAGGTGTTGTCCGCGCAGAGTTAGGTCATGCCCATCGTGACAAAGACGGCACGCTTCGGTGTGGCTCAGATCCATCAAGATCAAGTCCCCGGATATCGGCCGTGAAGTTTAGGCTTCCAAACCTGACTCGACGGCCAGGGGCGTAGCTTCGAGCTCAGTGGCCAAGGGAGTTGGCCCGCAGCGCGGCCGCCGAATCTTAAGATCTGTCCGGGAGAAAAGTCTCACCCAGACTGCGTCGTTGTTGATTGAAGAGGCCATCAAGCTTATCGGTGACGCTACAGAGGAACTCTCAATGAAAGCACCAATGTCGGTGTCAAAACCGCGGATCTCGGTAGGGGGTCCCGAATCGTGCGTCTAGGCGGATGGTAACAGGAGACAAGGGACACGATGTTTTACCTGTGTTCGGGCCCTCTTGATGGTGGTAAAACCCACGCCCCTGCTTGATTGATATTGATATTGTGGATGTTTACAAGAGTGGATCTACCACGAGATCAAGGAGGCTAAACCCTAGAACCTAGCCTATGGTACGATTGTAAGGGTTGTTGTTGTTGTTGTCCTACGGACTAGAGCCATCCGGTTTATATAGACACCGGAGAGGGCTAGGGTTACATAGATTCGGTTACAATGGTAGGAGATCTACATATCCGTATCGCCAAGCTTGCCTTCCACGCCAAGGAAAGTCCCATCCGGACACGGGGCGAAGTCTTCAATCTTGTATCTTCATAGTCTTGGAGTCCGGTCGATGACGATAGTCCGGCCGATGACAGTTCGGCTGATGATGGTAGTCCGGCTATCCGGACACCCCCTAATCCAGGACTCCCTCAGATATGCTTCCAAAGGACAACGAATTGCCCGAGAGTACGTACAAAGCAAAGAAGGCTGTCTGCCCTCTAGGGTTAGAGGTGCAGAAGATACATGCATGCCCTAATGATTGCATCCTCTACCGCGGTGAGTACGAGGATTTGAACGCTGTGCCGGTATGTGGTGCATTGCGCTATAAGATCAGCGCGATGAGCATGGTGATGTCGAGGGCGAGCGCCCCAGGAAGAAGATTCCTGCCAAGGTGATGTGGTATTCTCCTATAATACCACGGTTGAAACGTTTGTTCCAAAACAAAGAGCATGCCAAGGCGATGCGATGGCACAGAGAAGACCGTAAGAAAGACGGAAAGTTGAGAGTACCAGCTGACGGGTCGCAGTGGAGAAAAATCGAAAGAAAGTACGGGAAGGAGTTTTCAGATGACGCAAGGAGCGTATGGTTTGGTCTAAGCGCAGATGGCATTAATGCTTTTGGGGAGCAGAGCAGCAACCATAGCACCTGGCCTGTGACTCTATGTTTGTATAACCTTCCTCCTTGGTTGTGCATGAAGCGGAAGTTCATTATGATGCCAGTGCTCATCCAAGGCCCTAAGCAACCCGACAACGACATTGATGTGTACCTAAGGCCATTAGTTGAAGAACTCTTACAACTGTGGAATGGAACAGGTGTACGTGCAGGATGAGCACATGGGGAAGAATTTGACCTAAAGGAGTTGCTGTTCGTGACCATCAATGATTGGCCTGCTCTCAAGAACCTTTCGTGACAGACAAACAAGGGATACCGCGGATGCACGCACTGTTTGGATGATACCGACAGATATATTTGAATAGTTGTATGAAGAATGTGTACAGGACATCGTCGATTTCTTCCGAGCAGGCATCCCGTAAGAAAGAAAGGCAAGCATTTCAAAGGTGAGGTGGATCATCGGACGAAGCCTCGCCACCATACTGGTGCTGATGTACATGATATGGTCAAGGATTTGAAGGTGATATTTGGAAAGGGTCCTGGTGGACAACCTGTTCCAAAGGACGCTGACGGACACGCACCCATGTGGAAGAAGAAATCTATATTTTGGGACCTGCCATATTGGAAAAACCTAGAGGTCCGCTCCGCAATCGACGTGATGCACGTGACGAAGAATCTTTCCGTGACCCTGCTTGGCTTCTTGGGCGTGTATGGGAAGACAAAAGATACACCGAGGCACGGAGGACCAGCAACGTCTCGCACGGAGAAGACGGCATATATCGTGGTCATGCAAGCTACGCCTTACCAAAGAAGAGAAGGAAATATTCTTTGAATGCCTGCTCGAGATTAAGGTACCGTCGGCTTCGTCGAATATAAAGGGAATAATAAACATGGCAGAGAAATAGTTACGAACCTAAAGTCTCATGACTGCCACGTGATTATGACGCAACCGCTTCGTTGCATTGAGGGGCTTTACCGAAAACGCTCGATTAGCCATTGTGAAGCTATGTGCATTTCTCAATGCAATCTCGTAAGGTAATCGATCCAGAAATCATACCAAGGTTACGTAATGATTTGGTGCAATGTCTTGTCGGTTTCGAGTTGGTGTTCCCACCATCCTTCTTCAACATCATGACGCACGCCCTAGTTCACCTATGCGAAGAGATTAACGCTTTGGGTCCTGTATTTCTACACAATATGTTCCCTTTGAGAGGTTCATGGAGTCTTAAAGAAATATGTTCATAACCGTGCTAGGCCGAAGGAAGCACTCCAAGGGCCATCAAAATGAGGAGGTCATTGAGTTTTGTATTGACTTTATTCCTGACCTTAAGCCGATTGGTGTTCCTGAATCGCGCATAAGGGCAGATCGATGGAAAAGGCACGCTAGGAGGGGAACAAATAATATGTATGGACGGACATTCTCTCACTGAAGCACACTACACAGCTTCTACAGAATTCGCCTTGGTGGCTCCAGATATGGATGAACACAAGAATTTGCTACGCCCAACACCCGGAGCGGTCTCGATGACTGGATTACACGTGAACAAACCAGAGTTTCGCCACTGGTTGCGTACACGCACCATGCATGACACCTCTATTGAAGATGACCTGTACTTGCTGTCCCAGTTACCATCTTCAATATAATGACTTTCAAAGGGTACGAGATAAATGGTAATACATTTTACACGATCGCCCAAGATAAGAAGAGCACCAACCAAAACAGTGGTGTCCGCTTTGATGCGAAACCAAGACGGAAAGGAAACATATTATGGTTATATACAGGACATATGGGAACTTGACTATCGACGTGGTTTAAAGGTCCCTTTGTTTCGTGCAAATGGGTCAATATGACACGAGGCGGGTAACGGAAGACCCGCAATACAGAATGACAACAAAGTGGATCTCAACAATCTTATGATGATGCAGACGAACCATTCGTCCTAGCCAATGATGTGGCACAGGTTTTCTATGTGAAGGACATGTCTACCAAGCCAAGAAAAGAAAAGATAAGGAAGCTTAATGCATCGCACGATGAGCCAAAGCGGCACATAGTTCTTTCGGGAAGAGAAACATCGTGGGAGTGGTGACAAGACAGACAAGTCAGAAGATTATGAAAAGTTTGATGAAATTGCTCCATTCACAAAGTGAATATTGACCCGAGCATCCCGTTAAATGATGAAGATTTTCCATGGTTACGGCGCAAAAGGACACACGCGAAGAAAAAGTTTCACACCCAAAGATCTGGGATGTGATCGGCTTCACTAGCTATCATCACTTTCTTCTGTGTTTCGCACCGAGAGGGGAATCTCTGTAATAGTTAGGGTAGTTATGTGTTTTGGCATTTGAAATGCGAATAAATTTTATGTGCAAACAAATTCACACTAATTTCAAATAATTCAAAATTTAAACTATTCAAATTTGAAAACTACGGGCACTAACAGAAAGTTTGTAATTTTTTGTACCTAAAGAGGTTGTGTCAGCCTCCGGTCAGGCTATGGCCCCACCATCACCATTTAGTGTCGGTTCGTACCATGAACCGGTACTAATGAGGTTGTGTCGTAAGGTGGGGCCCCACGAGCACCTTTTTAGTACCGGTTCATGGATGAACCAGACGTAAGCTGTTTTTAGTCCCACCTCGCCAAGTGAGAGGGACTAGGAGCGGTTTATAAGCCCCGAGTGCGAGAGACGATGAAGAAGAGGATCAATGCTCACGTTACTTAGCTTCAAGCCTTCAGAATACGGTAGACTGCACGGAGCTATGCGCAGTGCAGTTTACACTATTCAAAGGCTTGAAGCAAATTAACGAGCATTGCACCTCTTTTTATTTTAATAACTTATTACAACTCCGGACTTCTTTCGTTATGGCAAAAACTGATTGCACGTCGACATTTTTTTTTTAAGTTATAACTCCAGACTTTGACCATCAAGTTTTGCGAGAAAAGAAAAAATAGCAGAAAAGAAAGAAAAACTATAGCTGAAAAGAAAAAGTATATAAAAACTACTCAAAAATAAATAGAATAAAATAAATATAGCAGAAAAGAAAAACTACTCAGAAATAAATAGAAGAAAAATAAAGCAGAAAAGAAAAAATTATATTTGCTATTTTTCAATCGTTTACAAAATGACCGTGAAATTGAAAATCACTACAAAATGAACTCTGAAAATGGTGAATTTTGGCAAACTAGATGAAAAACTACTCACAAATAAATAGAAGAAAATAAATATAACAGAAAAGAAAAACTATACAAAAACTACATAAAAATAAATAGAAGAAAATAAAGCAAAAAAAAACTATAACAAAAATTAGCGCTGCCTCTGGGCCTAATAGGCCTGTGTGTGTAATTACAGGCCTTAAAGGCCCAGCAGACTCACAGAGCAGCGCGCAGAGTTTAGGCCCACAAGCCTGCTATACAGAGGAGTTCGAAGTGGTAGCCGCTGCTGGGTTTATAAACCAGTGCGGCTGCCCTTCGCCCGGCGAGGTGGGACTAAACTTTGGGGTGGCAGCGTGAGGCCTTTAGTACCGGTCGTGGCACAAACCGGTACTAAAGGGGCCTTTAGTACCGGTTTGTGCCACCACCCGGTACTAAAGGGGTCGCTTCCGCCGCTGGCTGGCTGGCCAAAACAGACCTTTAGTACCGGTTGGTGGCTCCAACCGGTACTAAAGGTGCCTTCTATATATACAACACTTCAAAAATTTCATTCTCCTCTGTTTCCCATTGAACCGCCCTACCGATCGATCGACACCATCACCGACCCGTCGCCGTTGCCGCGTCCCCCCCTCGCCGCCGCCCCCGTCCCGTCGCCGCCTGGCCCGTCCCGTCGCGCCGTCCTTGCGTCACCACCCTCACGTCACGCCTGCCCGTCGCTGCCCCGGCCGTCGCCCGCCGTCGCCGTCGCCCGCTGTGAGCTCTCCCCTCTAACCCTCTCCCTCGCCTCAAGGGCCACCATGGCGCCGCCCTCCCCGAGCCCATACACACACACAAGCATGATGAACACACACACACATACACGTATATATGTATGAATGCATGTATATATTAGTATATACGTATTTTGTATGTTTAATTAGTTTAGATTTTTAGATTATTGTTTTTCACTAGTATATATGTATAAATGCATGTTAGATGGATATATTTAGTGTTTAATTAGTATGGAATTTTTTATATAATGTTGTTTTTCTGTTTTTTAATGGATGTATAGAAGTTGTTTTTTCTGTTTTTAGTGTTAGATGCTTAATTAGTATGAAATAGTATATAGATTTTTGAAATAGTAGAAATGTTAGAAATTTTAGTTATCAAAATCCAATCATTAAAAAAATATTACTTTTTGCGGGCATATAGCTAGTATTTGTTCTCGACGATGCCCGGCCCGCATCCTCGCCGTCGACCCATCCGCGACGATGTCCAGCCGACCCATGTCCGGGACTGGGCTCCGCCGGGCTGGCACTGGGAGGTGCTGCCTGGAGGGGCGCGCCGCTTGATGAGGAACCCGGCCCCGGGTCCCGTCGTCGACCCTGATCTCGTTTGGTGGCGTTCGCGTGGGACAATTTCGGTGCGGAGGGACCCGGCCCCGCCGGAGGAGGTACGTCGCCGTGTCAGGGAGGAGGACGAGCACATCCATCGCTACATGGTTGCGTTAGAGGGCGGCAGGTTCTCCAATACCGGGCAGATCTTGAGGATCTCACTTCAGCTATGATCCCGTGAGGGTTCCTTCTCTTTGGGTGTCCACCGCCATGACGCAGAACCGCGAGTGTCCTAGATTCTTCTCGTAGTATTCGATCTTTAATTAGCTAGCCAGTGATGTATTATTCAATATTATATATTATTCGAGACGATGTATTCGAGATTATATCTATTATTCTAGACGAAGTATTCGAGATTATATCTATTATTCGAGACGATGTAATTTGAATACTAAATTGTTTTATATTTCTTTTGAATTAGTTAAATAAAAGCTATGGCGCATAATATCGACAGAGAGAGGAGAACAGACCATGTTTGATATGATACGCGGGCCGATGATAATCGAATGAAGAAGATTATGACGGTTCAATTTCTAAACAACACCGGAGAGGGTGATATGATATTCGATCGCGACGATCGAATTGATGAAGTCATGAACTACGATTATGACGATGACGAAGAACATGTTGATCCTGAAACAACAAAGACCGCGAGGTATATATATTTATATAAGCAGGTATCCGTGATCATCACATGTTTTAAATGACTTGAAGATATATTAATGAATCGATCTTTGTTCTTTCAGCCATCCGGATTGAGTAAATCTTGTGCAAAAGGACGTAAACGAGGCCCGAACAAAAAGTTGAAGGAGGGCGAAAGTACAATATCGAGGTAGTCGACCTAATGGCGAACCATTAGCGCCTAAGAAGATTGCGGATAAGTTCATTCGTCGGTCGCGGAGTTCTTGTGAAGGACCAACTCCGATCTCCCTCAAGAATGGAGAGAGCCAGCAAAAGACAAAGGACAAAGGCAAAGAGGACGCTGCTCCACGTCCAGATGTTACTTTTGTCGACAAGAATCAAAAAGATCTGCTTTGGGATACTCTCATGGAACATTTCACCCTACCAGATCATTTCACAAAAGCAGATGTGCAGAAAGTCAAGGACCCTGCTCTTAGGAAGATGGCGGTTGCATTCAAGAACCACAAGAATCGTGAATGGGACAAGTACGTCAAGGGAGGAAGGAAGACTCCAGATTCGAGGGAACACTAGAGAACCAACGTGCTCATTGGGACGATTTCGTGAAATTCAAGGATTCGGAATTAGCTAAGGAACGGTCGAGAATAAACAAGAAGAATGCCAAAAAAGGATAAGTTCCATAAGTGGGGCCGGTGGCTGCGCGGTGGCAATGCCTAAGTGGGATAAGTCCGAGAAAGAGATGGAGGATGCAGGTGCCACTCCGGTTACTAAGAGCTGGCCCCTGTGGTCGGGACTTGGTTCTATCGCGCATGGGGGAGTTGGACCCAAGACAGGCAATGTTTCAACGAGGGCAAGTCTGAAGGAGCCGACGATGCGATACTTGTTGCAATAGAAGAGGCACGATCGGGGTGTTCCAGCCCAACAGAGAGAACGACGAGCTCACGCGTTCTCGGGAAATCCTGAACACCCGGAAGAACACGAGGCAAGGGCGCTATTCCGTGGTATGAGGGTTTTCAGATGGAACACCGACAACAGAACCCGTGCGAGAAAGAAGATTGCGGAGGAGAAGAAGAGGAAGATGGAGGAGGAGCAGAGGAAGCGGGACTATGAACGCCTTCAAGGCCTAGAAGCAAGTCAAGCGGAATTGGTAGTCAAATTCCAGCGGCAGCAGGAGCAGATCGACTCACTTACCCAGCAAAGGGGGTCTCAGCAGCTGCAGCAGCTAGCGAATGATCCAGCATTGGATAGCACCGCCCCATCCATGCCGAGAAGCAGCGTGGGTTCCGCCCCGGACGACGCAATGCTGGGTAGATACCCCGTGGATGACATCACGGAGAACATTAGCTGCGAGCTACATGTCAAAATGAAGAACATATCCATGAAGGTGGCGGACGGCGTTGCTTTTCCAGTTACCCCCAAAGCAACCTACCATTGCATCCCGATTCCAGAGGGCTATGCTCATGTCATGGTTGACGAGGTGGTGCAGCCATATTCGGGGCTAGAGCTTGACATTCCTGGAGGTGAGGACGAACGCTTTCTCGGAGACGCCAACCATCGTATCATCCTATGGAAAAAGGATTGCATCATCTTTCAAGGCCACCGACATGCGTCATCCGACTCCTCGTCAAGTCCGCCACCGAGTCAGCAGTCTCCGGCCCTGCAAGTCCACCAAGTCCGCAAACTGTCGGCCTCCTCCTCCAAGTCCGGCAAAGTGTCAGGCCACTCCTCCTCCTCCAAGTCCACCACAGCATCATACGTCCACTCCTCCTCCAAGTCCGGCACAACCTCAGGCCACTCCTCCTCCAAGTCCGGCACAGCTTCAGGCGTCCAACTCAGCCCCGTCAGCCGGCGTCTCCGCCGCCTCAACAATCGCAGAAGAGACACCCCGCAGCTATGGTGCGTAGCGGTACGAGTCGAGGTAGTACAGGAAGTACAGGCGGAGGCAAGCGATATAAATATGGTCCAAGCCTCACGCCTCTTCCGCAGAGGTCTTATGACAGGTCCGAGGAGGAAATCGCAACCATATCAAAGTACTAGGTGGAAGCCCATTTTGCACCGAAACCGCCACCGCCGCCAAGGGAGAAAGTGCCTGAGGAAACTATTAACCACTTCATTCGTATGGCTCAACCACCAGCTCCCAAGACACAGACTATGAGCGCCACATCGAAAGTTAAATCGAGCACGCCTCACGTAAGGAGGCGAGCTCGGGATCGAGCAAACAAGAAGCAGCTGTCAAAAATGCGGAAAACCATTCCCACTGGGAGAACAGCGGCGCAATCGATCCCTCGCTTGTTGTGCCAACAACACGTGATAAAGACGCGCCCAATATTATTGTGGGCAAACAGTTTACGTTCTGAGGTGGGCAATGTGGTAATAACGGAGGACCATATAATGCAGGCTGAAGTTCTCAAAATCACTGTTGGACAACTCCTCGAGATCGAGCCCATGCCTGTGCTTAGAGAGGATGAAATAAAACGGAAATATGTCCGGGGCCAACCTTTGGTCGAGCCAGACAAGGTCAAGAACCTCCCAACGAGAATGTATGAATTGCATCAATGGTATATGAACATTACCAAGATTTCCGATCGATTGTCCCTCATGGTGAATGTCAAGGAGGAGCATTACTTCCATGAGAAAGTTGTGTCCGTTGAGTATTCTGAAATGTTTTAGTTATACAATCAAGACGACTCGACAAATCTATAAATCAGTTGCTATTGTCTCGTAAGTGATTTCTTTCTGTAATTTAAGTCTCAAGCTAGCTGTAGTGATCCTTTTGATCAATCATTACCTGTAATTATCCTCACTATATTCTTTTCTGTGGTATTATATGCAGGATGAAGATGTATGAAATGAGAAAAGGTGGACGCTTTGGTATTGGGTTCATTGACCCAAACACCGTTAATGAATACACATGGAAAATAAATGCACGTCATCAAAAGGCCGTAGAGGACAACATGCTAGAGTTCTTGAAGCGCCTCAAATACAATGAAGATATACTACTTCCTTACAACTTCCAGTGAGTCACACTGTCTTGTACTACAAATTCTCTGTTTTTGCCTACTAGCTAGCTACATGTTTTTGCTTACATATGCCCGCTTAATTAAGACATGCAAACGTGTGTGCATGCAGATTTCACTGGGTCTTGTGTATCATTAAAGTTGACGCCGGAACAGTTGAAATACTGGACTCACTACTCAAAGAAAAAACTGACTATAACATCTTGTTTGGGATAGTCAACAGGTAATTTCAATCATTATTAACTATATATCTCGGCCTATTTAGTTCGTCATTTTTCATGATATGAACTATTTAATAACCCCTTTATTCATTTTCTTTGTCGGCGGGCAGGGCTTGGGAAAGGTTCATCAGCGTGACCCCAGGAGAATGGAAAAAAAGCTTAAATGGTTTCGACCCAAGGTAAATAATTATAGTACTAGCTAGCTAGCTAGCCGCCATCTCTTTAATTATCATGCTTGATTAATTATTATCTGATCAAATTCCATTCTCGTAAAGGCCCTCAAGCGGTAGGGACTGATCTGTGTGCATTCTGCGTTTGCGAGAACATTCGCATGATGGCGCTCAAAGGAGCAGATCTCAAAGACAGGAATGTGTACGCTTGTCAAAACACTATTCACAATTTTACACCATTATCGATATCTAGTCACACAACTAATACACATGCATATTGATCTCCTTCTTAACAGTTCACAGAGGTGCGGAGAAGCTCCTAGAAACGGAGCGCGAGAAGCACTTCAAGAGGAAATAGCGGGATTTTTGCTCGACCAGGTCATAAACCGAAGGAGAATACTATTACCGTTACCGCCCCCATGAAAACCACTTCCAATTGGCATCGTGTTCAAGGCACCAATTAGGCTAATGCCACTGGCTCCAAGGCAACATGCATATGTAGGAGAAATTGTATATAGCTATACATGTGTGTATGTGTGAATTAATTAATATGATGGTTTGTGAGACACTGATGATATATATATATATATATATATATATATATATATATATATATATATATATATATATATATATATATATATATATATATATAACGTGTACAATGTGTAGTATCGTAAAATACCAGCAAACTAAAAAGAATTAAAATGAAAACACAAAATTAAATGAAAAAGAAATCATAAAACTAAAACCCCCCCAAACCTTATAGTACCGGTTGGTGTTACCAACCGGTACTAAAGGGCTCCCTGCCCCGGGAGCTGGCTCGTGCCACGTGGTTTCCCTTTAGCACTGGTTCGTGCTGAACCGGTACTAAAGGGGGGGCCTTTAGTGACCACACTTTAGTGCCGGTTGTGGAACCGGCACTAAAGGGCCTTACAAACCAGTGTTATTGCCCGGTTCTGCACTGGTGAAAGTGTGTCCGCCCAAATGGGATCGAGCGTGTTGGATAATGTGGTGCACCCCTACAGGAAAGTTTATCTATTCGAATAGCCGTGATCTTCGGTAACAGGACGACTTGGAGTTGTACCTTGATCTTATGACAACTAGAACCGAATACTTAATAAAACACACCCTTCCAAGTGCCAGATACAACCCGGTGATCTCTCTCTAACAGGGCGACGAGGAGGGGATCGCCGGGTAGGATTTCTATGCGATGCTACTTGGTGAACTTACCATCTACTCTCTCCTACATGCTGCAAGATAGAGGTGGACAGAAGCGTAGTCTTCGATAGGATTAGCTATCCCCCTCTTATTCTGGCATTGTGCAGTTCAGTCCACCGATATGGCCCTTTACACATATACCCATGCATATGTAGTGTAGCTCCTTGCTTGCGAGTACTTTGGATGAGTACTCATGGTTGCTTTTCTTCCTGTTTTTCTCCTTTCCCTTCTACCTGGTTGTCGCAACCAGATGTCGGAGCCCAGGAGCCAGACGCCACCGTCGACGATGACTCCTACTACACCAGAGGTGCCTACTACTACGTGCAGGCCGCTGACGACGACCATGAGTAGTTTAGGAGGATCCCAGGCAGGAGGCATGCGCCTCTTTCGATCTGTATCCCAGTTTGTGCTAGCCTTCTTAAGGCAAACTTGTTTAACTTATGTATGTACTCAGATATTGTTGCTTCCGCTGACTCGTCTATGATCGAGCACTTGTATCGGAGCCCTCGAGGCCCCTGACTTGTATTATGATGCTTGTATGACTTATTTTATTTTTAGAGTTGTATTGTGATGGTTTCCCGTGAGTCCCTGATCTTGATTGTACACGTTTGCGTGTATGATTAGTGTACGATTGAATCGGGGGCGTCACATCCAAGCCGTCCCCCTTAATATTCAATTCAGAAGGACGCTAGTTGGCAATCGTTGGGAAGCGTGGCTTCATTTACTGAGTAGACTGATGGAGGTTCAGCTGTCTCAACAACCCGATAAGTTGCCCTGGAACCTTACTAGGACAGGAGAGTTTACAGTTAAATCAATGTATCTTGATGTTATCAATTCTAGCTCCATTCCTAGTTCCAAATATGTCTAGAAAGTCAAGGTTCCGTTGAAAATTAAAGTGTTTATGTGGTTTGTACATAAACAAGTCATCTTAACTAAAGACAATCTGGCAAAGCGTAACTGGACAGGACCTACTAGGTGTAGATTCTGTGATCGGGATGAAACTATCAAACACCTCTTTCTGGATTGCCCGTTGGCTAAGGTTCTATGGCGGATGGTGCACATAGCTTTTAATATTACTCTTTCGAGCTCTGTCAGCTCGTTATTTGGAACATGGCTTAACGGGATATAGTTTGAAACGGCGTGCCACATTCGCGTAGGAGTATGTGCTTTATTGTGGGCTGTGTGGAATTGCAGAAATGATTTCGTCTTCAACAGAACATCAAATATTCATTTTTTGCAGGTTATCTTTCGGGCCACTGCTTTGATCCGTATGTGGTCGCTACTCACTCCGACGGAGGTCAGGAAGCGTTTGGTTACTGTATCTATTCGGTGGGAGATGATAGCACGGGATATATTCAACCGGTTTGGATGACGGTCATGAAATAGGATAGGCAATTAGTTTTCCTATCTTTTTTGTGCCAGCGGTTGTGGCTTTTGTGGCCGTTTTTATTGGCTCTTTGTAAGCTTTTATTTACTTTCTCGAGACTGCAAGACCTTGTTGAACTTATTTGAGTTTTATAAAGATGATCATATGCATCGCTCTGATGCAGAGGCCAGGAAGCCTCCTTTTCGGGAAAAAAAATCTACACTCTCGCCGTATCTCTCGGAGTCATCTCCTTGCTCTCCGGCAGCACCGACGCCGCATGCGCCAGCGACCCGTCCATGTCCATCGCCGACGCGTGCCACAAGACGAGCGCCTGGCAGGGCCAGCGCGAGCTGGAGCTCTGCCGGAAGACACTGCACGGCGCACGGGACGGCCTCACGGCCAGCGCCTACGGCATCATCGCCGTGAGAGCCGCCCTCGAGTCGTGCAAGGCCAATGAGAGCGCCGGCAAGAAGCTGGCGCAGGACCCAAAAATTTCGGAGGACGTACGGGTGATGTACCAAATCTGCGTGGACATGTATGGCTTTGTGCACACCGACGTCGCCGCCATGGAAGGCGCGCTAAAGGCTTGCTCGGTCGCGGACTTCCGGCGATTCTACGAGGGCGCCCTGGCCTCGGTAGATGATTGCGCGCGGAAGCTCCGGCTCATCGACGGCGACGTGCTGCACCGCATCGTCTCGGCGGACAGGGATAGAATCATGCTCGCTTTCATCCTGGGAGCGCTTTCTTTTCAAAAATAGTACTCCCTCCGTTCTAAAATAGATGACTCAACTTTATACTAACTTTGTACTAAAATTAGTATAAAGTTGGGTCATCTATTTTAGAACGGAGGAGTCCCTTCGATCCTAAATATTTGTCCTTTTAGAGATTTTAAATAGTCTATCACATATGATATATATAGACATATTTTAGAGTGTAGATTCACTCAATTTGCTTCGTATGTAGTTATTTGTTGAAATCTCTAGAAAGACAAATATTTAGAAACGGAGGGAATAGTATGTCTGGATGTGAAGATATGGATTTTGTGTCGATAATAATTCAGTGGAAACCCAATAATATGCGGTAGTATTTGTGGTTGTCTAGATATGGTTGAAAGGTGTTTTAGAAGAAGAAAAACCACTGGCAAAATTTATTGAAACATGCCATCTTCTGGAATGTGTGGGCTTAGCAGGACGTGGCTTTTTTTGGCTCTCTATTCAACGGTTGCCCCAGAAACGCAAGTGTCCTCGATACTATCTATCCTATTTGAAAGTGCTCTTTTGATACCAAACTCACATTCTTCCTGATGAACAGTAAAATTCAAACAAATAGTAAATAATTTAAAAAATTCTAGTTTTTGTGTGCCAAACATTGATGAATGTTTTAACTGCCTGCAAATTTTCATGATGAAATGACATTTGTGGAGTTCTAGGTAAGAAAAACAAAATCGATGCTCCAAAATGCTTCCAACAATAGTTTTTTCGTAGCACCGTTCTTTTTTTGCCCAAGCCTACACAATGCCATTTCATCAAAAAAAATTGCAGGAAGTTAAATCATTAATCAATGTTTAACACAAAAAATCCTATTTTTTTGAATAATTTTACTATTTTTTTGAATTTTACTGTTCATCAGGAGCATGTGAGCTCGGGTAAAAATACTCTGCATCCCTACTCTACTCCTCTTCCCAGTCTCCTCTCAACTGCAGTTTCTCAGAAGAACAAAGCGAAAAAATACTATGTTTCAAGTCAACCTAATTTTCAGAAAGTCCAACCAAGCATTTGAAATAGTTGACAAAAAAAGGCACAACTGAAACACTATGCTTCCTTAACTGAAGCAATCGCATAGCAGTAGCACTAGAGCTGTAAAATGGACAGTTTTGGCCCATGCAAGATAGCATGATCAGTAGCTTTACCATCTTTGCAGCTCAATTCTCAAAGTTGCTTAAATGAAGGGGAGAAAACTGGCACGGAGCAAGCATACAGGTCTCAGTTATCCATTGCGTAGCACGCCAGGTTTCCAACTTTCCAAGATCTGCAACACTTCAAGCAGCTTTGTGCACCTTGTTGAAATCTGTGTTTTATGTGTTGTCATTTATATGTTAACTTGTCAATATATATTGTTATGTTGTCTTTCTTGAAAATACAAATGATATGCTGCTGAAATTTAGAAATTTATGTCATTCCATTTTCCATTCCGTGCTTCCAACCAAACACCGAAACGGAACCAACCCGTTCCTCTCTTTTGCTCCTACCAAACACAGGAACGGAATGGACCCATTCCTCTGGAATGGAACCATTCCATTCCGTGACAGTTGGTTCCCGAACCAAACACACCATTAATAAACCTCTTCAGAGTACGGATTCCTCTATCTTTTTTTTGCAAAAAGAGTACGGATTCCTCTCAACATTACAATGCCAAGGATTAAGCTAAACTCTAGATTCCGCAACGGCATATATATAATAGCTGATAATGACAAGATCCCCCAAAACAGTCTAAGGCAAGACACTCGTAGTTCCAACATCACCTTCTAAAAGATACCGATCCATCCAAAGTTAAAAGGACATCAGATTGAGCCATGTAAAACAAACCCAAAATATACAGGACATCCGTAAGATTTTGCCCAAAATATGCAAGACATCCATCAGATTTTCATGTTACATACAACCAAATCCCATTCAAAAATATATTGCAAAAAATTGCAACAACAATACTTATTATCATCCAGTCTAAACTAATGGATTAGCTAATCATCAACAAAGTCTCATATAATTCAAATGTCTTCTTTTTTTGACAGAAAGATTGTAAGCATCTCCAACAGCCGCCCAACGCGTCGCGCGCTAAAAACTACTTTACCGCATGTCCATCGTCTGGTTTGACGCGGCGGGCAGCGGTGGCTCCAGCAGCCGCGCAAAAATACATCACGCGCGACTCTCGCACAAACAACATATGCGTTCCAAACACAAGCAAAAAGATCAAACACAAAAAAAAATCAACAATAAAATAGTTCAATTTCGTTATTACAACTCAAATAAATAGTTTATCGTTCAATACAACAAATAATTCAACAATACAACAAATAGTTCAACAATCAACATCAAACGCACAAATCATGAAGCTCTTTGTTGGCCATTCCAAGCCCACCACTCCTCTATGAGATCCTTCTGAAGATCATCATGCGCTGCGGGACGTCGAATGGCATGATAGGAGGCAACAAAACGGGCCACCCTTTCAGCGCACTCGCACGGGATGTCCCAAGAGCTCATACTGAGAGTAGTCTACATCTTGGCCACGCTCATTCTCGATGATCATAATGTGCATGATCACACAAGCGTGCATGATGTGCCAAAGCATCTTTTGATCCCTAAATCTAGCCGGTTCTCTCACAATAGCAAATTGGGCTTGCAAAATCCCAAAAGCTCTCTCCACATCTTTTCTAGCCGCCGCCTGAGCATTGTGGAAATCAAGATTTTTCTTACTTTCCGGTTTTTTCAACGGCTTCACGAATGTTTGCCACTTTGGGTAGATGCCATCCGCAAGATAATAGTCATAGTTGTATGTATGGCCATTTGCTAGAAACTGCACCGGTGGCAAATCACCATTTGCAATCTTATTCATCAGTGGTGACCAGTTGACAACGTTGATGTCATTCAAAGATTCTGGCATTCCAAAGAAAGCATGCCAAATCCAAGTCTCTTGATCTTCCACCGCTTCAAGGACTATAGTGGAACCCTTTTTTTGGCCTTGGAATTGCCCATGCCATGCCTTTGGACAATTCTTCCAACTCCGATGCATGCAATCTATTGAGCCAAGCATACCTGGGAAGCCGCGAGTTTGTTCATCTTCAATAGTCTTGCGGCGTCTTCAGCATTGGGAGATCTCAAATACTCCTGGCCAAACACTTGCACAATTCCGACTGCGAAGCGCTTGACACACATGATGGCTTGGCTCTCACCCATGGCCAAGTGATCATCAACTAGATCAGCTGGGATACCGTATGCCAACATACGCAAAGCGGCTATCACCTTCTGAAAGGTGCTATGCCCGAGCTCTCCGGCGGCATTCCTCCTTTGCTGAAAAACCCAGTCATGGCTCGCTAGTTTCTCTGCAATGCGCCTGAACAACTCGGTGCTCATCCTAAACCGGCGACGAAACTACGACTCCGGGTATGTGGGATTCTCCACAAAATAGTGCCTCATCAATCTGTTATGGGCATTGATCCTATCCCTCTAAATTTTCTGCCGACCCATAATCGAACCACCGTGCTTCGGTTTTTTATTGATGTCCATAGCTAGGATCATTGCAAGATCCTCCTCCTCTTCCATATCAAATTCTTCTTCGAAAAAATCATACGACGAACTCATCTATAATGTTCAATATAAATTAGGCTATAAAAACTACAATCAACATGCACCAAATTCATGAAGTTTGAGCAATACATACCTTGCGGGCATTTTGTCGAACACCTTGCGGGCGCCGAGCGGCACTGAGCGGCTGGGCGCTGTTCGTCGGAGGACTGCCATGCGCGAGGGGCGGCGGTGACTAGAGGGAGACGGAGGAAGCCGGCGCGGCGCGGGGATAGGCCGGGGAAGCGCCGGAACGGTCGCCGGAATAAATGGGGTGGCGTGGGCGGCCGCGGCTGTATGGGGTAGGTGGAGTTGCGAGCGAGCGTTCGAGAGTCCATCGCGCAGGAGAGGGTGCAGCAAATAAGCGGGGCGCGATGGAGTTTAGGCCCGCGCGCTGAACTAGATATGCCGCGCACGCAGTTTTTGCGCCTCCGCTGGAGCGCCCGGAGCGGTAGCACGCGCAAAAAGCACTGATTTTTCAGCGCGACACTTATATAGCGCGGCTGTTGGAGATGCTCTAAGAGAGGGCCCTGCAGTTTTAGGTGCAACGAAAACCTAAATTGCAACTATCATGCCTTTAACCCCGGTAGGTGGGAAGGCATCATTCTCTTTTCACCACTAGGCTATGCCTTAATCTACATACAATTCCAATGTCGTTGAATTTATGTGGACTTATGCAGTTCTTTTTTTTTTGCCTTTTCTACTGAATTACTTTATTCGGGTTCTATTTTTGTTTTTCTTCATGGCACGCGTAACTACTCTTGCACAACTGCCCAGTTGTGCGCAACACTATTCTCACATGTCGTCCACTACTGCATTGGCATATTTTCTAAAATTTAAATACAGTAAAAGGGTAGATGTAAAATGAGAAAAATATAAAATTGAAAGTATATGTAAAAGGAGGAAAGAAAAATATATACGCAAGTGAGCTAGATGAACTTTAATTCTCATTTAGAGCAGAGATAGCCACACACATAAACTATACCTATGCATGGGCAGCCTGGCCCCCAGGCTCGAGCCCGGCATCCGGCCGGGCCTGGGCTTCATTTTCCCGCTCAAAGCCCAGCCCAAAAAAGCCCGAAATGCCCATAAATCTATATTTTATTCTGAATATAGGTATAGTTTATTATTTAATTCCTGAATATTATCATTTTAAATGAAAAATGTCACTGTTTCTGTGCTTCGTGCCGGGTCAGGCCGGGCTGGCCTGGGCTTGTGATTTTTGCTTTGGGCTTTTACAAGCCCGGCCAACATAAACTAATGCTACACATTGATTTTATGGATTTATTGGGCTCTTTTTTTTCAAAACTATGACGTATTTTGTAGCAATTTCGGAAACTATAGCACATAATGAAAAAAATGCAAAACTATGACCCTGTCGGCCACGTGCAGACCGAAAACGTAGTTTTCGGCCAACTGTTGGCCGAAGTAGGGTTTTCGGCCTTGCCATGGCCGAAAAGTGGTTGAGCTGGCCGAAATGGTTGTTTTCGGCTGCTGTTTGGCCGAGAAGGTCTTTTTGGTCAAATGTAGGCCGAAAAGTACTTTTTGGTCTACACTAGGCCGAAAAGTACTTTTTGGTCTAGTGTAGGCCGAAAAGTCCCTTGGGCCCACCTTTCCGTTATCTGTTGGCCAATGTATTTTCCCACCAACCCCTTCCCGCTAACTCTTTCCCGCCAACCCTTTCCCGCCACCCCCTTCCCGCCAACCCCTTCCCGCCAACTCTTTCCCGCCAACCCCTTCCCGCAAACCCCTTTCTCCTCTGTACCTATAAAAAACCCTTCAGGCGGAGGTGGATAAGAATTCCAGTTTATTGTAGTCGAGATGTCCCATTATCCATTCGATCGTAGTTTTCACCCTGGGATGAGCAGGACTCTTCTGAGTCTAGTTACCGATTTCAGGATGGACAATAGGATAGTTTCATGGGACGAACTCACCTGTAGTGACACCATAATGAATGAGTTGGCTCACCAATTACGTAGGTCTGGGTGGCCTGAAAGGACCTATGAGGAGGTACGTAAAGAACTTCTTAGGTTGCATGAAAGGTGGAAGAAGGTGGTGGTGCCGAAGAGTGAAACTTTCAGAAGGCTTTCAGCAAATAATCCATCTTTATGGATTGAGGAGAGTCAGGACGAAGATGATATCTTCATGCCACCGCTTCCGGGTTCTGCATCGTCGAAGGGCAAGAGTTCTTCATCGTCCAAGGGTAAGACTTCTGCATCCTCGAAGGGCAATAGTTCTGCATCGACGGATGGCAAAAGGACCACATCGTCGAAGGGCAAGAGGGCTGCATCAACGAAGGGGTTGGCGGGAAAATACATTGGCCAATAGTTAACGGAAAAAGGTGGCCCAAGGGACTTTTCGGTCTAAACTTGATCAAAAAGTACTTTTCGGCCTACGGTTGACCAACAAGTACTTTTCGGCCTACACAAGGCCAAAAAGTCCTTTTCGGCCAAAGGGTGGCCAAAAACACCCCTCTTCGGCCAGCTTTGCACCTTTTCGGCCAAGGCATGGCCGAAAACCCTATTTCGGCCTAGAGGTGGCCGAAAACACCCTTTTCGGCCAACACCTGGCCGACGGGGTGCTAGACTTGATATTTCTCCAAAGCATGCTGTAGTTTCCGAATTTGCTTCAAATAACGTGATAGTTTTGAAAAAAAATCCGACATGTTGCTGCATAATGATACACATTAATGGAAAGGAGGAAAGAAAAATATACTCAAGTGAGCTAGATGAGATTTACTTCTCATTTAGATCAGAGATAGCTACGCCCAAAAACTAATGCTACACATTGATTTTTGAGGATTCATTGGGTTCTCTATAGGTTACTGGATAATGATACACATTAATTTCTCAAGATATGCTGCATGTACAGTACATTTTCAGTTTTCAGTTTGGCTAGTACTCCTTGTCAGGGCCGTTCTATAAAAGCCATTCTTGTGTTCCTTTTGATACACACACAGGTCGCAGAACGCGCATAGGTTTAGACGGAGATCAAACAAGCATGAAGAACACATCAATCATCTGCGCCCTCGCCGTATCTCTCGGGGCAATCGCCCTGCTCTCCGGCAGCACCGAGGCCGCGTGCGCCGGCGACCCGTCCATGTCCGTCGCCGACGCGTGCCACAAGACGAGCGCCTGGCAGGGCCAGCGCGAGCTGGAGCTCTGCCAGAAGACGCTGCACGGCGCACGGGACGGCCTCACGGCCAGCGCCTACGGCATCATCGCCGTGAGGGCCGCCATCGAGTCGTGCAAGGCCACCGAGAGCGCCGGCAAGAAGCTGGCGCAGGACCCGAAGATCTCCGAGGACGCGCGGGCGGTGTACCAGAGCTGCGTGGATATGTACGGCTTCGCGCACGCAGACGTCGCCGCCATGGAAGGCGCGCTCAAGGCCTGCTCGCTCGCGGACTTCCGGCGCTTCTGGGAGGGCGCGCTCGCCTCGGTGGATTACTGCGCGCGGAAGCTCCGGCTCGTCCACGGCGACGTGCTGCAGCGCACGGTCTCAGCGGACAGGGAGAGGATCTTGCTCGCTTTCATACTGGGAGGGCTTTCTTTTCCAGAATTGTAGTATGTCTGGATGTGAAGATATGGATTTTGTGTCGATAATAATTCGGTGGTAATCCGATGGATCTGCGGTGGTGTTTGTAGTTGACTGGATTTGGTTGAAAGAAGTTTCAAAAAGAAAAAAAAACTACTGGCAAAATTGATTGAAACATGTCATTTTCTGGAATGTTGTAGCATGTGCCTCTAAACGGTGATCCAAGATCACCATCTTCTCCCCTTTTCTTCCGGCACGCGCGGCACCACATCCATACATACAGCAATCGTCAGACATAAGGGCTGTTTTTTAAAAAAATACGGAGGCAAAAGCTTTGCCTTATGTATTAATTAAGAAGAGAATAGAGGTTTTTTACATCACACACCCTTAACGCGATATGGCAACTACTCTCACAAAATAAAAGACCCTAACTTCTTTTGCCCCGGCGGTGACCCAAAGGCGTGCCTCGGCCACAATGGTGTTGAGCAGAATTGGCGGAGGAGCGATCTTGTGCCGGAATTGACGGTGACCCAAAGGCTTGCCTCGGCCACAAGGGCCGCTTCTGAGTCTAGTCGAGGACAAGAGAATTGTTTTCCGTGGTTACTTGCCAGTGCACGCTGATCACCCTGACATGAAGCACAACGTCTGGGCACAATCACAAGAGTCGCCATTTCCTCAAACCATTGGAAGGTGAAGTTCCGGTCTGACTGAATTCCTACCTCGCTGAGGTGTTTCGAAGAACCCTTCGCTCAGGTCTGACGGATCAAGCAATCGGAGCCAGATTCGATGGTGGAAATTGATGAATCAGCGGTGGTGTTTGTAAGGGTGGCTTTGAATGCCAAATGTTAGCAACCTTGTGCTTAGTTTGCTCAATCATGTAAAGTAGTACAACAGTTTGTAATTCCTGCAAAAAAATGTCTAGCAGCTCTATTCAACGGTTGTCCGCTGGAACCGGAAGTGTCATCCCTGCTGTGCTACTCCTGTTCCCAGTTTCCCATACCTGACTGTAGTTTCTCGTAAGAATAGAAAATAAAAACCTCAGCCAGGAAGTTTTAAGTCAACCTAATTTTCAGAAACTTCAGCAAAGCATTTGAAGTAGTTGACAAATAAAATGCCAAGACTGAAGAAATCACGTAGCGGCAAGAGCAGTAGTAAAATGGATAGTTTGGGCCCATGAAAGAGCAGTAGTTTACCACCTTTACAGCTCAAAACTCACAGTTTCTTAAACGAAGGGGAGAAAACTGGCACGGAGCAAGCATACAGCACTGAGTTATCCATTGCATAGCACGCCAGGGTTCCATGTCTCCAAGATCAGCAAGACAGCAACACTTCAAGCAGCTTAATAAACCCCTCCAATATACAGGTTCCTCTCAACATTACAATGCCGAGGATTAAGCTAAACTCCAGATTCCGCAACGGCATATATACAATAGCTGATGATAACAAGATCCCAGAACAGTCTAGGGCAAGGACGCAAGGTATCTTTTAAAAGATACTGATCCATCCGAAGTTAAAAGGACATAACACTGAGCCATGTAAAACAAACCCAAAATATGCAAGATATCCATCAGATTTTGCCAAAAGTGTGTTCGGTTGAGCAAGTTGTAAGCATGAGTCTCACAGCAGTCCCCAAAATGAGATGTCAGGAAACTACCACCCTACGCCTCCAAAACAACTCTGATCTGACAATTTAGAGATGCCTGCAAAGCGGACGAATTGTAAACATGAGTCTCGCCAATCTCTTTGAAATAATTTTGAAAACGGATTAAGGGACATCTGAATACTCCGATGGAGGGAATGAGTGACATGAAAACAGCTGTTTTTTCATCCTTTTGTTCCTGAGCTCCATATAAGTATAAGTAAACAGAAACATGAGTTCAGACGTAAATAACAGCACAAGCACATTCCCATCCACATTGTATTGGAACAGTTAAAAAATCAGATTCCATATGAACACTGCAATATGCTTCGTTTATTATGTTGCAACAATAAAAACAGCATGGTCATGTCACGAAGTACACTTCGATATGGTTTTGGAACAGTGACAAAAATAAGATGCCATATGAACACTTCGATACGGTTTGTTTATTTTCTGTTTCGACAGTAAATACCACATGCTCATGTCACAAAGTAGCAAGAGGGTCCAGTTTCAGAAAGATCAGTTGCTGATAACATTTCAGCATAATGAATGACGATGGCTCATCATAACGAAAAATCTTGGTATCTGCTAATCTCAACTACCGTTATCACCGTGTTTTCACACCCTAAACTTTAAATTTGTAATAATAAATCGCTCATGCTGATTGGTGAATTAAAACTAGTGTTACTCAATAGAATTTGCAGCTGGCAGACATATGTACCAAATAGTAGTACTTAATTTTCCAAATAACACACTGCTGGCACACCAAAGAGAAATGGACTGTGATGGATAATACATGAAGATAGGTTATGCGAAAGTACCAAGATAGGAATTAGCTGATACACTTCAATTCATCAGCTCTACTTCTACATGCAAAGTCTCCTTTTTGACCATGTCAGGCGATGTCTCCCTTTTCACAGCGGTCTTCTTGCTCCAATCTTCAACCATGCAAACAAGAATAAACAGTCAATTACAATGTATACATTTCTCTGGATAGTATATATGGCTTGAAATGGCAGAACAGGTTACAGTAATTAGATGAATGAAATACATAAGTGTCGAATCAAAACAATAACAAAAAAAAACCATGTTCCCTACGCTGTTTTGATACGCGATATGGGTGAAGTGACATGACACTTCCAGAAACAAGGATACAGCAACCACTGGTCTGAAATGATAATACAAGGCAGTGTAGATCTCTAAGGAGCAGCATTAAAAGGGAAGGACACGCGGCAAGAAGCCATCAAGCTCCCAGCAGCAATGGTTGGGGAGCATGTCCACATTGTGCATGAGAGGAAGGCGTGTATACATTATAAAGTGTGTTTTAAATATATAAACATCGACATGATACAGATACTGACCAAAACATAATGGAATCATTGGTATATGATGCAGCAGGTATGACAACTCACTGAAGTATCAGGGAAACCTTTACCTACCAACACAAGTTAATAGGCTGATATTTTCTCCATATTTTTATTGAAAAGGAAGTTCAAACCGCCTGGCCTCTGCGTCCTTGGATGCACACAGCCAAGCAGTCACAAAAAAACAATAAATGTAACAAAAATAGGCAGTCACAGGTGGCATGAGGTGTGCCTGCCACTAGGATGAGCTTGGCCCATTCTGATAGGGTTTAAAAGGCAGCAAAATAAGAAGGTACAAATGAACAGGCAAGAACAGATTCAGCCTTTCACTATCTTGGTTGCACTTCTCCCTTCTTATTTATTTTTTACGGCTATGTCCCTTTCTATTTAGCATGGACCACAATAGAAATGCTACAATTACTATTGTTCCTTAAATTCACCCAATTTACAACAAAATTATAGTACAATTTATATACAGAGGACCCTACATAAGCTTCCAAGCACACAATTTCAAAAGATGTGTTAAAACAAAAAATGTGCCCAATCTGACAATTGTATAGTATACTCTATTCTTCCTAGCTTGGATGCACTTCTCCTCTTATATCTAGTTGTAGTTGACCACAATAGAAAGGGAGCATTACAGTTCCTCAAAAACATCTGAATTTACTCCCAAATTCTAGCAGAATTTGTATACAGAGGAGAGGACTGCAAGCACATAATTTCAGAAGATAAGGTGAAAGGCGCCTAATTCTTCCGATGTGAAGTATCAGGGTGACCTTTACCTACCAACACAAGTTAATAGGTTGATATTCTCCATATTATTTTCAGAAAGGAAGTTCAAACCTCCTGGCCTCTGCATCCATGGATGCACACGGCCGAGCAGTCACAGAAATCCAATGAAAGTAATAAAAATAAGCAGTCACAAATGGCATGA
This sequence comes from Aegilops longissima, assembly GCA_021605205.1. Classification (NCBI taxonomy): domain Eukaryota; kingdom Viridiplantae; phylum Streptophyta; class Magnoliopsida; order Poales; family Poaceae; genus Aegilops; species Aegilops longissima. The sequence continues at coordinate 514,006,759 of CM038676.1, forward strand.
GCTGTGCCTGCCACTAGGATGAGCTTGGCCCATTCTGATGAGGTTTAAAGGGCAGCAAAAGAAGAAGATACACATGAACAGAGTAGAACAGACCTAAGCTTTAGCTCTACTCCTTTAAAATCATATTCTTCCTAGTTTGTGCACTTCACCCTTTCTGTTTAGCAGTGCTGAACCACAATAGAAAGGCTACAATCACTATTGTTCCTCAAATTCACCTCAATTTCACCCAATTTACAACAAAATTATACTACAATTTATATGCAGAGGACCTACATAAGCTTCCAAGCACACAATTTCAGAAGATGAGTTAAAACAAAATGTGTCCAATCTGACAATTGTATAGTATACATTATTCTTCCTAAATTGGATGCACTTCTCCCTTTGTATCTAGTTGTAGTTGACCACAATAGAAAGGGAGCACTACAGTTCCTCAAAAACATCTCAATTTACTCCCAAATTCTAGCACACTTTGTATACTCAGAGCACAGGACTGCAAGCACATAATTTCAGAAGATACTGTGAAAGGCGCCTAATTTAACAATTGCAGAGTATAATCATCTTCACCACTTCCATATATAGGTCAAACAAACAACTGATCAAGGAGATGAGAGTGTTAGTACCTGCAGAGGGAATCTGGCTTGATTCCAGCCACGTCGGGAGGACACATGGTAGGATGGGGACACTGGGTATGGCTAGACGAGAGCTCCCTGTTATCTTCTCCTTCTCCATGTCGACACCGAGAAGCTGGTTGCCGCACACAAGGTACACGACATGGCTGTTCAGTGGGTCAATTGCGCCAATCGCTGGCATCTCCTTCATGTAAAGTAGTTTGGGAAGCGTAGAACCCTTTGTCTCGGGCCGCGTGTATATATTGAGGCAATGCCTTGGTGCATACGTTTACAGAGAGAAAACCGATCGAGGGAGAGGGAGATCGGTTGGGAGGAGATCGACCAGGAGAAGGTCGTTATAAGGGATAAAGAGAAGATGAGATAGAGTTGGATACAAGTTAAACACCTCTTCTATCCCTAACACTCCCCCTCAATCTAAACCTCAAGCCTTGCTAAGGTTGAGATTGTACTTGAACTCGTCTAGTCTTCTCTCGGTCAAGGGTTTAGTGAACCCATCCGTAAGTTGATCCCCTGTAGGAATAAACCGGATCTCAAGTAGCTTTCGAGCTACTCTCTCTCTGACAAAATGGAAATCCACTTCAATATGTTTTGTCCGTGCATGAAAAATAAGATTTGCTGAAAGGTAAGTTGCACCAATATTGTCACACCACAGCCGTGCAGCTTTTGGAGCTTTAATCCCAAGTTCATAAAGTAATGTTTGTATCCACATCACTTCAGCTGTAGCATTCGCCAACGACTTGTATTCAGCCTCCGTACTGGATCTTGAAACAGTAGCTTGCTTTCTTGCACTCCATGACACAAGGTTAGATCCCAGAAACACAGCAAAACCACCATTAGATCTCCTATCATCAGCACACCCTGCCCAGTCTGCATCAGAATATGCAGTAACAAGCAAGGAAGGGGACTTGACAATCTGAAGTCCAAGTCCTTGAGAATACTGAAGATACCTTAGAATTCTTTTAACTGCTGTCCAATGAGTGGTTCTAGGAGCATGCAAATATTGACATACCTTGTTTACTGAATAAGAGATATCAGGACGTGTAAGAGTCAAATATTGCAAGGCACCTACAACACTTCTATAATTTGTTGCATCCTCTGGACCAAGAGCTTCTCCACTGTCAATTGTAAGCTTTTCTGAGGTGGAGATTGGTGTACTGACTGGTTTGCAATTCTCCAATCCCACTCTCTTTAGAACATCAGCTGTATATTTCTCTTGTGATAGAAGTATTCCATCTCTGATCTGCTTTACCTCTATGCCAAGAAAGTAGTGAAGATCACCTAGATCTTTGAGAGCAAATTCAAGCTTTAAATCCTTAAGCAAACAAGTAGTGGCCTCTTGACTTGAGCTAGCAACAATTATATCATCAACATAAACAAGGACAAAAACAGTGATATTGCCTTTGCTATAAAAGAACAAGGATGTATCTGCCTTGGACGATGTGAAGCCAAGATGCTGTAGCTGCATGCTCAACCTAGAATACCATGCTCTTGGAGCCTGCTTCAGGCCATATAAGGCTTTATCCAACTTACATACATAATGTGGTGTGCTGTGATTTTCATAACCTGGTGGTTGACGCATGAACACTTCTTCCTCAAGAACACCATGAAGAAACGCGTTCTGAACATCCAGCTGTCTTAAGCTCCAACCTCTGGAAACAGCAATGGACAAAACCAGACGAATAGTAGTTGCTTTAACCACAGGACTAAAGGTATCATCATAATCAATTCCAAACCTTTGCTTGAAGCCCTTTGCAACCAACCTTGCCTTGTATCTGTCTATACTGCCATTTGATTTTCTCTTAATCTTGTATACCCATTTACAGTCAATTATATTAGCGCCATGTTGCGGTGGTACTAGATGCCAAGTCTGATTTTTTATAAGTGCATTATATTCATTATCCCTGGCTTCCTTCCAATCTTTATTAGCAAGAGCATCATGCAGATTAATAGGTTCACCAGAAGTGGCAAGGAAGGCACACTTGGTCGGATTATACCTTATTGTACCATCACTATATTGTTTTTCTTTAACAATACCTGACCGAGACCTGGTGTTTCGACGAAGAGGTGAAGGAGCCAGAGAAACAGTTTCTGTTGGTTGTGGCGTAGGAGATCCTGCTGATTCGGTGTTGTGCACAGAAGATCCAGGCAGATCGGGCTCCTGATCCGAGAAGGATTGACGCTGCTGGCGCTGCTCCTCGTCTGACGCGCAGCCAGAGCCGACCGGCGAATCAGAACCGCCTGGCGGGTCCCGTGTTGTCGCAGCAGAACTGGCAGGACCGGTCGGTGGGGCCCAAGGCGACGTGGCGACGAGGGACTCGTTCCCCCCCCCCCCCCCGCGCCTCGCTCGATGGACGTCTCGGGGCGCGCTGGCGGAGATTGGCGCGACGCGCCTGGACGGGCGCGACCCAGCTGGTCGGCTGCGCCGCTGTCGGCCACCAGAGAGCGCAGGGGCGGATCTGCACCGGATCACGCGCCTGCAGTCTGACGCGAATCCGGCTCGGATCGCGCGCTGGCAGCAGGATCAACATCGGAGTCCGGTCCTGGTTTGTCCTGTATGCACATAAAATGACAGGTAGAATCTGCACAAGAGGTATTAGAAACACAATTTTCTTTGGATTTTTGCACATGGTCATGATCAGTTAATTCACCCCCGTGATCAGGACGTGTAGGAGAGTCGGAGAGAAGTGCGATTTCTGCACGAAGCAAAGCACCCGCATTGGGATGAAGCTTGGAGAAAGGAAATAGTGTCTCATCAAAAATAACATCTCGAGAGATATAGATGCGTCCGGTGGATGGTTCAAGACATTTGTAACCTTTATGAAGATTACTGTACCCAAGAAAAACACATTGTGTGGAACGAAACTCAAGTTTGTGACGATTGTATGGACGTAAATTGGGGTAACAAGCACACCCAAAAAATTTGAGATAATTGTAATCTGGCTTTTGGTTATACAATCGTTCTAAAGGAGTAGAATTGCCAATAACCTTACTGGGAAGACGATTAATGAGATATGTAGCTGTGATGAAGGCCTCATCCCAATACTTGAGGGGCATGGACGCATGAGCTAAAAGAGAGAGACCAACCTCAACAATATGGCGGTGTTTGCGTTCAGCAGAGCCATTCTGCTGATGAGCATGAGGACAAGACACATAATGGGTGATCCCAATACTACGGAAAAAGGAGTTGAGTTTTTCATACTCCCCTCCCCAGTCACTTTGGACTGCTATGATTTTCTTATCAAAGTGTCTCTCAACAAGTTTCTGAAATTCTTGAAAGATGGAAAAAACTTCAGATTTATACTTGAGCAAATAAATCCATGTAAACTTGCTGTAATCATCAATGAAGCTAACATAGTATTTTTTTCGACCAAAAGAATCTTGGGCATGACCCCATACATCACTGAAGATCAATTGTAGGGGAGCATGAGAAACACTAGTAGACTTAGGATAGGGAAGCTGATGGCTCTTGGCACATTGACATGCTTCGCAAACAGACTCATTATTGGAACTAAGTGACAAAGGAAGATTGTCTTTATTGACTACTTGCCTAACTATGACTGATGAGGGATGACCTAATCTTTGATGCCACCTTGCCAAAGAGGGCTTGATGACGGAGTAAACTCGACGATGCTTGTTGCGAAATGCTCCGGATGAGATGGGGTAGAGGCCGCCAACACATCTACCGTGATAGAGAAGTGCCCTCGTTGCCCGATCCTTAATGGAAAAATAGCGAGGATGAGTCTCAAAGAAAACATTGTTATCAGTGGCTAAGCGAGACATAGAGGCAAGGTTTTTATCAGCTTGAGGAACATGAAGAACATCCTTAAGAACTAGATCGCGTTGAAGGTTAGGGGAATTAAGCGAAACTTGACCAATATGACAAATATTCATACCTTTACCGCTAGCGGTGTGGATCTGATCGGTGCCATGGTACGTCTCGCGCAGAGCAAGTTGCTCTAACTCATTTGTGACGTGGTCCGTAGCGCCGGAGTCAACATACCAAACACCATCCCCGCCTTGCTCGCGCATAGCAGCTGCAACCAAGCAAGCATCCGGGACGAAGTTCTCATCATACCGATGCCAACAGTCGGTGACCTCGTGACCAGCCTTCTTGCAGAGCTGACAGCGAGGACAGCTACGGGAGGAGGAGGGGCGGCGGCCAGTGTTGGAGTTGAAGCCGCCACCCCCATGGTTGTTGCCGTAGCCGCCGCCCTCGCTGTTGTGGCCGTAGGTGCCACCAGAGCGTGCGCCATCGCCCGAAGAGGAGCCACGGCCGCGACCACCGGCACGGTTGGCGCCCTGGTGACCACAGCCACGGCCGCGACCCCGTGCAGCGGAGTATGCATATGATTGCCGGAGATCGCCGCCGTGGAGGAGGGTGAGGCGGGCATCAAAACTGAGGAGCTGACTGTGCAGCTCCGGGACCGTGATTGGTTCCACTCGTGCAGCAAGAGCAGAGACGACAGGGTTATATTCCATGTCAAGTCCAGCAAGGATCTTGGAAACGATCTCCGGGTCGGAGAGCGCCGAGGCCGTGCACGCGACTTCATCTGTGAGCGTCTTGATCTTGCCGAGGTACTCTGCCATAGACATATTACCTTTTTTAAGGTTGGTGAGCTCGATGCGGGTGTTGATCGCCTGCGCTTGGCTCTGGGCAGCAAACATGTCGTTGATGGCGCGCCATACCGCGGCCGGCGTCTGGAGTGTGGCCACCTGAGAGAGAATCTCGCGGGAAAAAGAACCCATCAAGAACACTTGGAGTTGTTGTTGTTGGGCATACCAGGGAGTGCGGGCGAAGTTGACGACTTGCTCGTCCTTGCCATCCTTGGTGATGGTGAGGGTGGCCGGCGGCGGTGGGCTTGTTGCGTTGAGGTGATGCTCCATCTGGGCACCCTTGATCTGGGGAAGCACGATGGCTTTCCAAAGGAGGAAGTTCCCCCTGGTCAGCTTCTCCTGGGGCGGCGATCCGAGGAAGGAGTTTGTGGCTGTGGATGAGGAAGCAAAGGTGGAGGTGGAGGAGGTGGTGGTGATCGCGCCCATGGTGCTGGGCAACGTGGAGGCGGAGGTGGTAGACATGACTCGGTCGCGAAGGTAGCTAGATGCGATCTCTTTCGATCTGATGAGGAAGAGGCTCTGTTACCATGTAAAGTAGTTTGGGAAGCGTAGAACCCTTTGTCTTGGGCCGCGTGTATATATTGAGGCAATGCCTTGGTGCATACGTTTATAGAGAGAAAACCGATCGAGGGAGAGGGAGATCGGTTGGGAGGAGATCGACCAGGAGAAGGTCGTTACAAGGGATAAAGAGAAGATGAGATAGAGTTGGATACAAGTTAAACACCTCTTCTATCCTTATACAATAATTCTAACACTTCAAGGGTTCATCATCACAAATTGTGGTGAAGGCCACCTCGTGGTCCAGCGTCCAGGAGCTGCCACCGTCGTCGAGGGAGAAGGAGCTGACCACATATGGCTTCTCTTTGGATACCTCGACGTAGCGCATCTTCCCCTCGCTCTCCCAAATGCGCCGGTAGCGCTTAAGGCCCCGCTTGGAATGTCTTTTTTCAGCCCATTACACCTGTAAAACATCCCCTCCGTAAAGGAAAACAGCTGGCGTTCGACTAGGTACTTGGAACGTCGTTTTTGGGTTGTAAAAATTACACCAGTTATTGCTTTTACACCCGGAACAGGCCCGTAAGCGATACAGATCTCTGGGCGTCGTATTTCCCCACCTCCTCTCTGGAGACTATGTTGAGCCTTCCGCCGCCCGGCCGCCGTAATGAGGGACGGGGAGGCGTTGTCGGCATCCACGACGGGGCAGGGGCGAGGCGCTGGCTACTTACAGGGATGAGAGAGGCCGTCTGCTCCGAAGCCGACGAGGTCCCCGGCGACCGCGATATGCGACGTTGATGGCGGCGAGCGGCGGCCACTCGCTCCCTCCTCCTGCTCCAAGCGGCTAGATCCGTGCCATGCTCTCAGTCACCTCTGCCCCCTCCCCATCCTTTGGATTATTGCTGTATTTCTTCAATCATCGTTGGATGATACAGTGGTGAGACACATCGGGCCGCTTGGTTGTCGCAATCCGGCGACGGATTACAGGCGGAAATGTATACAGTTGTATTTTACTGGTGTACAGTAATATACAGGTGTAATCATTTACAGTTGTAAAATTTCACAGGCATTCCAAACGGGGCCTAAGTTTCCTCATGAACACCACGTCTTCGAGGTCAGGCAGCACGCTCCCTCTGGGCAGCTCCACGAACCGGAGATCCGGCCTCTCGCTGAGCGGGTCCACCGAGATGGCGCCCCAGCTCTCGTCGATCCACCACAAGCGGTCGCCGAATGGCACCACGGCGCTGTTGATGTGCATCCGCCGACCGGCCGGCAATCGGGACGGCAAGCCCGCCATTTTTTCCCACCTCCCCGTCTCCGAGAGAAACCGGCGCAAGACGAAGCCCTCCTCCTCCTTCTCCCTGCCTCTGGTAGTGAACATCTCAGCTACGGCATACCTGTCAGGGGGGCCGTGCCCACCTTGGGACTGGGTGAGGAGGCCGATGTGGCGGTAGCGGGAGGTCCGCTTGGTGCCGTCGAGGTCCGGGAGGCGGTAGAGCTCGCCGCTGAGCGGGTTGCAGACGAAGCGCGTGACCTCCGGGCTTGTGTCCACGCCGGTGAAGGAGAAGTTGAGGATCGCGGAGACCAGGGCCTCGCGGTGGTCGCCGTTGGCGGGGACGTCGAACTGAAAGCGGGACTCCCAGAAGCGCACGAGGAGGAGGCCGTGGCTGCTGGCGGCGGCGACGTGGCCCGGGACGGAGCCGTACACGCCGGTCGCGGGGTCGGGGAGGGGCCGCGGGTGGATGAAGTGGGCGGGGACGGTGAGGCCGGTGACGAACGGGGGCGCGTCGAGGTGCAGGGTCGCGCCCGGCGCCGGCGCCCCCGACTTGCCGACGTTGGTGAGCTGGATGAGGGCCCACGGGGGCCGCGAGGCGGCCGAGGACGAGGAGAGGGAGCGGCGGAGCCCGCCCGCGGCGGCGCCGGAGAGGCGGCGGAGCATTCTGCGTGTGGCTTTTGGTTGCGGTGCGGGAGGACTGCCGTGGACTGGTTCCAGCGAAGCGACTGCGCTATGGACTGGTGGTCTTCTCCTTTTCTTCTTTCGAGCTTTGACCCGGCTGTCTGCTCCAATTCGCTACCCCCTCTGCTTCTGCAGCAGCTTGGGTGAGAAACGCCCATTCTTTTTGATTTATCAAAACATAAGATATTTTTTTTCGGAAATAATGGGTATTTATTACTTTAAAATAGTGTTACAGTCCACTAATACAAAACTCTCCACATTGTCGGGAACATGGTACGACCAACACACGGTTCTACCTCCAGTTCTCCCTACATTAGCAAGACTAGTAGCAACTCTATTTGATTTGGACTAATTTTCAGCAGAACATACCCACGCAACTCCAGGAGCTTCTTTATCTCTATCATCAAATGTCCATAGGCAGAGAGATTAAGTGAATCATCTGTCAGGTCAGCAATGGCCACCGACGATTCTGAATGAATAACAACGGGACAATCAGATCGCTCCATACTGAGAGAGAGACCTTCCAAGACTACACTTATCTCAGCTTCAAGGACGTCTGTGCACTGGAATAAGTATCTACATGCTGAGAATATAACTGAACCGTCTGTATTCCTCAAGACCATGCCTGCACTAGCCTCTCTAGTCTCCTTGACGAAGCTGCCGGCGACCGACAACGCTACCCAACGTTGAGGAGGATTGGGCCATGGTTTGTATATAACCGGGTTTGGTTCGCGAGGCACCGGAGGAACGAACAAAGGGGCCTTGCACTTGAAGATTTCTTGGACACTCTTCTTATTCGCTTGATCAAATGATGACAGATAACTGGCGAGGGACAGCCGGGACACTTGATAAGATGCTTTTTTTTTACGCCATGACAATGTCAAAAACCGTCTTGTATTTGATACGGAAGGAGTATAATGTAAGCCCGAAATAAATCCAGGAATTCGTTAATGCATCCAGAGAGAGAAGAGATCCGGAGAAGAAGAACCACGCCGAAGATCCTTCTAGTTTTGTTCATCCACCTCCATACTCATTTTTATTTCGTCATTGCCATTGTAAGAGGAATTCCAAGTTGTAAGATTGGTGTATATAACTCTATTCATACTCATCTGAAGATTGATACTTGTTTAATCATTCGTCTTACTGTGGATCTTTACGGTATTATCGATATGATTTTCATGGATTTATTCTCTATGATGATTGGTTATTCCCTTCCGATGTGTGAGCAATTCCCCAAGGCATGGGAGATGCATGTAGGTGAATGGTAAGATTCATTTGTGCCTACCTTATATGTTGTCATTCGTATTTGTAGTCTTATTATTTGTCTAGTAAGTTGTTATACTATGATGAACGCTATGTGTGTTGTCCAATTTACTGGCCCAGACAACATGATCTAAAGACCTAAACAGGTAACACATATTTATTGTTTAGAGAGTTTGCACCCTCCGACATGACAGGTGTAGACATTTATGAGGGCCAAAGACAATATGAGATGACGATTATCTATCGAACGTAAGGCATGGTTCCAGTTTAACTACCTTAATTATGAAGACGACCACGTTGTGGCAACGTCAAAGCAGGACCTTAGTGTGGAATACAATCCCACGAGGATGAGTTCCATAACTCTAGGATGATCCGCCTGCAGCACAACCAAATGAAATATTAAACTCACGATGCAAGGTAATTGGGATTACCATTGAAGTGGCACACTTGAGGTATACCATGATCTGAAATCTGTCTGCACCTAATTTCTCAACTGCGGGAAAACACTTTTATTTCCAGTCTTTACTTTATGCTCTTTGCTTCCAAGTCATTATTATTCTCGCGGCAACCATCTCATCATATTCACTACTCTGGTTTATCTGACTCTTGGAACACTAATAGCCTCTACAGAATCACAAGGAGTTACTTCATATAAGATCAATGACAACTTGTGTGTGACAGAAACGTTGCTCATAAGTACTCTCCTCCGCTCTTAGTTGGGACGGTAACTATTTTAGGATACTTACATGGAAGTTCTACACCACCATGTGTGGCTTATAGGTCATCAAGTATTTTCTTGCATTGTTGCTGGGCAGTGAAGCGCAGAGTATTTGTTTCATAACTGTTCTAAGGTGTTGTTATTGTAGATACTTCCTATTACTGACAGGGGGTTCTACTCCTTCTAGGAAGACTTATTTGCTGGATTATATTCTTCCACTAGAGCTTCAGGATCCACTATTAGAAAAATACCAAAATATTAAAAACTACTAAGCTTAATACTTTTATTTGCATAAATGACGATTACCCAGAAAGAAAAATAAATCTTCGAGGGGATATTGTGCTCCGTATATGGGTCCAAGATCTTCCATAGTCTATCCTACGAATTATGCTACTAAGTATTCGATTGACCGCGATCTTATTCAGGAAGTTGGAAAGCATGCCTTTTTAGGGACTAAGGAAGAAGACCATCAAGTACATCTTATGTTCTTTGATGCTTTATGTGGGACTTTTAAAATCAAAGATGTGTCTTGAGAATTTGTTTTATTGAAACTCTTCAACTGTTCTCTCAAAAGGTAGAAGAACGGTATAATTGATTACACTATTGCTATTGCTTGCCGAGCGACCGGGGATGGCGAGGAGCTCGAACTTCCGCCCATGTCCATCTATGACCGACAAATGACAATGCGGAGAGCAAGCTCCTCGTCGCTCGGGGTGGTGCTCGATTCGTCCGCCAACAGCGCGCCCAAAATTGATGGGTTCTGCCTCATTGCTGGAGTCGGCCATGGTGTCGCGGGGAATGGACGAGGACAGGAACATACGGAGTGGAGTGAGCACAAAATGAAGCGGACAAGAGTGAGCTAACATTTAGGTCCAAATAGGGGTTCATGTGGGGATGGATGAACCAGCATCAGCAGATCCAACATAACACGCGCATCCAGACGTATCCGATCCGTCTCATATCAGCCTCACATATGGACTGAGCTTGAAGGATGCCACACGCACCCAGATGTTTTAGTTGTATATGAGTGGTTGTTGAATGTCAATTTCTTTACCGGCGGTGATCGAGCTATCCGGACGAACATCTCATAGCGGGTTGGAGGAGCCCACTTGGTTGTACATGCCCTCTTTTGAAAATTTGAAATTTTGGAAGTTCGAACTCGTCTTATATTGTCGTCTTCTTTGCGAGATGATTGGAACGATTATGCCTTTTGGCTAAAGCTGTCAGAGCCCCTGGACCAAGTCCATGTGCACCAACCAAACCCCCCTTCCTCCTTTCCTCACCACTAAAAATTGCACTTATCTGGAGACATTCAGATAACTACTAACACTAAAAGCAGTCATACAGATTTAGTTAACAGAAAGCAGTCATACAAATTCAATGCATTACATAATACTGGCATTACACCAACAAATTCAGTACAACTAATTAATAGATCCCCTTCAATGAATTACTCAAATTCATCTAAGATCTCCTTCACCCTCCTTATCTTGCTCTTGGTCTCCTCCTTGTGCCTGAACAAATCACCAATATGTACTCTAGTTTCTTCTTCTCCTTCTTCAGCTCATCCCTCTGTGACATCACTTTGTCCATCTCTACCTTCATTTTGTCCATCTGTTGCTTCATCTCATCCCTCTCTTTCTCTGCCTTAGCCCTCACAACCTGATGAATGCTAGTGCTAGATTTATCAGACAACTTCTTCTTCTCAAGCTCTTGCTTTAGGTCAGAAACAACAATTCTTGCATTGCCGAACTCAGTAATTGGTCAGCCACCATCTTAGCAAAATCTAGTTTAAAAAATCTCAGATCTTTTTCCATCTTCTCCTTCTCTCTCACAACCCTAAGATTTTCTTCAGCAAGATGTAAATTCTCCCTGATCCTTAACTTGTTCTCGTCATCATACATGCCCCAAACCCTGGCTAAACTCATCTTCACAGTGGCAGGCCATTCAGGGTCAATCCACTCCACAAAGTTGCATTTAGGTATTTCCTACCAAATAAGATAGAAAACAACTTTAGGTAAATGAAAAAGCTTGGAGCAGTTATGAATCAGTTAAATTCATTTAAATTCATGTTATGTTCACTTAACTGAATTTAAATCCAGTTAAGTTTAGTTAGTTCATTTGAATTCAGTTAAGTTCACTTAAATGAATTTAAATCTAGATAAGTTCAGCTATTTCATTCTAATTCAGTTAAGTTCTGTTATTTCATTTAAATTCAGTTAAGTTCAGTTAGTTCATTGAAATTCAGTTAAGTTCACTAACAAGATGTTGTTAACTCAAAGATTCAATTAAGTTCACAAACTAGATGCTCTTAACTGAAAATGCACTCCTCCACAGTTACATGTCACACTCTTATACAAATCACAGTAAGATGACACATTGCAAGTTTGGTAGATCTACTAACCTTTTGTGCACAAGCAAGATACCTCCTTCCACTATCAACTGATTCAAAGCACACAAACTTCTCACACACACAATGGTGTTCACATCTAACTGCAAGATCTGGAGCAAGGCCTGTCCACTCAGAGCAGAAAATGGTGGCAGGAGCAGGAGCCTACAACATTGTGTACAACATATTCTAGTCAGCAAAGAGGCAGGCATCGAATACCTAACTACTGCATCATCTATGCTGAAATTTTGCAACTCAAGAACATACCCCCTTCCCCGTTTTTGCTCAATCCCTAACTGCCAGAGGCATAGTCAAGAACTAACCTCACTTGTCGTAGAGTAGCCGTCGGACGACGAGCTGGATCCTTCACTCCAAGATACCATGGGGGCGAGCTGGAGGGCGGCGGTGAGCTGGACGGCAGCGGCGAGCTTGCTGGCGGCGTCGATAAGCTGCTGCTGGAGCTGAGGGGGCAGGGGGCAGATGGGGAACGTCTGGAGCTGGAGCTGGACCGGACGTGAAGTGGATTCCGACAGATTTAATTCAGGTGGGGGTGACTGCGGGTTGACAAAGGGAAACGGCAGGGGGTTTTGTGCAAAACTGCGTGCGCTGACCGGTCCAGCCACCTGGCAGCCAATTGGCGAGCTGTGATTGGCCTGGGACTAAATCATCACATGAGGTGCAAGTTGAGGTATAGTTTGGTCAAGTTTTGTAAGTTTGAGACTAAATCATCATATAGCGTGCAAGTTCGGTACCTGAGATGCTATTACCTCTTAGAAACAGGAGTTCGTACAACTTCTCGTCGTGTTCTCTGCTTCAACCGGAGAAGGCTCGACATGACCCTTCCTTTTGGCTAAAGCTGTCAGAGCCGCCTGGACCGAGTCCATGTGCACCAACCAAACCCCCCTTCCTTCTTTCCCCACCGCGCCACCGCACGCCGCTCGCTCGGGCAAAGCAGAATCCCAAAACCCTCTCCCCTCTCCTCCTCCACCCCCCCACAAGCGAAATGCTCGATGCCTCGCCTGGCGCCACTGCTGGCGCCTCCGCCGCTCCCTCTGCAAGGCGGCGGCCTCCTCGCCTCCGTGGGCCATGTTTACACCAAGCCGGGCGCTGGACGCTGCTGGGCGCCCGTCTGGCCGCCGACCTCCACGACGACCTTGTTGGAACCGCCAGTCCCTCGCCGCGCTCCTCCTTGCTCTCTCTGTTGCCGTGGCTATGCCCTATCTCTCCCTCTACCCTAGCTCTCTCTCTCTCTATCACCGCACCTTAGACTAAACCGAAGCGAGGAAGAAGAAAACACAAGGGGAAGGGGGACACGGCGGAGTTCCGGTGCACGAACACCTTGTTTTCCCCTCGAGCACGAACTCGAGCTTTCACCCCACAGCTGTTACAACGGCCCCTCGCGTGGCTTTATACCTGAGCCAGCGCACCGGGTTCAAACCCACGCCTCCATTCCCTCCTGATCGCTCGCGCTCCGCTCGTGCCCGTGTCGCGCTCCGCAGCGCGCGCCCCACGGCGAGCTCCAACGATCGCGCCCTCGATCGTGCCAGGCGACTCGCCAACAACCACTCCTAAACTCACACACGCAACGAACACCCGCACGGACACGCCCCGTGCTGGACCTTCACGCACACACGCACGCACTCCCGCGGTCCCGACGCGCCCGCTACGTCTGGCGCGCGCCCATACACGCGCCCGACGCGGTGAACTCGTCGCCGCGGCTTATTTGCCCTAACATTCGCGCCCTAAGCCGCGACTCAGAGCAGGCCGGCGTCCTCGACGTCGCCGTCGTCCACCAGCAAGGCTCGCTCTGCCGCCGGCGCCTTCTTCCACTGCGGGCACTTGTGCTTGAAATGCCCGCGTTCACCGCACTTGTAGCAGCGGCCGCGCCGGTTCCCGCCGAAGCCTGACGCCTCACTGCGCGCCCGTCGTCGTCGTCCTCTCCGCGCGCACCGCCTTCGCGACGCCGCGCGCGCCCGCCATCATGTTGCGGTGAACATCAGCTGCCCGTCAGCGCGCTTGCCGCCCGCCTGATCGCGTCGCCGCAGCCGCTCGTCAAATGCCTTCAGCCGCCCCCGTGCGTCCTCGAACAACATCGTGCCGACGTCGCAGAACTGCTCGATCCCGGCCACCGCCGCCTACAGGCGGTTCGGCACCGAGTCGAGCAGCTTCTTGACGAGTGCTACATCCTCCAGGGACGAGCCCAGCGCCGCGTAGCACGCCGCCATGCCACCAAGCCTCCCGGCGAACGCGTCCAGGGACTCTGACTCCGCCATGCGCAGGAGCTCAAATTCCCCCCGGAGAGTGCCGAGCCGCGCCGTGCGCACGCGGTCCGCGCCCACAAACCTGGCCTTCAAGCTCGCCCACACCTCGGCCGCCGTCTTCTTCGACGCCACCTGCAGCAGCAGGTCCTCGGCGAGTGCACCGAGCAGGTAGGCACGCGCGGGCTTGTCCTTCTTTGCAATGACCGCCGCCGCCGCGTCCTCTGGCACCACCACCGCCTCCCACAGCCCGGCCTCATCAAGGTTCGCCTCCACCTTGATCGACCACGCCGTGTAGTTGTCGCCGGTGAGCAGTGGCACCGACTGCGGCAGCGACCCGCCTGTTCCGCCGGCGTACGGGACGATCGACATCGCCGGCGCGCCCTGAGCTGAACGTGGCTCTGATGCCAACTGTTGGAACCGCCAGTCCCTCGCCGCGCTCCTCCTTGCTCTCTCTGTTGCCGTGGCTATGCCCTAGCTCTCCCTTTACCCTAGCTCTCTCTCTCTGTCACCGCACCTTAGACTAAACCGAAGCGAGGAAGAAGAAAACACAAGGAGAAGGGGGACACGGCGGAGTTCCGGTGCACGAACACCTTGTTTTTACCTCGAGCACGAACTCGAGCTTTCACCCCGCAGCTGTTACAACGGCCCCTCGCGTGGCTTTATACCTGAGCCAGCGCACCGGGTTCAAACCCACGCCTCCACTCCCTCCCGATCGCTCGCGCTCCGCTCGCTTCGCTCGTGCCCGCGTCGCGCTCTGCAGCGCGCGCCCCACGGCGAGCTCCAACGACCATGCCCTCAATCGTGCCAGGCGACTCGCCAACAGCCACTCCTAAACTCACGCACGCTGTTAGATAATAACGAGAAATAAACGAGACAAAGAGACACGAATTTTTACGTGGAAACCCTAGCGGGAGAAAACCACGGACGCACGAAGGCGCAATCACTATGAGGAGGAGTATTACAAGCACGAGACGACAGGCCGTCTGAGGTGCGACTACATGGGGTATATATGAGGGACAACACATAAGAGTCCTTGTAGGACAAGTAAACGAGTTGTACTCATACGCGTCGGTACCAACGCAAAAGCCCACACCGTATGTACTACGTCTAGTCCAATACGGTACTAGAATTTAGATCATAATTTAACAATCTCCACCTTGATCCAAATTTCCTCCAGTAGTCGAAGAAAGTGAATAATTCCATCCAAATCAGCACAAACACCTTGTGCGTCAAAGTCCATAGGACTAATGAGAAATACCAACTAAGCCTGAGCAAAGCTCAAACTTATTGGTCGGAACTGGCTTTGTCATCATATCAGCAGGATTATCATGAGTACTTATCTTGCATACCTTCAAATCACCTTCAGCAACAACATCTCGAATATAGTGATATCTGGCATCAATGTGCTTTGTTCTCTCATGATACATTGGATTCTTTGTAAGATATATAGCACTTTGACTATCACTAAATACGGTAGGGCAAGATGAGTCTCCACAAAGCTTAGTGTACAAACCTCTCAACCAGATAGCTTCTTTGCATGCCTCAGAAACAGCCATATACTCGGCATCAATAGTGGAACAAGCCACAATAGACTGCAAAGTTGCTCTCCAACTCACAGCACAACCACCAATGGTGAAAATATAACCTGTGGGTGATCTTCTCTTATCCAAATCACCAGCAAAATCAGAATCAACGAAACCAACAAGTCCATCTCTAGTTTTCCCAAACTGTAAATAAGCATTAGAAGTACCTCGCAGGTATCTGAAAATCCACTGAACTGCTCTCCAATGCTCTTTTCCAGGATTAGCCATGTATCTACTGACAACACTCAATGCATATGATAAATCCGGACGAGAACAAACCATGGCATACATAAGTGAACAAACTGCACTCGAATAGGGAACTCTAGACATGTACTCAATATCTGCATCTGACTTAGGACATAAAGCTGATGATAATTTGAAGTGTGCAGCTAACGGTGTACTCACCGGCTTGGCATTATGCATATTAAAACGATGAAGAACTTTATCAATATATCCCTTCTGACTTAGATATACTTTTCCAGATGGTCTATCTGTGGATATTTCCATGCCAAGAATTTTCTTTGCTGCACCCAAATCCTTCATCTCAAATTCATTACTCAATTGCTTCTTTAGTTCATCAATATCTGACATACTCTTTGCAACAATTAGCATATCATCAACATAAAGGAGCAAATAAATAGTTGAACCTTTGACAGTTTTCAAATAAACACAACTATCATAATTAGACCTTTTGAAACCTTGAGAGAGGATAAAGGTGTCAAATCTCTTGTACCACTGTCTCGAGGATTGCTTCAATCCATAAAGAGATTTATTTAACTTACAGACAAGCTTTTCTTTTCCAGGAATAACAAAACCTTCAGGTTGTTCCATATAAATATCCTCTTCTAATTCTCCATGTAAAAATGCAGTTTTAACATCCAATTGCTCAAGCTCAAGATCATGCATGACAACAATACTGAGTAAAGTGCGAATAGAGCTATGCTTCACAACATGAGAAAAGACTTCGTTATAGTCAATACCTGGAATCTGGCTATAACCTTTAGCAACTAACCTTGCTTTATATCTTGTCTCATCATTAGGAGAAACACCTTCTTTCCTCTTGAAAACCCACTTGCAACGAATAGGTTTCTTCTCTCTAGGCAATTTTACTAAATCCCAAGTGCCATTCTTTTCAAGTGATTCCATCTCATCATGCATAGCGGTCATCCACTTATTACTATCATCAGAAATAATAGCCTCAGAATATGAAGAAGGCTCAGAATTACCTTCAATTTCTTCTGCAACAGATAAAGCAAAAGAAACAATATTGCACTCTTCAACTAACCTGTCAGGTTTATTAATACCCTGCCTAACTCTGTCACGTGCAAGATTCCAACTGGGTGGAACAATAGGCTGATTTGGAGTGGGAGTGACATGTTCATCATCAACGACGGGTTCATCATGTGCATCAACAATTTCATTACCAGATGTATCACCTGAATCAATAACATGCTCCACCTGAACAGTAGGCTGCTGAATAGTAGGCTGCTGTTCACTCTCAACAGGAACATTAGTAGATGAAACATCATGTAACATAGCAGTTTCATTAAAGATAACATTTATGCTAATAACAACCTTCTGGGTTTCAGGATTCCACAATTTAAAACCTTTAACACCAGATTTATAACCAAGAGAGATGCACTTAACAGCCCTAGGCTCCAATTTTCCATTATCAACATGAGCATAAGCAGTGCAACCAAAAACTCTCAACTGTGAATAATCAACAGGTGAACCAGACCATACCTCAATTGGAGTTTTCTTATTAAGAGCAATAGATGGTGAATGGTTAATGAGATAACAAGCAGTGGAAGCGGCCTCAACCCAAAAACGCCTGTGCAAACCTGCATTGGACAACATGCAACGGGCTATGGAAATAATGGTCCTGTTCATACGCTCAGCAACACCGTTTTGTTGAGGAGTATAAGGAACGGTGTAATGTCTGACAATGCCTTCAGACTTGCAATAATTCTTAAATTGCTTAGAACAGAATTCCATACCATTATCAGTGCGAAGTATCTTTACCTTCTTTTCAGTTTGTCTTTCAATCATAATCTTCCACTCCTTAAATGCTGAGAATGCTTCATATTTATGCTTCAAGAAATAAGGCCAAACTTTTCTCGAATAATCATCAATAATAGTCAGCATGTAACTAGCACCACCTAGTGACTTCTTGCGAGATGGTCCCCATAAATCAGAATGCACATAATCAAGAATACCTTCGGTTGTATGAGTCGAAGTGTTGAACTTCACCCTCTTGTGCTTGCCGAAGATACAATGCTCACAAAATTTTAATTTACCAGGTTCATATCCATCAAGAAGACCTCTCTTATTTAACTCTGCTAAACCAAGTTCACTCATATGTCCAAGACGCATATGCCAAAGGTTAGCAGCATCACAATCAGAATTCTTTGAAACAACTGGAGTAGCGTTACCTGAAACGGTCGAACCTCGAAGGTAATAAAGACCATTGGTCGAACTTAAGTCACCTTTCATCACAACAAGGGAACCTTTGGTGACCTTCAAAACACTATCTCCACCTGAATATTTGTACCCTTTTGCATCAAGGGCACTCATAGAAATAAGATTTCTCTTCATCTTCGGAATATACCGAACATCTGTCAAAGTTCTGATTATGCCATCGAACATCTTGATTCGAATAGAACCTATGCCTTCAATCTTGCATGGTGAATTATCAAAACCCAAAACGGAACCAGCAGAAGTAGTGGAATCAAAAGTATTAAACCAATCTCTATGTGGACAGATATGAAAAGTGCATGCAGTGTCAAGTACCCACTCATCATTGGTCTCAGCACATCCAGCAATAACGACAAGAGCATCATCGGAACTATCATCACGAGCAACGTTAGCAGAATTTTCACCTTGTTTGTTACCTTTCCTCTTTTCCTTTCTGCAACTTGAAACACTCAGAGATGTCATGCCCGTCTCTCTTCCAATATCTGCAATACTTCTTGTCTCTGGATTGCGACCAGCCCCTGTAGCCGTTTTTACTTTTGCCTTTGTTTCCATTATTGGAGTTCTTCTCCTTTGTCCTGCCACGAACAGATAATCCCTCGGCTTGGGATGAACTCGAACCATCATGAGGCACCATTAATTTCATCTTCTTCTTGGAGTTCAAAGCTTCATAAACTTCATTAAGCGTGAGAGTATCACGACTGTATAATATGGTGTCTCTAAAATTGGTATAAGAACTTGGCAGTGAACAATGTAACATTAAAGCAGTATCTTCCTCTTCATACTTAACCTCCATTGCAGCTAGATCAGATATGATCTCTTTAAATTCTGAAATATGATTCAAAACATTACCTCCCTCGGGTAACCTGTGCAGGAATAATTTTTGCTTCGGATGCATCTTGCTAGTGAGATCTTTAGTCATGCAAATCCCTTCCAGCTTTAACCATAGAGCGGTGGCAGTTTTCTCGCTCAAAACTTCCTGCAAAATATTATTATGCAAATGGAGTTGAATTTGTGACAAAGCCTTACAATCAATTCTTTTTTCCTCATCTGTCCAATCTTGAATTCGGTTCTTCCCAAAACTATCCAGTGCTACATCATAGTCGGCCTGTGCCAACAACGCCCGCATCTTGACTTGCCATAGGGTAAACCTTGTGTCACGGTCCAGCAGCAGAAAATCGTACTTCATGAATGCCATAAGTAGATTAAATCTGTGTACACAAAATAGTGCAAGGCAATAGAAAAATTCTTGACAGAATTTAATATGCGGACAAAAGAACAGAGTAAACAGCACCTGATGGTCTCGCGTGAGCACGTAGCAATCGGGAGCACAATCTGACCTTGGCTTCACGTGGAACAAGTACTAGTTGGCTGATCTACTAGTACTCCCTCCGGTCCTTTTTACTTTGCATATTAGGTTTGTCTGTAGTTAATCTTATCTAACTTTGATCAAGTTTATACAAAAAATTATTAACATTCACATAACAACACCAATACCAATAGATTCATCTTGGAATATATTTTCATGTTATATTTATTAGATATTATAGATGCTAATAATTTCTAATATAAATTTGGTCAAACTTAGTAAAGTTTGACTTTCTACTCTGTTGACTTTAGGCACAGAACGCCAACCCTAACTCTCGTCTCTAATCTCGTGTCTGTAACCTCCGCTCTGTATACTATTTGTTAGATAATAACGAGAAATAAACGAGACAAAGAGACACGGATTTTTACGTGGAAACCCTTGCGGGAGACAACCACGGACGCACGAAGGCGCAATCACTATGAGGAGGAGTATTACAAGCACGAAACGAAGCGACGGCCGTGCGAGGTGCGACTACATGGCGATATATATGAGGACAACACATAAGAGTCCTCAGAGACAAGAAACGAGTTGTCTTTCAGACGCTGCGTCGATTAACGTTAAAGCCCACACCGTATGTACTACGTCTAGTCCAATACGGTAATAGAATTTAGATCATAATTTAACACATGCAACGCACACCCGCACGGACACGCCCCGTGCTGGACCTTCACGCACACACGCATGCACTCCCGCGGTCCCGACGCGCCCGCTATGTCTGGCGCGCGCCCATACACGCGCTCGACGCGGTGAGCTCGTCGCCGCGGCTTATTTGCCCTAACAGACCTGTGGGCCCAGCTCTCCGTCCCCGCCCACCTCGTCGTCCCCGACGCCACGGACTTCTTCGCCGGCGCCGTCCGCGCCGCGACCCCCGACGGCCTCCTCCTCCTCGACTTCTCCGACACCCGCTGCCGCGCCCCGGTCGACCGCACCATCCGCCCCAGCTGGCTGACCGAGTTCGACGCCGCCGCCGGGTACGCCGGCGAGCCGGACGTCGCGCGCTTCGTCTGCAACCCTCTCAGCGGCCAGCTGGTCCGCCTCCCTGCCCCGGGCGCGGAATTCGCGAGGTCGTCCACGGTCCACCGCAGGCTGCTCCACGGGTTTCGGCCTGCTCACCCACTCCGAAGGCTCCCGCGGCCCGCCCCACAGGTACGTGGTCGCTCAGCTCAGCCGCAGCCGCCGCGGGGGAGCGGACCACCCCGTCGTGCGCCGGTTCCTGTCGGAAACAGGGGAGTGGGACGAGCGGCGGCTGGCCGGCCCGTCCATGCCGGCTAGCCGGGACATGCGCATAGACCCGAACCTCGAGGTGGTGGCATTGGGCGACCGGCTGTGGTGGCTCGACCCGACCTGGGGCGTCTGCTCCGTCGACCCTTTCAGCGACCAGCCGGAGCATCGCTTCGTCGAGCTGCCCCCGGCCAGCGTGCTGCCTGACCTGATTGACCTGGCGGGGACTCCGGTGCTGGGCAGGTACCGCCGTGTGGCCGTGTGGGGGTGAGCGAGGGGAAGCTGCGCTACGTGGAGGTGTCTAACAGCAGGAAGCCATTCGTGTGCAGCTCCTTCTCGCTCGACGAGAAGGCGGGCTGCTGCTGGACGCTGGAGCACAAGGTAGCATTCAATCCTGTTCTGCCTGAAAGGTGCAAAGTTCTGGAAGACCACATACCGTGCATTGCCGCCATCGATCCATTCCGGGCCAATTTTCTGTACCTCGTCTATGGTCGCTTTCTTATTGTTGTGGACATGGCTAAGGCCTTGTTCGTTTAATCCTCCTCCCAAGGGGATTGGAGTGGATTGGAGAGGAATTTGGCTTGTAGGGGATCTAATCCCTCTCAATCCCTGCCAATCCCCCTCACAAACCACCTCAACCGAACAAGGCCTAAGGGGAAAAGCTTAGGGGGCCGGTATCTTCCAGAAAGAGCCGGCAATCAAACCCTGTGCCCCTCTGGTTTCCTTGTGCCCTGCACGCTCCCAACATGGCTAGAGTCGAGCTACATCCCCTGTGCAGGTACATTTATGCTCCATTAACATGCTTGTTTGATCGTTGAATATCAAAGTGCTGATCTATAATTGTCAAATTGTATAGATCTTTGTTTAACATTGCTTTGAAATCTCTTGTGCATACTGCATAGCATCATGTTTTGTCGATACAAACCAACAGCATTTGTATTTGAAAGTACTGAAAGCAGTGTTTCATTTATCATCAGTGGCAACCTAAATGTTGTGTAGAGTTTCATTTCCGATAGGGTCATACACCGCTGAAATAAATTGACCGTTGTTAGCAGTAAGTTTTTCCTTTAAGATTGCAGCACTGATGGTAGTAGAATTTGGCATTGCTAGATAATCTTCTCTTTCATTGCATTGGTATGGGATTTTGTATGATGTAAAAAGTGTTTTGCTCCTTTATTGTCAACGTATATCTATATGATTTTCCTGTTAAATGTCTAAAATATGTTTTCCAATTGAAATCTTACTGTAACTAATGAACATACACTACTGTCTTTGTTCTTTGTCATTTTTTCTAAGTTCTTGTGTGTTCAAACATGATTGAAGGATCCCTTTCGAGCAAGAAGACCAATTCCGGAAGGAACACATTGGCAGCCACGCTGGTTCGTGCAGACAGGGACTGATTATTACCTAATGAAGACTGAACTGAAGTATGTTGCCATTTCTTACCAAGTGAGCATGCTGCAAATTGATTGTTATCGCGAAATTTGACATATTAGCAAGTAGTAGTTCATATAACCTAAAGTATCCGTGAACATCAGATTCCATTTCTCTTACAGTGTCTGCAATTTGTTAGCTGGAAAAGTTAAGTACTGCTTGCCTGGTTGGTGCATATGTCTGTCGGCTGCCAAACTGTATTGAGTATATTTTCTGGTTCACCAGGTTACACAATTTAAATGGGAGTGTGAAACATCATAAGGGAAATAGAGCTTAGCAGACACCCAGTATTGTTGTTATGATGAACCATTGTCTTTCATTATTCTGAAAGATTATCACAAACTGATCTTGCGTAAAGTGAACCATGCTATTTCTTCCTTCGTAACATGACCATGTCGTTATTTTTGTTGCAACAGAAGATAGAAAGTAAAGAAAGCATGTTGCAGTTTTCAGATGGTATCTCATCCGTGTCATATTTCCAAAACAATGTGGATGCGGATCTGGTTTTGCTGTTGTTTACTTCCGGTCTCATGTTTCTGTTTACTCCTATATATATACTGAGCTCAAAAAGAAATGAAGAAAAAACATCTCTGTTTCATGTCACTCATTCTCTCCCCACATGAGTCTGTAGATGTTCATCACGTTTATCTGTATATTAGAACTATTACAAAGAGATTGGCGAGCCTCACGTTTATGTTTACAATCCGCTTTGCAGGGTTCTCAAAATTGTGAGGTAGGAGTTGTTTTGGAGGACCAAGAAATTGATGGTGGTAGACTGGTAGTTCCTGAACTCCTGTTTTGGGGGAGTGCTGTGAGAAGTTTGGGTTTGTCAGGCTTTGCTGATGCGCCTCCTCTACCATGGTTTGGGCAAAATCTGCAAATGTTTCACATATTTTGGCTTTGCTTGTGCGCCCGTTGAGTTTTACTAATGTGGCTCTATTCTGTCGGCAATTCAGCATGGATCGACACTCAATAACTGCATTATATGTCCTTTTAACGTCGAATGGATCGGTAGCTTTAGAAGTTAGAATTATGAATATTTATGGCCTAGACTGTTAACAACAACTACTGTTCTGAGTACCATTGTGGAATCTGGAATGTCATTTTAACTTAAGATTGCTTTTCTCTGAATTGAATGGGTATGTAAGTTTAAACCAATGTGTTCTTGCGTTGTTATCCAATCTGGAGTTTA
Source organism: Aegilops longissima (assembly GCA_021605205.1). Classification (NCBI taxonomy): domain Eukaryota; kingdom Viridiplantae; phylum Streptophyta; class Magnoliopsida; order Poales; family Poaceae; genus Aegilops; species Aegilops longissima. The sequence goes on from CM038676.1 coordinate 514,030,356, forward strand.
GCTTATCCTTGTCATTGACATGCTGATAAAAACCTGTGCATTGGAAAGGTTAAGCAGCTCTTCAGTGTGGCTGATCTTGGAATCCTGACGTGTACGTACTCTGCAATGGATAATGTTGGAAACGATTGTTTTGGCAATGCTTCACGATGTATTGATCGGTGCAAAGCGCACGTATATATGGAGTACAAAGTGGGCCACAACCTCAACTATACAAAGACTAGGAGGTGGGCCGGGCTATACAATAGACATGTACAAACCATATATTCAATACCCCCCCGCAGTCGAAGCGTCGCCGGAGAAAAGACTGGACCTGAACTCCTCGAAAACAGAAGTAGGCAGTCCTTTCGTCATGACGTCGGCGAACTGCTGCGCCGTCGGGACGTGGAGGACCCGGATGCGCCCAAGAGCCACCTGCTCACGAACGAAGTGTATATCGAGCTCAATATGCTTCGTTCGACGATGATGGACCGGGTTGGCGGAGAGGTAAACGGCGGAGACGTTGTCGCAGTAGACGAGCGTAGCCTTGTGAACGTCACAAAGCAACTCCTGGAGCAGCTGACGGAGCCAAGAGCATTCAGCAACGGCGTTAGCCACTGCTCGATACTCAGCCTCGGCACTCGAGCGGGAGACGGTGGGCTGTCGCTTGGAGGACCAAGAGATCAGGGACGGCCCAAGGTAGACACAGTACCCCGAGGTGGAGCGCCGTGTGTCGGCGCAGCCAGCCCAGTCCGCATCAGAATAGGCGACGAGGTCGGTGGAGGTGGAGGCCGTCAACATAAGTCCCAAGGACTGAGTGCCGCATATGTATCAGAAGATACGCTTCACCAGAGTCCAGTGAGAGTCGCGCGGAGCATGCATGTGAAGACAAACCTGCTGAACGGCATACTGCAAGTCGGGGCGCGTCAGGGTCAGGTACTGCAGGGCGCCCACAATGGAGCGGTAGAAGGCCGCATCGGATGCAAGCGAACCCTCCAAAGCGGAGACCTTGGCCTTGGTGTCGACTGGCGTGGGAGCAGGCTTGCAGTTAAGCATGCCAGCTCGGTCGAGAAGCTCATGGGCATAGCGATGCTGATGCAGGAAGAACCCATCTGGCCGTCGAACCACCTCAATGCCAAGGAAATAATGCAGAGGACCCAAATCCTTCAGGGCAAACTCATCACGAAGACGAGCTGTAAGCCGCTGGAGGAGTGTGACAGTGGATGCTGTCAGTATGATGCCGTCGACGTACAGCAGCAAGTAGGCCGTGTCAACTCCGTGATGATACACGAAGAGGGACGCATCGGAGCGAGTCGATGTAAATCCGAGCGTCTGCAGGAAGGCGGCGTCGACGAAGCCGGTGGGCTGCTCACAGAACATCTGCTCAGCCAGGTGGCCGTGCAAGAAGGCATTGGACACGTCCAACTGATGCACGGGCCATGCTCGGGACACGGCGAGCTGAAGCACGGTGCGGATCGTGCCCGGTTTAACAACCGGGGCAAATTTGTCGGTGAAGTCCACGCCTGCGCGTTGCCGAAAACCCCGAACCACCCAGCGAGCTTTATAGCGCTCGAGAGTGCCATCCGGACGAGTCTTGTGCCGAAAGACCCACTTGCCCGTGATAATGTTGGCACGGGGCGGCCGAGGGACGAGCTGCTGTGCACGGTTTATTGGAGCGCATCGAACTCTTCTGCATTGCAGCGAGCCAATGAGGATCCCGAAGGCGGCTCGAGCGACGATGGAGAGGAGACGGCTCGAGGCGGAAGCAAAGTGAGAAGATACTCATCGCTGGGGTACCGCGTGCTCGGGCGAAGGGTGCCAGCCCGAGAGCGAGTCATCGGGCGGGGCAGCGGGTCCGGAGGGGAGGCGGGCGAGGATGAAGACGAGCCCGCCTCCGATGTGACCGCCGCGGGCGAGGCCGCGGGCGAGGCGGCGAAAGCAAGGCCGCGGTGAAGCGGGCGGGCGAGGCCGCTGCGTGGGCGGCGGACGAGGCCGCCGGCAGGGTCGAGGCCGGGGACGCCGGGGGCGTCGCGGGCGTCGAGGGAGGTGCAGCCCCTAGGGCAGCCAAACAGGGAGAGACTCGACCCGTGGCGCGGGGGGCACCCTCAAAGCCGGGAGGCGGCCCAAGAGAGGCACGGGGGCGGCCATCACCAGGAGCGGGCAAGGCCGCATCATCCGAAGGTACCTGCTGGAACGGAAAAACCATCTCATCAAAGTAAACGTGTCGTGAAGTGATCACCCGATGAGAGATATGATCATAGCAGCGGTAGCCTTTGGTGTTAGGAGGATAGCCAAGAAAGATGCAGGCCACAGACCTAGGTGCGAGCTTATGAGGAGAGGTGGAAGCGATGCTGGGGTAGCACAGTAAATCAAGATGCGGAGCTCAGATAGGAGGGTGGCGTACAAACAAGAGGTGATGAGGTGCGAAATTCCCATGAAAAGTGCGACGGACGAATGTTAATGAGTAGTGATGCGTGGCAAGCACGTCGGGCCAAAACGTGGTGGCACGTTGGCGTGAAAGAGGAGGGTGCGTACGCAGTCATTGAGAGTCGCGAGTACGCGCTCTCGCGCGCCGCTTTTTGTTGCGGCGCGGGCAAGTGAGACGAAAGATCGTGCCGTTTGTGGCAAGAAGGTTGCAGATCGCAAGGTTATCGAACTCCTTCCCGTTGTCTGTTTGCAAAGCAAGAATGGGACATCCAAACTGCGTGGAGACATAGGAGTAGAAGGCGGTGAGAGTGGCAACAGAGTCCGACTTTCGCCGCAACGGGAAGGTCCACACATAGTGCGAAAAATCATCAAGTATGACAAGATAATAAAGATAGCCCGTGTTACTTGCAACAGGAGAGGTCCAAACATCACTATGAATTAACTCAAACGGGTATGATGCGACATGCGAGGAATTGCTAAAAGGAAGACGAACATGTTTGCCGAGGCGACAAGCATGACAAGTGTGATCGTCGATCTTATTACACGTGAATGAAAAACTCCGAAGAATATGGCGAAGGGTGGCGATGTTGGGATGACCGAGACGAGCGTGCCAAAGGTCCACTCCGGCGGAAAGCGCCATGGGTGCAGCAACGGATGAGGTAGGTGAGTGGACCGGGTAGAGCTCGTCGGGGCTGTCACATCGGTGGAGCACCATCCGGGTATGAGCATCCTTGACAGAAAGCCAAACATGTCAAATTCAACGGTAACGGGGTTTTCACGTGTGAGAGAACGAACGGAAACAAGATTTTTAATGATGTCAGGAGAAACAAGCACATTAGAAAGATATAATGGCATGGAGTTAGAAGGAAAAACAGCATGGCCGACATGAGTAATGGGCATGGAAGAACCGTCACCCACGGTGATGCGAGCAGCGGTGTGAACAGGGTGAGCGGCAAGAAGGTTACCGGGGTTGGCGGCCATGTGAGCCGTGGCTCCGGTGTTCATATACCAGTCGCCACCGCCAGTGTACTGCTGCGGCGTGGGGGCGGTGTGGAGAGCCGCTAGGAGCGCGGGATCCCAAGGCGCCGGCGGGAGGGCCGGGGCATACGGCGCCGGCTGAGGCAGTGGCGCCACATACCCATAGCCCGAGGGGCCGTAGAGCGGCGCGGGCTGGTACGCCTGGGGGGCCGCGTACAGGGCCTAATGAGGAGCCGGGCGGGCGCCAAAGGAACCGGGGACGGGGGCGCGCGGTATAGGCATGGAGTACGCGTGTACAACCCCCGTCCAAGGGTTCTGGCCGGCCTGCCAGGGCGCCGGCGGCAGCGGGTGCTGCGGCTGGCGGGACGCCCCACCGGGGCAGCGGGCTGCTGCGGCTGCTGCTGTTTGCGGCCTCCGCGACGCGACGCCGCCAGCGCAGCTGCTGCTCGGCGGGGCGGAGGGCTGGGCGGCGCCGGTAGGGAAACCGGGCGGCGGCGGCGCCGAAGGGCCAGGCGGGCCGCGTGGTGGGGTCGGGGCGGTGGGCGGCGCACCGCCACGGGTGCCGGCGGTGAGGGCCGTGTGGGTGGCCCGGGTACGTGACATCCACATCCGCCGCTCCTCCAGCTTCAGGTACGCGACGATCTTGGGGAAGGTCGGGTTGGTGATGAGGGGGATGTTGGAGGCGGTGTTCCCCAAGTCATCGTTCAGGCCGGCGATGAGGGTGCTGAGGAGAAGCTCATCGGAGACCTTCTCGCCGAGGTCACGGAGCTCGTCAACAAGCTTCTTGAGGCGCATGCAATAATCGTCAACGGACGACTCAAGCTGTTGGCACCCAAAAAACTCACCGTGCAAGAAGACCTTGCGTTGGAGCGCGTTGTCGGTGAAGAGGCCGTTGAGCTTGGTCCAAACGGCGTGAGCGTTATCGTCGGCGGAGACCACCGTGTGGAAGAGGTCCTTCGAGATGGTGGTGTAGAACCAACGCATGAGAGTGGCGTCGATGGCCGTCCACTCCTCATCGTCCTCCATGAAGCGGGAGTCCACGGAGCCATCGATGTGATCCCGGAGATTGTACTCACGGAACACGAGGGAGAAGTACGTCTTCCAGGCATAGTACATGGAGGTGAGGTGGTCGAGGACGACGGGAACACGGGCGAGGATGTTGAGATCGCGGATGATGACGGGATCGGAACCTTCGAACGGGTTGGTGCGGCGGCTGCGGGAGGTACCGTGGAACCGGGAGGCCATGGCCGAAAGGGGGGTCTTGCGCGGGAGGGGCGGGCGGCAGGGAGAGGGCGGCGCGGCTTTGGGGCGGCGCGGGCGGTGGCTGGCGGAAGCGCTGGGCGATGCGGGCGGGCGGCGGCAGCACGAGGTGGCGGCGGCGGCGATGATGATGGGATCGGTGGCGGCGGCGGCGGCGGCGATGGGATGATGGCGGCGGCGGCGGCACGGGTTAGGGTTAGGATCGTAGGTATGATACCATGTTGGAAACGATTGTTTTGGCAATGCTTCACGATGTATTGATGTTGGAAATATGCCCTAGAGGCAATAGTAAAAGGATTATTATTATATTTCCTTGTTCGTGATAATTGTCTTTTATTCATGCTATAATTGTATTATCCGGAAATCGTAATACACGTGTGAATACATAGACCACAATATGTCCCTAGTGAGCCTCTAGTTGACTAGCTCGTTGATCAATAGATAGTCATGGTTTCCTTACTATAGACATTAGATGTCGTTGATAACGGGATCACATCATTAGGAGAATGATGTGATGGACAAGACCCAATCCTAAGCATAGCACAAGATCGTGTAGTTCATTTTGCTAGAGCTTTTCCAATGTCAAGTATCTTTTCCTTAGACCATGAGATCGTAACTCCCGGATACCGTAGGAGTGCTTTGGTGTACCAAACGTCACAACGAATCGGGTGACTATAAAGGTACACTACATGTATCTCCGAAAGTGTCATTGGGTTGACACGGATCGAGGCTGGATTTGTCACTCCAGACACGGAGAGGTATCACTGGGCCCACTCGGTAGTGCATCATCATAATGAGCTCAAAGTGACCAAGTGTCCGTCACGGATCATGCATTACTGATGCGAGTAAAGTGACTTGCGGTAACGAGATTGAACGAGGTATTGGGATACCGACGATCGAATCTCGGGCAAGTAACATACTGATTGACAAAGGAATTGTATACGGGTTGTTTGAATCCTCGACATCATGGTTCATCCGATGAGATCATCGAGGAGCATGAAGGAGCCAACATGGGTATCCAGATCCCGCTGTTGGTTATTGCCCGAGAGCCGCCTCGGTCATGTCTACGTGTCTCCGAACCCGTAGGGTCTACACACTTAAGGTTCGGTGACGCTTAGGGTTGTATGAATATGAGTATGCAGTAAACCGAATGTTGTTCGGAGTCCCGGATGAGATCCCGGACGTCACGAGGAGTTCCGGAATGGTCCGGAGGTAAAGAATTATATATAGAAAGTGTTGTTTCGCCCATCGGGAAAGTTTCGGGGTCACCCGATATTGTACCGGGACCACCGGAAGGGTCCCGGGGGTCCACCGGGTGGGGCCACCCATCTCGGAGGGCCCCATGGGCTGAAGTGGGGAGGGGAACCAGCCCATAGTGGGCTGGTGCGCCCCCCTTGGCCCAACCCCCTGCGCCTAGGGTTGAAACCCTAGGGTGGGGGGGGGGGGCACTTGCCTTGGGGGCACTCCACCCCCCTGGCCGCCGCCCCCCGGGAGATCAGATCTCCAGGGGCCGGCGCCCCCCCTGGGGCCTATATAAAGGGAGGGGGGAGGGGGCAGCCGCACCCTGAAGTTCTGGCGCCTCCCTCCCCCTGCTACACCTCTTCCTCCTCCGTCACGAGCTTGGCGAAGCCTTGCCGGAGTACTGCTGCTCCACCACCACCACGCCGTCGTGCTGCTGCTGGAGCCATCTTCCTCAACCTCTCCTTCCCTTTGCTGGATCAAGAAGGAGGAGACGCCATCCGCTCCGCACACGTGTGTTGAACGCGGAGGTGCCGTCGCTCGCACTCAGTCATCGGTGATTTGGATCACGGCGAGTACGACTCCATCATCCACGTTCTAGTGAACGCTTCCGCACGCGATCTACAAGTGGTATGTAGATGCAATCTCTCTCCCATGACTCGTTTCTTAGATGTACTCATAGATGGATCTTGGTGAAACCGTAGGGAAAATTTTAATTTTCTGCAACGTTCCCCAACAGTGGCATCATGAGCTGGGTCTATGCGTAGTTCTCTATTGCACGAGTAGAACACAATTTTGTTGTGGGCGTAGATCTTGTCAACTTGCTTGCCGCTACTAGTCTTATCTTGCTTCAGCGGTATTGTGGGATGAAGCGGCCGGACCAACCTTACACGTGACGCTTACGTGAGACCGGTTCCACCGACCGACATGCACTAGTTGCATAAGGTGGCTGGCGGTGTCATCTCTCCCACTTTAGTTGGAGCGGATTCGATGAAAAGGGTCCTTATGAAGGGTAAATAGAAGTTGAAAAATCACGTTGTGGTTATTCGTAGGTAAGAAAACGTTCTTGCTAGAACCCAATTGCAGCCACGTAAAAGATGCAACAACAATTAGAGGACGTCTAACTTGTTTTTGCAGCAATTGTCATGTGATGTGATATGGCCAGAAGTTGTGATGAATGATGAATGATATATTGTGATGTATGAGATCATGTTCTTGTAATAGGAATCACGACTTGCATGTCGATGAGTATGACAACCGGCAGGAGCCATAGGAGTTGTCTTTATTTATTGTATGACCTGCGAGTCATTGATTCAACGCCATGTAAATTACTTTACTTTATTGCTAAACGTGTTAGCCTTAGTAGTAGAAGTAATAGTTGGCGAGAAACTTCATGGAGACACGATGATGGAGATCATGATGATGGAGATCATGGTGTCATGCCGGTGACAAGATGATCATGGAGCCCCAAAGATGAAGATCAAAGGAGCTATATGATATTGGCCACATCATGTCACTACTTTATATAATTGCATGTGATGTTTATTATGTTTTATGCATCTTGTTTACTTAGAACGACGGTAGTAAATAAGATGATCCCTTATGATAATTTCAAGAAAGTGTTCCCTAACTGTGCACCGCTGCTAAAGTTAAATGCTTCAAGCACCACGTGATGATCGGGTGTGATAGATCCTTACGCTCACATACAACGGTGTAAGACAGTTTTACACATGCATAAACACTTAGGGTTAACTTGACGAGCCTAGCATGTACAGACATGGCCTGGGAACACAAGAGACCGAAGGTCGAACATGAGTCGATGGAAGATACGATCAACATGGAGATGTTCACCGACGATGACTAGTCCGTCTCACGTGATGATCGGACACGGCCTAGTCGACTCGGATCATGTAACACTTAGATGACTAGAGGGATGTCAAATCTGAGTGGGAGTTCATTGAATAATTTGATTAGATGAACTTAATTATCATGAACATTAGTCTAAAATCTTTGCAAAATGTCTTGTAGATCAAATGGACAACGCCATGTCACCATGAACTTCAACGCTTCCTAGAGAAAACCAAGCTGAAAGACGATGGCATCAACTATTCGGATGGGTCCGAACCCGAGGATCATCCTCATAGCAGCCAAGAAACAATATGTCCTAGAAGCACCGCTAGGTGATGCACCCATCCTGAGAACCAAGACATTATGAATGCTTGGCAGTCTCGCGGCCGATGATTACTCCCTCGCTCAGTGTGGCATGCTTTACAGCTTAGAACCGGGCTCCAAAAGCGCTTTGAGCAACACGGAGCATATGAGATGTTCGAGGAGCTGAAAATGGTTTTCCAAGCTCATGCCCGGTCGAGAGATATGAAGTCTCCGACAAGTTCTATAGTTGTAAGATGGAGGAAAACAGTTACATCGGTGAGCACATACTCAAAATGTCGGGTTGCACAACCGCTGTCCCACTGGACATTAACCTCCCGGACGAGGCGGTCATTGACAGAATCCTTGATCGCTCCCACCAAGCTACAAGAGCTTTGTGATGAACTACAATATGCAGGGGATGGTGAAGACCATTCCAAGTATTTTCAATGCTGAAGTCAGCAGAGGTTGAAATCAAGAAAGAACATCAAGTGTTGATGGTCAATAAAACCACTAAGTTCAAAAGGGCAAGGGTAAGAAGAACTTCAAGAAGGACGGCAAGGATGTTGTTGCGCCCGCAAGCAAGTTGCGGGAAGAAGTCAAAGAATGGACCCAAGCCCGAGACAGAGTGCTTTTATTGCAAAGGGAAGGGCCATCGAAGCGGAACTGCCCCAAATACTTAGCGGACAAGAAGGCCGGCAACACTAAAGGTATATTTGATATACATGTAATTGATGTGTACCTTACCAAGACTCGTAGTAACTCCCGGTATTTGATACCGTGCCGTTGCTCATATTTGTAACTCATAGCAGGAGCTGCGAATAAACGGAGATCGGCAAGGGCGAGGAGGTGACGGCGCGCGTTGGAAATGGTTCCAAGGTCGATGTGATCGCCGTCGGCACGCTACCTCTACATTTACCTACGGGATTAGTTTTAAACCTCAATAATTGTTATTTAGTGCCAAGTTTGAGCATGAACATTGTATCAGGATCTCGTTTAATGTGAGATGGCTACTCATTTAAATCCGAGAATAATGGTTGTTCTATTTATATGAGAGATATGTTTTATGGTCATGCTCCGATGGTCATGCTCCGATGGTCAATGGTTTATTCTTAATGAATCTCGAACGTAATATTACACATGTTCATAGTGTGAATACCAAAAGATGTAAAGTTGATAATAATAGTCCCACATACTTGTGGCATTGCCGCCTTGGTCACATTGGTGTCAAGCGCATGAAGAAGCTCCATTCTGATGGACTTTTAGAGTCTCTCGATTATGAATCATTTGACACATGCGAACCATTCCTCATGGGCAAAATGACCAAGACTCCATTCTCCGGGACAATGGAGCGAGCAACCAACTTATTGGAAATCATACATACCGATGTGTGTGGTCCAATGAGCGTTGAGGCTCGCATAGGATATCGTTATGTTCTCACTCTCACTGATGACTTGAGTAGATATGGGTATGTCTACTTAATGAAACACAAGTCTGAGACCTTTGAAAAGTTCAAGGAATTTCAGAATGAGGTAGAGAATCAACGTGACCAAAAGATAAAATTCTTACGATCAGATCATGGAGGAGAATATTTAAGTCAAAAATTTGGTACACACTTAAGGAAATGTGGAATCATTTCACAACTCACGCCGTCTGGAACACCTCAGCGTAACGGTGTGTCCGAACGTCGTAATCGCACTCTATTGGATATGGTGCGATCTATGATGTATCTTACCAATTTACCGCTATCATTTTGGGGATACGCTCTAGAGACAGCTACATTCACTTTAAATAGGGCACCGTCTAAATCCGTTGAGACGACACCGTATGAATTATGGTTTGGAAAGAAACCTAAGCTGTCGTTTCTAAAAGTTTGGGGATGCGATGCTTATGTCAAGAAACTTCAACCGAAAAGCTCGAACCCAAGTCGGAAAAATGCGTCTTCATAGGATACCCTAAGGAAACCATTGGGTATACCTTCTACGTTAGATCCAAGGCAAGATCTTTGTTGCTAAGAACGGATCCTTTCGGAAAAGAGTTTCTCTCGAAAGGAGTAAGTGGGAGGAAAGTAGAACTCGATGAAGTATTACCTCTTGAACCGAAAGTAGTGCAGCTCAGAAAATGTTCTGTGGTGCCTACACCCACCGGAGAGGAAATTAATGATGATGATCAAGGTACTTGGATCAAGTTGCTACTGAACTTCAGAGGTCCACAAGGACACGCTCCACACCAGAGTGGTATGGCAACCCTGTCACGGAAATCATGTTGTTAGACAACGGTGAACCTTGAACTATGAAGAAGCGATGGCGGGCCTGGATTCCAACAAATGGCTTGAAGCCATGCAATCCGAGATAGGATCCATGTATGAAAACAAAGTATGGACTTTGACAGACTTGCCCGATGATCGGCGAGCGATAGAAAACAAATGGATCTTTAAGAAGAAGACGGACGCGGATGGTAATGTCACCATCTATAAAGCTCGACTTGTCGCTAAAGGTTATCGGCAAGTTCAAGGGATTGACTACGATGAGACTTTATCTCCCGTAGCGAAGCTTAAGTCCGTCCGAATCATGTTAACAATTGCCGCATACTATGATTATGAGATATGGCAGATGGGCGTCAAAACGGCATTCCTTAACGGTTATCTTAAGGAAGAGCTGTATATGATGCAGCCGGAAGGTTTTGTCGATCCTAAAAATGCTAACAAAGTATGCAAGCTCCAGCGATCCATTTATGGGCTGGTGCAAGCATCTCGGAGTTGGAACATTCGCTTTGATGAGATGATCAAAGCGTTTAGTTTATCTTGAGACTTATGGAGAAGCCTGCGTTTACAAGAAAAGAGTGGGAGCTCAGAGCATTTCTCATATTATATGTAGATGACATACTTTTGATGGGAAATGATATAGAACTCTTGGACAACATTAAGGCCTACTTGAATAAAAGTTTTCAATGAAGGACCTTGGAGAAGTTGCTTATATATTAGGCATCAAGATCTATAGAGATAGATCGAGACGCCTCATAGGTCTTTCAAAAAGCACATACCTTGATAAGATTTTGAAGAAGTTCAAATGGATCAGTCCAAGAAAGGGTTCTTGCCTGTCTTTGCAAGGTGTGAGATTGAGCTCGGCTCAATGCCCGACCACGGCAAAAGATAAAGAAGAGATGAGCGTCATCCCTATGCCTCGCCATAGGATCTATTATGTATGCCATGCTGTGTACCAGACCTGATGTAAACATTGCCGTAAGTTTGGTAGGAAGGTACCAAAGTAATCCCGCAAGGAACACCGGACAGCGGTCAAGAATATCCTGAAGTATCTGAAAAGGACAAAGGACATGTTTCGTTTATGGAGGTGACGAAGAGCTCGTCAGAAGGGTTACGCCGACGCTTAGCTTCGACACAAATCTCGATGACTCTAAGTCACAAACCGGATACATGTATATGTTGAATGGTGGAGCAAGAGCTGATGCAGCTGCAAGCGAGCGTCGTGGCGGGATCTACATGTGAAGCGGAGTACATGGCAGCCTCGGAGGTAGCGCATGAAGCAATTTGGGTGAAGGAGTTCATCACCGACCTAGGAGTCATACCCAATGCGTCGGGGCCGATCAAACTCTTCTGTGACAACACTTTGGAGCTATTGCACTTGCCAAGGAGCCAGGTTTCACAAGAAGACCAGCACATCAAGTTGCCGCTCAACTCCATCCGTGAAAATGTTCAAGATGGAGACATAGAAATTTGCAAAGTGCATACGGATCTGAATGTCGCAGATCCGCTGACTAAACCTCTTCCATGAGCAAAACATGATCAACACCGTAACTCTATGGGTGTTCGATTCATCACAATGTAACTAGATTATTGACTCTAGTGCAAGTGGGAGATTATTGGAATATGCCCTAGAGGCAATAATAAAAGGATTATTATTATATTTCCTTGTTCGTGATAATTGTCTTTTATTCATGCTATAATTGTATTATCCGGAAATCGTAATACACGTGTGAATACATAGACCACAATATGTCCCTAGTGAGCCTCTAGTTGACTAGCTCGTTGATCAATAGATAGTCATGGTTCCTGACTATGGACATTGGATGTCGTTGATAATGGGATCACATCATTAGGAGAATAATGTGATGGACAAGACCCAATCCTAAGCATAGCACAAGATCGTGTAGTTCGTTTTGCTAGAGCTTTTCCAATGTCAAGTATCTTTTCCTTAGACCATGAGATCGTAACTCCCGGATACCGTAGGAGTGCTTTGGGTGTACCAAACGCCACAACGAATCGGGTGACTATAAAGGTACACTACAGGTATCTCCGAAAGTGTCTATTGGGTTGACACGGATCGAGACTGGGATTTGTCACTCCGTATTACGGAGAGGTATCACTGGGCCCACTCGGTAGTGCATCATCATAATGAGCTCAAAGTGACCAAGTGTCTGGTCACGGGATCATGCATTACGGTACGAGTAAAGTGACTTGCCGGTAACGAGATTGAACGAGGTATTGGGATACCGACGATCGAATCTCGGGCAAGTAACATACCGATTGACAAAGGGAATTGTATACGGGGTTGTTTGAATCCTCGACATCATGGTTCATCCAATGAGATCATCGAGGAGCATGTGGGAGCCAACATGGGTATCTAGATCCCGCTGTTGGTTATTGCCCGAGAGCCGTCTCGGTCATGTCTACGTGTCTCCCGAACCCGTAGGGTCTACACACTTAAGGTTCGGTGACGCTAGGGTTGTATGAATATGAGTATGCAGTAAACCGAATGTTGTTCGGAGTCCTGGATGAGATCCCGGACGTCACGAGGAGTTCCGGAATGGTCCGGAGGTAAAGAGTTATATATAGAAAGTGTTGTTTCGCCATCGGAAAGTTTCGGGTCACCTGTATTGTACTGGGACCACGGAAGGGTCCCGGGTCCACCGGTGGGGCCACCCATCTGGAGGGCCCCATGGGCTGAAGTGGGGAGGAACCAGCCCATAGTGGGCTGGTGCACCCCTGGCCCAACCCCGCGCCTAGGGTTGAAACCCTAGGGGGGGGGCACTTGCCTTGGGGGCACTCCACCCCTCGCCACCGCCCCGGGAGATCAGATCTCGGGGGGGCGCGCCCGGGGCCTATATAAAGGGGGGGGGGGCAGCCGCACCTGAAGTTCCGCGCCTCCCTCCCTCGCTACACCTCTTCCTCCTCCGTCACGAAGCTTGGCGAAGCCTGCCGAGTATCTTGCTGCTCCACCACCACCACGCCGTCGTCGTGCTGCTGCTGGAGCCATCTTCCTCAACCTCTCCTTCCCCCTTGCTGGATCAAGAAGGAGGAGACGTCATCCGCTCCGTACGTGTGTTGAACGCGGAGGTGTCGTCCGTTCGGCACTCGGTCATCGGTGATTTGGATCACGGCGAGTACGACTCCATCATCCACGTTCTAGTGAACGCTTCCGCACGCGATCTACAAGTGGTATGTAGATGCAATCTCTCTCCCATGACTCGTTGCTTAGATGAACTCATAGATGGATCTTGGTGAAACCGTAGGAAATAATTTAATTTTCTGCAACGTTCCCCAACAATTGATCGGTGCAAAGCGCACGCATATATGGAGTACAAAGTGGGCCACAACCTCAACTATACAAAGACTAGGAGGTGGGCCGGGCTATACAATAGACATGTACAAACCATATATTCAACAGATAAGTCTGGCCTGTATGTTATATGCTTGTTTACGCCCTTGCATTTGAGCTACTTTGAGTTTGATTATCTGAACATGGTACAGTGCTGAACCTTGCTGTCTTAGAGCCTCTACAGCCGCGATGAGCAAATCTGGCCCCTCAAACACCTGCAGATGTGTCTGGGCGCGTCTGCGGACACTGACTGGTCATGTCTCAAATATTTGATTCTACAACTGGACATCTCAAATTAGAACCCTCAAATCCATATTATTGCATGCAATGTGAAATCTAATCTAACCGGAGCTCGCCTGGTTCTGCCGTGGCCATGTCCGGCGGCCGACTGCGCTCCTCATAGTGTTGGTCCGGTTGCCGGCAAGGTAGATTAGGGCATGTGACACGAGCCGGATCACGGGACTCAAGGCACCGCCGTCTCCCATGCCCTACTCTTCCTCGTCGGAGCCTGTAACCTGAACGGTGCTGGTGGACGTCATATCGATGATGGATCCGTCCTCGGACGAGCTGGCGACGTCCACCATGATGCGGTTGCGGTGCCCGGACTGATGCACCATACGGGGTGTTGGAGAATGCGACTCCGCCTCGTCGATGTCCACCGCCGCGAGGGCTTCCGTCGCCTCCCGCGCCCGCGCCCGTTGACTGGCACGACGGGCACGCTGTGCCATGTTCTCGTTGGACGAGGCCCATGGTGCGTCCCGATGCTCGGCGCGCCAACGGAGGGATTGCGTGTCCGCCACCGCGTTCGGACTTCAGACGGACCGCACCGCCTCCGGTGAGGCGGCGACGGATCCATGCACCATTTGGGCGGACTCAATGGGTTCCCGACAGAAGGAGTCTGACCACTGCCGTGCACGGGCCTCCTCTCAGGCGCGGCGGAGCGCAAGTCGGACGGTCATCTCCTCTTTGGGGCTGCGTGGGTTGAGATCGGGGTCGATGGATCTGGAGGTGAAGGACTCGGATCCACTACCCGCCATGCCGGAGACGGCTGGACGGCGTCGGGGACAAGCTTGGTTGGCGAAGGGGAGTGGAGTGAAGTGGTTAGGGTTTGATCCGATGAGCGGATGGGGAGGAATATATGTAGGGTTCGGGTGGGCCAGCATGGGCCGGGTCCGACGTGGCGGGCGTGCCCGGGCGCTCCCATATCCGCCCCATATCTGGGTTGGATATGAGGGGTGCCGGTCAGCACGGGCGTTTGAGGCCCGTTTGAGGGGGTTGTCTGGGTTGAAAAATTGTGACTGGTCAATGACTGGGCGGCCCGCGCCGAGCGTTTGAGAAGGGTTTGGGATGCCCGGTTGTAGATGCTCTTACATATGTCGAAACTGTTCAGTTTACTACTCCCTTCAGTCCAAATTACTCGTCGTGGTTGAACTAAAACCACGGCGAGTAATTTAGGATGGAAGGAGTACTTTGCTGCATAGGACACTGTTTGAATCAAGTTTTCCTAGTGATATTGTAGTGTTTGGCTTCTTTCAATCATTTTGAATGCTCGATAATTTCTAGTTTACTTGAAATTTCCTATTTGAAAGTGAGCGAATAGAACTGGGAAAAGGAGGAGGATAGGATACAAGCTGAAACCGCCTCCTCCCAGCGAATATTGTAAAAAAAAAACACCTCCCAGCGAACGAAATTTTGGCAGGAAACTAGTGCCCAGCATAGCCATCGGCGCGACGCAGCTGCACGACACTTCCTTCTATGAAATTCGTTGCATAGACCAGCCCCTGTAGACCAACGTCACTGATCGGTGGGCCTGAGAGAGCTTCAGCGTCCCAGTACGCGGTGGAAAGACCCGACACAGCTTTCATCAAGCCATCCCCTGACATGCCAGCTGTGTGCACCAAGTCCACATGAACCGAGGCCTCTATGCCATCGGATTCCTTCCATTCTCTGCTAGGATGTAAACCGGTACCGCTTAATCCCATTTAAGCCTACTTATTACTCCCTCCGTTTTCATAATGTAATGCCTATAGATTTTTACAAAAGTCAAACATTACAAACTTTGAAAATATCTATAAAAAAAGTAGGTACATCTAGAATACCAAATTCACATCACTGGATACATCGTGAGTTATATTTTCAGAATATACATGTTTGGTATTGTAGATGTAGACAGTTTTCTCTATACACTTGGTCAAAGTTGGCAAAATTTGACTTTCACAATAATCTATAGGCACTACATTGGAATGGAGAGAGCATCTAATACTCCCTCTGTTGGGGATATAACTATTTGTGTAAGCCGCCCAGGCGGGGCCGGGTTACGCAAAGAGAATTCATCATATGAAGCCCAAGATCAAGCATGAAGATGGCGGTTCAGTAAAGGGTCTAAAGCCCACAGGCGACTTAAGGCCAGTAGTGGTAAACCGCCGTAATGGCATGACTTGTATCATAAGGTAGAGTTAACTAGTCACCGAGCCGGACACTGTTTATGAGCCGGCCGGGACTCTGTAGGTCGCAGGGCGTCAACCTGTGTATATAAGGGGACGACCTGCTGGCGGCTTAGGGCAGGTAACATCAAACCCAGAACCGGGCATAGCGTATCTCGCTCCCTGGTCATCAGAACCCTAGCAATACCAACCCAACTAGACGTAGGCTTTCACCTTCGTTGTAAGGGGCCAAACTAGTATAAAATCTCTCTCGTGTCCCTTGTCCCGTTAACCCCTTTAAGCTTCCTAGTTGCGATGGCTCCACGACTAAGTCTTTCCATGAGGACATCTGCCGTGACAAAACCACGATAGTTGGCGCCCACCGTGGGGCCAGCGCACGGTGGATTTGAGTTTTTGAAGGGCAACTTCGAAGGGCTCAAGGGATACGCTGTGGGCCGGATGACCAAGAGTCGTCGCGGCAAGATCTACATCGACGACGAAGGCTGGGGCCCCGACACCGGCTCAATTGAGTACGGATACCGAGTCCCCTTCGGCGGAATTCACATCTTCATCGGCCGGATTGGTGAGCCGGGCCCTGAGGCGACAACTGCACCGACCTCGTCGAGATGGCTCAGCGTGCGAGACCCGCCCGAGCTCAACCCGTCGTGAAGCGTGCCTTCGTGGGTTGCATCCATGGAGAGGAACTTTCTGAAGGATCTGTAGATGGTGGTGAGACGGTCATCCACTCCGATGGTGATTCGTCCACTAGTGAAACGGATTCGATGTATCAATTGCACGATGGTAGGCTTGGGGGCTGTTCCGATGGCAGCAGTATTCCGGACCCCTTTGAGCCGCCAAGTTGGGTAGGGGTCTCATGGCTGGTACTCAACCCAGCCAAAGCTCTACGGCTGTAGCAGCGATAACATCCGGGTCAGGGGTGGCCGGGGCAGGAGGCCCTGTGCGCCCGCTGGCTCAGGTGCTGATGGATCTCATGGACAAGTTGACGGCCCTGCTAACCGCCACGGTTATTCCTGCAAGTCAAGATGAGCATGATGCAGAGGTGGCGCAGGTGCGTGAGGAAATAGCTCGGGCTAAGGAGGCCTTAGCAGCTGAGGATACCAGATTGGCCACAGAACGTACGGATTTGGATGCACGGGCCCAGCAGCTCCAGTCAGAGGCTTTCCAGCTTACAATAAGCCTGAACGCGTCCAATGAGGTGATGAGGAGGAGACACCAGAAAACTCAGTCCCGTTTACCTCCGGTTTATGATCCTCGGAACCTTTTTGCTACACCCGGAGCCGGCCCTAGTAACCCGCCAGAAGCAAATCAATTCATGACATCTGGAGCAGGGGGACCGGTTCAGCCTCGGGTGATGGCACCTCCTCATGGGAATATGGCCCCGCCCCGCTATGTGCCAACACCATCGGGTCACTCTTCTAACCCCATGGAGAACCTGATTGCAGCATCGGCACGTTTGGCGGCTCTCCCAGTGGACGGTGATGATCCAACAGCGGTGGAGACTCGAAGGATCAGAGAACTCGTCCAGACGGCTCTGGCTCAGCAAGAGGCTTATTCCTATAGTCGGGACACGATTCATTCAACTCCTCGCCCAAGCCGGATCCCGAGTTACAGTAGGCACATGGAATCAGAAGCTTTATCAAGCAACGCCCAGCGCCGTAACCAAACCGGCGGTTATAACCCGGTGCAGGACCGGATACGTCAAGAGACGAGCGGGCGACTCAACTGGCGGCTCAGCAGACGGCTCATCAAGCCTTCCTGGATTATCCGACGACTTCTGTTGAGGCAGGAGTGGCCACCAGAACCGGCGGTGTTCCTTGTTTGGTGCCGGCTTTACGTAATGTGCGTCTGCCTAAGGATTTCAAGGGACCCCGAAAGGTGCCAAATTATACGGCCGACTTACAGCCCGTGGCGTGGATGGAAAGCTATGAGATGGCCATGGAGCTGTTGGAGGTCAGTGATGCGGCAATGGCTAAGTACTTCACCATGATGCTAGATGGAACGGCCCGGTCTTGGTTAAAGGGCATGCCGCCTAATTCCGTTGGTTCATGGGCGGAGTTAAAAGCCCGGTTCATTCAGAACTTCAAAGATACCTGCAAGCAGTCCATGTCAATTGTAGACTTGACTAATTGTAAGTAAGAAGAGGGTGAATCTACCACTCATTGGGTGCGTCGGGTCAAGGAAATAATACATTCGTCTGACAAGATGGATGCCGGTTCTGCCGTTTTAATGTTGGAGAAAAATTGCCGATTTGAACCACTGAGACAGAAGCTGGGGCGCCTCAAGCATGATTGTAATGATATGGGTACGCTGATGGCGGCTCTACTCAAATACGCCGATTCTGATAGTACCAAGGATCCCGCGTCTGATGAGGAAAAGACAGGGAAGGGAAAGAAGAACGGCAATGGAAAGGGTCAGCAGCATAACCCGGCGAATCAAGGAGGCAATAAGCGTAAGGCCGATGGTAACCCGGAGTTTGTGGCCAACGCCAATGCGCAGGGTAATAACCAGAGACACAAGGGTAAGCCGCCCCCTCGATCTGGCGGGTCAGGACCATCTCTCGAGCAGTTACTCAATGAACCCTGTCTGAGACACGGCACCCGGGAACGGCCGGCCACTCATCTATGGAAGGATTGCGCGATCATGAAGGCTTTCAAGAATTCCAATATGTTCGACGGCAATCATGGGTCGGGTGGCGGCTCAGGTGCCGGCGGCTTTCATGGCCCGGGTAGCGGTTCAAATTCCGGCTTTCAGGGAAATCAAGGTGGCTATAATCAGCTTCAGTCTGGTCAAGGAAGTCAGCAGCAGCAGCAGTCGGGTTATCAGAGCAATCTGAAGCAACTGAATAGTGGACAATATCATGTGTTCACCACTAGCTTATGCAAACGTGATCAGAAGATTCATAAGAGGGCAGTGAACACTGTTGAGCCGGCGGTTCCCCGTTACTTGAGGTGGTCAGAGCAGCCTATTGTGTGGAGCAGGGAAGATCACCCTCCCCCGGTTGATAATCCGGGTCAGTTAGCCTTGGTGGTAGCACCTCAAGTCGGTGGATATAAATTCACTAAAGTACTCATGGATGGAGGTAGCAGCATCAACATCCTCTATTACGAGACCTTTCGACGCATGGGGTTGACTGAAAAAAATTTAAAGACGTCCAACACCGTTTTCCATGGAGTGGTGCCTGGTAAGTCGGCGTACCCGGTCGGTAAGATTGAACTAGAGGTGGCCTTTGGAGATGAATATGATTCTAGGGCTGAGAAATTAACCTTTGAAGTGGTCAAGATCAAAATCCCATATCATGCTCTGTTTGGGCGGCCGGCTTATGCCAAGTTCATGGCACGGCCGTGTTATGTTTATTTGCAGCTTAAGATGCCGGGTCACAAGGGCACCATCACTGTGCATGGGAGTCGAAAGATAGCCTTGGAATGTGAACAAGGCGATGCGGCTTATGCTGAATCTGTTTGTGCAGCAGAGGAGCTAAAGTTTTATCAAGATAACGTTGACCCGGCGGATATGACCTCTCTGGAGAAGCCAACCACGGAGCATGACCCGGCGATGAAGTTTAAATCGGCTGCTGAGACCAAGCTTGTTGATTTTACTCCAGGCGATTCATCTAAGCAGTTCAGTATCAGTGCCAATTTGGATCCTAAATAGGAAAGCACGCTCATCGAGTTCATCCGTGAGAACCGGGACATCTTCGCATGGAAACCTTCTGACATGCCGGGTGTACCGAGAGAACTCGCTGAGCACACTCTTAATATTGATCCGAAGTTTAAGCCGGTCAGGAAGTTTCTTTGGTGGTTCAACGAAGAGAGACGGAAAGCTATTGGTGAGGAGGTGGCCCGGCTCTTGGCGGCCGGGTTCATTGTTGAAGTTTTTCACCCGGAGTGGTTGGCTAACCCGGTGCTTGTACTAAAAAAGAACGGCACCTGGTGGATGTGTGTGGATTACACGGACTTAAATAATGCCTGCCCGGCTGATCCTTTTGCTCTCCCCCGTATTGATCAAATCATTGATGCTACGGCGGGTTGTGAGCGTTTGAGATTTCTGGATGCTTACTCTGGTTATCATCAGATCAAAATGGCAGTTATGGACCAGGAGAAGACAACCTTCATCACTCCGTTTGGAGCATTCTACTATGTATCTATGCCGTTTGTGCTCAAGAGCGCCCAGGCAACTTATCAGCGGTGTGTACAGAACTGTCTCCACAATCATATTGGGCGCAATGTTCATGCTTATGTGGATGATATGGTGGTTAAATCCAGAGAGAAGGAAACCTTGATAGCTGATCTGAAGGAGACCTTTGACAATCTCCAGGTTTACAAGATGATGCTTAACCCGACCAAGTGTGTGTTTGGCGTGCCAGCAGGCAAGCTTTTGGGTTTTCTGGTTTCTAATAGAGGCATTGAAGCTAATCCGGAGAAGATCAAGGCAATTACCTCTTTGGCTAAGCCGGCGTGCATTAATGATGTTCAGCGACTGGCGGGTCGTGTTGCTGCTTTAAGCCGGTTCATAAGCCGGTTAGGTGAGAAGGCCTTACCATTGTATCAAATGATGAGGAAAACGGACACTTTTGTCTGGAGTGATGCTGCTAATGCTGATTTTGAAGATTTTAAGAGACAGTTATCTGAGCCGCCAGTCCTTGCGGCTCCCATTGATAGAGAGCCATTGCTGTTATACATGGCCGCTAACTCACGTGCTGTCAGTGTTGCAATCGTGGTGGAGCACAAGGAGGCCGGCAAGGAGCATCCGGTTCAACGGCCGGTTTATTACATCAGTGAGGTGCTCATTGATTCTAAACAAAGGTATCCATATTGGCAGAAGCTTGCTTACGGGGTGTTCATGGCAAGCCGGAAGCTTAAGCAATACTTCCAGGGTCACCCTATCACCGTGGTAAGTTCAGCCCCCTTGGGAGACATCATCCAGAATAGAGAGGCCACAGGACGAGTCACTAAGTGGGCCATCGAGCTTGGGCCTCATGGTTTGAAGTATGTACCACGTACTTCTATTAAGTCTCAAGCCCTGGTCGACTTCATCAATGATTGGACTGAGCTGCAGACACCTAAGGAGAAGCCGGATAACACGTATTGGACGATTCATTTTGACGGGTCCAGGCAATTGGAAGGCTTGGGGGCTGGAGTCGCTTTAGCTTCCCCCCGAGGTGACAAATTTTGTTATGTGCTCCGGCTCATGTTTCCTTGTACCAACAATGCAGCCGAATATGAGGCTTTGCTCCATGGTCTTCGGATGGCCAAAGAGATGAATTTGAGCCGGGTGAGGTGCTTGGGCGACTTAGATCTCTTGGCCCAACAGGTGTCTGGCAAGTGGGCCTCCAAGGATCCTCTCATGGCGGCTTACCGTCGTGAAGTTGATGCTGTAGCTGGGCATTTCAAGGGTTATCGGGTGGAACACATTGATCGAAGGAAGAACGAGGCGGCTGATGCTTTAAGCCTGCTGGGATCCCAGCATAAGCCGGTGCCCCCTAACACCTTTTTGGACTTTTTGCATAATCCTTCTATTAAGTTACCCACAGAGGAAGACTTAGCTGTTCCAGACCCAGAAGCACAGTTGGTGGCGGCTCTTCACGTCATCCCGGATTGGACAGTGCCATATTTGGCTTACATGACCCGGGGAGAGTTTCCTGAAGATGAGACCTTGGCGAGAAAAATCATCCGGCGGTCTAAATCTATGACAATTGTTCATGGTGAGTTACAGAAGGAAATATGCCCTAGAGGCAATAATAAAGTTATTATTTATTTCCTCATATCATGATAAATGTTTATTATTCATGCTAGATTTGTATTACCCGGAAACATAATACATGTGTGAATACATAGACAAACATAATGTCACTAGTATGCCTCCACTTGACTAGCTCATTAATCAAAGATGGTTATGTTTCCTAACCATAGACATGTGTTGTCATTTGATTAACGGGATCACATCATTAGGAGAATGATGTGATTGACTTGACCCATTCCGTTAGCCTAGCACTTGATCGTTTAATATGTTGCTATTGCTTTCTTCATGACTTATACAAAGTTCCTACAACTATGAGATTATGCAACTCCCGTTTACCGGAGGAACACTTTGTGTGCTACCAAACGTCAGAACATAACTGGGTGATTATAAAGGTGCTCTACAGGTGTCTCCGAAGGTACATGTTGGGTTGGCGTATTTCGAGATTAGGATTTGTCACTCCGATTGTCAGAGAGGTATCTCTGGGCCCTCTCGGTAATACACATCACTTAAGCCTTGCAAGCATTGCAACTAATGAGTTAGTTGCAGGATGATGTATTACGGAACGAGTAAAGAGACTTGCCGGTAACAAGATTGAACTAGGTATTGAGATACCGACGATCGAATCTTGGGCAAGTAACATACCGATGACAAAGGGAACAACGTATGTTGTTATGCGGTTTGACCGATAAAGATCTTCGTAGAATATGTGGGAGCCAATATGGGCATCTAGGTCCCGCTATTGGTTATTGACCGGAAACGTGTCTCAGTCATGTCTACATAGTTCTCGAACCCGTAGGGTCCGCACGCTTAACGTTTCATTGACGATATAGTATTATATGAGTTATGTATGTTGGTGACCGAATGTTGTTCGGAGTCCCGGATGAGATCATGGACATGACGAGGAACTCCGGAATGGTCCGGAGATAAAGTTTGATATATGGGATAATAGTGTTTGATCTTCAGAAGTGTTCCGGAATTCACCGGAAGGAGTTCCAGATGTTTCCCGAAATGTTTGGGTATGAGAACACGTTATTTGGGCCAAAGGGGAAAGCCCACAAGGTTTTTGAAAAGCGCAAAGGAAGGTTTGCGAGTCCAGGGCAGACGCGGGATCCCCGGGCGTCTGGGTCTGCACGCCGGAACCCCCGTGTAACGCCCGGATTCGATGCGCCAGGTGTCCGTCAGTTATTCGTCGTCTTTGCCATGTCATTTGCTTGCGTGTTGCACTTTGCCATGTCATCATCTGCATTTTATATCATGTCATCATGTGCATCGCATTTGCATACGTGTTCGTCTCATGCATCCGAGCATTTTTCCCGTTGTCCATTTTGCAATCCGGCACTCCTATGTCCCCCGGTGCCCCTTTTACCTCTTTTCGTGTGCGGGTGTTAAACGGTCTCGGAATGGACCGAGGTTTGTCAAGCGTCCTTGGTATTGCACCGGTAGACCGCCTGTCAAGTTTCGGGTCATTTGGAGGTCGTTTGATACTCCAACGGTTAACCGGGTAACCGTAGAAAGCCTCTTTTGTGTGCAGCCCAACACCCCTTCCAAAGTGGCCCAAAACCCAGCAAACTCCTCTCCATGCTCTCGGTCGTTCGATCACGATCGCGTGGCCGAAAACCGCACCCCATTTGGACTCTTCTAGCTCCCTCTATCTATAAATAAGCCTCCCCCTCCGAAATCCCGGGTCTTCTTCCTCCCGAAACCCTAAAAATCGTCCCCGCGCTCGCCGGACATGTCCGCCGCCGTCCGGACAAACCCGCGCTGCTGCCCGCAGCCATCCAGGGCGCGCCACGTGGCCTGCACCTCCAGCGCGCCGCCAAGGCCATGAGCCACGGCGGCCCCGCCCGCTCCGTCCCGTCGCCCGGCCGCCCGCCCCAGACGCGCCGCCCGCTGGCAGCGCCACCGCCCGCCAGCGTCGCCGCCTCGCCGCCGGCGTCCGCCGCCGCCAGCTCCCCGCCTCCGGCGGTCCTCGCCAGCGACCTCCCTTGAGCCACGCGCCCGCCGCCGCCTCGCCTCGACCAAGCGCCGCGCCGGCGGCCGCACCGCCGCCGCCAGTTGAACCCGCCCGGCCGCCCAGTCGCCTCCCGCCGGCCTGCGCTGCCCGCCCAGCTCGCCCGCCCTCGCCGTCGACGGGCTCCGGGCCGCCCTCGGTCTCCGTGCCGATCCAGATCCATCCACTAGGTTGACTTCCCCCCCCCCTTCGAAATTGCTAAGTCCCAAGTGTTTCTGCTTATTTTCATGCATTTTCATCGTGTCATAACTCTGCATCCGTAGCTCCGTTTCATGCGTGTAATATGTCAAAATGTTCGTCTCGAAGAGTAGATCATTTCATCTCATTGCATCATTTTCATTTGAGGTCATCTTGATGCCCGAAATGCTGTTGGAAGAGTGCTATGTGATGTTAGTTTCAGATTCTTATCAGAACATGCACTTTTGTCATTTTTGCCATGATTGATGTGTGCACCCTATGGACTTGAGTCCTACATGTGTTTTGTAATATGCCATGACATCTTTACAGGGGTGTATGCCATGTATTTTTGTGATCTCTGTGGTGACTAGCACAAGCATGCAAACTAGGCTTCTTGATGTTGCTGATTTCAGCCCTGTTCTGCTGATATTTTTATGCCATGTAAACTTGATGCTACGGAGAGATCCATGCATATTTTGAGATACTTCAGTAAGGATGTTTTGTTATACATGACTTGATCTATCCATCCATGCACTTGTTTGCAATTATGGAGTGCCATAGCTTGAGTCAATCGAGCTCTACTTTTGCTATAAAATGTTTCCGGGCAGGTTGTTTACATGTTATTCAATTTTGCCAAGGATGTTGTAGTTGATCCGAGCATGCTATGATGTTGTTCTTGCCATGTATAGCTTCTATGCCATGTCTTCTTGATGGATGTATGCTTATTTTATCATGTATTGCTCTGTGGTGAGTGGTTCAAGCTCACCAACATGCCTACTTATCGTTGTTCCTGCCTTGTATGAATCTGTAATATAACTTGCCATGTTTACATGGGTGCCATCATATTTTATGATCCTTTTTGGCTCATGGTCAGTAAGGGACTTTTGATCTATGCTTTGAGTAGAATCATGCCATGCCTTTGTTTGGCATGATAAGTTCCTGTAACATGTTGTTTCATAGCTCTAAACATTGCAACCTGATGTTATTTCCTGATAAGTCTGAAACTGTTATTATTTGCAATCTTGCCATGTCATTTTGAGCATGTTCTAGTGATTTCTGGAGATAGCTCAGTGTTCATGTTTTGTCATGCTTTACATGTACATCATGCCCATGCCTTTTGTTTTCATGTTGAGATGCTGTAGCATGTTGTTTCGATGCTTACAATATGCCTACTTGCTGTTATGGACAGATTGTTGTTATGCCTTGTATAGAGTGTATGTGTTGAACCGTTGCTCCGTTTTGAGTGTGCTCTATATGAAACTTTCTTGATTTTGCATGTAGCTTCATATTATCATGTTGCATCCATGTTTTGAGGTGTTTGCTTGATGTTTGTATGCATTTTGCATCAATGCCATGCTTAACTTGTTTTGCTCATATCTTCTAGGCCGTAGCTCCGAATTAAATGAACTTTATATGTAACTTGACTAGAATTTCGTGTAGATCATCGTGGTGCATCTTAACTTGCTGTTTAACAACTTGAACTTAAGGTTTATTCAGATCTGGACCAATTTCGAAATTTGCATATGAGGACTTACCGGAATTGTTCTATGTTGTTTCCGGCCTCATTTAAACTTGCTTTGATGTGTTGCTCTTGTTTGCATCATCCCTTGCCATGAGTAGCTTCATGTAGCTTTGTCATGCATCATGCTTGTTGTGCATCATGTCTTGTTCATGTGTGGTGTGTTTACTATGTTGTGTGCTTCTTCTTGTTAGTTCCCGTTTCGTTGCGATCGTGAGGATTCGTTTGTCTACGCTTGGTTCGGCTTCTTCCGTTCATCTTCTTCATGGACTCGTTCTTCTTCCTTGCGGGATTTCAGGCAAGATGACCGCTACCCTGGATCTCACTACTATCATTGCTATGCTAGTTGCTTCGCTCTATCGCTATGCTGCGCTACCTATTACTTGCTGCTCAAGCCTCCCAAATTGCCATGAACCTCTAACTTTTGTCACCCTTCCTAGCAAACCGTTGTTTGGCTATGTTACCGCTTTGCTCAGCCCCTCTTATAGCGTTGTTAGTTGCAGGTGAAGATGAAGTTTGTTCCTTGTTGGAACATGGAGATGTTGTTCCTTGTTGGAACATGTTTACTTGTTGGGATATCACAATATATCTTATTTAATTAATGCATCTATATACTTGGTAAAGGGTGGAAGGCTCGGCCTTATGCCTGGTGTTTTGTTCCACTCTTGCCGCCCTAGTTTCCGTCATATCGGTATTATGTTCCCGGATTTTGCATCCCTAACGCGGTCGGGTGATTTATGGGGCCCCCTTGACAGTTCGCTTTGAATAAGACTCCTCCAGCAAGGCCCAACATTGGTTTTATCATTTGCCTCACCTAGCCCTTTTTCCCTTGGGTTTCCGGAGCCCAAGGGTCATCTTATTTTACCCCGGGCGGTGCTCGTCGTGAGTGCTGGTCCAAACCGTCGACCGCGCTGGCCACCGAGGGGCAACTCGGGTTCGCCTACGGAAGTTTGGACAATCCGGTGTGCCACGAGACCGAGATATGTGCAGCTCCTATCAGGATTTGTCGGCACATCCGGCGGTTTTGCTGGTCTTGTTTTATTCTTGTCGAAATGTCTTGTAGCAGGATTCCGAGACTGATCGGGTCTTCCCGGGAGAAGGAATATCCTTCGTTGATCGCGAGAGCTTATCATGGGCTAAGTTGGGACACCCTGCAGGTATAAACTTTCGAGAGCCGTGCCCGCGGTTATGTGGCAGATGGGAATTTGTTAATGTCCGGTTGTAGAAAACCCGAAGTTGATCTTAATTAAAATACACCAACCGTGTGCGTAACCGTGAGTGTCTCTTTTCGGGGTTGATCGAGAGGAGAACATGGTTTCTGGGTTATGTTTGACGTAAGTAGGAGTTCAAGATCACTTCTTGATCATTGCTAGTTGACGACCGTTCCTTTGTTTCTCTTCTCGCTCTCATTTGCGTATGTTAGCCACTATATATGCTTAGTCGCTGCTGCAACCTCACCACTTTATCCCTTCCTTTCCTACTTAAGCTTTGCTAGTCTTGATACCCATGGTAATGGGATTGCTGAGTCCTCGTGGCTCACAGATTACTACACCAACAGTTGCAGGTACAGGTTTTGCGATGATCATGACGCGAGAGCGATGTTTACTTGTGTTGGAGTTCTTCTTCTGCTTCTTCGATCAGGGGATAGGTTCCAGGTCGGCAGCCTGGGCTAGCAGGGTGGATGTCGTTTGAGTTTCTGTTTATGTTTCATCCGTAGTCGGATGTTGATCTTGTATATGATGTTGATGTATTCTTGTGGCATTTGTGCCTTTTTTATGTATCCCCACTATTATGTAATGATATCCACCTTGCAAAAGCGTCTCAATATGCGGGTCTATCCTTGGTGGGACCGTCGAGTTCCTTTTGGATAGGGTCGCATATTGGGCGTGACACCTGGCGTCTGACCCTGGAGTCCGAGAAGGATTCGTGCCTTTCGGGTTAAACCGACTTTGTGGAGGCTTTTACTCCAAGTTTCGACCCCAAGGCTCAACATATAAATAGAGGGGCAGGGCTAGCACCAAAGAGAGATCAAGAAACACCAAGCCGTGTGCCGGCAACCCCGTCCCCTCTAGTTTATCCTCCGTCATAGTTTCTGTAGTGCTTAGGCGAAGCCCTGCGGAGATTGTTCTTCACCAACACCGTCACCACGCCGTCGTGCTGCCGGAACTCATCTACTACTTCGCCCGTCTTGCTTGATCGAGAAGGCGAGGACGTCATCGAGCTGAACGTGTGCAGAACTCGGAGGTGCCGTGCGTTCGGTACTTGGATCGGTCGGATTTTGAAGACGTACGACTACATCAACCGCGTTGATAAACGCTTCCGCTTAGCGATCTTCAAGGGTATGAAGATACACTCCCCCTCTTGTTGCTATGCATCACCATGATCTTGCGTGTGCGTAGGAAAATTTTGAAATTACTACGTTCCCCAACAGTGGTATCCAAGCCTAGGTTTTATGCGTTGATGTTATATGCACGAGTAGAACACAAGTGAGTTGTGGGCGATACAAGTCATACTGCTTACCAGCATGTCATACTTTGGTTCGGCGGTATTGTTGGATGAAGCGGCCCGGACCGACATTACGCGTACGCTTACGCGAGACTGGTTCTACCGACGTGCTTTGCACACAGGTGGCTGGCGGGTGTCAGTTTCTCCAACTTTAGTTGAACCGAGTGTGACTACGCCCGGTCCTTGCGAAGGTTAAAACAACACTAACTTGACGAACTATCATTGTGGTTTTGATGCGTAGGTAAGAACGGTTCTTGCTCAGCCCGTAGTAGCCACGTAAAACTTGCAACAACAAAGTAGAGGATGTCTAACTTGTTTTTGCAGGGCATGTTGTGATGTGATATGGTCAAGACGTGATGCTATATTTTATTGTATGAGATGATCATGTTTTGTAACCGAGTTATCGGCAACTGGCAGGAGCCATATGGTTGTCGCTTTATTGTATGAAATGCAACG
Source organism: Aegilops longissima (assembly GCA_021605205.1). Classification (NCBI taxonomy): domain Eukaryota; kingdom Viridiplantae; phylum Streptophyta; class Magnoliopsida; order Poales; family Poaceae; genus Aegilops; species Aegilops longissima. The sequence continues at coordinate 514,058,850 of CM038676.1, forward strand.
CATCTGTAATTGCTTTACTTTATCACTAACCAGTAGCGATAGTCGTAGAAGCAATAGTTGGCGAGACGACAATGATGCTACGATGGAGATCAAGGTGTCGTGCCGGTGACGATGGTGATCATGACGGTGCTTCAGAGATGGAGATCACAAGCACAAGATGATGATGGCCATATCATATCACTTATATTGATTGCATGTGATGTTTATCCTTTATGCATCTTATCTTGCTTTGATTGACGGTAGCATTTTAAGATGATCTCTCACTAATTATCAAGAAGTGTTCTCCCTGAGTATGCACCGTTGCCAAAGTTCGTCGTGCCCAGACACCACGTGATGATCGGGTGTGATAAGCTCTACATCCATCTACAATAGGTGCAAGCCAGTTTTGCACACGCAGAATACTCAGGTTAAACTTGAAGAGCCTAGCATATGCAGATATGGCCTCGGAACACGGAGACCGAAAGGTCGAGCGTGAATCATATAGTAGATATGATCAACATAGTGATGTTCACCATTGGAAACTACTCCATCTCACGTGATGATCGGAAATGGTTTAGTTGATTTGGATCACGTGATCACTTAGATGACTAGAGAGATGTCTGTCTAAGTGGGAGTTCTTAAGTAATATGATTAATTGAACTTAAATTTATCATGAACTTAGTACCGATAGTATTTTGCTTATCTATGTTTGTTGTAGATAGATGGCTCGTCTTTGTTGTTCCGTTGAATTTTAATCGTTCCTTGAGAAAGCAAAGTTGAAAGATGATGGTAGCAATTACACGGACTGGGTCCGTAACTTGAGGATTATCCTCATTGCTGCACAGAAGAATTACGTCCTGGAAGCACCGCTGGGTGCCAGGCCTGCTGCAGGAGCAACGCCAGATGTTATGAACGTCTGGCAGAGCAAAGGTGATGACTACTCAATAGTTCAGTGTGCCATGCTTTACAGTTTAGAACCGGGTCTTCAACGATGTTTTGAACGTCATGGAGCATATGAGATGTTCCAGGAGTTGAAGTTAATATTCAAGCAAATGCCCGGATTGAGAGATATGAAGTCTCCAATAAGTTCTATAGCTGCAAGATGGAGGAGAATAGTTCTGACAGTGAGCATATACTCAAAATGTCTGGGTATAATAATCACTTGATTCAACTGGGAGTTAATCTTCCGGATGATAGCATCATTGACAGAATTCTCCAATCACTGCCACCAAGCTACAAGAGCTTCGTGATGCTAAAAGCTGCGGAGGTAGAAATCAAGAAGGAGCATCAAGTGTTGATGGTTAACAAGACCACTAGTTTCAAGAAAAAGGGCAAAGGGAAGAAAAAGGGGAACTTCAAGAAGAACAGCAAGCAAGTTGCTGCTCAAGAGAAGAAACCCAAGTCTGGACCTAAGCCTAAAACTGAGTGCTTCTACTGCAAGCAAACTGGTCACTGGAAGCGGAACTGCCCCAAGTATTTGGCGGATAAGAAGGATGGCAAGGTGAACAAAGGTATATGTGATATACATGTTATTCATGTGTACCTTACTAGAGCTCGCAGTAGCACCTGGGTATTTGATACTGGTTCTGTTGCTAATATTTGCAACTTGAAACAGGGACTACGGAATAAGAAAACACTGGCCAAGGACGAGGTGACGATGCGCGTGGGAAATGGTTCCAAAGTCGATGTGATCGCGGTCGGCACGCTACCTCTACATCTACCTTCGGTATTAGTTTTAGACCTGAATAATTGTTATTTGGTGCCAGCGTTGAGCATGAACATTATATCTGGATCTTGTTTGATGCGAGATGGTTATTCATTTAAATCAGAGAATAATGGTTGTTCTATTTATATGAATAATATCTTCTATGGTCATGCACCCTTAAAGAGTGGTCTATTTTTTGATGAATCTCGATAGTAGTGATACACATATTCATAATGTTGAAGCCAAAAGATGCAGAGTTGATAATGATAGTGCAACTTATTTGTGGCACTGCCGTTTAGGTCATATCGGTGTAAAACGCATGAAGAAACTCCATACTGATGGACTTTTGGAACCACTTGATTATGAATCACTTGGTACTTGCGAACCGTGCCTCATGGGCAAGATGACTAAAACGTCGTTCTCCGGTACTATGGAGAGAGCAACAGATTTGTTAGAAATCATAATACAGATGCATGTGGTCCAATAAATGTTGAAGCTCATGGCGGATATCGTTATTTTCTCACCTTCACAGATGATTTAAGCAGATATGGGTATATCTACTTAATGAAGCATAAATCTGAAACATTTGAAAAGTTCAAAGAATTTCAGAGTGAAGTTGAAAATAATCGTAACAAGAAAATAAATTTTCTACGATCCGATCGTGGAGGAGAATATTTGAGTTACGAGTTTGGTCTACATTTGAAACAATGCGGAATAGTTTCGCAACTCACGCCACCTGGAACACCACAGCGTAATGGTGTGTTCGAACGTCGTAATCGTACTTTACTAGATATGGTGCGATCTATGATGTCTCTTACCGATTTACCGCTATCATTTTGGGGTTATGCTTTAAAGACGGCCGCATTCACGTTAAATAGGGCACCACCAAAATCCGTTGAGACGACTCCTTATGAACTATGGTTTGGCAAGAAACCAAAGTTGTCGTTTCTGAAAGTTTGGGGCTGCGATGCTTATGTGAAAAAGCTTCAACCTGATAAGCTCGAACTCAAATCAGAAAAATGTGTCTTAATAGGATACCCAAAGGAGACAGTTGGGTACACCTTCTATCACAGATCCGAAGGCAAGACATTCGTTGCTAAGAATGGATCCTTTCTAGAGAAGGAGTTTCTCTCGAAAGAAGTGAGTGGGAGGAAAGTAGAACTTGATGAGGTAACAGTACCAACTCCCTTATTGGAAAGTAGTTCATCACAGAAATCGGTTCCTGTGACACCTACACCAATTAGTGAGGAAGTTAATGATGATGATCATGAAACTTCAGATCAAGTTGTTACTGAACTTCGTAGATCAACCAGAGTAAGATCCGCACCAGAGTGGTACGGTAATCCTATTCTGGAAGTCATGCTACTAGATCATGGTGAACCTACGAGCTATGAAGAAGCGATGGTAAACCCAGATTCCGCAAAAATGGCTTGAAGCCATGAAATCTGAGATGGGATCCATGTATGAGAACAAAGTATGGACTTTGGTTGACTTGCCCAATGATCGGCAAGCAACAGAGAATAAATGGATCTTCAAGAAGAAGACTGACGCTGACGGTAATGTTACGGTTTACAAAGCTCGACTTGTTGCAAAAGGTTTTCGACAAGTTCAAGGGGTTGACTACGATGAGACCTTCTCACCCGTAGCGATGCTTAAGTCTGTTCGAATCATGTTAGCAATTGCCGCATTTTATGATTATGAAATATGGCAGATGGATGTCAAAACTGCATTCTTGAATGGATTTACGGAAGAAGAGTTGTATATGATGCAACGGAAGGTTTTGTCGATCCTAAGGAGCTAACAAAGTGTGCAAGCTCCAGCGATCCATTTATGGTCAGTGCAAGCCTCTCGGAGTTGGAATAAACGATTTGATAATGTGATCAAAGCATATGGTTTTATCTGAGACTTTTGGAGAAGCTTTGTATTTACAAGAAAGTGAGTGGGAGCTCAGAGCATTTCGATATTATATGTGGACGACATATTGTTGATTGGAAATGATATAGAATTTCTGGATAGCATAAAATGATACTTGAATAAAAGTTTTTCAATGAAAGACCTCGGTGAAGCTGCTTAGATATTGGGCATCAAGATCTATAGAGATAGATCAAGACGCTTGATTGGACTTTCACAAAGCACATACCTTGATAAAGTTTTGAAAAAGTTCAAAATGGATCAGGCAAAGAAAGGATTCTTGCCTGTATTACAAGGTGTGAAGTTGAGTCAGACTCAATGCCCGACCACTGCAGAAGATAGAGAGAAAATGAAAGGAGTTCCCTATGCTTCAGCCATAGGCTCTATCATGTATGCAATGCTGTGTACCAGACCTAATGTGTGCCTTGCTATTAGTTTAGCTGGGAGGTACCAAAGTAATCCAGGAGTGGATCACTGGACATCGGTCAAGAACATCCTGAAATACCTGAAAAGGACTAAGGATATGTTTCTCGTTTATGGAGGTGACAAAGAGCTTGTCGTAAATGGTTACGTCGATGCAAGCTTTGACACTGATCTGGACGATTCTAAATCGCAAATCGGATACGTATTTATATTAAACGGTGGAGCTGTCAGTTGGTGCAGTTCTAAACAAAGCGTCGTAGCGGGATCTACATGCGAAGCGGAGTACATAGCTGCTTCGGAAGCAGCAAATGAAGGAGTATGGATGAAGGAGTTCATTTCTGATCTAGGTGTCATACCTAGTGCATCGGGACCAATGAAGATCTTCTGTGACAATACTGGTGCAATTGCCTTGGCAAAGGAATCCAGATTTCACAAGAGGACCAAGCACATCAAGAGACGCTTCAATTCCATCTGGGACCAAGTCCAGGTGGGAGACATAGAGATTTGCAAGATACATACGGATCTGAATGTTGCAGACTGTTGACTAAGCCTCTTCCACGAGCAAAACATGATCATCACCAAGACTCCATGGGTGTTAGAATAAATTGTGTAATCTAGATTATTGACTCTAGTGCAAGTGGGAGCTGAAGGAAATATGCCCTAGAGGCAATAATAAAGTTATTATTTATTTCCTCATATCATGATAAATGTTTATTATTCATGCTAGAATTTTCTTACCCGGAAACATAATACATGTGTGAATACATAGACAAACATAATGTCACTAGTATGCCTCTACTTGACTAGCTCATTAATCAAAGATGGTTATGTTTCCTAACCATAGACATGTGTTGTCATTTGATTAACGGGATCACATCATTAGGAGAATGATGTGATTGACTTGACCCATTCTGTTAGCCTAGCACTTGATCGTTTAATATGTTGCTATTGCTTTCTTCATGACTTATACAAAGTTCCTACAACTATGAGATTATGCAAATCCGTTTACGGAGGAACACTTTGTGTGCTACCAAACGTCACAACGAATCGGGTGATTATAAAGGTGCTCTCAGGTGTCTCCGAAGGTACATGTTGGGTTGGCGTATTTCAAGATTAGGATTTGTCACTCCGATTGTCGGAGAGGTATCTCTGGGCCCTCTCGGTAATACACATCACTTAAGCCTTGCAAGCATTGCAACTAATGAGTTAGTTGCGGGATGATGTATTACGGAACGAGTAAAGATACTTGCCGGTAACAAGATTGAACTAGGTATTGAGATACCGACGATCGGATCTTGGGCAAGTAACATACCGATGACAAAGGGAACAACGTATGTTGTTATGCGGTTTAACCGATAAAGATCTTCGTAGAATATGTGGGAGCCAATATGGGCATCCAGGTCCCGCTATTGGTTATTGACCGGGAACGTGTCTCGGTCATGTCTACATAGTTCTCGAACCCGTAGGGTCCGCATGCTTAACGTTTCATTGACGATATAGTATTATATGAGTTATGTATGTTGGTGACTGAATGTTGTTCGGAGTTCCGGATGAGATCATGGACATGACGAGGAACTCCGGAATGGTCCGGAGATAAAGTTTGATATATGGGATTATAGTGTTTGATCTTCGGAAGTGTTCCGAATTCACGGAAGGAGTTCGGATGTTTCGAAATGTTTGGGTGCGAGAACATGTTATTTGGGCCAAAGGGAAAGCCCACAAGGTTTTGGAAAGCGCAAAAGGAAGTTTTATGAGTCAGGGGCGACGCCTTGGTCCTGGCGTCGGGTCCGACGCCGAACCCTGGCGTCTGGCCTTGGAGTCCGAGAAGGACTCTTGCCTTTCGGGTGAAACCGACTTTGTGGAGGCTTTTACTCCAAGTTTCGGCCCCGAGGCTCAACATATAAATAGAGGGGCAGGGCTAGCACCAAAGAGAGATCAAGAAACACCAAGCCGTGTGCAGGCAACCCCGTCCCCTCTAGTTTATCCTCCGTCATAGTTTCCGTAGTGCTTAGGCGAAGCCCTGCGGAGATTGTTCTTCACCAACACCGTCACCACGCCGTCGTGCTGCCGGAACTCATCTACTACTTCGCCCGTTTTGCTGGATCGAGAAGGCGAGGACGTCATCGAGCTGAACGTGTGCAGAACTCGGAGGTGCCGTGCGTTCGGTACTTGGATCGGTCGGATCATGAAGGCGTACGACTACATCAACCGCGTTGATAAACGCTTCCGCTTAGCGATATTCAATGGTATGAAGATACACTCCCCCTCTTATTGCTATGCATCATCATGATCTTGCGTGTGCGTAGGAAAATTTTGAAATTACTACGTTCCCCAACAGTTACATCATCGTAGTGTCACTGGGGCGTTTCAACGTTGTGTGTCACCTGTGGAGGGTCAGGAAATACTTCGTGAGATCCATGAAGGGGATTGTGGTCATCATGCCGGCTCAAAATCTCTCGTGGTCAAGGCTTTCCGTCATGGTTTTATTGGTGAAGGCTCATCTTGATCTTGGAAGATCTGGTCAGTAAATGTGACGGTTGTCAAAAGTTCTCACGACGGGCTCATGTGCCGGCTCAAGAGTTGAGGATGATTCCAATTACTTGCCGTTTGCAGTCTGGGGGCTTGATATGGTCGGGCCTTTCAAAAGGTCTAAGGATAAAAAGACACACCTCCTGGTGCTAGTGGATAAATTTACAAAGTGGGTAGAGGCAGGGCCGGTCAGTAAGTGTGATGCAGCCATGGCGGTTCAGTTCATGAAAAAGGTGATCTTTGGTTTTGGTTTTTCCACACAGCATCATAACTGATAATGGCACTAATCTCTCCAAATGTGCTATGGAGGAGTTCTATCAACAAGAACATATCCGACTTGATGTTTCGGAAGTAGCCCATCCTCAATCCAATGGTCAAGCAGAAAGAGCCAATCAGGTGATATTGAAAGGTATAAAGCCCCGGCTCTTGGTCCCCTTACAGCGGACGTCGGGTTGTTGGGTGGAGGAATTACCCTCTGTGATTTGGAGCATCAACACTACACCTAACAGATCTACGGGTTATACACCTTTCTTCATGGTGTACGAGCAGAGGCGGTCCTGCCAAGTGACATATGTCATGACTCGCCCCGCGTGGCGGCTTACGTCAAAACTACTAATGAACAAGCTCGTCAGGATGCACTTGATTTGTTGGATGAAGAGCGAGACTTGGCAATAGCCCGCTCGGCGATTTACCAGCAAGACCTGCACCGCTACCACAGCCGCCGGGTTAGGTCCAGAACCTTTCAGGAAGGTGACTTAGTGCTCCGGCTCATCCAGGATCAGTCCGATATGCACAAGCTATCCCCCCCTTGGGAAGGACCCTTTGTGGTCAGCAAGAACCTGAACAACGGGTCATATTACCTCATCGATGTTCGAGAACACAAAGACTCACGTAAGTCGGAGGAGGAGACCCGCCGGCCATGGAATATCGCTCATCTTCGGCCTTACTATACTTGAGCCACCGGCTCTCAGGATGTATGTATTTTGACGATGTATATATTATGAAAAGCAATAAAGCAGGACCTCTGTCCTTTTCATCCTCAAAAGTTTACATGTCTTACTTATCATGTTGTTGAAACAACCAAGAGGGAGCGGATCGTATCTGAATCCGGCTTTCCCTTTGGTCCAGCTTATGATCATATCTGAATCTAGCCATGATCATTTGGGGGCTTCCTGTTCAAACATAGGTCGTATTCGAACCAAAGAGAACATAGCTGTCGATACCCTCTTGATCGGCATACTGCCAAACCCACTTGGGGGCTTCTTGATCATATCTGAATCATAGCTTAACCCCTTTGGGTCTGACGTGGATCATATTCGAATCAGCGTCATTAAACAACTCTTATGGTCACTTGGGGTCTTCCTGTTCAAACATAGGTCGTATTCGAACCAAAGAGAACATAGCTATCGATACCCACCTGATCGACATCGCCAAAGCCACTGGGGGCTATATGATTGTATCCGAATCTTAGCTTAACCCCTTTGGAACGGTTTACTGATCGTATTCGAATCAGAAGCCTTTGAATTTTATCTATTTTTTCATAACACTTTGCAAATCACAATTATTTGACTGTCTTGAGATCATTTTGAAAACACTTAATATTGATCAAATAAGATGGTTAGCACATAGCAAACATCATATGTGCAAAGTGTCAGGTTTTAAAGCTTACCCTCATTGTTCGGGTCACATAAGCCGGCAAGATCACCAAAGGATCACAGGTATGCTGTTACGATTATGTCTTAAAGATATAATGGAAAACCGGCCTTTGTATGATTTTTTGGTTCACACTCCGGGTTATCAATATATTATATGACCCCCTATGCGGTAAGCCGCCAACGGCCTTGTGTTTGTTCTGTATGCAAGGCAATGCAAATAAATATTTTCAGGACGAAGAAAGCAGAATGCTGACATAAACCGGAAGCCTGTAATGATGGCGGCTTAAGAAAGTATTGAGCGCCTTGAACGTGCGCAAAGCCATGACAAAATCAACTGTTTTTCTACCCTATTCACTACAAAAAAATACACTTCCGTGATGATACGTGTTTGTCACAGTAGGTCGCTTTTTTTGTCATGCATGTACATCCATGACAAATTTATGGCGTAATCAAGATAGTCATACACATGCGGCTGTCAGAGAAGTGTTCCATGACATTACCAAAATTATCATCGCGAAGTGTCCACTTCCATGACGATAAATCGCGCGTCCACGTAAATGTTTTCGTCAAGGGTGACCGACACGTGGCATCCACCGTAACGGAACACCGTTAAGCTATCGGGTCGGGTTTTGGATCCGATAACCCGTTAATGCCCGACCAATGGGAAATTTCCGTGTAAAATTCTTATTGGCGGACGAAACACGTGTCACTCGTCGATGGGCGAGATAGGCGCCTATGATACGTCGACACGTGGCACGCCCAACAGAGGCCCATTCTCGTGAAAAGGCCGCCCATTTGACTTGGTCAAAAGCTGGCGGGCCGGCCCATGGAAAGCCTGTTAACGGCCTGTTCGCATATAGCCCATTTACAGCCCGCTAACCCAAGGCCCGTTGCGCCTTATCCGAATTAGGCCCAGTAGCGTCATCTGGGCCATACAATATTATTCCAGCCCGTTTTCTCTTCTGGCCCATGATAGCACATTCATTCATATTGTATTTCAAGCCTTTTTGCATAACAAATCAAACCTTGGACCATAGTTTTTACTTATAAAGTACTCATTCTTATTGAAATATTCTTATTATGATATTTTTACAACACTTATTCATATCTTGCAGGACTGGTGCGTTTAGGCACCTAAACTCCATCGAAAGTGTTTATAACCTTCAAGCTGGGGATCATCTTGTGCGAAAATTTAGAACTAGAAGGGGCGAGCTGAAAAGAACCAACGCACCTAGTCAGACAGAGAAGAGCAGATGTCTGCTTGGGCGCGTGAGAAGGGGCTGGTCTGGCGCGACCAGCGAGAGGCATACCTGATCCCACGCGCGAGGCCACGAGAAAGAAGAGGAGTTGAGGGGGTCGAAGGAAAGAAAATAATCAGACCGACTGCCTTTTTTTCCCCAACACCTCGCTGCCTTCCACAACTCACCTACCACCAGATCGAATCAGGCAAGAAAAGGGGGATCGAGGGAAGGAAGAAGAAGAGGAGATCGGAGGCCGTTCCACCATGCTGTCGCCCCTGATCACCGACCTGCTGCTCTCCAACTCTTGCTGCCTTCTGCCACTCAACCACCACCAGATCGAAGCAGGGGATTGAGGGGAACGAGCAGAAGAACCAGATCGAAGGAGAGAAAGGGAGAAGAGGGTGCTGGGAGATTGGTGGAGGCGCCCGATCCACCGCTTCTCTCCAACGACGACGCCTTCCTGCTGCTTCTTCCTTCTCCAACCTCCTGTTGCTGCCTCCTCTTCCCCAAGCCCCACTGCTGCTTCTTTCTTGTTGCGCCCCTGCTTCTTGTTCCTCTCACGTCCCCCTGCTGCTGCTCTCCTCTTGCACCGATCTGCTGCTCCTCTCCACGTCTCTGCTGCTCCCTTTCCCTTCCAGCTGCTGCCCTCTTATCCCCACTTCCTCTGCTTCTTCGCCTCTTTTCTGAACCATAAAACTGCTGATGTTTCTCTCCTCACGCCCCTGCTCCTTTCCCAACCTTGCCGCTGCTCTCTCTCTCTCTCTCTCTATCTCTCTCTCTCTCGCTCTCTCTCTCTCTGTCGGGGGTTGGGTGCGACATATGCCAAAGGATGGCTTATCATGGAGGGGGCGAGTAGAACGTCGCTGGTGCCTGGAAACGGGATGAGGTGAAGACATGCACGCCGGCGAATCTTACCCAGCTGCAGGGCTCTCCGAGGAGATAACTGTTGGGGAACGTTGCAGAAAATTAAAATTTTCCTACGGTTTCACCAAGATCTATCTATGAGTTCATCTAAGCAACGAGTCACGAGAGAGAGTTTGCATCTACATACCACTTGTAGATCGAGTACGGAAGCGTTCGAGGGAGTGGTGATGATGAAGACGTTCCCAACGTGATTCCGATCACCGATGACCAAAGTGCTGAAAGGACAGCACCTCCGTGTTCAACACACGTACGGGACGATGGCGTCTCCTCCGTCTTGATCCAGCAAGGATGAAGGAGAGGTTGAGGAAGACAACTCCAATGGCAGCACGACGGCGTGGTGCGGTTGGTCTGGCAGTTCTCGGCAGGGCTTCGCCAAGCTTGCGTGGAGAAAGAGAGGTGTTGGGAGGGAGGGCTGCGCCTTCAATGGTGTTGGCAGCCCTCCCCCACCCCTCTATTTATAGGAGGAGAGGGCAAGGGGGCGGCCATCTAGGGAAACCCTAGATGGGGGGGCGGCCCAAGGGAGGAGGGAGGGTGGCTTGCCCCCAAGCCAGGCGCCCCTTTAGGTTTCCCTCCCATGACCTAGCCGCATGGGCCTAGGTGGGAGGTGCGCCCAGCCCACAGGGGCTGGCCCTCCCACTTAGCCCATGTGGCCCCCGAGGGGTGGCCCCTCCCGTGGACCTCCGGAACTCTCCGGTGGCCCCGGTACATTACCAGTATACCTCAAACTTTCCGAGTCCGCTTAACCACTTTCCATATATAAATCTTTACCTACGGACCATTCCGAACTCCTCGTGACGTCAGGGATCTCATCCGGACTCAACAACATTCGGTAATCACATACTTGTCTTCCTATTAACCCTAGCGCCACCGAACCTTATGTGTAGACCCTACGGGTTCGGGAGACATCTGAACATGACCGAGACTACCTCAAGTCAATAACCAACAGCGGATCTGGATACCCATGTTGGCTCCTACATGCTCCTCGATGTTGTCATCGGATGAACCACGATGTCAAGGGTTCAAGCAACCCGTATTCTATTCCCTTTGTCGACGGTATGTTACTTGCCCGAGACTCGATCGTCGGTATCCCAATACCTCGCTTAGTCTCGTTATCGGCAAGTCACTTTACTCGCATCGAATGCATGATCCGTGACCGGACACTTGATCACTTTGAGCTCATTATGATGATGCATTACCGAGTGGGCCCGGTGATACCTCTCCGTAATACGGAGTGACAAATCCGAGCCTCGATCCGTGTCAACCCAATGGTCACTTTCGAGATACCGTAGTGCACCTTTATAGTCACCCATTACGTTGTGACGTTTGATACACCCAAAGCACTCCTACGGTATCCGGAATTGCACGATCTCATGGTCTAAGGAAGAGATACTTGACATTGGAAAAGCTCTAGCAAAACGAACTACACGATCTTGTGCTATGCTTAGGATTGTCTTGTCCATCACGCCATTCTCCTAATGACGTGATCCCGTTGTCAATGACATCCGATGTCCATAGTCGAAACCATGACTATCTGTTGACCAACGAGCTAGTCAACTAGAGGCTCACTAGGACGATTGTAGTCTATGTATTCACACGTGTATTACGATTTCCGGATAATACAGCTTATAGCATGAATAAAAGACAATTATCATGAACAAGGAAATATAATAATAATGCTTTTATTATTGCCTCTAGGGCATATTTCCAACAGTCTCCCACTTGCACTAGAGTCAATAATCTAGTTTACATTGTGATGAATCGAACACCCATAGAGTTCGGTGTTGATCATGTTTTGCCCATGGAAGAGGTTTAGTCAACGGATCTGCGACATTCAGATCCGTATGCACTTTACAAATTTCTATGTCTCCATCCTGAACATTTTCACGGATGGAGTTGAAGCGACGCTTGATGTGCCTGGTCTTCTTGTGAAACCGGGCTCCTTGGCAAGGGCAATAGCTCGGTGTTGTCACAGAAGAGTTTGATCGGCCCCGACGCATTGGGTATGACTCCTAGGTCGGTGATGAACTCCTTCACCCAAATTGCTTCATGCGCTGCCTCCGAGGCTGCCATGTACTCCGCTTCACATGTAGATCCCGCCACGACGCCTCGCTTGCAGCTGCACCAGCCATCGCTCCACCATTCAACATATACACGATCCGGTTTGTGACTTAGAGTCATCAGATCTGTGTCGAAGCTTAGCGCCGACGTAACCCTTACTGACGAGCTCTTCGTCACCTCCATAAACGAGAAACATGTCCTTTGTCCTTTTCGTGTACTTCAGGATATTTTTGACCGCTGTCCGGTGTTCCTTGCGGGATTACTTTGGTACCTTCCTACCAAACTTACGGCAAGGTTTACATCAGGTCCGTACACAAAGATGGCATACATAATAGATCCTATGGCTGAAGCATAGGGATGACACTCATCTCTTCTTTATCTTTTGTCGTGGTGGGGCATTGAGCTGAGCTCAATCTCACACCTTGCAATACAGGCAAGAACCCTTCTTGGACTGATCCATTTTGAACTTCTTCAAAATCTTATCAAGGTATGTGCTTTGTGAAAGACCTATGAGGCGCCTCGATCTATCTCTATAGATCTTGATGCCTAATATATAAGCAGCTTCTCCAAGGTCCTTCATTGAAAAACACTTATTCAAGTAGGCCTTAATGTTGTCCAAGAATTCTATATCATTTCCCATCAAAAGTATGTCATCTACATATAATATGAGAAATGCCACTGAGCTCCCACTCACTTTCTTGTAAACGCAGGCTTCTCCATAAGTCTCAGATAAACCCAAACGCTTTGATCATCTCATCAAAGCGTAATGTTCCAACTCCGAGATGCTTGCACCAGCCCATAAATGGATCGCTGGAGCTTGCATACTTTGTCACCATTCTTAGGATCGACAAAACCTTCCGGCTGCATCATATACAGCTCTTCCTTAAGATAGCCGTTAAGGAACGCTGTTTTGACGCCCATCTGCCATATCTCATAATCATAGTATGCGGCAATTGCTAACATGATTCGGACGGACTTAAGCTTCGCCACGGAGAGAAAGTCTCATCGTAGTCAATCCCTTGAACTTGCCGATAACCCTTAGCGACAAGTCGAGCTTTATAGATGGTGACATTACCATCCGCGTCCGTCTTCTTCTTAAAGATCCATTTGTTTTCTATCGCTCGCCGATCATCGGGCAAGTCACCAAAGTCCACACTTTGTTTTCATACATGGATTCTATCTCGGACTTCATGGCTTCTAGCCATTTGTTGGAATCTGGGCCCGCCATCGCTTCTTCATAGTTCAAGGTTCACCGTTGTCTAACAACATGATTTCCGGTGACAGGGTTGCCATACCACTGCAGTGCGGAACGTGTCCTAGTGGACCCTCTAAGTTCAAGAGCAACTTGATCCAAGTACCTTGATCATCATCATGAATTTCCTCTTCAGTTGGTGTAGGCATCACAGGAACATTTTCCTGAGCTGCACTACTTTCCTGTTCAAGAGGTAGTACTTCATCGAGTTCTACTTTCCTCCCACTTACTTCTTTCGAGAGAAACTCTTTTTCCAGAAAGGTTCCGTTCCTGGCAACAAAGATCTTGCCTTCGGATCTAAGGTAGAAGGTATACCCAAAGGTTTCCTTAGGGTATCCTATGAAGACGATTTTTCCGACTTGGGTTCGAGCTTTTCAGGTTGAAGTTTCTTGACATAAGCATCGCATCCCCAAACTTTTAGAAACGATAGCTTAGGTTTCTTCCCAAACCATAATTCATACGGTGTCGTCTCAACGGATTTAGACGGTGCCCTATTTAAAGTGAATGTAGCTGTCTCTAGAGCGTATCCCCAAAATGATAGCGGTAAATCGGTAAGAGACATCATAGACCGCACCATATCCAATAGAGTGCGACACGACGTTCGGACACACCGTTACGCCGAGGTGTTCCAGCGGCGTTAGTTGTGAAACGATTCCACATTTTCTTAAGTGTGTACCAAATTCGTGACTTAAATATTCTCCTCCACGATCCGATCGTAAGAATTTTATCTTTCGGTCACGTTGATTCTCTACTTCATTCTGAAATTCCTTGAACTTTTCAAAGGTCTCAGACTTGTGTTTCATCAAGTAGACATACCCATATCTACTCAAGTCATCTGTGAGAGTGAGAACATAACGATATCCTCCATGAGCCTCAACGCCATTGGACCGCACATCGGTATGTATGATTTCCAACAAGTTGGTTGCTCGCTCCATTGTTCGAGAGAATGGAGTCTTGGTCATCTTGCCCATGAGGCATGGTTCGCATGTGTCAAATGATTCATAATCAAGAGACTCCAAAAGTCCATCAGCATGGAGCTTCTTCATGCGCTTGACACCAATGTGACCAAGGCGGCAAAGTGCCACAAGTATGTGGGACTATCGTTATCAACTTTACATCTTTTGGTATTCACGCTATGAACATGTGTAATACTACGCCGAGATTCATTAAGAATAAACCATTGACCATCGGAGCATGACCATAAAACATATCTCTCATATAAATAGAACAACCATTATTCTCGGATTTAAATGAGTAGCCATCTCGCATTAAACGAGATCCAGATACAATATTCATGCTCAAACTTGGCACCAAATAACAATTATTAAGGTTTATAACTAATCCGTGGGTAAATGAAGAGGTAGCGTGCCGACGGCGATCACATCGACTGAACCATTCCGACGCGCATCGTCACCTCGCCCTTCGCCAGCCTCCGCTTATTCCGCAGCTCCTGCTGTGAGTTACAAATATGAGCAACGGCACCGTATCAAATACCCAGGAGTTACTACGACATTGGTAAGGTACACATCAATTACATGTATATCAAATATACCTTTGGTGTTGCCGGCCTTCTTATCCGCTAAGTACTTGGGGCAGTTCCGCTTCAAAGGACCCTCCTTGCAATAAAAGCACTCACCTCGGGTTTGGGTCCATTCTTTGACTTCTTCCCGCAACTTGTTTACCGGCGGCAATCTCCTTGCCGTCCTTCTTGAAGTTCTTCTTACCCTTGCCCTTCTTGAACTTAGTGGTCTTATTGACCATCAACACTTGATGTTCTTTCTTGATTTCAACCTCGGCTGACTTCAGATAGAGAACACTTCAGAATGGTCTTTACCATCCCCCGCATGTTGTAGTTCATCACAAAGCTCTTGTAGCTTGGGGGAGCGATCGAGGATTCTGTCAATGACCGCCTCATCGTGGAGGTTAATATTCACTGGGTCATACGGTTGTGCAACCTGCACATCTTCGTAATGTGCTCACCGACGTAACTGTTTTCCTCCATCTTACAACTATAGAACTTGTCGGAGATGTCATATCTCTCGACCCGGCGTGAGCTTGAAAACCAGTTTCAGCTCTTGAACATCTCATATGCTCCGTGATGCTCAAAACGCTTTTGGAGCCCCGGTTCTAAGTCTGTAAAGCATGCCGCATCGAACGAGGGAGTAATCATCAAGACGAGACTGCCAAGCATTCATAATGTCTTGGTTCTCTCGGGACGGAGCGTCACCTAGCGGTCCTTCTAGGACGATTGTTTCTGGCAGCTATGAGGATGATCTCGGGTTCGGACCAGTCCGTATAGTTGCTGCCGCCATCTTTCAGCTTGGTTTTCTAGGAAGCGTTGAAGTTCAAGTTGACATGAGCGTTGGCCATTTGATCTACAAGACATATCATGTAAAAGATTTTAGACTATTGTTCATGATAATAAAGTTCATCTAATCAAATTATTAATGAACTCCCACTTAGATTAGACATCCTCTAGTCATCTAAGTGTTACACGATCCGAGTCGACTAGGCCGTGTCCGATCAACACGTGAGACGGACTAGTCTGCGCCGGTGAACATTCTCATGTTGATCGTATCTTCCATACGACTCGTGTTCGACCTTTCGGTCTCCGTGTTCCGAGGCCATGTCTGTACATGCTAGGCTCGCAAGTTAACCCTAAGTGTTTTGCGTGTGTAAATCTTTCTTACACCCGCTGTATGTGAACGTAAGAATCCATCACACCCGATCAACACGTGGTGCTTAGAAGCGATTTAACTGTAGCAACGGTGCACGATTAGGGAGAACACTTCTTGAAATTGTTCTAAGGATCATCTTATTTACTACCGTCGTTCTAAGTAAACAAGATGTATAAACATAATAAACATCACATGCAATTATAAAGTAGTGACATGATATGGCCAATATCATATAGCTCCTTTGATCTTCATCTTCGGGCTCCATGATCATCCTGTCACCGCATGACACCATGATCTCCATCATCATGATCTCCATCATCGTGTCTCCATGAAGTTGTCACGCCAACGACTACTTCTACTTCTATGGCTAACGTTTAGCAATAAAGTAAAGTAAATTACATGGCGTTCTTCAATGACACGCAGGTCATACAAAAATAAAGACAACTCCTATGGCTCCTGCCGTTGTCATACTCATCGACATGCAAGTCGTGATTCCTATTACAAGAACATGATCTCATACATCACAATATATCATCATTCATCACAACTTGGCCATATCACGTCACATGACAATTGCTGCAAAAACAAGTTAGACGTCCTCTAATTGTTGTTGCATCTTTTACGTGGCTGCAATTGGGTTCTAGCAAGAACGTTTTCTTACCTACGAATAACCACAACGTGATCTTGTCAACTTCTATTTACCCTTCATAAGGACCCTGTTCATCGAATCCGCCCAACTAAAGTAGGAGAGCAGACACCCGCCAGCCACCTTATGCAACTAGTGCATGTTAGTCGGTGGAACGGTCTCACGAAGAGTACGTAAGGTTGGTCGGGCGCTTCATCCCACAATACCGCGGAAGCAAGAAACGACTAGTAACGGCAAGTAAGTTGACAAGATCCACGCCCACAACAAAATTGTGTTCTACTCGTGCAAAGAGAACTACGATAGACCTAGCTCATGATGCCTTTGTTGGGGAACGTTGCAGAAAATTAAAATTTTCCCACGGTTTCACCAAGATCTATCTATGAGTTCATCTAAGCAACGAGTCACGAGAGAGAGTTTGCATCTACATACCACTTGTAGATCGAGTACGGAAGCGCTCGAGGGAGTGGTGATGATGAAGACGCTCCCAACGTGATTCCGATCACCGATGACCAAAGTGCTGAAAGGACAGCACCTCCGTGTTCAACACACGCACGGGACGATGGCGTCTCCTCCGCCTTGATCCAGCAAGGATGAAGGAGAGGTTGAGGAAGACAACTCCAATGGCAGCACGACGGCGTGGTGCGGTTGGTGCTGGCAGTTCTCCCAGGCTTCGCCAAGCTTGCGTGGAGAAAGAGAGGTGTTGGGAGGGAGGGCTGCGCTTCAATGGTGTTGGCAGCCTCCCCCACCCCTCTATTTATAGGAGGAGAGGGCAAGGGGGCCGCCATCTAGGGAAACCCTAGATGGGGGCGGCCCAAGGGAGGAGGGAGGTGGCTTGCCCCCCAAGCTGAGGGGCCCCTTTAGGGTTCCCCTCCCAAACCTAGCCGCATGGGCCTAGGTGGGAGGCGCCCAGCCCACCAGGGGCTGGCTCCTCTCCCACTTAGCCCATGTGGCCCCCGGGAGGTGGCCCCTCCCGGTGGACCTCGGAACTCTCCGGTGGCCCGGTACATTACCGATATACCCTCAAACTTTCCGAGTCCGCTTAACCACTTTCCATATATAAATCTTTACCTCCGGACCATTCCGAACTCCTCGTGACGTCCGGGATCTCATCCGGACTCAACAACATTCGTAATCACATACTTGTCTTCCTATTAACCCTAAGCGCCACCGAACCTTAGTGTGTAGACCCTACGGGTTCGGGAGACATCTGAACATGACCGAGACTACCTCAAGTCAATAACCAACAGCGGGATCTGGATACCCATGTTGGCTCCCACATGCTCCTCGATGTTGTCATCGGATGAACCACGATGTCAAGGGTTCAAGCAACCCGTATTCTATTCCCTTTGTCGACGGTATGTTACTTGCCCGAGACTCGATCGTCGGTATCCCAATACCTCGCTTAGTCTTGTTACCGCAAGTCACTTTACTCGCATCAGAATGCATGATCCCGTGACGGACACTTGATCACTTTGAGCTCATTATGATGATGCATTACCGAGTGGCCCAAGTGATACCTCTCCGTAATACGGAGTGACAAATCCCGCCTCGATCCGTGTCAACCCAATGGTCACTTTCGGAGATACCTGTAGTGCACCTTTATAGTCACCCGATACGTTGTGACGTTTGATACACCCAAAGCACTCCTACGGTATCCGGAATTGCACGATCTCATGGTCTAAGGAAGAGATACTTGACATTGGAAAAGCTCTAGCAAAACGAACTACACGATCTTGTGCTATGCTTAGGATTGTCTTGTCCATCACGCCATTCTCCTAATGACGTGATCCCGTTGTCAATGACATCCGATGTCCATAGTCGAAACCATGACTATCTGTTGACCAACGAGCTAGTCAACTAGAGGCTCACTAGGGACGTATTGTAGTCTATGTATTCACACGTGTATTACGATTTCCGGATAACACAGTTATAGCATGAATAAAAGACAATTATCATGAACAAGGAAATATAATAATAATGCTTTTATTATTGCCTCTAGGGCATATTTCCAACAATAACACCCCTACTGCTGCTCTGCGGGGTCTCCGCATAATCACTATGGCAAAGTGGGTACAAGAGGCTCCTTGACCTGTTCGGGGTGAGGAAGGAGAAGGGCTTGGCTTGCTCTTCTCTCCCTCTATGTGTGTGTCTAAAACTGCTATCTTCCAACCCTTTGCATGGGTGCCCCGGGGTCGAGATAGGCCTACCCCGGGGTACAACGTAATCCGCCTAGTGTGGGTCCAGCCGCTGGGCCTCTAAGTCGGCGTCTTCCGCTGACTCACAGGGGCCCGCCGACTAGTGGGCCCCGCAGACGGCCCAAAGATGGGGCCGACAGCCCTTGTCCGCCATGGGCGGGTCTTGCCGGCTGCAGATCACTCAGCCGCAAGGCTTCTAATGACGCGAAGCTTGGTCGTGAGGTTATGGTAACAAGGTTGCCGTGGTGGCGGGCGATCTGCTGCCATTCCTCGCCTTGTCCGGTTAATGGCGCGTGGTTCCCGTGGGAGGAGCCGGCCAACTTCCGGAGGCCGAATCCATCGGGTCCGTCTTTGGGGTGCTCTCGCCGTCTTCGGTACTCCCGCCGACAGCGGGTCCCGCCGTCTTCGGTTCGTGACAGACAGCCAACATGGGTACAGGAATCGCCCACGGTGATGATGTCGAGGGCGGCATGGCAACAAAGGTTGCGCCGCCGCACGGAGATCTCCGCTCGACGGGCGCCTCAGAGCTATACCTGCCTTTTATGGATCAAGGGATGGGCCGCGAGGCGGCTTTACCCCATAGTCGCCCAGGCATAAGGCGGTGAAGGTCGCGAGCCGACTCCTTGTAGCCGGCCTCGCTGGAGGTCGCTGGCTTGGAGTCGGCTTGTCCTGAAGGCGGCCCGTGGGACTCGGCCCAGAGGGGTAGCCGGCCGGCGCTGTTGCCAACTATCTGAAGGCGGCTCTTCGTCTTGGGGTCTTGAGGGGCACAGCCCGCCCTGATGTTTTGAAAGGTTCAGGGGCTTGGGTCTGCCTACCCGTAGTCCATTACTCCGACAGTAGTCCCCGAAGCTGGGGAGGCGCCGAGGGCAGCCCGTCGAGGAGCCTCGACAGCTTCATCCCTTCGATGGAAGAATGTGGACTCGGCCCGCCGTCTCCATCTGGAGTCAGCTTCCCAAGGGGCCGTCTTGTTCTTCAAAGGCTTCGAAGGTCGCAGCGGGACCTGGGCGGCGTGCCTGATAAGCTTCCTGGCAACCGCCCATCGTGGGCCCGCCGCGCGGCGCCACACGGCAGGGCTACCTGCCAGCCCACGCTGCGGACAAGACAGGCCTGTCAGCGGGCCCGCCACTATCGCGCCCCGCCCGCAGAGGATCCGCTGCGGTCGTGCGGCGAAAGAGCTCCCCACGCCGTTATCGCGCGCAGAACGTCGTGGGTTAAATCGTCGAGGCGTGAGGACGGGCGCAGCATCCCACGCCGCCTCGGCCGCAGCCCAGCGCCTATAAGTAGGCGGGGAGGAGGGGGCGGCGACGCACGCGCACTCTCTCACCCCCGCTCCCTGCCCCGTCTTCTTCCTTGCTCCTCCGCGCCGAGCCTCGTTCCTTCCTTGCCGCAGAGATGAGCTCCTCATCAGCCGCCGTGCCCCCCACCGCGCGCTCCGGTGTGTGGGACGGCTCCATCATCGATTTACTTACATGATCGAGTTCTTCATAGACGCGCGCCAGATTCCGGCAGCAACCTCGCGGCGAAGTCCGCGCGCCCCGGAGGGCGTAAATCACGCCGGCGCTGAGGAGGGCGAGCGGTTGTCTTCCGCTCGCACCTCATGCGCTGGTTGGGGCTGCCGGCGAGCGCTTCTTCCGCGTTCTTTGAGTTCTTCGGCTCCAGCCGCACCACCTCACCCCTAACACGGTGGTGCTGCTGCGCCGCCGCATCCTGGCGCGAAGGTTTCTCGAGTTCTCCCCACCATCGAGCTATGGAGGAGTTCTTTCAAGCGGCTCGGGACCCACATCGCCGCAGGCCGGCTCTGCAGGCGGCGCTGCTCATCGCCAAGAGGAGGCCGGTGTCCGATAATCCTTTCCTGCCATCCTCCTCATCAAGTCGGTGAAGATGTGGCAGCGCTCGCACTTCTATGTCAAGAACGTCGCCATCGACGGCGACTGGGTCAACTTGCCGCCCTACGTGGGCGGTGAACTGGCGGGCCGATCCACCAGCTGGTCCTACCGGGCCCGGACGCTGACTCCCGCAGGCAACGCCGCCGTGGCGCGGCTTCGCGTGATGATATAGTCGGAGGGCCTGACTAGGGCTGACTTGCTGGCCGCCTTCGTGGCTCGCCGAGTTCTCCCTCTCCAGGGCCGCCCTCATCTGATCTGTCAGATGAGCGGCCGCCGGGACCCCAGCCGGATGTGCTCCAAGGACATGCCCCACGCGGAGGTGGTGGACACGATGAATTTCTTGGCGAGCTGCGACCTCAGGGAGGAATGGCGCTTCGGCAAGGAGCCATACTCGCGCGCCAATCCCCCGCCGACGGTAAGTCGCCTCTCGCTTCCTTGTTTCCTTTCTTAGCCGGATCCGGCTCTTACTCTCCCTGGTCCTTTCTGACTCAGAATCCTCTCATGCCGCCCTCGACCGGCGCCGCGGGGCCGGCTCGCGAGTTCGTCCCCGACCGGGCAGTGAGTGACGCCGATGACCCCGACTTGGGCGTGGCGGCGATGGAGACCGATGCCGAAGGAGGGGGAGAGGCCGACGACTTCAGGCCCTTGGCCACTTTTGCAGACTGGCCTGATGACGAAGTCGCCCCCCGCTGCCAGCAGAGAACCGGCCAACTAGGTGCAAGCTCCGCCGCCTTTGGGGCCGAGGCGGCGCCAAGAAGCGCTGGTCGGGCCGAGTCAGCCCAGCGGCCTGGCCAAGAGAATCAGGAGCAGCCACCGCGACCAGTGCACAAGAAGCGGTCAAGGCCAACCGCTCGCAAGGAGGTGAAGAAGCCGCCACTGGTCTCCGCGTAAGTATCTTTTGTTCCGTCTTGTTTTCTTCTGGTCCGTCTTGCCCAATTCTTCTTATGTCCTTTTCTTTTTCTCATCAGGGCTCCCCTCACTCTGGAGAGGGTCGCCGTCGCCTCCGTCATGGTGTCGGCAGAGACGCTCGCCAGTTAGTCGGGCGGGCTGACCCGCGCGGCCTCGGGGAGGCAACAGAGCGGAACGCGCAGGAGAAGCGTGACGAGGAGGCGGCCGCCCGTCGAGGGAAAGTGGCGGCCGAGAGGGCGGTCGAAGCCGCCGCCGCAGCTCGAAGGCAAGCTGAGGAGGCCGCGCTCTCCAGTCGGCGCTGCTCGTCACTCCTCTGAGCTCAGCGCCACCGCCGTCGGACTTCATGGGGCAATCGAAGGGATCTGGTGGTGAAACTCCCGCCACAGGGAGGGAGGGCGGCGAGGCTGCTTCGCCGGGCGCGACCGCGCCACCTCCGCCGCCTCCGCCACAGTCTGAGGTCGCGCGAGGCAAACAGCCGGCGGACCCACCCGCGCCGCCGACCAACGATGAGGCCGTGGTGCGGCTGCTTCTTCAAGTCGCCTCGCCAGTTCGGCGCCGCCTTGAGAAGGCGGACTCGCACACGCGCCCTTTGAGACCGGGCGCCGCCACTCGCCACCTCGACGCTGAAGCGACCAGCGCGCCAGGCCATTGGTGGGTGCGAGGAGGCGGCACGGCCTCGTTGAACACGACGCTTCGACGCCCAAACGGTTGCGGGCCAAAGCGCCGCCCTCCGTAATCCTTCTCAAGGCGCACTGGCGCCGCGGCTCGCCGTGCGGGTAAGTTTCATTTCCAAATTTTCTTGATCTTCTTCGTGGGGGCGCCAATACACTCCACGGGTGTAGTCTCGAAGTTTCGGTCGGCCGAGCAAAGCGGCCCGAACTTTATTTGCTTACTTCAAGTCTTTATCTCAGATTCGAATCCTTGTTACAGGAGTATCACAACCTTCCGCTACCGCCTTCAACCGCAATGTTGAAGAGCTGAACAAACGGGCTGTTGACTCCGGCGAGGAGCCGAGGTGAGTTTTCTTCTTGGCGAGGGCGCGGCTAGACCGGGCGGCTGTAGTCCTCGAAGCTGGACGATCGTCAAGCAATCGGGCCGGATCTTCCGGCGACCTTCTTATCTCGACGACTTCTGGCCCTTCTTCCTTTATTCTTCGAGTCCAACGCCGCTCAAGGATCAGCTGGCACGGCCGAGACCGCCTCAAGGCTACCAAAGAGGAGGAATGCGGCAAGCTCGCCGCAGAAGCGACCTGCTGGCCACGCAGTCTGGCGGAGCAGCAGGGAGCTGCCAAGGCGGCGCGGCCGAGGCGAGAAGAAAGAGGCCGCCTCCCGCCGAAGTTTGAGAGCGAAGCGCCCGCCTGACCGACCGAGAGGCGCAGCTGACCTCCGGCTTCCATGAGATCGAAGATATCGTTGATGGTAAGTTTGCTTTTACTTTCTCTTTTGGGTTGTCGACTATGGGTTAAGCCGGCTCTTTGTCTTTTCTGACTTGCTTTTTCTTCTTCTTCGCAGACTTCTTCCCTGGTCATACCCAGGCGGCCAATCAGGACATTGAGGCCGAACGCGAGGCGCGGAGGGCGGGCGGTGCCAAGATCGCAGCTAACGCCCCCCGGACCCTTGACGAGCAGCTCCTGAGCATTGAGGCTCGTCTGCATCCGGCACATCGGATGCTGCGCCGTCTTCAGCGCGTCGGAGCCCAGGCGATTGCTGCCTCAGGGCTGACATGCCGATTCTGCAGACTCCCAGCCGGACCGCCGACCGGGCTGGAGGTCGCGGCCGGGCGCCTTGAGGCTTGAAGGGCCTGCTCTCGGCTGGAGCTCGCCGAGCCCCGAGTTCGCTGGCGTGGTATCTGTGGCTCGACCCGACCGCTGGCCGCTGCCCGGCCAAGCCCAGCGGAGCTGCAGGCCGCGGAGGGCGCCGCCGAGCGCGGGCGGCGATCGCCGACCACACGGACACCAGCGCCTTCGCCCGGAGCGGGCTGAAGATGGTGGGGAGGCATCGCCGAGTGGTTCGATGAACCCGACTACGGGCGAGGACTCTGCGGAGGTGATCGACTCCAAAGACCAAGGATGAGGACGAGGCGGAGGACGGAGACGGCATGGAGGCGCCGAAGATGGAACGGGCGGCCAGCCTCAGCCGACCAAGGCTCCAAAGAATGAGCCACGCGCCCGAGCCAGCCGCTGCCCGAGACGATCAAACCGAGATCGCCCAGCCACCCGCCTCGCCCCGACGCCGCCACCGCCTCCGCCTTCCAACCCCATCCGCTGCTCCTTGCCGCTGCGCTATTTTTATTTTATCCGCTTGTTAGTCTTTCAAAGAACTTTGTTAATTAAGACAATTCCACCCGCTGGGTGTATTCTCAACCTCTGTTCAAGATCCGCCAAGGGCCTAAGTTTGTGTAAATATTGTTCTCATTTCATGTTTCCTTGCTCAAGTGCTCTTGTGGCTTTTCCCTTGCCGCCTTTCCCTTAGATGCCTCCTTGTTCGTCGGGCAGCCTCATGACTGTTGTCTAGGTCAAGTGCTCGCTACTTTGAGAAGGCAAGTACTTGGCCATTTTAGAGTCGTTTAGCAAGTTGGGTAGAACGGCAAGTTTAATTTCTTAAGAGTCGGTTTCTAAAACGGGCTGGGAGCCGGTTTCAACTATGTGTATGCTTTGGGTCCTTAGCTTTTTTTCGTGGTGGGCGCTCGTTTTACCTCACTCCTGCCTCGCCAAATAGCCAAGCTCATGAGCTGCGGCTTCGACAGAGACGGCTTGGGCACCGTGACGCTACTTGTCGGACATCAAGAAGCACTTCATAGCTCAAAGCGGCGAGTCCCCGGCCGACTAGTCGGGCCCGGTGCCAAACAGCGTAATAAAAGGGTAACGCATCTAAAGGCATAATTTTATCATATAGATAACAAAGAGGGCAGTCCTCGAGCTCGCCCCGGGGCCCGAGTCTTGGTATTTCAAACACAAAGAGGGTAGCGTGGTACATATCGCATCAACTGTAGAAATCTTCTTGAGGAGATTCGCATTCCATGGCCGCTTGCCTCTTTGCCGGAGTCGCCCTCTTGCGTGTTTCGGGCTTCGAAAGGCCGATCGTAGTAGGAGTCGCTGCCAAAGCACCTCATCGATGATGAATGGTCCTTCCCAAGGCGCCGACAGCTTGTGTTGGCCGGCTATTCGCTGAATCAGCCGGAGCACAAGGTCGCCCTCTAGGAATGATCTTGGCTTGACCTTCTTGTTGTAGTAGAGGTGCAGGCTCTGGCCGGTAGATGCCGGACCGGCCGAGTGCCAAGAGTCGGCCCTCTTCCAGAGATCGACGCCGCCTTGACGTGCTTCTTCCGCTTCCTCCTCGGTGTACATGGTGACTCGCGGGGAGTCGAACTCTATATCCGTTGGGATGACGCCTTCGGCACCGTAGACAAGGAAGAAGGGTATGAAGCTAGTTGAATTGTTTGGAGTCGTACGCAGACTCCAGAGGACGGCTGGCAACTCCTCAAGCCAGCAGCCGGCCGAACGCTCCAGTGGTTCGACCAGACGAGGCTTGATGCCAGACAAGATGAGGCCGTTCGCTCGCTCCACCTGGCCATTTGACCGCGGATGGGCAACGGACGCTAAGTCCAGTCGGATGCCCTGCGTCGCGCAGAAACGGGCCAGGGTGCCCTTGGCGAAATTTGTGCCGTTGTCGGTGATGATGCTGTGTGTACGCCGTACCGAGTCGTGATGTCGGCGATGAAAGTTACTGCCGTAGGACCATTCAACTTCTTGATGGGTTTTGCTTCTATCCACTTGGTGAACTTGTCCACGCGACAAGTAGGTGAGTTAAGCCACCTCGTGCCGCCTTGAATGGTCCTACCATGTCCAGTGCCCCGAACAGCAAAGGGCCGAGCGATGGGTATAGTCTTGAGCCTTTGAAGCGGTGGAGCGGCTTGGAGCAGTAACACTGGCACCCCTTGCATTTTTGAACTAATTCCTTGGCCTCTTCTAGGGCGGTCGGCCGAGAAGAAACCGTGTCGGAAGGCTTTGGCGACGAGTGCTCGAGGTGCGATGATGGCCTTTTCGCTTTGATGAATGTCTTCGTGGATTGCTTGGCCTTGCTCGATTCAACGCAGTCTTTGGTAGACACCGTGACGCCTTACTGACCAGCTCTCTATTGACTATAGTATAGGCTGCCGCTCGTGCACCTGCCGAGCTAAGGTTTCATCAGTTAGTAGCTCACCGCTTACCAAAAACTGCAAGATGGGCTGGGCCCATGAGGGTGCTGCTATTTCTTCGACCACCAGTACTGCTACTTGGACGAGGGCGGCGGGCTGGGAGGCGGCGGTTGGAGTCTGCAGCTTGCTTGCTTGTTGGGAAGTCCCCTGCCGACCGCACAGCCCCCGGCCGAGTATTGGAGTCTTTGCAAAGGTCGCCTGCAGTCCCGGGCCGGTTCTCGAAGTCCTCTGGGCCGACATCGACCGCCGCGTTCTTGGGGCGTCTTCAAGCGATTCTGTGTGCGTCTGCCGAGGCTCTGGAGTCGATCTGCTTTCTTGAGGAGCCGCACAAAATGGAGTCCGATTCGGTGATGGTTTGACGGATGGCTTGAGAAGGCGCCAAGGGCGACGCCGGATGGTATTTGCCGGGTGGAACCGATTCTTGCTGTATGCGTCTGCTTGGTCATTGTCGCCTTGGTACATGGAGGAATTCGCATCCTCAAAATATCCACTCAGCTATCGTACTTTAAAGCGGTAGTCGCCATGTTTGCATCTTTTGCGCCCCATCGCCAGATGATCGTTGGACCGCTTAAGTCGAGTCGCCATAGCACGTGATCCGCGAATGCCGAAGTTCCTTTGCAAGCCGGAACCTGTGGATGAGCGCCAGTATTCGGGCGACGTTGTTGGAGGCGGCGAAATGGATCTGCAGCGCGTACTTGAGCTTGTCGCCTTTAGGGGAAGTGAGGACCACGCCGGCTCCCAAGCCGGTGCGCATCTTGGAGCCATCAAAGTGCATCCACCAATGGGTGGAGTCGGGCGCTAGCGGTAGATACTGGGTTTCGGCCCAATCGACGAGGAAGTCAGCCAGTGCTTGTGACTTGATGGCGGTGCGGGGCTGGTAAAAGATGGTGTAGGGGGCCAACTCTATGGCCCACTTGGCCACTGCACTGAAGCATCTCGGCCTTCCGATGATCTCGCTAGGGGGCCGTGCAAACCACGGTGATTGAATGCTCTTGAAAGTAAGGCTTCAACTTCTTGGCGGCAAAGTGCACGCCAGTAACACATCTTCACGGTAGTGGGGTAGTTCTGCTTGGAGGTCGACATTACCTCGCCGGTGTAATATACCGGTCTTCGGACAGGTAGCGCCTTGCCTTCCTCCTTGCGTTCAACCACAATAACTACGCTGACTACCCTGCTGGTGGCGGCAATATACATGAGCATGGGCTCCTTTGGAGTCGGAGCCGCTAGCACTGGGGGAGTAGCCAGCATTATTTTCAACTGGAGAAAGGTTTAATTCGCTTTGAGTTCCATTCAAGAAGGTGGTCTTCTTCATAAGTTGGCACAGGAAGGGCTTTCTCACCCAGCCGACTGATGAATCGACTAATAGACGCCAAGCAGCCGGTGAACTTCTGCACATCCAGCAGTCTGCGGGGCACTTCCATTCTCTCAATTGCCTTGATCTTCACGGGGTTGCACTCTATGCCGCGTTCGGATACCAGGAAGCCGATGAGCTGGCCGGCTGGTACTCCGAAGACGCATTTCTCTGGGTTGAGCTTGATATGGAATCGGCGCAGGTTTTCAAAGGTCTCTTTGAGGTCTTCCAACAGCGTTCCTCGCCTCTCCGTCTTCACCACCATGTCGTCCACGTAAATGTGGGCGTTTCTGCCAAGCTGCTTGAGGAGGCACTTCTGCATGCAACGCTGAAAGGTGGCGCCGGCGTTCCTCAAGCCGAACGTCATGGTCAGGTAGCAGAAGGCTCCAAATGGCGTGATGAAGGCGGTCTTCAATCTGTCTGCCGGGTTCAGCTTGATCTAGTGATATCCTGAATATGCATCTAAGAAACTCAACAGCTCGCATCCGGCTGTGGATTCTATCACCTGATCAATCCTGGGTAGAGCGAACGGGTCCTTGGGGCAGGCTTTATTGAGGCTTGTATAGTCAATACACATCCGCCACTGCTTGTTCTTCTTTAATACCAAGACCGGGTTCGCCAACCACTCTGGAAAGAAAACTTCCATGATGAAACCGGCTGCAAGGAGCCGGGCTATCTCTTCTCCAACAACTCTTCTTTTTCTTCCTTGAAGCGGCGCAAGGGCTGCTCGACGGGCTTCACATCAGGTCGGACATGTAACTTGTGCTCGGTGAAATCTGTCGGTACACCCGCATGTCTTTGGGGACCATGAACATGTCCCGATTCTCACGGAGGAAATCGACAGAGCTCGCCTTCCTATTTGCTGTCATGGTTCGCACCTATGACAGCGTACTTCTCGGGGTGCTCGGGTCCAAGGGTATCTTCTTGGTCTCTTTGGTCGGCTTGAACGAGCCCTCACCACGACTCCTTGGGGTGGACGATATCTTTGGCTGCTTTCCGGCCGCCATCGCCACGAATTCGATCCAGAGCCACTTCTCACCGCGATCACAAGGACTCGGCTAGCCGGTTGCTTTCAGCTGCGCAAGCGGACGACTTTCTCATGTCGCCGCAATGGTCGAGAATCCCTTGGAACTTGGCATCTTCATCTTGAGGTAGGCGTAGTGGGGATCGCCATGAACTTGGCCAGCAGGTCGGCCAAGCAAGGCATGGTAGGGGCTCGAGGTCCACCACCTCAAACCAGATCGGCTCTCGCGAAGTGATCCTTGTCCCCAAAGAGGACGCCTATCGAGAATCTTGCCAATCGGTGAGCAGGAAAGGCCAGGTACAATTCCGTGGAACACAAATCAGACTATGTCAAGCTGCCTCGCTTGATTCCTAGCTTCTCCATCGTATCCTTGTACGGGATGTTGATGTGCTGCTGCCTCCGTCTCAAGATTACGCGCGAAGAAGCGCCCGCCTATCCGTGGCAAGGGTGGCTCCCAAGACCAGGGCGTAGGAGCCCGATTCGCATCACCTCGGGTGATCAAAGACGACTCACTGATGGGCTTCTCGGACGATGCATGAATTCTGGGCGCCTCGATGCTCTGCATTCACCTCTTCTTGTTGCCGCTGTCACCGCGCGATCATCTCGACATGCTGGTAAACACGACATAGGCGCCCGTGCTCTTCGGGTAATCGTCTTGTATCGCGCCGACTGGCGGACAGCCGCTCTTTGGGCGGTGGTGGAGGGCGCCCCAGAAAGCGGAGGAGGGCAAGGCCGTCTCCTTGGCGATCTGGTGAGCTAGTGACACTTTCGGGTGGTGTGATTTGACGGCCGCGCGCGCTGTGGAACTTGCAGGTCCGCCCAGAGTTCGTCAGAAGAGAAGGCCGACAACCGAGTTGGACTTGCCGCCTTTTCGCCGCTTGGTGAGGCTGCCCTCCTCGGCTGCTGGTCTTCGATCGCCGCCACCTGCGGCTGTTGGAAGCCGGCTGCGGGCCTTGCGCCAGGATCATTACTGTTGTTCTTTGCCGCCGGTGGCATCGCCAGCTGGACTTCTGGGAGCATGAGGAGCTACTTTGCTAGTCGCAACTGACTTTGATCTCCGCCTTCATGGAGGAGTCGGCAGTGGCGTATTTGTCTGCTATGACTAGCAGCTCATCGAGGGTCTCCGGCTCGTCGCAAAGGAGCTTGTGCTTGAGGAGGGTGCCTTCTCTGCACTCGGCGGTGAAGTACTCGATTGCCTGCACCTCGTGCACTCCTTCACAGGAGTTCCGGAGCTCGCCCCAGCGCGTGAGGTAGTCGCGAGTGGACTCATTGGGGCCTTGTACGCACAAGGACAGCTGACGAGGCTTGGGAGGTCGCTTGTATGTGCTCGTGAAGTTGCGGACGAAGGCCTCGGTGAAGTCGACCCAGCCGTTGATGCTGCGGGGCTTCAAGCTGTTCAACCATGTCCGGGCCGTGCCCTGGAGCATGAGGGGAACATACTTTACGGCAACACGCTTGTTGCCGTTATTATGCCGACGGCCGTGGAGTAGTCCACCAGCCAGTCCTCGGCTTCACGAGGCGGTGTATTTGGGTGTGTCTCGGGGAGTGTGAATCCTCGGGGTAGGGCTCGTCGCGGATGCGAGGTCCAAACAAGGTGGGCCCAACTCATCTTCTTCTTCTAGCGCCAGGATCGGTGAAGTCGCCGATCCGATGGCGGGCGCGTTCTCGTTGACTCCCTCTCGGCGGCAAAGCGTCGCCGAGAGTCGGATGCTCGACGGTGGCGGGAGACTCGCTTTTCTCGCGGGAGGCGGAGGCTGATAGTCGCCCCGCCGCTCCACCGCCTCGGGCGGCCGCTTCGTCGCGCTCGATGGAGATGTGAGTCCGCTATGGCGACAGCCGAATCTCTGGTTCTTTCTTCATGGACGCCGCCGATTCGGCGCCCGAGATGTCGCGCTTGATCTCGGCGGGAGGCAAGTCGCCGTGTTGTCGCGTGTGGCGCCCGTGCGGCAGCAGCCGCTTCGCTTTGCACGCAGGCGTCGAGGAGCTGGACTCGCCCGTCATCAGCGGCGCCTCGCCTCGGTTATCCAGCTTCGCGCCGCTGCTCGGGCAGCGCGAATGTTCTCCTGGCGTGGCGTACATAGGGTGGTCGGCCCCAAACAGATCGGGCGAGGGCCGCATACGCGCTGCCGGACCGCGCTAGGCGGTTAGGCCCAGCCGAGGCGGCGCGAGCGCCCACGCGCGATCCATCTCACGCCGATAGGCTTCGACAAGCGCCTCATGCTTGCCAGCTTCAGGCGCCCCGAGAAGGCTGGCGGCGCGCCCAGCATTTCAGGCCGGGCCTCCGGAAGGGAGGCGGTCAGGTCTTGCACAACAGCCGAGAGGGTCACGAGCCCCTCACCGGAGGGCTCACCATGGCTGATGACGAGTACTTCTGTGACGGTGATCCCGCCGCTCTCCGCGCGAGGGAGAGGCTCGTCGTAGACCACCGCGTTGGTCGGGAACGCGTCGAGCGACGCGGTGTCGGAATCGACCAGCATCGGGTCGGTGGAGCCTATGGACTCTAGGTCGGCGGCAGGCTCGCCGTCGATGTGGAGCTGCTCGAGGAGGCTCGCGAGGAGGCTTTGGGGTCCGTCCGCTCTGCGGCTTGGACCACGAGCTCCTGAGAGGCGTAACTCACCGACAAGTTCGGCGATGCAACTTCGCCCGCAGGCAGCCTCGGCGCCATGCAGGTCGGCGCAAACTCCATCTGGCGTTGCAGCTGGCTGGCGCGCCGCCGGGGAGGAAGAGGGTTCCTGTCTAGAGCAGGTCTCCAGACGACGGTGCACCAGGCCCCACGGTGGGCGCCAAATGTCGGGGGTTGGGTGCGACATATGCCAAAGGATGGCTTATCATGGAGGGGGCGAGTAGAACGTCGCCGGTGCCTGGAAACGGGATGAGGCGAAGACATGCACGCCGGTGAATCTTACCCAGCTTCAGGGCTCTCGAGGAGATAACACCCCTATCGCTGCTCAGGGGTCTCCGATGATCACTATGGCAAAGTGGGTACAAGAGGCTCCGTGAGCTGTTGGGGGTGAGGAAGGAGAAGGGCTTGGCTTGCTCTTCTCTCCCTCTATGTGTGTGTCTAAAACTGCTATCTTCCAACCCTTTGCATGGGTGCCCCGGGGGGTTTATATAGGCCTACCTCCCGGGGGTACAACGGTAATCCGGCCTGGTGTGGGTCCAGGCCGTCAGTCTCTAAGTCGCCGTCTTCTCCGCCGACTCCTGGGGCCCGCCGACTAGTGGGCCCCGCAGACGGCCCAACATGGGGCCGACAGCCCTTGTCCGCCGTGGGCGGGTCTTGCCGGCTGCAGATCACTGTAGCCGCGCTTCTAATGACGCGAGCTTGGTCGCGAGGTTATGGCAACAGTGCCGCCGCCTGGCGGGCGATCACTGTTGCCATTCCCTGTCTTGTCTGGTTAATGGCGCGTGGTTCCCGTGGGAGGAGCCGTCCGACTTCCGGAGGCCGACTCCATCGGGTCCGTCTTTGGGGTGCTCGCCGTCTTGCATTCTCCACGACAAAGCGGGTCCCGCCGCCTTCGGGTCAGATAGACAGCCAACGTGGGTACAGGAATCTGCCCACGGTGATGATGTCGTACGGCATGGCAACAGTGCTGCGCGCGCATGGAGATCTCCGCTTGCACGCGGCGCTCAGAGCTATACTCGCCTTTATGGACTGGGCGGGGATGGGCCGGAGGCGGCTTTACCCCATAGTCGCCTGCATAAGGTGGTGAAGGTCGGGCCGACTCCTTGTAGCCGGCCTCACTGGAGGTCGCTGGCTTGAGTCGGCTTGTCTCGAAGGCGCCTCGGACTCGGCCTGAGGGGTAGCCGGCCAGCGTTTGCCGACTATCTGAAGGGCTCTTCGTCTTGGGGTCTTGAGGCGCAGCCCGCCCGATGTTTTGAAAGGTTCAGGGCTCGGGTACCCGTGAGTCCCATTACTCCATCTCTCTCTCTCTCTCTCTCTCTCTCAACTCTCTCTCTCTCTCTCTCTCTCTCTCTCTCTCTCTCTCTCTCTCTCAAATTTCTGTAACCTTGAGAAGTGTATTGTTTAGTACTTTGTAATGTTCAGAATTGAGATGTTTAGTATATGTAATATTCAGTTTTGATAAGTGCTTGCAACCTGCTATATGTTTAGTTGGTCCTTGTCATTTTTTGTTAATAAGTGTGTGTGTGTGTTCACCTAGTGTACTAGTCCCCTATACTAGTTAATTTTGTATGTGTCTTTGTGATAGCTTCGTCCATGTGACAAATGTTTTTTTGTAATGTGAAACACATCTATTCTGCTATATGTGTCTATGTCTTCTTGTTCCCCTTTGTGTCTATATTTTAGTTTCTCATTCAAATAAAAATATACCAAAAAGACAGAGAGTATAATCTGAATCTCCCTTTGCTTATTTTGCATTTTCTTTGGCGATGATCTTCGGGAACTACCTTGTTTAGTTTAGGTTTATTTTCTGCAATCATCTCTTAAAATTGTGCCTAGCTTTAGTCTTCCACCGTCGTTGTCGCCTAGTCCCTGTGGAGAACACGACATCCGCAGTTTGGGGCGTGAAATACCCTACTGTACTTACAATTGATCAGCCCATGTATGGCCCATGACGTCTTTCGGTCCATATGAGGCCCTATGTAACTCTTGGCCTATTAACGGCCCGTGGTGAAACTGGCCCGTAATGAACAGTGTATCACTTTACACCCATTAACGGCCCGTGGTGAAACTGGCCTGTAATGAACAGTGTATCACTTTATACCCATTAACGGCCTGTTATTCCGTTGGGATGTTTCCAGCCCATGCTATCTTTCGGCCTTCCCAGAGCCCACTTATTCTTGGGCTCATTTCCAGCATTCGTTTACTTACGGCCTGCAACTGTCATTTTTTGCTTGTGGGCCAAATTCAGCCCGTGGTTACAGTCGGCCCGTTTGTGGTCCGTTAATACATTGGGCAGTTTTCATAGCGTCATCAAATACGGCCTATTAACGATGGCGCATTATGGTCGGCCCATGAACGGACGATTCCAACTCTAGCCCGTTTACGGCCATAATGCGGCCTATTATTGGCCCATGTTTGGCCAATTGATCATACGGCCCATATAAGGCCCATTGATGATACGACCCGTAGAAGGCCCATTGTTTTTATGGCCCGTATAAGGCCTACTATTTCTATGGCCCGTAGAAGGCCCACTGTTTCTACGGCCCGTAGAAGGCCCACTGTTTCTACGGCGCGTAGGAGACCCAGTGTCACTATAGTAAATATTAACCCATGGTTATTGTGGCCTAGTTTTAAAAAATAGGTTATTGCAGCCACTAGTTAACCGCGGAAAAATAACTGCAATGACTAGAAGCAAACAAATAAACAAGACAACAAGGAAATAAATAAGCAAGCAACTAACGCTAGGCTATCACGGCTTATTACACATATTACATCCATGGGCATCAAAGTTCGCCACCAAAGGCAAATATAGGGAACAAAGCAGCATATCATATACACCGCCATCAAAATTGGCCACCAAAGGTAAATAAACGCGGCAGCAAAACAAGAGCATAACTGAAACAACTTCGAAGAGCTCAAGAAACGTTATCCTGGTATCCACCATGTCGGCAATAAACTTAGCAAGCTGATTAGCTTTGTCCTGTTTGGCGCTAAAATCCTCCAACGCTGTCGTTGCACCGTAAAGTATGCATCTGAATGCTCTAGGGACTTCCGCATTCCTTCCGCTTTTGTCGAAAGACACTGATCGATGTCTTTCAGCTTGTAGTTGAGACTCAACAAACCAAACTGATTCAGACAGTGAGTTTGAATAGCTTGTGCAAGCGGTAGTGGCCAGTAACTCCAACACTAAACCAAGACAGGATGTGTCACTATCCTGAACCTTATCTGCATTACTTCCTTTACCGTTGCTTAATAAGGCACTCTTCCTCAATATTCTATCAGCATTCTAAAAGAAGAAACAAGCAGACACATAACAAGTTTAGCTTGTACTAGTATATGAAACTCATTTCGGTGAACCAGTTCATTAGTAAGGTGGACAGGATTAAACTACCAAGTCTTCTATTGCCAAGTACTAGTACATAATAAAAGCATCAAACAAACATATATCTATGTCCTATGGTAGCAATGGAATCTTAAATTAGAACAATTGTTCTTCAGGTTTAGGCACTTGTTCTACATGAACAGAGTACAGTAAGACGCAAGAATATAATACTTAAAAATAGAAAATGAGCTCATAGACCTTACCACATTCTTGGTTCGGGACCAAGATGTAACAAGGCGTGCCTTAGTCATCGTCCAAAGAATGTGTCTCGGGGAGAACGTAAGGGAATTTGATGAGTTTCTTTGCGGTGAAGTACGTTTTCTTCTGTGTAATTCCGATATCGCCACCAAGCATTCTTGAAGATAGCAGAGGTATTAGCACAGGTTACCTCATCCCGAGTTTCCAAATCGGTCCTTCTCTATAGAGAAAATGGGAAAAATTGTTGTATTATAACCATCATGGAGGTAGGATGTATGGGACAAAGCAAAGTAATTGCCATGAATAACATTACTTACACATAACTCGGACAAACACCTGAATCGGCATTTTCCTTCATCTTGAGATAATATTTCCAAGATGGGAAGATACGCACATACGATTTAACAACATCAAATGCGATAGATGCTAAACTACGACTAGCTGGTTGTGCTTCCTCCATGTGAATAGGCGCATTAACTGGTGGAGTTGGGGTTCGCCGTGATAGTACTCGCCCTTTGGGCACGGAGCTGCCTTACTAACTGCTCTTGTTTGGGAGCTCTGTGGTGGAGATGGTGCTGTGTCAACAAGAACTGGGTTACTATCGGCTGGGGTTGGGGTTAGATTGGGTGAAGCTGGTTCTTCATCCATCGTAGTAGGGGTACAATCTGCGAGAGTTTGGGTTATGTGTGGTAGGGCTGGTTCTTGTGCATGTACAATCGGGTGCTATCTCCACCAAGAGGTAGCACTGTTTTATTTGAAGACCGTTTTTAGTCCGCTAGATCTGGCATCACCCGCCCAATTCAAATGGCTGATAAACAGAAACATAGTTGAATGTACAGACATTGTATGAGAGATGATGCAATAGATAGTGTGGAAAAAAGAGGGCATGAAATAGTTGACATGTATATTGTTTAACTAAAACGGATAGCATGACATAATTTCACATATATGATGTCTATCTAAACTGGATAGCATAGCATAACATAATTCAAAGATATGATGAATAACTAAACAGGATCGCATGACATAATTCACCTACATGTTATCTAAGTAATCAGGATCACATCATTTAATTCACATATGTGATTTATATGCTAAACAGAGGGCATTCGATATGATGTCTGAACTAAGAACATGGTGTTGAATATTGTGTATATGATGTCTAAACTATGCAATGCAAGACACCGTATGCATGATATGAGCAGTATAACCATGCCAAGTTAGAGCATACACCTCGGTGGGGAATAGGACTGGTCATCTGTCTAGAATCCATCTCTCGAGGAGCTATCGGGACCCAACAAGAGATCTGCTTCGACTGTGTAGCATTGTCTGCTCAAGGCCTTGTTTTCACTCCAGATTTTTCCATCTCCCACCCAAATGGCTGATTCACAGGAAGAGTAGTTTAATGTACAAACATTGTCGACAAATGGAAATGTAATGAAGAAAAGGATGGGCAAGATATCATTCAAATATATGATGCCTGGTTAAACAGGATGGCATTGCACATTTCACATATATTATGGCTGGCTAAAAGACATGAGACCGCATAATTCCATATATGATATAGAAACTAAACAGTGGCATTACGTAACATGTCTAAACTAAGCAGATGACATATATGATGTCAAAAGTAGGCACTGAAGGCAACATATGCATGATATGACTAACATCATCATGCCAAGGTAGAGCAAACACCTTGGGGGTAAATAGGAGTGGTCACGCATCCGAATCCGCCTAATGATATCTTCCTCGGATTACAACTGGAGAGGGGTGGGAGGGTTTTCCATTGAACCCACCATGGAGCGATGTCTGCATGACATTGTATTGCCGCGCAAAACTCTTCTCTTTTTCTCTACATGTTCAGCATGACTGTGTACAATATCTGACATGCATACAAAAAAAATATGGTGAGATTATGTAAGGAGAGCATGCAGAAATTTAGAGTGATGGTAACAACCAGTGGATCGATGTTTTTCCGTTGAACCAAAATAGCCCTAATGGATCGACGTGAATGTATAGTAATAAGTGATGCAACAAGTGTACAACCTCTTTGCCGTAGCCGTGTCGACCTCAGCATCATTGGGTTGGTCATTTGAAGCGCTTGAGGCAGAGGTGGCTGTCGGAGGTGTGGAGGAAGATCTCGAGGAATCAGAGACGGCGCCTGTGGCACTGCTCTGTTGTGATGGATCGCTCGTCGTTAGAGCAGCTCCGTGAGCCGAAGACGCCAAGGCTGAAGCAAGACAAGACAGTACATAATCAATCTCAAGTGGTATTCTAATAGCATTTCCAATAGATGATGTAAAATGGATGTAAAATTAACATCACCAAAACCACCGACTACAAATGTATGAGGTAAAACTATTGACTCGAACTTAATCGTTGAAACTGAAATTTCATGTGGAATCTGAATGCCATCGTCGAAACTGAACACAATGGTAGCAGAGAGGCACTTGACATTTAGTTTAGGGAGGGCATGCAGTTCATCTTCAACCTGCACCCCCCTGAGCCGCCAGCCATCACCGGCTGAACTGCCTGCCCTCACGCCTCGCCACCGAAACAACTCGCCACCGCCGCCCCGGCCAGCCCTCTAGGCCCCCCGCCCCCACCCTGAACCCTAATATAGCTGTGGGGATGGAGCAGTCATGAGACGAGGCGATCGCCGGAACAGCTCCTTGGAGGTGGAGGACAGGCGGCTGAACCGGCAGGACGGGCGAGATGGACGACGGATCCTCATCTCGAGGAGGTGGACGAGGGACGCCGAGCTGTTATGCTGGATGACGCTGCCGGGGAAGAGGCTCCGGTTGGGCAGCGTGACGCCGCTGGACGGAGGAGGGTGGGGTTTCGCGGCCGGAGCGGAGAGGTTATGGCGGCCCTGGGATTTTGAATGGCTTAAAAGGGGGTGATGGGAGGTGAAGCATGACTTAGGAACGCGCTTGTCCGAAATGTAGGTGTGTTACAAAAGTACCCCCCACAGATTTGAACTAGCGGCTTTCGCTCAGGGTTAGAAGGGCATTTCGCGGTCGGGATTTGGCAGTGGAGGGAGTTTTCAAGACATTGTAATTTCGGGATAGCAAGGCGGGTTGTGAAGGCGCCAGTTTTGGGAGCCCGATATCTGAATTTTCGGGATATAACAAGACGCGGGTTGAATTTTAGGGACAAGCCTAACATGTCGTAATATTGTACTTATACGTACCGAATCAATTCGCACTTCCCTCAACCAAAAAGACAACAAAAAATAAAACTATTCACACCACACAAAGAGAGAGTCTTGCCCTGTTTTACTATACAAATGCTATTCAAAGCTACTCCCTCCTTCCATCTATATAGGGCCTAATGCGTTTTTCGATGCTAACTTTGACCAAATATTAGAGCAATGATATATGACATGCAACTTACACAAAGCACACTGAGAGAGTTCCGGACTAGGGGGGGTCCGGATAGCCGAACTATCATCATCGGCCGGACTCCAAGACTATGAAGATACAAGATTGAAGACTTCGTCCCGTGTCCGGATGGGACTTTCCTTGGCGTGGAAGGCAAGCTTGGCGATACGGATATGTAGATCTCCTACCATTGTAACCGACTTTGTGTAACCCTAGCCCTCTCCGGTGTCTATATAAACCGGATGGCTTTAGTCCATAGGACGAACAACAATCATACCACAGGCTAGCTTCTAGGTTTAGCCTCTTTGATCTCGTGGTAGATCCACTCTTGTAACACACATCATCAATATTAATCAAGCAGGACGTAGGGTTTTACCTTCATCAAGAGGGCCCAACCTGGGTAAACATCGTGTCCCTTGTCTCCGTTACCATCCGCCTAGACGATAGTTCGGGACCCCTACCGAGATCCGCCGGTTTTGACATCGACATTGGTGCTTTCATTGAGAGTTCCTCCGTGTCGCCACCGATAGTCTGGATGGCTCTCCGATCATCAACAACGACGCGTCCAGTGGTGAGAATTTTCTCCCGGACAGATCTTCGTGGTTCGGCGGCTTTGCATCGTGGGCCAATTCCGCTTGAGCATCCGGAGCAGATCGAAAGCTACGCCCGCCGCCGAGTCAGATTTGGAAGTTTAAACTATACGGCCGACATCCGCGGAGACTTGATCTTCGACGGATTCAAGCCGCAGCCAAGCCGCCAGACCGCCTCGATGGGCAGGATCTAGCTCTGCAGCTTTAACAGTGCCCCGGAGGCCGCACCAGAATCCGCCCGACCCTTAATCCGGGGCCGGATTCCCGATCGAGGACGAGTGGTTGACACCGCTCGGGGCTTTAATCTCTACGGTGATCGATCATTTAACTCCATCCCTGTCCTTTGCGAAGACCTCGACTCAGGTGCGGGACTCCTCTCCGGACTCCGAACCCTCCGCGCCCTTGCCAATCGAATCCGATTGGGCGCCCGTTATGGAGTTCACGGCCGCAGACATCTTTCAGCACTCGCCCTTTGGCGACATCCTGAATTCACTAAAGTCTCTCTCTTTATCCGGAAAGCCCTGGCCGGACCACGGTCAGGAAGGTTGGGATACGGATGACGAAGAAATTCAACGCCCACCCACCACCCACTTCGTAGCCACTGTCGATAGCCTACACGACATGCTCGATTTTGACTCCGAAGACATCGACGGTATGGACGACGATGTAGGAGACAACAATGAACCAGCACCTATAGGATGCTGGACAAACTCATCCCATGATGTATACATGGTGGATACACCTAAAGGAAATGAAGACGAGGAGCAACGGGACGCTACGAAGGATAAATCCCTCGAAAAGCAGTCAAAACGGCAACGTAAACGCTGAACAAAGTCCCGCCTCAACAAAGACCCAGCCATAGAGCTGGGCGAACCGGTGGACAGCAATCGTCCGAACAAGACAACTTGGATAAACAATCTGTCCCCGGCAAAGACAACAGTCCGGACGATCTCACGCCGGATAAACTATTGGAGCAAAATGACCTCCAGAAAAGGCTCGTCGCCACTACGCGTAGCCTGAAAAAGCAGAAGCCGAAGCTCAAAACAGCGGAAGATGCACTCAGGATCAGATGGAGCAAAGTATTCAGCATCATGAGACAAGCACGGCGACGATCGCCAAACAAAGAGCTACCAAAAGAAAGCTACTGCCTGAATTGACGAGGAGGCCTTAGAGCCCCACAATTAAAAAGTAAGAAGGCCACCCGGTCGGATGGGCGACCCACGGCAAAAAAGAGAGCGGTGAATGGCGCGCACACAAGCCAATATGCGATCCGCATAAGGATTCACATCAAGAGGATGGCCCGATTAGGTCCATCTATGGGCCAAGAAAGCAGGCTCGTCAAAGCAATGCAATACGCCAAAATTCGAAGATCACGGCACACCCAAATATGGGGCGCCGACACCCCTATGTTTCACCGATGAGGTCTTTGGATCATGAATTTCAGCGGATTCAAACCCGTAAACATAGAGGCATCTGACGGAACAACAGACCACGGAGTCGGATCGAGGATTACATCCTCCACATACACATGGCTAGAGGAGACGATCTCCACGCCATAAAATACTTACCCTTAAACTCAAAGGGCCAGCTCGGCATTGGCTTAAAAGCCTCCCGAAAATACCATTGGAAGTGGGGAGAGCTCGAGGATGCATTTGGGAAAATTTCAGGGACTTATGTCCGCCCTCCGGATCTGTACGATCTAAGTCACATAACTCAACAGCCCGGAGAGTCAGCCGGAAATGCAGGAACAGGTTCCTTACTAAAAGAACCAAATGGTCGACTGTCCGGACGCCGAAGCCTTAGCAGCTTTCAAACACAACGTCCGAGACGAATGGCTCGCCAGACACCTCGGCTAAGAAAAGCCAAGAACAATGGCCGCATTAACAAGCCTCATGACCCGCTTTTGCGCGGGAGAGGACAGCTGGCTGGCTAGATGCAGCACCAGCGACCCGAGTACATCCGAAATCAGGGATGGAAATGGGAAATCACGACGCAGAAAAGATCAGCGCCGGAATAAGGAAAATGGCCCAAATAGTATGGCGGTCAACGCCGATTCAAAAGCTCTCGGCGAACAACAAAACACTGCCCTAAAGGATAACAGTGACGAGCTATCCAACCTAAACAAGATTCTGGATAGACTGTGTCAAATACATGGTACCTCTGGGAAGCCTGCAAACCATACCCACAGAGATTGTTGGGTCTTCAAGCAGTCCGGCCGACTTAACGCCGAACACAAGGGGCTCGACACACCAAGTGAAAGGGACGAAACCCAAAAGCACCACAAGCAGAGCCTCGAAAAACAAAAAACTTTCCCACAGGAGATCAAAACAGTAAACTCACTTCACGTGATCAAAAGGAAAAACAAAGCGGCGCCCCCTAAAAGGCGCGCCGCACACTGGTTGTCAAAACCAATCACCTTCGACCATCAAGACTATTCCGATAATATCCGGAACGCAGGATGGACTGCCTTGATATTGGATCCTATAATCGCCGGATTCCAATTTACACATGTCCTCATGGATGGCGGCAGTGACATAAACCTGATATATCAAGACACAATCCGCAGGATGGGGATAAACCCAACCAAAATTCGCCGTAGCAACACCTCCTTTAAAGGAGTCTTGCCCGCCCATACGCCTCTCGACGGGCTCCATACTGCTAGAAGTTGTGTTTGGTACATCCGACAACTTCCGTCACGAAAGGTTACTCTTCCATGTCGCCCCGTTTAAAAGTAGCCATCAAGCACTATTGGGACGCGAAGCTTTCGCCCGCTTTAATGCAATACCGCATTATGCATCTCTAACACTTAAAATGCCCGGTCCATGCGGCATCATCTCGTTAAAAGGAAGTATTAAGTGTTACTCGAGCACGGAAGAAGGGGAGACTGCATCAACAGCTCCACAGCTATCCTGCTCCACTAGGCAAAGAACCTGAAATTGGTCATTCAAACCCCGGACACGGCTAGACGAGTCCGGCGCCTACTAGCGGCATACCCCCATACGAGGGGCTACATGCATGTATAACAAGAGACAATAGAGCTCAATTTTATTCTTCGAACCGCACTTTGTTCATTTAATATTAAGTACATCTTTCATGACGATCCTTTTCTTTCAAACTAAGTTCCTCTCTTTACGAGATGAACAACGTGCTACACCCGGCCGAGTGATACGGCGTAAACGAGAGACAAGGCGCAGACGTGCAAGAGGGACCCGTTGCAAGGATTCTTTTCAGATTAAGACCTGCGTAAACCTTTTTCACTGTCTCTTGTTGATATACATCCCCGGTTCCTTAATATAACCGAGGAGGAGGCTGGTGCTTTGGCATTGGCCGCACCAGAATTTTCTTGCGCACCTAGACACGGGGGCTTAGGGCATTATTCTGCCCATTTTCATAAAGACCGAATACCTTAGGGAGTATTCGCGCCTCGATTGGGCCTTATATGCATCAACTCCGAATCATGTCTTTGGTCAAATGTTGGGTTGCCCGGCTCCTGTGTTTTGCTGCCTTACGCCCGTTTTCACGGCTAACGTGGCACCGGAGAACTATCGCGATTGTGCCCGGTTCGTAGGCGAGCACCTCGATGAAAGCCGAAAACTGACTGTCATGATATAGCGAGAGACTGGTCAACCACTCGATGACTCACAGGAATGTTTAGAATTCCTCCGCATTAACGAAGGACCGGTTTTCGATCAGGCACATACGCACCCCGAATTCGGGAGAGTGCGGTGCCCCTAGGGGCTATATAGTAGCCCCACCCTCGAACTCCTATGGCTAAGTGAAAGTGATAAAGCATTATAGTCTGGTTGCCTGGTTTGCTACGCTATCACCTCCTTAACAAGACCAAGACGTTGGATTAAGTGTGAAAAAGCGCTTTTTTTTGCAAACACCCCCGCACTATGTGCGTGGGGGCTGAAGCCAAGGACTGCCATCTTTCAGGTTACATACACATATACATAAACGGCCGCACAGGGAGTAGTTTACTACTTGAACGCACAAGTATAAAAAGCACTTATATTACATTGAAACATTGTTTTCGCAAATCATACATGTCATTTAAACATAATATCCTTCGAGCACTGCGTCTCTATTAAACGAGCGCCCGGCAGGACTTCTTCAAAGGAGTGCTCGGCAGGTACTCGGCCTCTGTCTGAATCCTGGGATGCAACGTCAGTGGCCTTCATATCTGCCCAGTATGTCTTGACACGGGCAAGAGCCATCCGCGCTCCCTCAATACACGCCGATCACTTCATTGCGTCGATACGCAGCACCGCACCAAGAAACTGCTGCATTAAACCAAAATAGCTCTTCGGCTGGGGTCCGTCCGGCCACAAGTGAGTCAAGACATGTTTCATGGCAAATCTGGACAATCGATTCAGCTCGGCCCATTCAGCCAACCGATCGGTCAGCGGCAGAGGACGCTCCGGACTATGGAATTGCGACCAATATAGCTCTTCCCTTATGTGCCCTTCGGCCCGGAAGTGCTCAACGCGTCCCACGCTTCGCCGCCAAGTCCAGATAAGCATCCTCTGAACTCCACAATTTATCCAGCGAGCATACTTTGGATCTGTATATTTCCTCCGCAGCGTAAACGGTTTTCCAGCTGCAATTCCCGGCATGACTCAGCTCCTCCTTGGCAGCTCTCAAAGCCGATTGGGCATTCTTGGATTCGTGGCGGCCTTCTTTAGGCCCTCTTGTTCCGCTTAGCGTTCCTTTTCAAGAACCGCGCAGCGATCGGTAGTATTCCTTAACTTTTGGCCATATCGGCCATCTCCTCCTTGCTTCGGCGATGAGCAGCCCGTTCAGCTTCTAGCTCTTCGCCGCCTTTTACAAGCCGCCGATTACTAATTCTGGCTTGCTCTTTCGCTCGGGCGAGTTCTGCCCGCAGCTCCTCCACTGCAGCGGCACCATCTGCATTAAGCATACAAACAGTAAGACATGGGCGTCAAGCTCCCTTACAAGGTGTCCGCGATAAGGTCGATACCTTGTGACTCGTCAAACCGTTTATTGACCAGCGCGATGTCCGCATCCGCCTCGTCAAGTTGTCGCTTTAGTTCGGCATATTCAGCAGTCCGGCTGGCCTCCGGACGCCCCGCCACCTGTTTAGGAGCGGCGATATGTTATAACTGAGAATTTGATCCTCGGCACATTGTCAATTTTGACAACATACCAAGTCTCGTGGGCTACTATCTATCTGAGGCGCATTTTATATGCATAAGCGCTGAAGGTACATCATTTTTGCGTACCTCAAACCCGTCGAGAAGCTTCGACGGCTTCATGCAATCCGCTCTCCACGGATGCAATTCTTTCAATCACCGTACCCATTAGAGCACGGTTATCCTCTGAAATAGCCGCTTCGCCGAGCAGATCCTTCAGCTCCTCCGACCGCACGCCACTTGGCGCCGGACCTTCCGGCCCCGCCGGACTTGGGGGAACCCTCCACGACGACACCTCCGGGTCGTCCGCCTCGCATGAGGGTGCGACAGGTGGAGGCGTTTCGCTCTCCATCATCTCCGGAAGAAGATCCCCCGAAGACAAGCTCTGCTGAGAAGGGCTGAAGTCCGAACTACAAGGTACAATTTCGGTTATCCTCATGAATAAATACAGGGATGTTCCTTATTTACAAGACCCCTTCTTTTTACTTACGGCTGGCTGGAGGGCTGATCCCCTTGGGGAAATAATGCGGCTGGGTTACTTCCTAGCACCGGACTCTCTGCCGAAGATTCCTTCCCCCTCTTTGAGGCCTTGACCTCCGGATCTTCCGAAGCGGTCCTCTTCTCTCCTCGGAAGGTGGGACTCTTAATCCCTCCTTCCTTGGTATCCTCCTTCGCAGAGGCGGTTGCTTCCCCGCTCCCCCCTTCGCCTTCTTCAAAAGGCGCGACCTTCAACATCTTGGTCAACATGGGATCCGGCGTGGTCTCTGGGAGGGGAGCCGGACACCTTATTAACTTTGCCTTGGCTATCCACTCCTGTTCAAGAAACGGCTCCTTTGAAGGGCATATATATATGAAATAAATGAATGAACAGCTTGTCCGGTTACAGGACTACTTACTAGAGTATCTGGGCGATTGCAGCTCAGTCCTGCGTCCTCGGTCAAGTCCGGACACTTCTCTTGTGATCCGAAGAACAGTTTATACA
Source organism: Aegilops longissima (assembly GCA_021605205.1). Lineage (NCBI taxonomy): Eukaryota > Viridiplantae > Streptophyta > Magnoliopsida > Poales > Poaceae > Aegilops > Aegilops longissima. The sequence continues at coordinate 514,103,724 of CM038676.1, forward strand.
TCTCCACGGGCGTCGTGCCCATAAAATTTTGGAGAGCTCGTGGTCCCTCCGGATTGAATTCCCACAGGCGGAGGGGGCGACGTTTGCAGGGCTGAAGGCGCCGGATCACCATAACCTGCGCCATTGCAACCAGATTGATCCCTCATTCCTGGAGATCTCGAATGCGGCCCTGCAGCAGGGAAACGTCCTTGGATGGCCCCCAGTCGAGCCCCTTGTTGACCCATGATGCCAGCCGCTGTGGTGGACCTGAGCGAAAGGCAGGGAGCGCCGCCCATTTGGTGCCCCTGGGAGCGGTGATATAAAACCACTCCCGTTGCCACAAACCAAGCTCCCCTTGAAAAGAGCCCTCGGGCCACGGAGCATCGGCACATTTGCTTATGACTGCCCCTCCGCACTCCGCTTGCTGCCCCTTGATCATCTTTGGCTCCACCTTGAAGGTCTTGAGCCACAATCCAAAGTGGGGGGTAATATGGAGGAAGGCCTCACATACGACAATGAATGACGAGATATGGAGGATGGACTCCAGATTCACGTCATGGAAATCAAGCCCATAATAAAACATGAGCCCCCGCACAAAGGGGTCCGTCGGGAAGCCTAAACCCCGAAGGAAGTGGGGCACGAACGCCACGTTCTCGCCGGGCTCAGGAGTGGGAATGACCTGCCCTGGAGCAGGCAACCTATGCGAGATCTCGCCGGTCAGATACCTGGCGTCTCGCAGCTTTAGCACATCTTCTTCTGTGACGGAGGAAGACATCCATCGGCCGCGCTGGTCGGAGCCGGACATCGTCGAAAGTCCGAAGCGCCCGAATCTGAAGCTTTGGGTGTTGGAACTCGAAGCGCGAGGCGAACTCGATGGAGGGTGTAAAAAGAAGAGGGCCTTGGTCTCACTATAAATAGGTTGAATACCAAGAGCCCACCCCGTGGTCGATGAGGACTCACCTTCGATAGAGAAGGCAGGCCAACGGGCATGGTTAGGTTACCCACGTCCGTATTGATGAGAATCCCGAAATAAGGAGGCATGATCTACGCTTTGATAAGACGTGCCAAGGAAACCGCCTCGCTAAACACGCTGAGGTGGAACAATAAAAAATGATTCATATAAAGGCCTGGCCGTGGTGTGATGTCACGCCGCGGAACACGTCAGCAGATCTGTGCAAAAATTATTCTCTCTACGGTGTTATGTGGAACTTGTTTTGCAGAGCCAGACACTATCCTTGTGTTCAAAACCTTCTATGAAGTATTCGGAGGGGGAACCCGCCTCGCAATGCCGAAGACAATCAACGCGCCGGACTCATCGTCATTGAAGCCTAGTTCAGGGGCTACTGAGGGATTTCCGGACTAGGGGGGTCCGGATAGCCGAACTATCATCATCGGCCGGACTCCAAGACTATGAAGATACAAGATTGAAGACTTCGTCCCTTGTCCGGATGGGACTTTCCTTGGCATGGAAGGCAAGCTTGGCGATACGGATATGTAGATCTCCTACCATTGTAACCGACTCTGTGTAACCCTAGCCCTCTCCGGTGTCTATATAAACCGGATGGCTTTAGTCCATAGGACGAACAACAATCATACCATAGGCTAGCTTCTAGGGTTTAGCCTCTTTGATCTCGTGGTAGATCCACTCTTGTAACACACATCATCAATATTAATCAAGCAGGACGTAGGGTTTTACCTCCATCAAGAGGGCCCGAACCTGGGTAAAACATCGTGTCCCTTGTCTCCTGTTACCATCCGCCTAGACGCACAATTTGGGACCCCCTACCCGAGATCCGCCGGTTTTGACACCGACACACACCGTTAAATTCGTCTGTGAAAGGTTCTTTCAATGATATAATTTTCACATTGTGCATGTCATGTACTATTAATCTTGTCAATAGTCAAAGGCGGTCTTAAAAATCTCATTACACCCTATGTAGATGGAAGTAGGGAGTATGAATCCATGTTATGTCCGATTAAATTTTTTCGCTTGCTGTATAATGCATGTAACCTACTCATACCAACATTTTAGTGCATTCCAAATGTCTATAGTACCACTGCAATTCGAACTAAATTTAATTCGTTTCTCTATTTCAATAAGAATCTACAATCATGATTGTTGCCAACTTCAACCATCATAGTTTCCTTGCTATCCGCCAGATATAACTCAGACGGCCCATAATGCAGGATGGCAGGCACACCATCATCAACAACTCTATTTTTTATAAGAGTAGAGATAAAATATATTAAAAGTAGTATAGAATGTTCATAACCACACCATGTGTATCACCGTTATATATATTCACACATCCGTCGGTTTGAAACACTATGATAAATTCTTCAAATATCCGAATTCACTTTTTATAATGAAGTATATATGATCTCTATTCATCTTTTACACCCACAGAACCCTCTTATCTTTGTAGCTAGCGCTAACTTTCTCTTGTGCATGCACACGCCCGCATCCCTCTCACCCTCCCTCAACATTCTCTAGCTCCATCGCGCAAATTCGTCTTTTCACTTTAGGTCGTTAACCCACGGTGTGTGTAGGCCCCCCAGCTCCTTCTTTACGGCACACATCGATCGATATGCCTCTCTAGCCAGGTGTGCCTAGCACAAACACAAGCTTCCCCTCTTCTCTTGTCACCGTCCATGCCTCACTCCCACCACTCTTTTCATCGTTCTCGTACTCGCACACTCCTCCCCCTCGATATAGTATGCCTCTCGTACCACCTCCTACATGCATCCCTCTCTCTATCCTTCTCCTCGTGCCTCATTTGCTTCTAACACACACATGCATGTATACCGATCGATCTCCCAACATATACCTAGATCGACTTTAACTACCCCCCATCGATCGACGTACCTCACAAGTTATGTCTCTCCTTTCTCTTACAAAGGGCGATTGATCTTCCTATGTAGTTACGTCTGCTTACCACAGCCACATCGTCCCCCTCATCATTGGTGCATGCCTCCTGACCCGTCTCTCACACGCACGTGCACAGACAACAAGCAGCCATCTCCTCTCTTATTGATATTGCGGGCGTGCCCTCCATTTGTCTAGCAAGCCTATCCCACCATTTGTTAGAAGCAACTCCACTACCACCCCCTCCAACACTCTAGCTCTGTCTCTCTCCCAAACTTATTCATCTCGTGCACATATGCATGGATGCCGATCGATCTCCCTTAATACATGAGGCAGATCGATCTCCTCAATACATGAGGTAGGCCTCTCTCCTCCTCCACACATATACCAGCCATTGTACCTCTATAGTTAATTGGGCCTCCCTCTTCCCCCACCACACACCGATAGTCGAGCGCTGCAGGTAGGTATCCATGCCACAGAGACAAACTGCACATGTCCCATCTCACATTCCAGTAGGCCAGCCACTCTATATCTTTGACGTGGGCACACACAAATTCGATGGCACTCTTTATCGATCGCGCGCACACACACACACACACACACACACACACACACACACATCATCCCTCTCTTCGATTCTATAGACACCTCAAGCCGATGATACCTCCACTCTCTTCTCGTGGATCGCCCCCTCTATATATATGTTATATCCAGGACTTTATTTCACACACATTGCATATGTTAATTTTTTGATTGACCCCCCCCCCAAAAAAACACTCAAGAACCTACACACTATATCTCTCTAGGTTTGTATCTCTCCCACACAACCCCAAGTAGGTGGTGTACGTATACAAGAAGAGAATAGGTGCACCGTGCACGTACTCACGCTTCGTGCCCAGCCACACCCGCGCGGGTACACGGTGGGGCTCATTTCTTTACGAAATGGCAGCCCACGTGCTAATTTGAACGCCTGTAGCGGTTGTTTACCTAGGGAGGTCGTGTACCACGCGTGCACGAAACAAAGTTCGACTCGACGCGTTGCCGCATTATTTTCAAAAAAAATTATAGCGCTCAATGGCACGTACACAGAATATAAAACGATTTTTATGGAGGAAAAGGTAGTCCGCTACTCCGCTCTTCAGAGTATCTCACACAAGGCTCCGGTGGCTCTCTCTCTCTCTCACCGTTGGTCACTGGTCCGGCCGCATCCCGTTCGCCGGGGGAAAGGGAGTGCGGTAGCCTCTCTCTCTCTCTCTCACCGCTGGTCACTGATCCGGCCGCATCCCGTCCGTCGGGGGAAAGGGAGTGCGGTGGCCTCTCTCTCTCTCACCATTGGTCACTGATCCGGCCGCATCCCGTCCGCTAGGGGAAAGGGAGGAAGTGCATCATTTCTCCGTTCGACGGCGCCGAGGCAGCACGTCCCGATCTGCTGTACACGCCTTTCTCTCTAACCAAGCTCCGGCGCGGCAGGGCCTACGCCACCTGCTCGCTGATTCTGCCCGCCGCCGCTCACCTAGTTACATCCCGACGACCTCCAGGTATCCCCTCCGGCCTTGCTCCACTGCCCGTTTTCCCACGTCGCTGCATGTGGATCTTCCATAGTTCTTTGCCCAAAACGTAGCTCGTCCGGCGTACTTTCCATATTGCATTCTCGTCCTCACACCATTTTAGACAAGCACAACCGTGTTGTTATCTTTCCTTAGGACAAGGAATATGCTTCTTTTTTGTCGTCGCATGTGTCATCAACTGTTATTGGCCAGTAATTGTTTCCTTTCTACCTCTTTTTTGCAAACAAGGCTATCCATTTCACCTCGTTGCTATTGCGACCTTTTGCTGAACTGCACAAATCACTTTTTTCTTAAGAGTGTTTTGTGCAGTTGTACTAAAATGTCACACGGGCAACGTCTCTACATTCGGTCTTGTTGCACAAAGGGAGATTGGTTTTGCTCTATCCTCCTCATCCAACTCCGAGCCTAATCTTCTCCAACTAGTTAGTCTTAAGAGAGACTGCAAAGGTGACCGGCTTCTATTTGTGTGTTTATTGTTTCATCAGCAGTCCTCTATTATCGTGATCACACTTGATATCTTTGGAACAGGGATGCTCAGCTCTATTTTAGTGGAACTGCACAAAATGATCGGAATGTTGCATGCTCCAGATAGCTATTTTTATTCCCAACATGCCTTGTTGATTTAGACAGAGCTGGGGGGACGTTGCTGCCAATGAAAGCATGGATCAATTTTAATTTAACACCTTCTCACAACTTTGTCTTCAGTTGTGATGTAATTATTAGCTCTGATCTACTAATAATTGACATGCATTAGCAAGGAAGTTAGTTTTTTATTGTTTACGAAAGAGCATCGATCGCAAAACATGCGAAACAAAAGCTGAAAGCTCACACCATTGTACAATTTCATGTCGCTGGAAAATTATTTGTATAGTACGTCAATTATGTAAACAAATGATGGAAGCTTGATAGCATTGCCAGAAGCCTCTTCATCATCCGGGTCCATGTGCCATGCACAAAATTATACTCCTTCGTTCCTAAATATTTGTCTTTTTTACAAATTTCAAACGGGCATATTTTAGAGTGTAGATTCACTCATTTTGCTTGGTATGTGTACTCCCTCCGTTCCTAAATATCCTATTCCTCTTAACAGAGATTTCAACATATTTTAGAAAGACAAATACTCCGGAGTATATTTAAGAACCGAGGGGGTAGTGCACAAACGCATGGGAGACTCAGCCCGGTCGTTCTGTCGCATTAATAGTGAGTAATGGGCAGTCAAATCATAAGCCCCACCTTTCCCACTGTAAGTTGCTCTGAAGAAGCAACCATCAATACACTCTTCTTTGAATCCGCTCATACTACTCCATCCGTAATTGTTTATACAGCGCGCTTCAAAAAAAAAAAATCTGTGGGACCAAGGCGACTAGCGATCGGCCTGAAAAATAGCATTGGTAGTTATAGCACGGCATCTATTACTAGAGGGAATAATGCGTACACACATGCATGCAGTGCTTCGACCCCGGGTACACACATGCATGCACTCCGTAGTAGTACAGTACATGGAGAGAAAATTGTGGACTTGATTGCGGTTACCACGCCCTAATTAATTGAGCATTAAACCAAACGCATCTAAAGTCTCTCTGGTGGTGGAAATGCATTGAGAGAAATGCATCATAATGAAGCGCGCCCTGTAAACTGTGACGGAGGGTGGAGTAGTATGAAGGTGCAAAACCAAGTAGAGTACGCGTTCGTGAAGTCGAACAATGATGGTACTCCGCATGTTGGGTACTACAGTGTATGCCTCTGACAATCTGACACCGAATGGACTGATGCATGTCCACCGAGGGTAGGTTGCATTAGTCAAAAGGCATAAGAGAGCTTCACCTTGTCCCGCAAGCTTCTCCTCGCTCATGAGTTGACGGGACACACCAAAAAGTAGTGCTAGTCCATACTCCCTCCTTTCCGGTTAATATGGCTTAATCTTTTTTGCGGGTAAATGAGAGAGCTTTATTCATATATAAGCATTCTTAGGACAATCAGCCAAGACACTGGTCACTAGGAAGCCAAAAAAACAAGTAGGAAGCGAGGTGTTTCATCAAGCCAGCTCTCGGCCACATTCAAAGTGCAGCAAGCACGGTTCGCACGAAGATGCGCCGCAAGGTTTGCTGACCTGTTTACATGCCGAATAACAAAAAAAGAGGAAATATTACTGAGCGCTACTATTTGTAATAGGATATGAGCCAGAATTAAGCGAGAATTGTGGCGAGTGTTCCATGCAATCAACTTCCATTATCACATGCGAGAACCCTCGAAGAGAACCAAATGTGTTGAAGATTGCTTTATCACATTTTAAAATTATAATAAGAGTGCACACGCTCCTCCATCCGGTTCCTAGTAGTATAGTGTAGTATGCTTCTAGCATTCTGACACCGAATTAACTGTTGCACGTCCACCGCCTGAGCAAGTGAGAGCTTGCATTAGTCAAAAGTTTCTCCTTGTCCTGCGAGCCACCGCGCGCAAGCTTCTCCCGTCCTGCAACCTTCTCCTCGTTCGGCAAGTTGACGGGACACAGCAAAGTAATGCTAGTCCATGCTGCCTCCTCTCCGGTTAACATGGCTTAATTTCAAACGAGATAAATACACTGTCTTTCACTGTATATTTGTAAAATTACGGTCAGTGGACTTCATAATACGCTCATTGCGCTCAATATATATATTTTTCGGTGTTCATACGGTCACTAGCTCACCCTGACTGAGTATGTGTGTGCATGCACGTGTAGGTTGAGCACTTGAGCGTGACCGTGTGTGTTCCCTCGTGTTCTCGGACATGCATGCATTAGGGCGTCGCGCGCGTTTTTGCGTCCATGTGTACGTGTGACTGTTGCATACACGTAGGGGGAGTACGTGTAGGGGCCACTAAGGAGCAGTCAAATCACACAGTAAGTTAGTCGGAAGAAGCAACCATCATTTCACTCTTGAATGACACGTACGCAATATAAAATGGTTGATATGGAGAGAAAAAGAAAACCACTATATATACACTAGAAGGGTGCGTGTGAGAGACGGGTCAGGAGGTGAATGACACATGGCCCCAGGGGGTGGCTGGCCCACCTATCATACAACCAAAGGCAGGTGCAGTAGAGGGCCGAGGAGTAGTACGAAATCCTACGCACCTACGCACGCTAACCAAGGGCTGAGTGATCACTCGAATCGCAAAATCAGTTGACTAGAAGCTACGGTAGACCCATGGAGGCGATGAGCGCGAGCATCAGCCGGCTGTGCCAGATGGTCCACGACACCGGCCTGCGGCCCGGCAGGTAGTATTGCTTGAGGCCGCCAGGGCGAGGGGCCGCTTGGACGACAGCTTCGTCTCCTTGTTCGACGAGGTCCTCGTCGGTTTCCTCGACAAGTTCACCGTCGTCAAGAAGCTTGCGGACGACTTTGACGTAAGCCTTCAGCCGACGCGCCCAGGCTCTATGATGCCCGCCACCCTCAACGGCCACTATGGTAACAACCTCTTCGACGCACTGGTGGCCCTGCGACTGCCCGCTGTCGCGCCGGAGAATGTCCACCTCAAGGTCGCGCTCACCGCGCAGCGCCTGGCGCAGCAAGACACCATCGACATAATCACCCACGTCTACACGCAAATCGTCAACAAGGACTACTACATGCAAGAGGAGGACGATAGGACGCTCGCCTTCTTGGAGCGCAGTGCAACCTTGGACGGCACTGTTCAGAAGCACGTTGAGCTCGCGGCCAACGCCACTGCTCCTCACACGTCGGTTGGTGACCCGCGCACTAGGGCATGAGGATGTCGTTGAACGTTGATGGATCCGTATGTATTTTTATCCTTCCGTCAAATCCATGTAGTAGTATATGATACTACAGTAATTATCTTACCTTTCGCATCAACTTCATAATTTCCGTACGTACTCCATGCATGAACGGCGCCAGAACCAAACTTCTCATTACTCTAGGCAAAATTATTATTTTCTATCTATCGGTCGCGCCATGGAGCAGAACCAAATTTTACAAGTTATGAGTTCAAAAGTAAAGCCTGCCGTGTTCGCGTCGCACCCCCACACGGTTGGTCCGGCACGCCACTCAAGCAGGAATGCGTGCGGTGTTGCATTTTCACTTTCAAGTGGGACCGCAGTTGAGCAAACCGACTATCGGCAAACCCCCACCCCGCCAACCGCGCGATGGCTGAGAAAAGAGGACAGGAGGGAGAAGAGATGGCTGTAGCATGGACTCCAAGAAAATTGGTGTCAGATGGGACTCGTGTGGGTGGCGTGTGCCGTACTGCTAGACGTGAATGCTAGTTATGGCCCATGCCACCCCACTATATCGAGCCTATATCGAGGTACGTAGAAAAAATTTCCTGCAGTCCGTGCTCAGCCCTCCTCTATCTCTCTTCTCAGCCAGCCAGCGAACGCGCGGAGCCCATCGTCTGTTAGCTCACATGCGGCCCCACATGTCAGTGAAAACGCAAGAGGACCCACTGAACCTGCACATCTTTCACCTCGACGTGCTGGTGATGAAAAACAAATCCAATAAAGATCTTCCGTGGCCGCTTTTGGAGTTACTCAAGAGTAGTAAGATTCTATTTACAGTTTAACCCAAGATGCACATCTCGTGGCTTCAACTACCACTCTATTTTCTTTCATGACACGACCTAGATGCTGGATGTCCCACGTGTCGGCAAAAGGAGGAAGAACCCGACCAAATCTTCGGTTCTGCTCTCGGATTAGACTAGTTGTGCTTACTTAAAAAATTTATTGTGTACTCCCTCCGTTCCAAAATACTTGACTTCCATTTGTCCAAAAATGGATGTACCTATATACTAAGACATGTCTAGATACATATATATTTTGACAAATAGAAGGCATGTATTGTGCAACGGAGGGAGTAGAATGGATGTACCTATATACTAAGACATGTCTAGATACATATATATTTTGACAAATAGAAGGCATGTAGTATTGTGCAACGGAGGGAGTAGAATGGATGCAAGTTTTTGTATTGGGAAGAAGAGTACATCCATATATTGATAGAGCGCAATTTAGTAGATGTTCTATCACTTTTAGCTAGTATAGAATAGAGGCTAGACATGAGACTAGATGCGAGGAAGCAACGTCTACTTCTTTACACTCGAAGAAGAAAGAAGCACGCTAGATCGATCCTCCGCAGATCAACAATGAATGCATCGAGAAGGCACTAATCCAACTTACAGGGGTAGTAAAATGTATTCTTGTGGTTCTTGTTTTCTTTGGTCTTGCTTTTATAGTCAAAATTATCGTTGGAGTTCATGCAAAACGGAGGTCCGTTTGGGGTCGTGCGTTGGAGTTGGCCTTACAAGTGGGACCGCAGTTAAGGAAACCGACTATCGGCAAACCCCCACCTCGCCCTTGCTTGCGATGGCTGAAGTTAGAGAAACGACGAGGTTGAAGAGATTGCTCTCGCACGGACTCCAAGAAATAATATGGTGTCAGATGGATGTCGTGGTGGTGGCGTGTGCCGTACTCCGGGACGTGAATGATTGTTCTGGCCCATGCCACCCTACTACTCCTACTACTTACTCCTACTATATACTATACTACTAGTATATCGAGGATTCGAGGTGCTGGTTACGTACAACGAACACATTAACATATGGCTACAGTAAAAACACCCGCCCGACGCGCGAAGCATGTGAAGCTAGTACAATAGTGTACTACTATTGTTGATTGGCCTCATCCGATAACCTGTTGCAATGCACGTACAATTATGTATTCGGAAAATATTTTTTTGCCTCGTCGCACCACTCACTCAGAGAAGCAACTCGAAAGCCATTCATAAATTTAGTACAGTAAGTTTATCACAGACATATCATTTTATTACATAGTACAACAGGTCATCAACCCACATCGACAACGAGGATACATTATAAATACTAAAGTTTTCACCACACAACAAATAACAAGCCATGAAATGAACTTCAACTCAACCATTCCGCGGCATTGGAAACGCTTGCTTTGAACCACAAGTGATTCTCTGGGACGGGCCATCCGTTGTCGATCTGGAGACCAACGCAGGACTGATCATCCAGGCTGAAGCGGCCTACTATATCAGTACCAGGGTAGGGAACCACCCAAATGTCCGAGGTATAGACACAGTTGCTTCTCATAAATGTTTCAACAGCAGTTGGATCGCCTTTCACCATCATCGGATAGTTTTGTCCAAGGAAGAGCGAGTTTTCTCCAAGACTATCAATTTTGTACCATGCAACGGGTGTTGGAATAGGTCCGAAGAGTGCGACCATGGGAGACTACACCGGCTTCCTTAGCAGTAACATCATCAGTGGGCTGTATACACACAAGAAGAGGTGATCCATCGGAATTAGTTGCCAGGCGCCACAGAGTATATCTGCGCTGCTCGTCCTCATACTCGTGATCATCACCATCGTCATCTCCCCCTTGGTTATAAAAATCTTCAAGTATAGGTGGTGGGATGTTCACAGGACCTTGGAAACACAAGAAGAAGGTTAATTGGTAAAGGGAAACTTGCTAACCCGCATGCATGTGGATGAAACAATTATAATTACGATGGAAGACAAACGTACCGAAACAACGAGGATGCCATGCATAAAGAGTGCCACGAGCAAACACAAGGCCCTCGTATTCAATTGCATCACAGTACTCCTTCGTGCACAGAAACTGATTTTTGAGCAATATCCATCGAGTCAAACCATCAAGGACGGCAACAAGCTTGTCGAAGATAGCAACAACATCATAGTTTTTGTAATTCCAAGAGCGGTTGGGAACTCGACAAATTGCTATCTTCCGTAGAAGACAGTCACCATGATCATATTTGAATGTGCGTACATTACCGGTGTGCTCAACCTCTGGGCAGTGTGCTGAGATTTTTGGAAGTGGAACCCGGTGATGAGTGTACACATTCACAAGTTCCCACTCGCAGTTGGACCCAATGTAAACAACCCAATCTCCATTTGCACCCGCCCAAGCCTTGCCCTCAAGCGATGGCATCTTAACATCACACATATCATTATCAAGCAGCATCAACTTGCACAGGGCGAGGCCTCCGTCGTGCCGGCGCCAGTCATCAGGGTCACGGCGAAGAAGATAGGGGAGATCAAACCGCTCCTTGACCCTTGGGTTCCTTGCAATGATGTTATTAGTTGAGTCGAGAATGGGCTTGAACGAACCTGCCATGCTAGCCGAGGTGATGACGTCGCACCGATCAATGAGTTCCTCCAGCACATCATCTTTCAGATCGGGGCAAGAATAACGGTTTCATTTCCGGCCTGTTCCCTCCATGGAGAAGACGATCGAACAATGGCAGAAGAAAGGGTGAAGGGCTGAAGGAAAATGGAGGAGGGAGAGGAAGAGCGTGCGGCAGCAGTTCCAAATCGAGAGGGAAAGGCGAAGAGTCGGTGGACGGTTGCGAGTTTGCCACGGTTTACGAAGAGGCACCCCGGCCTACACGTCCGTTCGGAAATACTCCTACTACTCGCCGTCGTCTCACTGATATGTTGGAACAGGACCACATGTCAACGAAACATGGTGTGAAATTTCTCGTGCAAAATGCGATCTGGCCGCGTTGGCCCGAGGTGCCGCATTACTTATCGACCTTTATTTTTTCAATGGCGTGCTGATCATTTTTGAAGCACGACTAACTGGTACTGTACACAGAGAAAATATAAACTACTCTACCACTACCCCACCTCCAATACTAGTAGTATAAAAAAGATATATAGGCTGGAGCTTCAGCACTTTCTTGCTAAGGGCTGCCCACTTGCTTCTCACACTACCACCCTCTCTTCAGATCTAAAAAAGACGGCCCCTCTCTCCCTCCTCACCGGTGGTCACAGATCCGCCGGGGAAGAGAAGGACGTGCAGCGTGAGCCTTTTCGTCGTCGCGCGAAAGCGAGGTCACGACTAACGACAAGGCCGTCCTCTCGGACCTAAGCGCCAGCTGGATGGCCTCCATCCCCAAGCTCGCTGCCGTAGTGTGTGCGGAGGACGACGACCACGAGCGAAGCCACTTCCCGCCGACCCTCAGGTATGCTACCTCTTTTCGAGCCATAACCTTGTTCTATTGCCCCATCTGCTACGTCGTTGCATGTGGATCTTTTTCCACTCCACCATCTTCCCAATTTGCTATCCTCTACTCTGCTGGCCACGCAGACGAAAACCATAATTTGCACTATTAAAGGAAACTCTACTTCATGCAGACTAATCCATGTCTGGGTTGAATAAGGAAAGGAAGGGAGACTATACTGTCCAAGAGAGTAGGCATCGAACCCGCATCTAGGTTGAAAAGGGGAAAATCAGTAGCTAAGGAACGAGTCTCGTGTCTCTTGGTTGAAGAAGGGTAGAAAGGCATGATAACGCAATAGAGAATGACCAGGTCGATCGGTTTGTTGTCCTCGCATAGGAAAAAGGTGGCTAAAGAGAACAAAAATGGGACCGTAATCCACATATGCTGCATGGATATTTGTTGCTCTGGGCAACCATACCTCCCTCACCACTCTGCGTCCGTGGAGGTACATCGTACTGGTGCACCCACTGTCCGAATGGGCCTCCCAAGCTCTTATTGCCACTTTTTTTGCTGTTAGTATAACGCCAGCAGTCAAGTCAAGCAATGCTACTGCTAAAGTGATGCCACATTTAACTAATGTCGCTCTCAGTCTAATGCCACCCATAAATTTAAGCAATGCCATTTAATGTCACTGGATTATTTCAGGGTTAGCTGTTGATTGTGGATGTATTAAAGATTTTTCAGCTAAGGCATTCTAATGTTGTTGTACGACCAAGATACCAACGATGAAACTTGTTGCTACCTTCAGATTTTTGCACTGTTAATGCTTATAGATTACATACCTCACTTTCATGAGATAAGTTATTTTTTTTGTACAGTGTCACCAAAATGCCAAGGCGCTGATGTCATTTTATTTTGGTTAAACTGCATGCACAATTATGAAGACAAGAGGAAAGGTCAAGAGTGGGCACCTCCTCCTCCATTGTTCTCTTGAGGAGGTCTCATATGTTTGTCTCTAATGCATGTCGACTACATACCTGACATCATGATGTAATGTTAAGTCATTTCCTTTTGTACAGTGTCACTGAATTGTCAAGGCGGTGATGGCATTTTATTTTAGTAGAACTGCACAAAATTTTCTTAAAAGAAGAGGAAAGGTCAGGAATGGCTCACTTTTCCAGAAAAAACTATGTATGCCTTCCTCACATCAGCCGCTGTTGCTTTATTTATTCCTTCAAACAGGTGGTTAGAACAGTCTTGCTACCTTTTCCCATTAAGAATTTGGAATGCTTATATTTGTGAGTCTATGCTTCAACTAGTGCCACTTTTAGAGTAATCATACTTTCAATATCTATGCAAATAGGGATGCTCGATTTTAGTGGAACTGCACAAAAATTCCAACTGGTTCAACATTAGGAGCATGTTTCTTTCCCAACCTTTATATCCAATTGGTGGCAATATGAGCTATTCATTACGAAGTTACATGGTTTGCTACTATCTTGCTACTTTTTTTGTACTGTCATTAGATAGTAATACTAGTGGTTTGCATGTAAATTTATTGGCAGGGTGGACCTACATTGGAGGTGCAGGACAGGATTCAATGATTGGATGCTCAATTTTGGTTGTATCGATTTCACCTCTTCCATCACTGCGAACATTGATATCCTTGGTCTGATGAAGAATAGGCGCTATATTTCTGCTCTGAACCAGCAAATCAATTCACTATGAAATTGTCCAGGGCAAAACATAACTGTATCAGATTGTCCAGTGCAGAACATGGCAGATGCTAGGCGGAAGAGACATGTTTAAACCGAAAATACAAGGTGTGGTATATGTTTACTAGCTGCTTAATATTTGTGCAGGCAGAGATGTCTGCCCATTGCTATTTGGCAAACAAACAAAGTGCCCGCAATTTTGGTTGAACTGCACAAGAGAATAGTATAGTCACTGCATGCAGTGCCATTTGAAAATAGACACAGAAAGATTGGATAGTCACTTCATGGACTGTAGAAAAGTAGTACTGTACTATTTATTGGCCAACACTAGGTGCTTCATTGCTTTGGTTTGATTATACAATGGGCATCATTTTGCCTAAGTTAAAGTTTGTATTCCGAAAATAGTCTCGCAGTGTGATCGAGGGAAGACCAAATCATATTGCAGTGCATGTTCCTCCATCGAGGGAAGAACAGATGTTTTTTCTAGATCTTTGCTTTTGAAGCTACATATTTGTATATGATCTTTGAGTCATTGAGATGCATTAGCATGTTGATCTTATGTATGGGAATCGTACTAGTTAGTTTTACTTGCGACGCAAGATCCGAAGTGGCTGATCTTTGCTTTTGGAGCTACATGTTTGTATATGATATGTGAATCATTGAGATGCATTAACAGTTACTCATTTCTGTTCGCTCAGTGTTTACAAGTTACTGATCGATCACTAGCTAGCCTACAAATGCGCTCCTGGCAGTTTTATTTGCGACGCAAGATGCGAAGTGGCAGTTTTTTGAATAAAAATGCCTACCTTTGAAGAAACTGACAAGCTCGTACGCAAGCAAGTGCCTCCTTATTTCAAGCCAATAAAAAAATGGCTCCTCCTAGTGGATTTCTGACATCTGGGTCCCATGCCATTATCAACGTAGTCAATAAACGAGAGAATTGCACAACGAGCGGTGACACCAGGGACCCAGCAGCTTGCCCAGTTATTTTTGTTTTGGGTTAATTTGGTGTATCCAGGAAATGCCACTGCAATTTCCAAACTTTGAAAAATGCCATTTCATGCCATTTCTAGTGGCATTTTTCGAAGTCTGGAGTGGCGTTTTTCAAAGTTTGCAAACTGCAGTATGCTTTCAAAGTTTGCAAAATTGCAGTGGCATTTTTCAAAGTTTGGAAATTGCAGTGGCATTTTTATGAATCGCCATAATTGGAGTGGCATTTATCTAATTTGTTTTTGAGACGGAAGCAGGGTGTCAACTGGGCTGTGCGGGACACTCTGGCCTGTCTAGACAGCCTTTTCTTTTATGTTTACCACAGACCAGCCCAGTAGTTTTTTTTCTTTCTGAAAATGGCTAGCCTAGTTTTTTTGTGATTTGTCAAGTAAGTCGCTTTATCAGGCCTGTTGGGCTGCAAATCTTTCAAGACGAGGAGAGCTTCATTCGGCTGGCCGAGAAAATGGCCTATCAGTAATGAGAAATGGGTTGTACATTTTTAAAACACATCAAACCGGCAATTATTTTCAAATATCTTTTTTTCATTTAGAGATTTTAAATTGCATTGATTTTTATGCGTGGACAATTTATTGGATTTTATATTGATATACATTTATTTTTAAAATCAGTCTGAATGTGACTCGAAATTTCGGGATTAAAAACAGTTCAGACCGCACCGATATATGCAAAATTTCGTATAATTTTTTAACCGTGGCCACAATATGGGCTGTAATGCTAACATAAAGAATATGGGCTCCAAAAAAACCCGTAAGAATTAGCAAATGGGCTGTAAATTATTTGAAATAATGGCAGATAGGATGTATGCTGTTTTCCAAAGATTTGAGGCTTTCCACAGATGGCCTGTATACTGTTGGATGTCCATCCAACAGCCATCGTGCTTCTTCAATCTCTGCTCTTCTTGCTCCAGCCGCTCAAACAAGCGCCGGCGGGACTTCCTGCTCCCTCCTCCCCGCGGCCGGCTGTGCTGCCGCGCAGGCCTCACCGCCCCACCGTACTCCCATCGCTGGCCTAGCCATCCCTCTACTCACCCACACCTGCTGTTATTCTCCGGCGACGACAGACGAACCAGTAAAACCTCGTACTCCCCTCCGCATGGGAAACAAAAACAAAGGCCGAGTCTTCCCTGCCACCGTGTCGTTCCCTTCCTAGGCCTCGCCATCGTCCACCGCCCTGGTGCTCTCGGCGTGGCGTGGTCAGCGTGGTCAACGACCGACATGCATCTGAAGTGGACTGTACGTGGAGAGGCTGACAGCTGGGTCCACGGCCGCACACAAGGAAATGCCTCCTTATTACGCGCAGAATAATGATTTCCTCCACCTGACATCTGGGACCCACCGAAACGGCCTCTGTATTTCGTGAAAAAAATGTTACCGCCGCTGACAGCTCGGACCCACCAGCTATATCTTCGCACGCAAGGAAGTGCCTCCTTATTACGCACAAAAAAATGAATACTCCCCCTGCTAGCTGGGACCCCGTATAGTGGGCCTACTAAGTTGACGGGGACGAATGGCTTTGTCAACTTAGTCAATATGCACGATTCTAGCTCGACTGACCGTACGATGTCCATCCAACGGCCGTAGTGCTTCTTCAACCTCTGGTCTTCTTGCTCCAGCCGACCAAAGCAGCGCCGGTCGTGCCGCCTGCTCCTGCCTCCCGTGGCCGGCTTTGCTGCCGCGGAGGCCTCACCGCCCCCATACTACTCCCATCGCTGGCCAGGCCATCCCTCCACTCCACTCACCCACACCCCCTTTTATTCTACGGCGACGGCAGCGCAGCCGAACCAGTGAACCCTCGTACTCCTCTTCGCGTGGGCATCCACTGCTGCGTCTTCCCCGGCTCCGCGTCGTACCCTTCCTAGGCCTCGCCGTCGTCCACCGCCGTGGTGTTGTCGGCGCGCCGTGGTCAATGTGGTCAATGACCGAATTCCATCGGAAGAATACTGTACGTGGAGAGGCTAACAGCTGGGTCCACGGCAGCCGCAAGGAAGTGCCTTCTTATTACGCGGAAAATAATTATTCCTCCACCTGACAGCAGGGACCCACCGGACGCCCACCAGTATATCACGAAAAAAACGTTTGCCCCTGACTGCTGGGACCCACCCGACGGGCCACCATATTTCACAAAAAAACGTTCCCCCTGCTGTCAGCTCGGACCCACCGGAAGTGCCTCCTTATTACGCACAGAAAAATGACTACCCCCCTGCTAGCTAGGACCCACCTTGGTGGGAGGCTGACTATTGGGCCTACTAAGTTGACGGGCACGGAGGGCTTTGTCAACTTAGTCAATATGCATGATTCTAGCTCCATTGACTGTACGATGTCCATCCAATGGCCGTAGTGCTTCTTCAACCTCTGGTCTTCTTGCTCCAGCCGCCCAAAGCAGCGCCGGTCGTGCCGCCTGCTCCTCCCTCCCGTGGCCGACTGTGCTGCCACGGAGGCCTCACCGCCCCCTACTATTCCCACCGCTGGCCAGGCCCTGCGGCGACGGCAGCCTCACAGGGCAGCCGAACGACTAAACCCTCATACTCCTCTCCGCGTGGGCATCCACTGCCGCGTCTTCACCGGCTCCGCGTCGTCCCCTTCCTAGGCCTCGCCGTCGTCCACCGCCCTGGTGCTCTCGGCGCGGCGTGGTCAACGTGGTCAAGGAACGACTTCCATCGGACGTGGACTGCATGTGGAGAGGCTGACAGCTGGGTCCACGGCGGCAGCAAGGAAGTGCCTCCTTATTACGCGGAAAATAATGATTCCTCCACATGACAGCAGGGACCCACCGGACAGGCCACCGTATTTCGTGAAAAAAACATTTCCCCCCTGAGTGCTGGGACCCACCAGCTACACCTTCGCACGCAAGGAAGTGCGCTCGGGCAAAAAAAAAACGATTCGCCCCCCTGACTGCTGGGACCCACCAGCTACATCTTCGCAAGCAAGGAAGTGCCTGACAGTCGGGACCCACCTGGTCGAAGCGTACGTAGCGTTGTCATTCTGGTCGCGAACGTGTATGTACATATATACTGGTGGATGTAGAGGCGCGCACGTGTCGTAGTAGAGGCGGCCAGGTGCAAGCAAGAAAATACGGCCACGTATGTGTACATACGGGCGGGGTCTCGAACGCCTACTCGCGCATACGTATGGCGAGGGCTCGTTGGCATGGCTGGGTCAGAACGGAGAAACAGCGTCATTGTCGTGTTCATGGGGAGGCAACGGAATGCGTCGTGTTCATCGGGAGGGCTTGGACGGAACAGGCGATAGAAACGAGGCCTGGCGTACCGCAGAAATGAGGAAACGGACCTCCTACGGTCGAAACGGGGGTCCTGTTGATCGGGAGGGGTGTGGCGTACCGTAGAACGAAGGAAACGAACCTCCTACGGTCGAAACGGGGGTCCTGTTGATCGGGAGGGGTGTGGCGTACCGCAAAACGGAGGAAACGGACCTCCTACGGTCGAAACGGGGGTCCTGTTGATCGGGAGGGGTGTGGCGTACCGCAAAACGGAGGAAACGGACTTGTGTTGGAGCGCTACGGTCAAAACGGGGTCCTGTTCATCGGGAGGGTGTGGCGATCGCAAAACGGACTCCACGGATACTGTTCATCTCCACCGTCGACCCCTCCGGCCTCCACGAGCCACTGCTCATCCACCGTCGACCTCCTCCAGCCTCCACGGGCTCCTCAGATCCAGCCTCCACCGCGCTTACTCCACCGCCACTGCTCAACCACCCCTCCACCGCTCACTGCTCATCCAGCCCTCCACACCACGGGTCCTGTTCAACCACCCTCCAGGGCACCCTCCACCGTCTCACTGTTCATCCAGCCCTCCACACCACGGGGTCCTGTTCATCCACCCCTCCACGGGCACCCCTCCACCGTCTAATGTTCATCCAGCCGTCCACACCACGGGGTCCTGTTCATCCACCCCTCCACCGTCTACTGTTCATCCAGCCCTCCACCACACCACGGGGTCCTGTTCATCTAGAGGCAACGCCACCTCTCACTATTGCTCATCCAACCCCCCGCAACACTCACTGTTCATCCCATCGATCGGCTTCATTAGCAGCAGAGTGAAGGAATCGCCGATCGGGTTCGATTAACAACCATCGATCGGTCGCTCGTGTTCGATGAACGCGTAGCTCTGTAGTGCAATCGCCGGGTTGATTAGAGCCCAACGCCTTGCTCGGGTTCGATTAGAGCTAACGCCCGCACACATGCGCCGTAGGTGTACGAGAGAAAGCGCGCATCGCTTCGCGCCCCGACCTCCCACCGTAACCGGAACTCCCAAAATTCACCCCCCGCGCTTCTACCATGGTTTTTCCGTCATGGACGACCCAAAGAATGTCATGCAGCTGCGTCTCCGGCCCGCCCAGGACGAAAAGCCCATTTTCTGTCATGATTTTTTGTCATAGAAGTAGGAGCCCACCACATCTATGATGATACCGGGTTTTGTCACAATTATCGTCATAGAAGTGTCATATGTATGACAGGAAAAAAAATTGTTCGGCCCAAAATGTCACGGATGTGTCTTTTTTTTGTAGTGATTACAAGACTCCCCGAGTCTGGATAATGAAGCATCATTTTTTTCACAAGGCATAAAACATATGACGCCTGATGGTTCACTCGTTTTGTTGACTTGAAGCTTCCGGGTTATCCTTCTCCGCTCCTCTGTCGGCTGCCCTGTCCTAGAAGGTTGATGATGCCCAGTCAATGCCACTCAAAGCTTGAAATTCAGCTGCATCATCAATTAACCCGGCTGGATCGACTTCAGGGGCAAAGGTATGCTTACGAATTGGAGGGATCAGGCTGACTGCATCATAGTGAGGTGTTGGGAGTCTCTGGTTTTGGCTATCATGACCTGGCTGGTACTTGGTAAGATCAGTGTCACCCAAAGGTATTTCCTACACACAGGTGGTAAAATCCTTCTCATCAAATAAGGTGTTGTCCTCCTTCAGGCATGGATATCCAAGGGCGATGTCGGCCGGGTCTAGTTCTGGTATCCATGCCTTGGCCCGGCTCAATGCGGCTATGGCTCCGGCTCTTGCAGATGCCCGCCTTAGCTCTTGAACCCGTTGAGGTAGCACAGCGAGCCGTTTTAGCATGTCAGCCAGGAGATGGGGAACGTCATTTGACAACGCCACAACGTCCAAAGCACATTGTGACCCGGTGTAGAGTTGTTCCACCAGGGTGTAAACCGCCTTTAGCTTGGTCAACATGCTCTGATTAAGGTTTGTGCTCCTGGAGCCTGCATTAACAAACATCAGGTGAGTCGGAGGTGACAATTAAGATACTCGTTGGAAAAGGATTTGCAATGTTTAACGTTTGCAGAAGTAACTTACCAAATATTGCCGAGACCATCTGAGATATATAGCTTTTTAAGCCGGATAACTCGGCAGTTGCTTCTGCAAGTGACACCTCTGCTTTCTCTGCCCGGGTGACCAAGGAGGCCTTTTCATCGGCCCATACTTTCATATCTGCTTCAAAGCCTTTCTTCAACTTCTCTTGTTCAATACGCTGAACTCAAACTTGGAGTTGGCCTTTTGGATTTCAGTCTCTTGAGCTTTCAGGCGATTCTTCAGATCAGCAATCTCCAACTCAAATTGACTTATGGTGGCCTGCATCAATGTCGGGTTATAGTCAGGGTTATTACAAGATAACATCAAGTCCCAAGCACTTTGCAAGCAAAGATACTTGACACTTGGGGGCTAATGTATACTGAGGAACTCTGAATTACTATGGCGGTTCATGGAAATTAAGTCCCAAGCACTTTGCAAGCAAAGGTACTTGGCACTTGGGGGCTAATGCGTATTGCAAGTTCAAAAGTATTATACTACACCGGGTTAAATATCTTGTTCTAAAGCCGGCCTTCGAGATAAGTTGGGTGTTTGACAAGCAATGATAAGAGGATTCTAAGTCTACAGCATATTTTCTTATAAGCAATAGACTTGGGGGCTGGTACAATAAGTATGAATAAGGAAAAGTAACAAAAATTATACCTCAGATTTTTTATGTATCTGTTTCACCATGTCAATCTCCAGGTCACGACTGATGTGCACTTGACTTATGTAGCCAGAGACAATCTCTCCAATGCTCAGCTGAGTATAATCCGTGACGTCTAGTTTGGCTTTGCGGCGTTCCAAGAATTCTTCCTTGGCAGAGCACTTGGCCAGTACGGTGGGTCTTCCCGGTTCAATGAACTGAGTCTTGGTGATCTCGACTTCCGGGTCATCTTCTTTGGCCGGACTGGGAATCTCCAGGTTATCAGAACCGTCGAGAGCTTGTTCGGCAGGCGGGGTCAGAGGTAGGCGCTGGAACGTCGTGAGATGGTTCAGGCGGCGGCTCGTGAGTAGAGACGTCAGGAACAGCCGTCCCGAGTTCCTTTCAGTTACAACTGGCTCTTTGGACAGCTTATTTTTCTTTGCCCTCTTACTGGGCTTCCTCACTTGTACGCTGTGGACAAGTCAGAGGGTTAATACAAAAGCATGAGTAAAATAAGCATAAGGTAAGCAAGTTGTCATTACCCTGGTGCGTTTTGAAAGCCGGCATGTTGGATTGCATAGACTCGCCAGAGGAAGGTGAATTATCCTGATAGTTGGAGTCAGATGAATTGAGAGGTTGACGAATGAAACCCGCCAAAGGTAAAAGAGGACGTAAATCGGAGATAACCTCAGCACGGCGCTTCCTGGTCACATCAGGTAAGCCGGAGGAGAGTTCCGCGTCTTTGCTGGTCCGGGTCTACCTCCGGCTCTCATAAATCTGTCGCTTCAAAAGAAATTGAGGATCTTGGTAAGCTAAAGGATGTGAAAATCTTACTTTCCGGGTCACTCTTCGGATTTTCTGCCGCGGCAAAGGCTCGGAATCGGAGGAGATTATAGTTACCTCTTCCTCAACGGCTTGGTTGTTTCCCGTGTCCCCCTGAAAGGAATTAATTTCAATAAGATGATGGCAAAGGAGTCAGGGGAATTAAGGATTACCTCTTCTTCAACGTCGTCGGTGTCATCCAGTTTTAATAAATCCGAAGTACTTGGCTTCTTCTTCCTCGAAGTTCCTGTCTTGGCGGCTTTCCTCTCGGCTCTCTTGGCCGCTCTGGCTTGTTTGGCAGCCTCATGATCATATTTGACCATCCAGAAATTATTATTTGCCTATGAATAATGATAAAGGGTTATGATTAAAAGCAGGGCATAACACAATAAAGGTATAATTGTTGAAGTTGATGACTTACTGCAGGAGCCGGGTCATTCTTGTAGAAAGGAAGTAAGCCAAAGGCGTTACTGACTACTGAGCCTTCCTTCAAAAGAGATTGGGTCATGGCCTCAACCATGTCATTAGGCAAGTCGTCAGGACAATGACGCAGCGGGTCATCTTTTTCGCCTGAGTAAGTGCACATTATGCCGGGGCGGCGGCTTAACGGAATCACCCGCCAGGAGATCCAGACTCGGACTAAATCGATGCCATCCAAGCCGTTCCCCAAAAGAGCCTTGATTTTCTTTATGGTGGGGGCGAGTGGTAAATGTTCAACAGCAGATAACTTGTCCGGCAGCGGGTGGTTGGATTCAAGGCACAGAGCGCGAAAGTCGGGCAGCGGATTCTCATCAGTCGGAGAAGTGTCCTGGCAGTAGAACCACGTTTGGTTCCAATCCTTAGGGTGACTCGGCAGTTCAGCGTATGGGAAAAGGCAGTCTCTCCGTCGCTGAATGGAGATACCACCAAGTTCCAGGCTGGGCCCATTGGCACGCTCATTCTGGCGATTTAAGTAAAATAAGTTGGGAATTGCAGATGTTTGATACAGAATTGGGCCCAATATCTTGTGGTCGAAGGTCAAAAAAGTTCAAGACATCCCTGAAGAATTTTGAGCCGGGTGGAGAAAAGCCCCGGCTCATATGATCAATAAAAACGATCACTTCCCCCTCCTTGGGTTGAGGTTTTTCCTCTGCCGGGTTAGGAGCACGATAAGACATGACTTCCTTCTTGGGCTGATGGCCAGTCTTCGCGAACTCAGACAATGTGCTTTCAGTAACAGTGGACCTGACCCAGTTACAGGTCACAGGAGCTTTGGGAGCCTTGGGTGCCATAATGCAGATGGAAGCCTATGACAATATGCAATTTTTCCGGTTCAGTTTAACCCGAAAGAGAACATTTTTTCAGTATATTCAAGATGGCGGCTTAAGAAGGGGCCTAATGACATATGGATAATTGTGTTTTTTTGTATTTAAGCCGCTACAGGTATCAGAAGCAGTTAAGTTATTTTAAACCGCCAGGAGCAAGCAAGGTTGATAATCAGTGTTGTCTTCTTAAACCGGCCATATGGACTACCGTGGTTAAACAGATCTAACAGATGCAGTTTTTTGACTAAGTATGGAACAAACAGGTTTCGCAAGTTGCAGCTGTTATTTTGGATCAAATGGTTGTTCCGAAAAGAAAATTTCTAGACCTAAAACTAGTGCAGATAAGTTCATACGCTCGAAGGAAGCCTCTGAACAAAGGAAAGGCGATCTATTTGCATTCGAAATGGGCTCGAAACAGCTACCGCAGCAGTTTTATACTGTCTTAAGATCAGAAAGAGGCGTCGGAGGTGGAATCTATCAAGGGTTCATGACGGACGGCGACGAACACCGACGAACTCGAAAAATCCTAATGCAGATCTGAGGTACAGGAAGGAAGAGACTTACATATGCGGAGTGCTGCGGAGGTTCGTCGCGTTTTTCTGGTCCAGTCAGGATGATGCAGCGGCCTGAGTTGGTGAAGACGAGGAGATCTGCGGCGGCGGCGGCGGCGAAGCTCGAGCAGTAGAGAGACAGTGAGAGGAAGAAGACGACCGAAGGGGGAGAATGGAAAAGACCTAGGTCGTGCCTATTTATAAGGAAGTGCTGACTGAGAAGGCGCGAGAAACGAGGAGGCCAGGAATCATTATCCAACGACTCCGACGCCTCGGTTTTCGGAATGGTCAGTAAAGACACAGATCCGTTCAAGATATGACAGAATAAAATAGGAATTTAATGGAAGATGACGTCACGGCAGGTTATCACGGATCCAGAAGATGACGTCACGGCGGGTTATAACCTTTGCATGCATGTAAGACGAAGGCTTTTTCTTAAGGTATTTTAAGATTGACATGAACCGGTTCAACTCAATCTGGGGCCTAATGTTGGGGATATAACTATTTGTGTAAGCCGCCCAGGCGGGGCCGGGTTACGCAAAGAGAATTCATCATATGAAGCTCAAGATCAAGCATGAAGATGGCGGTTCAGTAAAGGGTCTAAAGCCCACATGCGACTTAAGGCCCGTAGTGGTAAACCGCTGTAATGGCATTACTTGTATCATAAGGTAGAGTTAACTAGTCACCGAGCCGGACACTATTTATGAGCCGGCCGGGACTCTGTAGGTCGCAGGGCATCAACCCGTGTATATAAGGGGACGACCCGCTGGCGGCTTAGGGCAGGTAACATCAAACCCAGAACCGGGCATAGCGTATCTCGCTCCCTGGTCATCGGAACCCTAGCAATACCAATCCAACTAGACGTAGGCTTTCACCTTCATCGTAAGGGGCCGAACTAGTATAAAATCTCTCTCGTGTCCCTTGTCCCGTTAACCCCTTTAAGCTTCCTAGTTGCGATGGCTCCATGACTAAGTCCTTTTATGAGGACATCTGCCGTGACAAAACCACGATACCCTCCGTCCCAAAATAAGTGTCTGAAGTTTGTACTAACTTTAATTAATACAAAGTTATACTAAACTTGAGACACTTAGGCCTCCTTTGGTTCATAGGATAGAAATAATATAGAAATAGAAAAATCATAGGAAATGAGATGACATGCATTCCAAATCCTATAGAGAAAGATATGCCATTTGATGCATAGAATATGATTTTTTTTATTGAGTCTAGGCTAAAAAAATTTCCTTTGAAATGTGAAGGATTGATTCCTGTCATACATAGGAATAGGAATCCATTTCTATAAAACAAAGGGCTTCAAAGGAATTTTTCCTACAAAGTTCCTATCCTTTGCAATTCCTACAATTTTCCTACACGAACCATTATTTTAGGACGGAGAAAGTACTAGTTTAATAAAGTTTCTTTCTAAGGAACATGAATTATCAAGCTAACTAAAACTAACTAAACGGGCCTTATGGACGCCATTTATTTACCATTTACATCCCTATCTCACCCAACCCATCGCAGTAGCCGATGTCAGCATCAGGACACCACCATGTCGTTTTGGCGCCTCCTAGGCCTATTCGGCCGCCTATGCCGCCTCTTCTCCAAGGCTGCCGCCTGATCATGTCCTCCTCCCTAGGTCTTGGCCGAGCAGGCCGTAGGATCAACGTCGACTGTGTTCATGCGCCTCGTCGAGCCTCCGCGCATCTCGCTCCTCATCTTGCTGACGCACCTCACCAAGACCAGCGTCGCCCTCGCTCCTCATAACGACATCGTGCAAGTCCTTGCTGGCAAAGTATGTTCCTCGAGCGACTACGACCTCCTCCTCGTCGTCTACGACACCCGTGTCACGGCTCCCATGCAGGGCCACAATCGGGTGCGCAAGATGACCTGCATCAACCCAAACCACATCCCAAACACCACATGTTTCGTCTGCAACCCACTCACCGGCCACCTATCTCGCCTCCCTCACATGGGAGTATACATGAGACTGGGAGGCTCCAAGAACCTCATGTGCGGCCCCAACATGGGCGTACTCACCCAATCGATCGTGGCAACGGGCTGCCAGATGTTCGTCGTAGCCGAGCAAAAGGAGAACAGGATGCTCCGCTTTCTCTCAGTGACGGGAATTGCCATCGAGCAGTCGAGGGTGGACACTGGCGGGAGCTCGAGCTCCGCACCGTCCTCGGTGGCCAGCGGTGGTCTTCTTCAACACCGACAAATACATTAAGATGCGATCTGCACAAAAAGAATAAATTCATGAACTTTTGGGAGGAATAGTATCATGTGCTGAAAAGCCACATATTTGTCTCTTTGCACAGCCTTCATTTCAATGTATTTCGTCCTGAAATTTTATACACATGTGTGTTATGCCTTCATGTATGTCTGTGTTTTGTTTCATAATTTTTTGAAATGTAAAAATATGAATTTTATTGAAATTTGATTTTTTTTTCAAAGCCGGCCTTCTTGGAGACCGAGCTCCAAAAGCAATTTTGGCTTTATTAGTAGTATACAGATTAGTACCTAGGCAGAAAATTAGTGCAACCACATCTTTCTGTCCCTTATGTATTTAAAATAAAAATTATGGACAAACTACATCTGTCCACTAATTTGGCACTACACTACAGCGTAGACGAAACGTGTGGAGCGATGCAAGTCAGGATCAGTTGGAAGGAAGTGACCGGTTAAATGCGTTGTGGAACATAGGTGAGGTACAGAACCAAACGAATCAAATACGGTACGACCAAACTTTAAAAAAAACGGTACGACCAAACGAATCAAATACGGTACGACCAAAGCAGGGACAGAGAATGAAATAAATACAACCGCGTCGGCCAACTATTAGGAGTAGATAGGTCGCGATGGCTGCTGAGATTCCGGGGTCAGATGTCTCCAGGAACCATTAGGTTCCCACCAAACACGCTTTTATTGTACACGATCTTTTTTCGGACAATCTTCGGATCTCTTTTCGCTCTATCCTACTCTTTATATTTAGTGTCAAATTTTAATTATAAATTTAAGTAATAAAATAGTCACAAAAAATTAAATATTTGAAACTATGTTCAAATACGAATTCAATGATATAACTTTTTTGTGACATTCATTGATATTTTATTAGTTAAATCTATGATTAACATTTAACATAAAATACGAATGAGGGAGGTAGTACTAGTCATCAACGTACAACCAGTTTACATAGTACTAACCCCGTCCTGGTTTATTTACTAGTACTACCTCCACCTGGTTTATTGATTCCCTTAGTATTTTATGCCGAATTTTGACAATGAATTTAATTATAAAATGTTACTGCATGTCACAAAAATTAGTATCATTTGAAACTATGCTCAAATACGAATTCAAATGATATAATTTTTTATGACATGCATTAACATCTTATGAGTTAAATCTATGGTCAAATTTTATCACAAAATACGAAGAGGACCAATAAAAGAGGACGAAGGTACCTCAATCCTGGTTTATTAGTCCCCTTCGTATTTCGTGTCAAATCTTGATCATAGATTTAACTAATAATGCATGTCATAAAAAATTATATAATTAAAAACTATGTTCAAATACGAGTCCAACGATATAATTTTGGTGGCATGTATTAACAATTTGTTAATGAAATCTATAGTCAAGATTTGACATAAAATATGAAGGAGACTAATAAACGAGAACCGTATAGTAGAGCCGAATACATATTAAGAAGACTAATAAACCAGGACAGATGTAGTAGAGCCCAATACAGTTGCCATTTGCCTTTGCTTGCTTTCTCTTGGGCCTCTGCACTTCTTATTCAGATGTTCTGTTTCTTCATTAATGGCAATTGTCCATATATTGAAGGTAAGATTCCTACTGCTCAATTTTGATGGCTATATTTTTCGTTTTTGTGCCGACGCGTATCTTCCGTACACCTTATATATTTTTTTCTAGATCCTGTTGTATTGGCACATAATTGCATTTCACATCAGTGTGAGTGCATTCATTTGTGCTGGTCCCTCTGTGTGAATTGTCTCCGCTCTCTAGTGGGTTGGGCGATATTTAGTTGCTATTGTGCGCAATACATTTGTGCTAGTCCCTCTCTGTGAACGGAATTACTGTACACATGATGGTTGCCGGACGAAAATCACACGACACCGTGATCAACGGCTGCAGCCCACTGATCTACAGGCAATACATTTGTGCTGGTCCCTCTCTGCGAATTGTCTTCGCTCTCTAGTGGGTCGGGCGATATTTAGGTCCTCCTGCGTGCAGTTGGGTTTTCTTTCTTCCACACGCTTGTCATGGAAAAGTATTACCATGGCATGTGTGGATCAAAATAATACGTACTAGTCTATTTTGACAGTTATTGTATTGTTTTAACTGAACGTAGACTAATTTCCCTGCATAAGCACCGGCTGGTGACTGCTCTTATGTCTGTATGTTGATGGCTATCTTTTTCCGTTCACACACACACACACGCACAGAAGTATCGTCCGTCTCATCTACTATATTTATATGACCACTCTCAAGTGAAATTTCACACAATCACTGCATAGACTCGTCCCCAGCCTCAAATCTTCTATTCTTCCCTCAGTGCAAACCAAAATCATGAACACTTTGATCTTCCTGTGCTTCACTCTATCCTTGTACCCTTACCATACTGTATCACTAGCAAGCACCAATGTCACTGCCATGCAAATGCGCGCACTTCTCTCCCTCAAGGACATGGTGTCCGACCCGTTTGGCTCTCTCCATTCATGGAACAGCTCAAACAACCCATGCAGGTGGCGCGGTGTTGGATGCAGCCGCAAGCACACTGAGAGGATCCTCGAGCTAAACCTCAACTCATTCGGCTTGATTGGAGGCATCTCTCCATTACTGCGCAACCTCTCATATCTCGTGTGCTAAACCTTGGGGAGAACCATCTTGCCGGTCAGATACCTGCGGACCTGGGTCATCTTCGAGACTTCGGTACTGAACCTTTCCATGAACTCACTGCAAGGCGGCATCCCAACTTCTTTGGCAGGCTGCACCAATCTAATGAAGCTTAGCCTGGCTCACAACCAGCTGGGAGGTGAAATCCCTGGTGAGATTGGTAGTTTGAGAAATCTTGTCTTTTTTACACTTCATACCAATTACTTGACGGGAAACATCCCATCATCCTTGGGAAACTTGTCATCGCTTGTCTCATTGAGTCTGGCCAAGAACTTCCTATCAGGCATGATTCCTACTTATTTTGGAAATCTATCGAACCTGACAATTATTTCACTTTTGAATAATCAGCTATCCGGTGCTATACCTTCCTCGCTTGGTCGCCTAAGTAATATGGTAGCACTTATCCTGGACCAAAACAACCTGACTGGTTCTATACCTCCTACTATTTGGAACATGTCATCTTTAGTTATATTTTCCGTAGAAACCAATGAGCTTACGGGGACAGTACCTTCAAATGCACTCAGTAAACTTTCTACTCTCGAGATTTTCTCTTTAGCTGAGAATAATTTTCATGGGCAGATTCCATCGTCACTTCCTAATGCTAGCAGCCTCATTCAATTTGAAATCCCTTTCAACCACTTCAGCGGCACTATTCCTCCAAAGCTTGGCGGGTTACAGAGCCTCCAATTTTTTATTCTAGCATTTAATGCATTTGAAGCTAAAAACCATCGTGAATGGGATTTATGCACGCATTAACAAATTGCTCCGAGTTACAAGCTTTGGAATTGAATGATAATAAGCTTAGTGGAACGTTTCCTTCTGCAGCTTCCAATTTATCCACAAAGCTACCATATCTTTCCCTAGCTGGCAACACAATTTCAGGTCATGTTCCTAGAGAGATCGGTAACCTCGTTGGTTTAAGGTCTCTCCAAATAGACACCAATTCACTGACTGGATTTCTCCCATCTTCATTTAGTATGCTTCGGAATCTAAGACGTTTGACACTAGATAACAATGGCTTCAGCGGGCCCATCCGACCTACTTTTCTAGGTAACTGTACTCAGCTAAACATCTTTTCCCTTTCGATGAATTCCTTTAGTGGAATCATTCCAAGCACCATAGGAAACATGGTGTATCTACTAACCATTTTACAGGGACGATCCCTAGCAGTTTGTTCAATATCACGACACTTTCCATACAACTAGGTATCTCTAATAATCATTTCGAA
Source organism: Aegilops longissima (assembly GCA_021605205.1). Lineage (NCBI taxonomy): Eukaryota > Viridiplantae > Streptophyta > Magnoliopsida > Poales > Poaceae > Aegilops > Aegilops longissima. The sequence goes on from CM038676.1 coordinate 514,133,622, forward strand.
AGAACAATACCACCTGAGATTGGGAACCTACAAAATCTTGTAGAGTTTGATGCCATGTTCAATCGGCTCACTGGGGAAATTCCTGCCACTCTAGGAAAATGTCAGCTTCTCCAAATCATCAACATGCAAAACAATTCATTGACGGGTAATATTCCATCACTCTTGAGTGGGTTGAAGGGTTTGGAAATTCTCAATCTCTCAAGAAATAATTTTTCAGGCCAAATACCAAACTTCCTAGGAGATTTCAAAAGTCTCGCACATCTTGACCTTTCTTTCAACAATTTTGATGGAGAAGTGCCAAAAGTTGGTGTTTTTGCAAATGCTACTAAGATTTGGGTCATGGGTAATAGCAAGCTTTGTGGGGGCGTTCAAGACCTTCATTTGCCCCCATGTTCTCTTCAAATTTTGAAGAGAAAACATAAAACTCCAATGCTCACAATTGTTCTTTCACTTGTTGCAACAACAACATGCACCCTTTTGTTGATCATGTTCTTCCTTGTTTACTACAAGAGAAGATCAAGGGAAACTCCTTCAACAGTGTCCACACAAGGCCATAAAGTTGTCTCCTACCAACAGTTGGCAGAAGCAACAAATGGTTTCTCAACATTAAATTTGTTGGGCAGTGGGAGCTATGGATCTGTTTACAGAGCTAACTTGCATGATGAGATAAGTGGGCAAGAAAACATTGTCGCTGTGAAAGTACTAAAACTTCAAACCCCTGGAGCACTCAAGAGTTTCACATCTGAGTGTGAGGCGATGAGAAATTTACGGCATCGAAACCTTGTCAAGGTCATTACAGCATGCTCAAGCATCGACTTCAATGGGAATGATTTCAAGGCTATAGTGCTTGACTTTATGCCCAATGGTAATTTGGAAGAGTGGCTTCATCCTATCACAAACCACCAACCAGGGGCTAGGCACTTAAGTCTTGCCCAAAGAATGAGCATACTCTTTGATGTGGCTAATGCATTGGACTATCTCCATTGCAATGGAGGTGCACCAATTGTTCATTGTGATCTTAAGCCAAGTAATGTCCTTCTGGATTCTGATATGTTAGCTCATGTTGGTGACTTTGGATTATCGAGAATTCTTATAGAGGGATGCTCATATTTCCAAGCCTCAACGAACTCGATGGGATTTAGAGGCACTATTGGTTATGCTCCTCCAGGTTAGCGCACTTTTTTTTCTTTTGTATTTATAATTATCATATTATAGTGGGCAGTAAATGTCGACATGTCGCTTAACTTGATATAGTAGTCCCATTTTAGTCCCTCGGTATGCATTATGTTTTAACTTTTAATTTGTGACGTAGCCCTTAGCTACAAATTGCTTGCACATATGGTAAAAATTAAATGCTTATAATTGTTATAAAAGTATTAGTGGGTGATCTTTTAGTTCACATATGTGTTTACTTCAACAGAATATGGTGCTGGCAATATGGTTTCAACTCATGGGGACTTTATAGCTATGGAGTTCTTATTCTTGAAATGGTTACTGCGGGGAGGCCCACAGATAACATGTTTGACCAAGGATTAAGCCTTCGCAAGTATGTTGAGATAGCCTTTGAAAGCAGAATGATGGACATTGCTGACCCGGAATTGGCTGAAGAGCTTGAAAATGGCCCAACAACAATAGATGACCCATCAAACCAAAGGAAGGTTGATGCTCTGATTTCTCTAGTTAAACTTGGGATGTTCTGCTCTGAGGAAATACCATCAAGTAGAATATCAACCAAAGATATCATCAGGGAGCTGCATGCAATAAAAGTTAAAGAAATCAAGGAGAACAAGTAGAAGACTGAAGATAAATGATAATCCAGGTATATCTTTCTGCAGAGTTCTCGAAGAAAGTTACTTCCACCAAATTCACAAGAGATATTATCAACATATTGTGCATTTCGTGTCTTGAATTTGATAAACAACACAATAAAGCAGTCCAAAAGTAGAACGGGTGTGCAGGGTGGTCACCAATAGGTCGTTTTGTATCATCTTGTTGTAATATGCGTCCACGTATCAAAATGTAACACGTTTTTCATGTTCTGTTCTGAGGATGAATCCATCAAACATCTTCTCTTTGAATGTGTGGTAATAGCTAAACAAATATGGATCCATATTTAAGATTTCTTTGGTATCTCTCTAGGTGATGATTATTTGTCTATTACCATATTTTGACCTGCTAATAAGAAGCATTCAATTCTTAATACAGTTTGTGCATGTACAGGGCCGGTCCTGTGATTTTGAGGGCCCGGGGCGAAACCAAGACTCGGGCCCCCCTTAATATAAATGTCATAGCACTAATAATCGATGTATATATGTCGCTACAGTTTCACGAGTACCCAAGGTATATGCGATGGCCTATGAAGAAAATCTATCACAATATATCCTTAGAAATGCAAAGCTATGTTTAATGTGAGGCTATAATGCAACAACAGAATTACCTACATGATATGTTTGATGTGCCAAAAAGGTCCAAAGATAGGTGACTCTAACTCCATGAATTTGTCCTAAAAGAAATTTATATCTAGAATGTAACTCCATGAATTTCTCCTAAAAGAAATTTATATCTAGACGAAACATGTGGAGTGATGCAAGTCAGGGTCAGTTGGAAGGAAGTGGCTGGTTAAATGCGTTGTGGAACATAGGTGAGGTACAGGACCAAACGGATCAAATATGGTACGACCAAACTTCAAAAAAAAATACGGTACGACCAAACGAATCAAATACGGTACGACCAAAGCAGGGACAGAGAATGAAATAAATACAACCGCGTCGGCCAACTATTAGGAGTAGATAGGTCGCGATGGCTGCTGAGATTCCGGGGACAGATGTCTCCAGGAACCATTAGGTTCCCACCAAACAAACTTTTATTGTACACGATCTTTTTGCGGACAATCTTCGGATCTCTTTTCGCTCTATCCTACTCTTTATATTTAGTGTCAAATTTTAATTATAAATTTAAGTAATAAAATAGTCACAAAAAATTAAATATTTGAAACTATGTTCAAATACGAATTCAATGATATAACTTTTTTGTGACATTCATTGATATTTTATTAGTTAAATCTATGATTAACATTTAACATAAAATACGAATGAGGGAGGTAGTACTAGTCATCAACGTACAACCAGTTTACATAGTACTAACCCCGTCCTGGTTTATTTACTAGTACTACCTCCACCTGGTTTATTGATTCCTTAGTATTTTATGCGAATTTTGACAATGAATTTAATTACAAAATGTTACTGCATGTCACAAAAATTAGTATCATTTGAAACTATGCTCAAATACGAATTCAAATGATATAATTTTTATGACATGCATTAACATCTTATGAGTTAAATCTATGGTCAAATTTTATCACAAAATACGAAGAGGATCAATAAAAGAGGACGAAGGTACCTCAATCCTGGTTTATTAGTCCCCTTCGTATTTCGTGTCAAATCTTGATCATAGATTTAACTAATAATGCATGTCATAAAAATTATATAATTAAAACTATGTTCAAATCTGAGTCCAACGATATAATTTTTGGTGGCATGTATTAACAATTTGTTAATGAAATCTATAGTCAAGATTTGACATAAAATATGAAGGAGTCTAATAAACGAGAACCGGTATAGTAGAGCCGAATACATATTAAGAAGACTAATAAACCAGGACAGATGTAGTAGAGCCCAATACAGTTGCCATTTGCCTTTGCTTGCTTTCTCTTGGGCCTCTGCACTTCTTATTCAGATGTTCTGTTTCTTCATTAATGGCAATTGTCCATATATTGAAGGTAAGATTCCTACTGCTCAATTTTGATGGCTATATTTTTCGTTTTTGTGCCGACGCGTATCTTCCGTACACCTTATATATTTTTTTCTAGATCCTGTTGTATTGGCACATAATTGCATTTCACATCAGTGTGAGTGCATTCATTTGTGCTGGTCCTCTTGTGAATTGTCTCCGCTCTCTAGTGGGTTGGGCAATATTTAGTTGCTATTGTGCGCAATACATTTGTGCTAGTCCTCTCTGTGAACGGAATTACTGTACACATGATGGTTGCCGGACGAAAATCACACGACACCGTGATCAACGGCTGCAGCCCACTGATCTACAGGCAATACATTTGTGCTGGTCCCTCTCTGTGAATTGTCTTCGCTCTCTAGTGGGTCGGGCGATATTTAGGTCCTCCTGCGTGCAGTTGGGTTTTCTTTCTTCCACACGCTTGTCATGGAAAAGTATTACCATGGCATGTGTGGATCAAAATAATACGTACTAGTCTATTTTGACAGTTATTGTATTGTTTTAACTGAACGTAGACTAATTTCCCTGCACAAGCACCGGCTGGTGACTGCTCTTATGTCTGTATGTTGATGGCTATCTTTTTCCGTTCACACACACACACACACACAGAAGTATCGTCCGTCTCATCTACTATATTTATATGACCACTCTCAAGTGAAATTTCACACAATCACTGCATAGACTCGTCCCCAGCCTCAAATCTTCTATTCTTCCCTCAGTGCAAACCAAAATCATGAACACTTTGATCTTCCTGTGCTTCACTCTATCCTTGTATCCTTACCATACTGTATCACTAGCAAGCACCAATGTCACTGCCATGCAAATGCGCGCGCTTCTCTCCCTCAAGGACATGGTGTCCGACCCGTTTGGCTCTCTCCATTCATGGAACAGCTCAAACAACCCATGCAGGTGGCGCGGTGTTGGATGCAGCCGCAAGCACACTGAGAGGATCCTCGAGCTAAACCTCAACTCATTCGGCTTGATTGGAGGCATCTCTCCATTACTGCGCAACCTCTCATATCTCCGTGTGCTAAACCTTGGGGAGAACCATCTTGCCGGTCAGATACCTGCGGACCTGGGTCATCTTCGTAGACTTCGGGTACTGAACCTTTCCATGAACTCACTGCAAGGCGGCATCCCAACTTCTTTGGCAGGCTGCACCAATCTAATGAAGCTTAGCCTGGCTCACAACCAGCTGGGAGGTGAAATCCCTGGTGAGATTGGTAGTTTGAGAAATCTTGTCTTTTTTACACTTCATACCAATTACTTGACGGGAAACATCCCATCATCCTTGGGAAACTTGTCATCGCTTGTCTCATTGAGTCTGGCCAAGAACTTCCTATCAGGCATGATTCCTACTTCTTTTGGAAATCTATCGAACCTGACAATTATTTCACTTTTGAATAATCAGCTATCCGGTGCTATACCTTCCTCGCTTGGTCGCCTAAGTAATATGGTAGCACTTATCCTGGACCAAAACAACCTGACTGGTTCTATACCTCCTACTATTTGGAACATGTCATCTTTAGTTATATTTTCGTAGAAACCAATGAGCTTACGGGGACAGTACCTTCAAATGCACTCAGTAAATTTTCTGCTCTCGAGATTTTCTCTTTAGCTGAGAATAATTTTCATGGGCAGATTCCATCGTCACTTCCTAATGCTAGCAGCCTCATTCAATTTGAAATCCCTTTCAACCACTTCAGCGGCACTATTCCTCCAAAGCTTGGCGGGTTACAGAGCCTCCAATTTTTTATTCTAGCATTTAATGCATTTGAAGCTAAAAACCATCGTGAATGGGATTTATGCACGCATTAACAAATTGCTCCGAGTTACAAGCTTTGGAATTGAATGATAATAAGCTTAGTGGAACGTTTCCTTCTGCAGCTTCCAATTTATCCACAAAGCTACCATATCTTGCCCTAGCTGGCAACACAATTTCAGGTCATGTTCCTAGAGAGATGTAACATCCCAAAATTCTAAATTTTGAAATGTTATATTAAATAAATAACTATGCTTGTTGTCTGATTGGTTGTTTGACTGATTGAGTGAAACTGAGTGGAATTTTGAAAACTTTTTAAAGTTGAATGAGAGGGAATGAAATGACTTTCCCAAACTTTCCCCTTTGCCTTTTTGATCTCAATGAATTCAAGTTCATTCCAACACCAAACCCTAGAGTGAAGATGACATGACTTCTTCCATTTGGAATGAAAAGGGTTTTGGAAAAGATTTGAATTTCATTTGGGAATATTTCAAATTCAAAGCTTTATGCAACTCACTGATTTTCATGAGGGAAGATAAAATGACTTCTTCGATTATATGAAATATGAGTTGGAAGTTAAAAAGTATCAAGTTGAAAGTCATTTAAAAGTGCTTTGAAAGCCTCTTTAAAATTTTGAGTTTTGGTATTTGAATTCAAATTTTGGCAAGTGGAATTCATTTCAAACTATACCTGATAAATACTTGATCAAAAGTATGAGAGGAGCAAACATGACACTCCAAAAATATCAGAGGAAAACATTGCCAAAAGTTTTGGATTCAAATCTGAATTTTAATTGAATTTGAAAAAAAATGAATTTTTATAAAGTTTGGATTTTGCCTTTGGAAAATGTTCAAATGATAGGGAATATTCCCCTGATCATTTTGGTATATATATACCCTATATAAAATATTTATAGTTATTGTTTTAATTCTGTTTTTGTTTTATTAAAAAAATAAATTCAAAAAAAAGAAAACCCTCAGCGCCAGCCAGCCCCTCTGCCCAGCCAGTTGAAGCCAAAGCCAGCCAGCGCAAGCCAATGACCAACCAGCCCATCGAGCCAGCCAGCCAATCGGCCAGCCCAGCCAGACCGACCGAGCCTCCCCTTTTGAATCCTCCGCCGGCCGCCGCTCGCCCCCCCTCTCTCTCTCATCGACAGTGGGCCCGCCCATCGTCAACTCCCGCCCACGCCACCTCGCGCGCCGCAGATCGTCGGAATCCAAGGATCCGGATCCCGATCCGCCTCGATCGCCTCAAGCGAGGACGAGGCCCCGACTATAAAAGTCGGGCCTCCGCACCCCATCCCCCTAGCCCTCGCGGACCCCTCCTCTCTCGCCGAGCTCACTGGAGCCCTAAGCTCCCGCCGCCATACTCGTCGCCGCCGCCCCTAGCCACCCCGACCTCCCCGACCCTCCAAGCTTCCCGAGCTCCCCGCATCCTCCGGCCACTCCGTCGACCTCCCGACGACCGAGCCCTCAACGCACTCTCGCCGCCGCCTCCGTCGCCGAACTCCGGTAGGTCGCCGGAAACCCCCTCCGCCGTCCGATCCCCATCTACGGCTAGGATTAGACCCCGAAGGGGTATGTTTTTATTTAGAAAACCGGCCCGGTTCGTTACGGTTTAAATTATTTAGGTTTATTTGTTTTAGCCCGGCCCGTTTTAGTTTAACCCGAGGCCCTTTTAGATTATATTACGCCCAGTGCACAGTTTAGGCCCATTAGGCCTTTTTCTTTTATTTTTGTTTTTCTGTTTTAACAGAATAGTTTCTGTTTTGAAAAATTCATATCTTTTATTTTGTTTATTATTTTTAGATGATTCTTTTTTTGTTGGGTTGCAAATTTTCTATAGTTTCTGTAGAATATATATTTAGCTATGTTAAAATTAATTAAAATTGCTTTAATTTAGTTTTAGTGAGAATAGTAAATCTGCTATAACTTGAGTTAGAAAAATTATTTTGGATGATTCTTTTGTCCCAACTTTATTTTGACATTGCCAAACCATAAAAATTAACTTGGGTATTTTAGGATTAATAAAAAATTAGTTTTAGGCAGAATCTTGTTAATCCTAATTAATTAACTAGCTACTGTTTTCCTAATATTTTAATTAGTAAATAAATTTCTTTTTAACATATGATTGATTATTCTAGGATAGTTTCTGTCACTTTATAGGATGAACTTTTATTTATAATAAATAAAAGTTTTATTTTATTTTCCTAATAGAAATTGGATTAGGCCTAAAAGGAGTTTTATAATAGCTTTTAAATTAATTCTTTTTGCTCCTAGTTGATTAATGAAATCTTTGCTGTTAATTTAACATAAAACCATGATTAGGTTATGTTAGAAAAATTTTATTATATAAAACTACTTTTAGTTGTTGTTTGAAGTAGGAAACTTGAGTTGATTTTCTTTGAGTTTTCCATTTGGGTTTTGATTTGGTTGTTTTGATGTGTTATGTTGCTATTGCTATGCTATTGTGTTATGTGGTCCTATGCTATGTGCTTATTGTGATTATTTGTTTGTCTCGGTAGAATTTTCCGGAGTGCGAAGCTTGCTACTCTGAATCCCTAGTTTTCAAGATCGTCAACAAGGCAAGTTCACTTTGACCATGCTTTCATACCTATGTTTTATTGCATTTAGTGGCACCTTTGCAACCACCCTCAAGAGTGTTATTGAATCCTTGTAGTTGAGTAGTATGCATGAGGTAGGAACCCATCACCTGTTACCAAGCCCGGACGTTATTTATTTTATCGCTACGCTATAGTAGACGGGTTTGGTATGAGAGCTCGGGAGTGGTGTGAGAATGGAGGCTCTCGTCAATGACGACAACTCCATGATGGAAAGCTGCAAGGACTGCATCTTCAAGGCCTCAAGACTTCAAGACTCAAGACAGAATTCAATACACACTCTTGGGTGAAGGACGGTTGTGGGCACCTGGAGAAACCAGTGGTTGGCGGGATGCATGGAGAAGCGCCATGACATCTTGCGGAAAGCTTCACCCAGACTCAAAGAGACGGAAGAATACTTCACGCCGGAAGCTTACATGCAACCGCAAGTCATTATGGGCTCGCTTGGTTGACCTTAGTTGTGACTCTGGCTGGGACGGTACTAGCAGATGTAGAACTACGGTAGGATGGGTTGAGTACGGACGGTGGTCGAGGAACTCTTTGGAAGACCATGTTTGGTCATCTTGTTCTCAAACACTCAAGTGCGAGAACGTAAAGAGAGGATCGAATCTTGTGGGTAAAGTGTACAAACCTCTGCAGAGGGTTTAAACCTAATCGATTAGCCATGTCCCCGGTTACGGACAAATTGAGAATCTGGACTTGGATCTATCTCGGAACTCTCAACACCGGATTGATAACTTAATTGTGGGCAACTTATGATGATTTTGGGCTATGAGACATCGGTTGGCGGAACCATGTCATGATAGAAAACTCCATAGTACAGACTTCATTTACGCCTTTGATGTAGGGAAAATAAAACCAGCTTTTACACAAACAAAACTTAGATACAGAGCCATAAAGCCATACTGCATATAGTATAGTTTATCATCTGTTTTCTCTTATTGTGATCTTGCCGGTACATTCAATGTACTGACCTACACGGCTGCAACGTATCATGTTGCAGATTTTTCCTTGACGAGTAAGAGTTACGATACAGGGTTACGGTCTACACTCAACCTGCCGATGGCGTTGATGGGACTCCACACCCGTTTGATTGTTTCCGCTGAGTATTATGAGGTATATATCATTTTACGTTATTTATACATGTGATTGCACTTTGATATATACATTGATGTACTGTGTGTGCCAAAGATCTTGATCTGAGGATGGCACAGATACACAGAGGCTTGACCGTCTGAGGTCGGGTCGCTACAGAGATGGTATCAGAGCACATGTTGGCTGTAGAACGTGACCCTAGAAAATGACTTAGTAATATGAATACCTCAATAGGAATGACCTTTGTTTTGTACTACTCTCGTAACACCTGATTCCTCTTACTGAACCCTCCCTATTTCAAACTATAGATGGAGAGCTACATTCTGAACAAAAGAGAACACTACGAGAAGGTTCTTGGAGGCCCCTTCCTTGTGGAGCTAGTCAGGCTGCTGAAGTTACCGATACCTGAGATCAAGGCAACTAAGAGGACGTCCAGATCGTGGGGAGTCAAGACCCAAGTTTTTGGTCGTAAGGAAGACCCCAAGACTGCAGACATCAGCTTCGGAACTATAAATGGTGACTGTGATATGGGCATCAACACTGCCGTCCATGATGCTATTGCACGTTTATGCTATCGTCATCATGCTGCACTAAACCCACACTTCTTTGGAAGGATGGGATGGCAGAAGTTTGATGGAGCAACTATTGCCTTAACGGAAGCACAGAAGATGAAGTTTTCCCCACTTTTAGTGTACAATCAGGATCTGGAACAATACGTCAAGAATCTTCAGATGGACCTCTTGGAAGCCCTGTTTGACAATGAAGCACTACGAGAAGAGGTCAAGACTCAGAGACTGAAGGTAAACAGGCTGGAGGAGGAGAACCTCGAGATCTCGAGAATGCGTCAGGAACTGAAGAACAGCAGGACCATGTCTCATGCAAAGGACGTTGAAATCCAGAAGCTCAAGGAACAACTTCAGGACATACAGGGTCGTCACAAGAAACTCCGTGTCGACAGGGAAAATCTAGCAGAAGAACTGGAAGAGATCAAGTCCACACAGAAACCCCAGTAAATTAGTAGTATTCCACCATGAGAGAAATAAAGATGAACGCCACCTCGATTTAAGTATCTGACCATGCCAAATTATGTGGGTGGCGATACTGTAGTATTGATTGAATAAATGAATGCTTGGTTGCTATTATTTTTGTGTGTTTATTGAATGGTTGGATAGATGCGATATTCGTAGGTTTGTATTTATTTCAACCATGAGAGATGTAAGTTACGGAAGAATGGTAGCAGGCCTTCATATGGGAACAACATCAGGAATTGGTAACTCCCGAGCATTGAAGACCTGAAGAAATGAGGACTTAGAAACGAAAACCATAGCAGAACGGCCCATTACAAACGGTACTTTTGTGCTAGAATCCTTTTGTGCTGGGTGGGTATTTGCTTTCTCTCTCTATCTCAACCAGACCCTAAAATCTTGAACCCATGGACAACTGAACACCAAACTTTTCTGGAGACAATTGCAATTTCCCCATGGAGATACATCCCTTGTTCTGAGCACCCCTCTTACCCTACACATGCAGATGACAACCCTTTATGAGTCTTTCCTTAAGGGCCCTGAAACGATCATGACCCTGACAAGTGATCATGATTACCCGAAGATCCTGAAGGACATGATGAAGCATATTCACCTTGAAGGAGATGCATTCTACAAAGGCTACCCCTTCATGCAAAAGGGAGTGGAACTTTGGTATGTGGAGGTACACCTCCACCATTTGAAAGGAGTTTGCCCAAAGATGATGGGGCAGTACTTTTTCATTTCACGTGTGCCACAAGCAACTTTCTTCGATGCTGTTCGTGAAGCAGCCATGGAAGCCATACGCCAGATCGAAGAAATACTTGAAGCAAGACTCCGTTATACTCAGGAATACCTAAGCGAAGTGCATACTGAGATGATGGAGGTGAAGCTCAAGGCCATCACAATGAAACAAAAGATTGAAGAATTCAAGGCACATGTCGCACAATTCCAGTGGGACTGAAGAAAACTCGAGGAGGTTAAATAAATAAATTTGGAAGTAATGTCTGACCACACCAAACCATGTGGGTGGCAGCATTTGTAACAAAGTACTTTTTGGAAATTTGAATTTACGAAAATGGTTAAGGATGTAATGAAATATTGGTATGAATATAATGAGATTTATGGATAAACTAGTGCATTTTCTTTGGTGTCGTAGTACTCTGTAAAGCCACAGGATAAATGAAGAAAGAAATGTGTTATTTATGACGGTCCATAGAAGGAAGCTGGGCAAAATAAGTTGGAGTTTTGCTTTTGATATGATGGTATGAAGAAACAAAGTACTACTGGATTTAAAGGAGGTGTAATATGGAACAAGAGTTACTCCAAGGATGAAGTTAAAGCTGCACTAGTGTTGAAGTGGGCCATAACCCACAGGCCTAGGATTTTGAAAAGGAACAGTTGTAACCTTGATAAAGGAATACACTTGGAAGAAGCAGTGATCAAATCAGCTTACGTTCCGTAGGAGGTTACGCAAAAACCTAAGAGTGGTGAAGTAACGATAGGTGTTTTGTTTGGTTTGCAGAAACCATGGATTTACTCGAACCCAGTTCGAGAACAAGAGAAATTCTGCAATGCTTGTGAGTATGCCCAAGTGTTAGAATACGTGATTCACTGTTTACGTATGTGGTAATGATTCAAGCATGCAGGATGGATTCCCCCCATACCAAGACTTCTATCATGAACTATCATATGTTGATGGAAAATCAGAGAGACTTGAAAACCTTTGAAGAGTGTCGACGCGATAAGCCATAAAACCATAGAATGGTAGGACGATGGAACCCCTTTACAGGCAAACATTGCCAATCGTAGGTTATACGGTGAGGTTCAACCCAGACCCGTTTTCTGCAGGAGAAACCATAAATTGTAGACCACCATGAGTATTTCGATAGTTGTCTAGAATGGACACAGACCTATCAGCTAAGAAGATCCAGTCTCGGACAAAATTTAATTTTGACGAACCGACCTCTATGCTTCTGACAGAAGAGCTTTAATGAAGGAGCTATTGTAAGATATGTGAAGAGACATACATTGCCAACACTCCAGAGGAAGTACCTGAGTTTATTGGAACTGTAACCTTGCTTTTAAGTGTGGTAGCACCCCTGACCTTTCTGATCAGAACTTTTGCTAGAAGACCCCCAACCCCTAACCTTTTCTTGCTAGCCTCTTCGAATCTTGAGGACGAGATTCATTTTAAGTGTGGTAGGTTTGTAACATCCCAAAATTCTAAATTTTGGAATGTTATATTAAATAAATAACTATGCTTGTTGTCTGATTGGTTGTTTGACTGATTGCGTGAAACAGAGTGGAATTTTGAAAACTTTTGAAAGTTGAATGAGAGGGAATGAAATGACTTTCCCAAACTTTCCCCTTTGCCTTTTTGATCTCAATGAATTCAAGTTCATTCCAACACCAAACCCTAGAGTGAAGATGACATGACTTCTTCCATTTGGAATGAAAAGGGTTTTGGAAAAGATTTGAATTTCATTTGGGAATATTTCAAATTCAAAGCTTTATGCAACTCAATGATTTTCATGAGGGAAGATAAAATGACTTCTTCAATTATATGAAATATGAGTTGGAAGTTAAAAAGTATCAAGTTGAAAGTCATTTGAAAGTGCTTTGAAACCCTCTTTCAAATTTTGAGTTTTGGTATTTGAATTCAAATTTTGGCAAGTGGAATTCATTTCAAACTATACCTGATAAATACTTGATCAAAAGTATGAGAGGAGCAAACATGACACTCCAAAAATATCAAAGGAAAACATTGCCAAAAGTTTTGGATTCAAATCTGAATTTTAATTGAATTTGAAAAAAAATGAATTTTTATAAAGTTTGGATTTTGCCTTTGGAAAAATGTTCAAATGATAGGGAATATTCCCCTGATCATTTTGGTATATATATACCCTATATAAAATATTTATAGTTATTGTTTTAATTCTGTTTTGTTTTATTAAAAAATAAATTCAAAAAAGAGAAAACCCCAGCGCCACCCAGCCCCTAGCCAAGCCAGCGCTGGCAGCCCAGCGCCAGCGCAGCCAATGACCAACCAGCCCATCGAGCTGCCTGGCCAATCGGCCAGCCAACAGACCGACCAGCCTCCCCACACTGAATCCTCCGCGATCGGCCGCACGCCGCACCCCCTCTCTCTCTCTCATCGACAGTGGCCCGCCCCATCGTCAACTCCCGCCCCACGCCACCTCGTCGCGCCGCCGCAGATCGTCGGAATCCCGAAGGATCCGGGATCCCGATCCGCCCCCGATCGCCCCCCGAAGCGAGGACGAGGGCCCCGACTATAAAAGCCGGGCCTCCGCACCCCATTCCCCCTAGCCCTCGCCGGACCCCCTCCCTCTCTCGCTCGAGCTCACCGGAGCCCGAAGCTCCCGCCGCCGCCATACTCGTCGCCGTCGCCGCCCTAGCCACCCCCGACCTCCCCCGACCCCTCCAGAAGCTTCCCCGAGCTCCCCCGCATCCTCCCGGCCACTCCGTCGACCTCCCCGACGACCGGAGCCCTCAACGCACTCTCGCCGCCGTCGCCGCCGTCGCCGAACTCCGGTAGGTCGCCGGAAACCCCCTCCGCCGTCCGATCCCCATCTACGGCTAGGATTAGACCCCGAAGGGGTATGTTTTTATTTAGAAAACCGGCCCGGTTCGTTACGGTTTAAATTATTTAGGTTTATTTGTTTTAGCCCGGCCCGTTTTAGTTTAACCCGAGGCCCTTTTAGATTATATTACGCCCAGTGCACAGTTTAGGCCCATTAGGCCTTTTTCTTTTATTTTTGTTTTTCTGTTTTAACAGAATAGTTTCTGTTTTGAAAAATTCGTATCTTTTATTCTGTTTATTATTTTTAGATGATTCTTTTTTTGTTGGGTTGCAAATTTTCTATAGTTTCTGTAGAATATATATTTAGCTATGTTAAAATTAATTAAAATTGCTTTAATTTAGTTTTAGTCAGAATAGTAAATCTGCTATAACTTGAGTTAGAAAAATTATTTTTGGATGATTCTTTTGTCCCAACTTTATTTTGACATTGCCAAACCATAAAAATTAACTTGGGTATTTTAGGATTAATAAAAATTAGTTTTAGGCAGAATCTTGTTAATCCTAATTAATTAACTAGCCACTGTTTTCCTAATATTTTAATTAGTAAATAAATTTATTTTTAACATATGATTGATTATTCTAGGATAGTTTCTGTCACTTTATAGGATGAACTTTTATTTATAATAAATAAAAGTTTTATTTTATTTTTCCTAATAGAAATTGGATTAGGCATAAAAGGAGTTTTATAATAGCTTTTAAATTAATTCTTTTTGCTCCTAGTTGATTAATGAAATCTTTTCTGTTAATTTAACATAAAACCATGATTAGGTTATGTTAGAAAATTTTTATTATATAAAACTACTTTTAGTTGTTGTTTGAAGTAGGAAACTTGAGTTGATTTTCTTTGAGTTTTCCATTTGGGTTTTGATTTGGTTGTTTTGATGTGTTATGTTGCTATTGCTATGCTATTGTGTTATGTGGTCCTATGCTATGTGCTTATTGTGATTATTTGTTTGTCTCGGTAGAATTTTCCGAGTCTGAAGCTTGCTACTACGAATCCCTAGTTTTCGAAGATCGTCAACAAGGCAAGTTCACTTTGACCATGCTTTCATACCTATGTTTTATTGCATTTAGTGGCACCTTTGCAACCACCCCTCAGTAGTGTTATTGAATCCTTGTAGTTGAGTAGTATGCATGAGGTAGGAACCCATCACCCTGTTACCAAGCCCGGGACGTTATTTATTTTACTGCTACGCTATAGTAGACGGGGTTTGGTATGAGAGCTCGGGAGTGGTGTGAGAATGGAGGCTCTACGTCAATGACGACAACTCCATGATGGAAAGCTGCAAGGACTGCATCTTCAAGGCCTCAAGACTTCAAGACTCAAGACAGAATTCAATACACACTCTTGGGTGAAGGGCGGTTGACGGGCACCTGGAGAAACCAGTGGTTGGCGGGATGCATGGAGAAGCGCCATGACATCTTGCGGAAAGCTTCACCCAGACTCAAAGAGACGGAAGAATACTTCACGCCGGAAGCTTACTGCAACCGCAAGTCATTATGGGCTCGGCTTGGTTGACCTTAGTTGTGACTCTGGCTGGGACGGTACTAGCAGATGTAGAACTACGGTAGGATGGGTTGAGTACCGGACAGTGGTCAGAGGAACTCTTTGGAAGACCATGTTTCGGTCATCTTGTTCTCAAACACTCTGAAGTGTGAGAACGTAAAGATAGGGATCGAATCTTGCGGGTAAAGTGTACAAACCTCTGCAGAGGGTTTAAACCTAATCGATTAGCCGTGTCCCCGGTTACGGACAAATTGAGCATCTGGACTTGGATCTATCTCGGAACTCTCAACACCGGATTGATAACTTAATTGTGGGCAACTTATGATGATTTTGGGCTATGAGACATCGGTTGGCGGAACCATGTCATGATAGAAAACTCCATAGTACAGACTTCATTTACGCCTTTGATGTAGGGAAAATAAAACCAGCTTTTACGCAAACAAAACTTAGATACAGAGCCATAAAGCCATACTGCATATAGTATAGTTTATCATCTGTTTTCTCTTATTATGATCTTGCCGGTACATTCAATGTACTGACCTACACGGCTGCAATGTATCATGTTGCAGATTTTTCCTCGATGAGTAAGAGTTACGATACAGGGTTACGGTCTACACTCAACCTGCCGATGGCGTTGATGGGACTCCACACCCGTTTGATTGTTTCCGCTGAGTATTATGAGGTATATATCATTTTACGTTATTTATACATGTGATTGCACTTTGATATATACATTGATGTACTGTGTGTGCCAGCATACTGATCCAGGGATGGCACAGATACACAGAGGCTTGACCGTCTGAGGTCGGGTCGCTACAAGAGATCGGTAACCTCGTTGGTTTAAGGTCTCTCCAAATAGACACCAATTCACTGACTGGATTTCTCCCATCTCCATTTAGTATGCTTCGGAATCTAAGACGTTTGACACTAGATAACAATGGCTTCAGCGGGCCCATCCGACCTACTTTTCTAGGTAACTGTACTCAGCTAAACATCTTTTCCCTTTCGATGAATTCCTTTAGTGGAATCATTCCAAGCACCATAGGAAACATGGTGTATCTACTAACCATTTTACAGGGACGATCCCTAGCAGTTTGTTCAATATCACGACACTTTCCATACAACTAGGTATCTCTAATAATCATTTCAAGGAACAATACCACCGAGATTGGGAACCTACAAAATCTTGTAGAGTTTAATGCCATGTTCAATCGGCTCTTTGGGAAATTCCTGCCACTCTAGGAAAATGTCAGCTTCTCCAAATCATCAACCTGCAAAACAATTCATTGACGGGTAATATTCCATCACTCTTGAGTGGGTTGAAGGGTTTGGAAATTCTCAATCTCTCAAGAAATAATTTTTCAGGCCAAATACCAAACTTCCTAGGAGATTTCAAAAGTCTCGCACATCTTGACCTTTCTTTCAACAATTTTGATGGAGAAGTGCCAAAAGTTGGTGTTTTTGCAAATGCTACTAAGATTTGGGTCATGGGTAATAGCAAGCTTTGTGGGGGCGTTCAAGACCTTCATTTGCCCCCATGTTCTCTTCAAATTTTGAAGAGAAAACATAAAACTCCAATGCTCACAATTGTTCTTTCACTTGTTGCAACAACAACATGCACCCTTTTGTTGATCATGTTCTTCCTTGTTTACTACAAGAGAAGATCAAGGGAAACTCCTTCAACAGTGTCCACACAAGGCCATAAAGTTGTCTCCTACCAACAGTTGGCGAAGCAACAAATGGTTTCTCAACATTAAATTTGTTGGGCAGTGGGAGCTATGGATCTGTTTCTGAGCTAACTTGCATGATGAGATAAGTGGGCAAGAAAACATTGTCGCTGTGAAAGTACTAAAACTTCAAACCCTGGAGCACTCAAGAGTTTCACATCCGAGTGTGAGGCGATGAGAAATTTACTGCATCGAAACCTTGTCAAGGTCATTACAGCATGCTCAAGCATCGACTTCAATGGGAATGATTTCAAGGCTATAGTGCTTGACTTTATGCCCAATGGTAATTTGGAAGAGTGGCTTCATCCTATCACAAACCACCAACCAGGGGCTAGGCACTTAAGTCTTGCCCAAAGAATGAGCATACTCTTTGATGTGGCTAATGCATTGGACTATCTCCATTGCAATGGAGGTGCACCAATTGTTCATTGTGATCTTAAGCCAAGTAATGTCCTTCGGATTCGATATGTTAGCTCATGTTGGTGACTTTGGATTATCGAGAATTCTTATAGAGGGATGCTCATATTTCCAAGCCTCAACGAACTCGATGGGATTTAGAGGCACTATTGGTTATGCTCCTCCAGGTTAGCGCACTTTTTTTTCTTTTGTATTTATAATTATCATATTATAGTGGGCAGTAAATGTCGACATGTCGCTTAACTTGATATAGTAGTCCCATTTTAGTCCCTCCGTATGCATTATGTTTTAACTTTTAATTTGTGACGTAGCCCTTAGCTACAAATTGCTTGCACATATGGTAAAAATTAAATGCTTATAATTGTTATAAAAGTATTAGTGGGTAATCTTTTAGTTCACATATGTGTTTACTTCAACAGAATATGGTGCTGGCAATATGGTTTCAACTCATGGTGACTTTATAGCTATGGAGTTCTTATTCTTGAAATGGTTACTGCGGGGAGGCCCACAGATAACATGTTTGACCAAGGATTAAGCCTTCGCAAGTATGTTGAGATAGCCTTTGAAAGCAGAATGATGGACATTGTTGACCCGGAATTGGCTGAAGAGCTTGAAAATGGCCCAACAACAATAGATGACCCATCAAACCAAAGGAAGGTTGATGCTCTGATTTCTCTAGTTAAACTTGGGATGTTCTGCTCTGAGGAAATACCATCAAGTAGAATATCAACCAAAGATATCATCAGGGAGCTGCATGCAATAAAAGTTAAAGAAATCAAGGAGAACAAGTAGAAGACTGAAGATAAATGATAATCCAGGTATATCTTTCTGCAGAGTTCTCGAAGAAAGTTACTTCCACCAAATTCACAAGAGATATTATCAACATATTGTGCATTTCGTGTCTTGAATTTGATAAAACAACACAATAAAGCAGTCCAAAAGTAGAACGGGTGTGCAGGGTGGTCACCGATAGGTCGTTTTGTATCATCTTGTTGTAATATGCGTCCACGTATCAAAATGTAACACGTTTTTCATGTTCTGTTCTGAGGATGAATCCATCAAACATCTTCTCTTTGAATGTGTGGTAATAGCTAAACAAATATGGATCCATATTTAAGATTTCTTTGGTATCTCTCTAGGTGATGATTATTTGTCTATTACCATATTTTGACCTGCTAATAAGAAGCATTCAATTCTTAATACAGTTTTTGCATGTACAGGGCCGGTCCTGTGATTTTGAGGGCCCGGGGCGAAACCAAGACTCAGGCCCCCCTTAATATAAATGTCATAGCACTAATAATCGATGTATATATGTCGCTACAGTTTCACGAGTACCCAAGGTATATGCGATGGCCTATGAAGAAAATCTATCACAATATATCCTTAGAAATGCAAAGCTATGTTTAATGTGAGGCTATAATGCAACAACAGAATTACCTACATGATATGTTTGATGTACCAAAAAGGTCCAAAGATAGGTGACTCTAACTCCATGAATTTGTCCTAAAAGAAATTTATATCTAGAATGTAACTCCATGAATTTCTCCTAAAAGAAATTTATATCTAGACGAAACATGTGGAGTGATGCAAGTCAGGGTCAGTTGGAAGGAAGTGGCTGGTTAAATGCGTTCTGGAACATAGGTGAGGTACAGGACCAAACGGATCAAATACGGTACGACCAAACTTCAAAAAAAAATATGATACGACCAAACGAATCAAATACGGTACGACCAAAGCAGGGACAGAGAATGAAATAAATACAACCGCGTCGGCCAACTATTAGGAGTAGATAGGTCGCGATGGCTGCTGAGATTCCGGGGACAGATGTCTCCAGGAACCATTAGGTTCCCACCAAACACGCTTTTATTGTACACGATCTTTTTGCGGACAATCTTTGGATCTCTTTTCGCTCTACCCTACTCTTTATATTTAGTGTCAAATTTTAATTATAAATTTAAGTAATAAAATAGTCACAAAAAATTAAATATTTGAAACTATGTTCAAATACGAATTCAATGATATAACTTTTTTGTGACATTCATTGATATTTTATTAGTTAAATCTATGATTAACATTTAACATAAAATACGAATGAGGGAGGTAGTACTAGTCATCAATCGTACAACCAGTTTACATAGTACTAACCCCGTCCTGGTTTATTTACTAGTACTACCTCCACCTGGTTTATTGATTCCCTTAGTATTTTATGCCGAATTTTGACAATGAATTTAATTATAAAAATGTTACTGCATGTCACAAAAATTAGTATCATTTGAAACTATGCTCAAATACGAATTCAAATGAAATAATTTTTTATGACATGCATTAACATCTTATGAGTTAAATCTATGGTCAAATTTTATCACAAAATACGAAGAGGACCAATAAAAGAGGACGAAGGTACCTCAATCCTGGTTTATTAGTCCCCTTCGTATTTCGTGTCAAATCTTGATCATAGATTTAACTAATAATGCATGTCATAAAAAATTATATAATTAAAAACTATGTTCAAATACGAGTCCAACGACATAATTTTTGGTGGCATGTATTAACAATTTGTTAATGAAATCTATAGTCAAGATTTGACATAAAATATGAAGGAGACTAATAAACGAGAACCGGTATAGTAGAGCCGAATACATATTAAGAAGACTAATAAACCAGGACAGATGTAGTAGAGCCCAATACAGTTGCCATTTGCCTTTGCTTGCTTTCTCTTGGGCCTCTGCACTTCTTATTCAGATGTTCTGTTTCTTCATTAATGGCAATTGTCCATATATTGAAGGTAAGATTCCTACTGCTCAATTTTGATGGCTATATTTTTCGTTTTCGTGCCGACGCGTATCTTCCGTACACCTTATATATTTTTTTCTAGATCCTGTTGTATTGGCACATAATTGCATTTCACATCAGTGTGAGTGCATTCATTTGTGTTGGTCCCTCTGTGTGAATTGTCTCCGCTCTCTAGTGGGTTGGGCGATATTTAGTTGCTATCGTGCGCAATACATTTGTGCTAGTCCCTCTCTGTGAACGGAATTACTGTACACATGATGGTTGCCGGACGAAAATCACACGACACCGTGATCAACGGCTGCAGCCCACTGATCTACAGGCAATACATTTGTGCTGGTCCCTCTCTGTGAATTGTCTTCGCTCTCTAGTGGGTCGGGCGATATTTAGGTCCTCCTGCGTGCAGTTGGGTTTTCTTTCTTCCACACGCTTGTCATGGAAAAGTATTACCATGGCATGTGTGGATCAAAATAATACGTACTAGTCTATTTTGACAGTTATTGTATTGTTTTAACTGAACGTAGACTAATTTCCCTGCACAAGCACCGGCTGGTGACTGCTCTTATGTCTGTATGTTGATGGCTATCTTTTTCCGTTCACACACACACACACAGAAGTATCGTCCGTCTCATCTACTATATTTATATGACCACTCTCAAGTGAAATTTCACACAATCACTGCATAGACTCGTCCCCAGCCTCAAATCTTCTATTCTTCCCTCGGTGCAAACCAAAATCATGAACACTTTGATCTTCCTGTGCTTCACTCTATCCTTGTACCCTTACCATACTGTATCACTCGCAAGCACCAATGTCACTGCCATGCAAATGCGCGCGCTTCTCTCCCTCAAGGACATGGTGTCCGACCCGTTTGGCTCTCTCCATTCATGGAACAGCTCAAACAACCCATGCAGGTGGCGCGGTGTTGGATGCAGCCGCAAGCACACTGAGAGGATCCTCGAGCTAAACCTCAACTCATTCGGCTTGATTGGAGGCATCTCTCCATTACTGCGCAACCTCTCATATCTCCGTGTGCTAAACCTTGGGGAGAACCATCTTGCCGGTCAGATACCTGCGGACCTGGGTCATCTTCGTAGACTTCGGGTACTGAACCTTTCCATGAACTCACTGCAAGGCGGCATCCCAACTTCTTTGGCAGGCTGCACCAATCTAATGAAGCTTAGCCTGGCTCACAACCAGCTGGGAGGTGAAATCCCTGGTGAGATTGGTAGTTTGAGAAATCTTGTCTTTTTTACACTTCATACCAATTACTTGACGGGAAACATCCCATCATCCTTGGGAAACTAGTCATCGCTTGTCTCATTGAGTCTGGCCAAGAACTTCCTATCAGGCATGATTCCTACTTCTTTTGGAAATCTATCGAACCTGACAATTATTTCACTTTTGAATAATCAGCTATCCGGTGCTATACCTTCCTCGCTTGGTCGCCTAAGTAATATGGTAGCACTTATCCTGGACCAAAACAACCTGACTGGTTCTATACCTCCTACTATTTGGAACATGTCATCTTTAGTTATATTTTCCGTAGAAACCAATGAGCTTACGGGGACAGTACCTTCAAATGCACTCAGTAAACTTTCTGCTCTCGAGATTTTCTCTTTAGCTGAGAATAATTTTCATGGGCAGATTCCATCGTCACTTCCTAATGCTAGCAGCCTCATTCAATTTGAAATCCCTTTCAAACCACTTAAGCGGCACTATTCCTCCAAAGCTTGGCGGGTTACAGAGCCTCCAATTTTTTATTCTAGCATTTAATGCATTTGAAGCTAAAAACCATCGTGAATGGGATTTTATGCACGCATTAACAAATTGCTCCGAGTTACAAGCTTTGGAATTGAATGATAATAAGCTTAGTGGAACGTTTCCTTCTGCAGCTTCCAATTTATCCACAAAGCTACCATATCTTTCCCTAGCTGGCAACACAATTTCAGGTCATGTTCCTAGAGAGATCGGTAACCTCGTTGGTTTAAGGTCCCTCCAAATAGACACCAATTCACTGACTGGATTTCTCCCATCTTCATTTAGTATGCTTTGGAATCTAAAACGTTTGACACTAGATAACAATGGCTTCAGCGGGCCCATCCGACCTACTTTTCTAGGTAACTGTACTCAGCTAAACATCTTTTCCCTTTCGATGAATTCCTTTAGTGGAATCATTCCAAGCACCATAGGAAACATGGTGTCCCTCTTGATACTAGACCTATCTACTAACCATTTTACAGGGACGATCCCTAGCAGTTTGTTCAATATCACGACACTTTCCATACAACTAGGTATCTCTAATAATCATTTCGAAGGACCAATACCACCTGAGATTGGGAACCTACAAAATCTTGTAGAGTTTGATGCCATGTTCAATCGGCTCACTGGGGAAATTCCTGCCACTCTAGGAAAATGTCAGCTTCTCCAAATCATCAACCTGCAAAACAATTCATTGACGGGTAATATTCCATCACTCTTGAGTGGGTTGAAGGGTTTGGAAATTCTCAATCTCTCAAGAAATAATTTTTCAGGCCAAATACCAAACTTCCTAGGAGATTTCAAAAGTCTCGCACATCTTGACCTTTCTTTCAACAATTTTGATGGAGAAGTGCCAAAAGTTGGTGTTTTTGCAAATGCTACTAAGATTTGGGTCATGGGTAATAGCAAGCTTTGTGGGGGCGTTCAAGACCTTCATTTGCCCCCATGTTCTCTTCAAATTTTGAAGAGAAAACATAAAACTCCAATGCTCACAATTGTTCTTTCACTTGTTGCAACAACAACATGCACCCTTTTGTTGATCATGTTCTTCCTTGTTTACTACAAGAGAAGATCAAGGGAAACTCCTTCAACAGTGTCCACACAAGGCCATAAAGTTGTCTCCTACCAACAGTTGGCAGAAGCAACAAATGGTTTCTCAACATTAAATTTGTTGGGCAGTGGGAGCTATGGATCTGTTTACAGAGCTAACTTGCATGATGAGATAAGTGGGCAAGAAAACATTGTCACTGTGAAAGTACTAAAACTTCAAACCCCTGGAGCACTCAAGAGTTTCACATCTGAGTGTGAGGCGATGAGAAATTTACGGCATCGAAACCTTGTCAAGGTCATTACAGCATGCTCAAGCATCGACTTCAATGGGAATGATTTCAAGGCTATAGTGCTTGACTTTATGCCCAATGGTAATTTGGAAGAGTGGGTTCATCCTATCGCAAACCACCAACCAGGGGCTAGGCACTTAAGTCTTTCCCAAAGAATGAGCATACTCTTTGATGTGGCTAATGCATTGGACTATCTCCATTGCAATGGAGGTGCACCAATTGTTCATTGTGATCTTAAGCCAAGTAATGTCCTTCTGGATTCTGATATGTTAGCTCATGTTGGTGACTTTGGATTATCGAGAATTCTTATAGAGGGATGCTCATATTTCCAAGCCTCAACGAACTCGATGGGATTTAGAGGCACTATTGGTTATGCTCCTCCAGGTTAGCGCACTTTTTTTTTCTTTTGTATTTATAATTATCATATTATAGTGGGCAGTAAATGTCAACATGTCGCTTAACTTGATATAGTAGTCCCATTTTAGTCCCTCGGTATGCATTATGTTTTAACTTTTAATTTGTGACGTAGCCCTTAGCTACAAATTGCTTGCACATATGGTAAAAATTAAATGCTTATAATTGTTATAAACGTATTAGTGGGTGATCTTTTAGTTCACATATGTGTTTACTTCAATAGAATATGGTGCTGGCAATATGGTTTCAACTCATGGGGACATTTATAGCTATGGAGTTCTTATTCTTGAAATGGTTACTGCGAGGAGGCCCATAGATAACATGTTTGACCAAGGATTAAGCCTTCGCAAGTATGTCGAGATAGCCTTTGAACGCAGAATGATGGACATTGCTGACCCGGAATTGGCTGAAGAGCTTGAAAATGGCCCAACAACAATAGATGACCCATCAAACCAAAGGAAGGTTGATGCTCTGATTTCTCTAGTTAAACTTGGGATGTTCTGCTCTGAGGAAATACCATCAAGTAGAATATCAACCAAAGATATCATCAGGGAGCTGCATGCAATAAAAGTTAAAGAAATCAAGGAGAACAAGTAGAAGACTGAAGATAAATGATAATCCAAGTATATCTTTCTGCAGAGTTCTCGAAGAAAGTTACTTCCACCAAATTCACAAGAGATATTATCAACATATTGTGCATTTCTTGTCTTGAATTTGATAAAACAACACAATAAAGCAGTCCAAAAGTAGAACGGGTGTGCAGGGTGGTCACCGATAGGTCGTTTTGTATCATCCTGTTGTAATATGCGTCCACGTATCAAAATGTAACACGTTTTTCATGTTCTATTTTGAGGATGAATCCATCAAACATCTTCTCTTTGAATGTGTGGTAATAGCTAAACATATATGGATCCATATTTAAGATTTCTTTGGTATCTCTCTAGGTGATGATTATTTGTCAATTACCATATTTTGACCTGCTAATAAGAAGCATTCAATTCTTAATACAGTTTGTGCATGTACAGGGCCGGTCCTGTGATTTTGAGGGCCCGGGGCGAAACCAAGACTCGGGCCCCCCTTAATATAAATGTCATAGCACTAATAATCGATGTATATATGTCGCTACAGTTTCACAAGTACCCAAGGTATATGCGATGGCCTATGAAGAAAATCTATCACAATATATCCTTAGAAATGCAAAGCTATCTTTAATGTGAGGCTATAATGCAACAACAGAAGTACCTACATGATATGTTTGATGTACTAAAAAGGTCCAAAGATAGGTGACTCTACCTCCATGAATTTGTCCTAAAAGAAATTTATATCTAGAATGTAGAGTAGTTCTTAGACTGACTATGGGTAAGGTTGTTATTCTAAATATATAAAAATATCCAAGGGATTAAGATAGATAAGCAAATCCATATGAATATTATGGAAAATATTATTTCATACCTCAAAAATCATATCAAATGGTACTGCGATAATGCAAAATTATTCTAATCTAGTTGTACAAATGATCAAATTAAGAGTAAATTACTCTCAGTTACGCTGGCATTGCATGGTCGTCCCAAAACTATTCGCCATCCGGAACATTACTCTTTGTTTTTATCTCTTTGAGATCTATACCTCAATAACATTATAGTCAAACAACACAAACAAGCAGTTGATGATACGTACATGAGACGCAGCGCCGGTGCGCCGCGGGGATCCGACGAGCAGCCATGTTTCTCACAATCAGGGTCTCCTCAACTCGCGGAGCAAGCTTCCCTCATCTGCCGCGATCTGGGCGTGAGGCGAAAAGGCGGCGGTCGCTAGGGTGTGATGCCTGGTTCTCCTTGATTCTGATTGATGCGTGCATGATTTTTTTTTTTTTTTTGGCAATCGTTATCATGCATTTTTTAGGGGTCGTTATGATGCACTAGCAAAAGAGCCCATGTGTTGCAACGGGAGAGAAAACATAACACACGCTATTAACTCAACAACCATCACTCAAGACCAAAATAGGTCCATCTCCTTTATTTTTGCGAGGCATCATATTTGTGTTACCGCTTATCCTCCTTCTCACTCTCGCCGGCGATGGCCACGGTGTTTACACAAAATAACAAAAAACGTGCGTTCAATATGGTTAATCCTAAGGCGTCTCTCTCTCTCTCTCTCTCTCTCTCTCTCTCTCTCTCTCTCTCTCTCTCTCTCTCTCTCTCTCTTCTCTCACTCTCGCGATGAGAAATCTGTTGTTTTCCCCTGCGACATTTTTCAGAGGTATGCATGTGTAGTTATCGATGTTTTCTTTTCCCTATATGGTTATAGTGGGGTGTTTATTTGCAATCTGGATCGCCGCCGGTATGAAAAAAAAGGATCTTGCGCTATAAATTATAAGTTTGCTTCCATAACAATATTTTAAAAATATTTAACAGATAAAATTAACATCATATTTAGATTCCACACATTTTTCTAATAAATCTTCATATATAATATGTTAAAATCAAAGTTACGGTTTAAAAGATACAGATAATTTAGAAAATCATTTGGTTTGACTCAAATATATTCTAAAATAATATTTAAAAATACTTAACAGGTAAAAATAATCTCATATTCATATTCTACATATTTTTATAATCAAATTTCATATATAACATGTTTAAATCGGAGTTACGGTTTAAAAGATATGGATAATTTTAAAAAGCATTTGTTTGACTTAAATATGATCCGCGGATGAATTACCTAAAACATTAGGGGGGGTTTCAAAAATGTAAAATAACGGTTCGGGTGTGACTTAAATCCAGACGGCGGGTTGATTTCAAGAAAAGACATGGACTTTTGTGTAAAATACGAAAACAACGATTCGTTTTAACTTAAAACAAGACTGCGGGTTGAATTCTCTGAAATAGAGGGACTTTTCTAAAAAATGTCATGACGGACGAAAAAAATCCAATTTGCTTTATTATTAGGTAAAGATAAAGATTTAGACGCTCCAACTTTGTATGGGTCAGGCCCAACGACAATTTTCTCCAGTGCAGGCTATACCTTGGGCTGACTACTAGTGTGGCAAGCCGTTGTGTCCCGATTCTTTGCTGGGCTGCGTCGATTTCCATGTGGCTAGTGGCACAGGCGTTAGGCTCTGCGTTCTGAGAGGGGGGCCCTGGAGTGTGGGGGCCCGGGGCGGCCGCCCCCCTGCCCCTCCCAGGACCGGGCCTGTGCATGTACCTTAAGAGCATCTCTAACAGATGGTTCAAATGTAAAAGTAACTAACTTTTGGACCTAGTTTTCCCCTCTCGTTAGGGTTACCGTCCTCTCGGCGACTCTAGGAAGCGCCGTTGAGATCTACCTCTCCCCTCGCCGTTTCTTCCCCCAGATCCCTGGTCGGACTTGGACTGATTACGGGGCGATCTTCGCATCGCTACCCGGTCTCGGACCAGCTAGGGTTTTGGGGGTGTAAGAGGGTAGTTAGGGTCTCTCCGCCCAGTGATTTCTTTTGCTTCGTTGGGTTAGGGCTTTGCATTGATGGCGAGTTCGGCTTCAGGCGCGGGCTCGGGAACAGATGATGTTGAAGAGATGATGAAGAATCTGGGCCTAATGGAAGATGACTTAGAGGACGTGGTTTTCGAAGAGCAACAGATTCCATCAGATGCAGCCGTCAGGTGGATGGCAGTGGCACGGGTTCATACACCGGAAGAATACAACCAGTACTGGTTCTTCCGCCATATGAGGGCTGCGTGGGATCTGACCCAGGAAGTAAAAATTCGACCGCTCGAGAGTAATCTATACACAATGCAG
Source organism: Aegilops longissima (assembly GCA_021605205.1). Lineage (NCBI taxonomy): Eukaryota > Viridiplantae > Streptophyta > Magnoliopsida > Poales > Poaceae > Aegilops > Aegilops longissima. Next base: position 514,161,244 of record CM038676.1, read on the forward strand.
TTCTCGTGCTTGGGTGATTGGGAGCGTGTAATGGTCGAGGGCCCATGGACCTTCAAGGGCAATGCTGTGGTGATGGCGGAGTATGATGGATTTACAATACCATCTGAGGTTAACCTCGACATGCTGGATATCTGGGTCTAGATACACTATCTGCCTGATGGTTTTTTTTCGATGGTGAAAGCTCTGGCTGGAAAGATTGGTGAACTCATATATGCTGAGCTGAAATCCCAAGACTTTGAAGGGAATTTTGTACGTGTCAGGGTGAAGATAAATGTCCATAAGCCACTCAAAAACGCGGTCTCTGTGGTAAAGGAAGGCAAAAGGAAGATTTTCTTGGTTAAATATGAACGATTGCCCGACTGGTGTGCCGTGTGTGGCCATCTGGGTCACCAATTCAAGGAACATGGTGATGGGGTTCATCCACCTCAAGCCTTGGTCTTCAAAAATCTGAGGGTGTCATGGTTCAGAGGCCCAGGCTGGGGGCCAGGAGAAGGAAGAGGGCGCGGCCGTCAGGGTCGTGGTAGGGGACGTGGACGTGGGAGATTCACAGAGGAATCAGCGGGACTGGCAGGGGCAGGAACCTGAAGATCACGCAGGAGATGTTTCTATGGATGAAGCAGAAAACAGCAGGAAGAGGGGTGCAATGGTGAAAGCTCAACATCAGCCACGTTTACAAGTAACCCGTTACTTTTGCCGCCACCTCAAGGGCCTGGTACTAGCTCCCCGTCGAAGCAAGAACCAAAGAGGACCGAGACAGCTCTACCCACCAGTGACAGCTCCATGGTGAAGAACCTAGTTCTGAACATTGATAATGATGCGCATTTGGCGGGCTCCCATGTGGAGTCGCGCCTAGCGCAATGATTCTGTTA